>CM077150.1:87469064-88069064 GCA_039583875.1 Platanthera guangdongensis
GCATGAGGATAAGTTAAGGGGAAAAAAAACAGGAAGTAAATACATTACACTCATACACACACACACACCTTTCCTAAGTGAAGAACAAGTGAAGAACAAAGAATAAAAAGGTGGGAAAAGTGGGCACAAGTGTTCATTCCAAAGCCATATATGAAGAAAATTTTAACATTTTATTGATAAAAAATGAACTATTACAAGCTATTACAAGTGCTAAAACTAAAACAAAACAGAAATGAAATAAAAAAGGCAGAAATCTCCTTACATAGCCTTTGAAAATCACGGATTGTAGCCCACAAAAATACACTAACTTGGCCCAAAAATCTGAACCCTTGGACCTACAGAACTGGGCTATTTATAGGAAAAAAATCTAAGTACACGCCCTCGATCACGGGCGTGACATGGGGCGTGACAGTACTATTCATGAAGGCGGCTGGCGATTGGACAGCAAAGTTGACTTCGGGCTGAGTTCGCAGCAGTCACGCCCCAGGTCACGGGCGTGACCTAGGGCGTGTCGGGGAGGTAGAACCGGGCGCAGGTTGCGTCAAATGTCCTCGGCAGCGTCTTGTCGGGCCAGCTGAAAGGTCACGCCCCATGTCACGGGCGTGACTATGGGCGTGACAGTCGGGGGTCGACACTCGACGAATGTCGAGCGGAAAGTGTCGAGTCGAAATCGTTGAGCTGAAATTGGGTCACGCCCAGGTCACGGGCGTGACACTGGGCGTGACAGTTGGTGTCGACACTCGACGATCGTCGAGCGGAATTCGTCGAGAGGAGCGGACACGGGCTTGGGTCACGCCCGTGTCGGGTGACAGGGCGTGTCGCCAGGCGTGTCAAGCCTTTTCTTCAGAAATTTCCGATTTCACGGGGAAATACACAGGCATGGCTTGGTCACGGGCGTGACCCATGTGTCACGGGCGTGTACTTCCCAAAATTTGGCAGATTCTGGAATTTTTCTGCAAAATAAAATAAACAAGTTAGGAGAAAATTTACAAGAATAGGAACATTTTATTGAACAAAAATAAGTAAAAACGACGAAAATAAATGAAAATGACAAATTAATGTGCATAAAAATACGCATATTTACAGTTCATCAAATACCCCCATACTTAGGCTTTTGCTATTCCAGAGCAAAAGTTTGAGGTGAATCTATAAGGAATAAAAAAAACTCTAAGTTTTGGCTATCGCTTAATTAATTATAAGAGAGATCGAAGTAAATATACGGGGGTAAGAGTTAAGTCCTAAAATTATGTAGATGATTAAATAGCGCAAAAGTTTTGGCCAAAAGACTTCTTGATGTAATCAAATAGAAGGCAACATTTGTAATGGTTAGGTTAACGAAAATAGTTTGGGATTATAAGAATTCTAGCTTATACGAGTGCTACCAGAAATAATACATTTACTAATTATGCTCTCAAAAAGATTTTTGAATTAATTCTAGAATCGAGTAATTGGCTAAGGGGGTAGTGGTTTATGAAGAGGGTTTTGATATTTGAGGTGAGGTAATTTTTCTCGAACCTCCATTTTTTTTTTTTTGGATTATTAGGAAAACGAAATCTTATTTTTCCTAATATGATTTTTGTTTTTCAACTTCATAATAAAAAATTAACCCAATGTATATTTGTAGGAGTAATGAATTTATCCTCTTACTCCCTATATAATCTTTTTAAACTTATTGGGTGGCCTATGTTTACGGAACGAAATCTTGTTCCCATTGACATAAGATCTTTAAGGATAAAATTTTTCATGCCAAGTAGGTCATGAAAAGTGAGGGGAGAAAGGAAAACTAGATTGTAATCCTAAAATTTTTTGAGAGCAACCTTAATAATTTGTACGTTCCAATGTTTTCAGAAAGCTAAAAGTAAGTATAATTGAATTCTATAGTCGTTATTTCCTAACATAATATACGTGCTCCTATTAATGAAAAATTAGAAGTAGTGCCTAAAACGAGTCCGTAGTTTTAACAAAGCATAAAGATTTTTTTAAAACTTAACCCGGCTATTTAAATGTTTCAATCGATAATTAACAAACGGGTAGTAAACAGAGAATTAATAGTATTCACATATAAATAAACTCAAAACAGAATTTTGGATAGCAGAAAAGTTAAGTATGGAATATTTAATTTATTTGTTGCAAAACATTTTTGTTTTTTTATAGTTTTTTTTTTTTTGTAAACATTTTTTGTGTTTTTCATTTATTATCTTTTTTTTTTGTATTTTTGTTTTTCTCAATTTTTTGTTTGAAAATTTTTTGAACTATTATCTTTTTTTTTGTATTTTTAAGAGAATTTTCATAATATGTACAAAAATAAGGGAGAAAAAGAAAATGTTTGTACAAGAATGAGGAAGGGGGAGAGAGAGAAAAAAAATATTTACAAAGAGAAAAAATTTTTGGATTTTTTTTTTTTTTTTTTTTTTTCATAAAATTTTTTTTTTTGTTTTTTTTTTTTCATTAAAAAATTTTTGTTTTTCATTTTAAAAAAATTTTTTTTTTCATTTTAAGATGTTTTTTAAATTTTTTGTTTTTGTTTGTTGTTATATGTATTTTTTGTATTTTTTTTTTGTTTTTGAGATGCAGAAAAAATTGAAGTGCAGAAAGTAAAGCACGAAAATACCCCCATACTTAAGTCCAACATTGTCCCCAATGTTGTATCGTAAGTATGCGGAACAGAAATGAAAGACAATATGTACAACGAAAAGAAAGGGAAGGGGGTAGAAGCTTCCATGAAACGCGGAGGGGAAGGGAGGCCGATCAGAAACCCTGCGTTTATTAGAAAAAAAATAACAAAGATAATAAGGAAAGAGCGAAAAAGATAAGCGAGGGGTGCTCCCAGGAGCGCTTGTTTATAGTCGTGTAGCTTGACTATTTTGGCGGGTTTATAATGTGGAGGAAAGTTATGGTTTCGCTAAAACCGATCACTGGGTCGCCCGCGATGTAAGACTTTAACCGATGACCGTTTACTTTAAAAGAGCCTTTGTCGGGTGGGGGAGCGAGTACGGTTCCATAAGGAAAAACTTCTTCAACTAAGAAGGGACCGGACCATCTAGATTTTAATTTACCTGGAAAAAGCCTAAGGCGTGAATTGTAAAGAAGGACAAGATCGCCCGGAGAAAATAATTTTGGGACTTGATTTTTCGATCGTGATAGAACTTAGAGCGCTCCTTATAGAATTTATTGCTCTCGTAAGCGTTCGCACGCCATTCATCGAGCTCGTTTAGTTGCAGTTTTTATTCTGAGCGGCTAAGTTGGAGTCGAGGTTTAAGAGTTTTAAAGCCAAAGTGCGCGATGTTCTAATTCTACGGGTAAATGGCACGCTTTGCCGTAGACTAACCGGAACGGCGTACATCCAATAGCGGTTTTGTATGCCGTCCGATACGCCCACAACGCATCGTCGAGTTTAACGGACCAATCTTTCCTATTTAGCGAAACGGTTTTTTCTAAAATTCGCTTAATCTCTCGATTTACTACCTCGACTTGGCCACTTGTTTGCGGGTGGTAGGGGGGTGGCAAGCTTGTGCGTGACTCCGTATTTAGCTAACGTCTTAACCATAAGAGCGTTACAGAAATGCGTTCCCCTATCACTAACAATTGCGCGAGGCGTGCCGAAGCGAGAAAATAATTTTTAAGAAATGTAACGACGACTCGCGCATCGTTGGTGGGAGAGCTTGCGCTTCCGCCCACCTCGATACGTAGTCGACCGCCACTAAAATATACATATTTGAAAGACGGAGGTAGGGGCCCAACGAAATCTATGCCCCACAAATCGAAGACTTCGCATTCTAAAAACATATTTTGGGCATCTCGTCACGACGAGAGATGTTACCCGACCGCTGACAGCATCGCATGCGCGCACAAAATTATGCGCGTCTTTGAAGAGAGTGGGCCAAAAGTAGCCCGCCTCTAGCGCCTCCGAGCGGTCCGGTTGGCTTGATAATGCCCACGGCTGGACCCTCGTGGCAGTGCTTAAGAATTTGCAAGCACTCCACACCCGCAACGCATCTTCGGACCGCTTGGTCCGCGCAGATACGAAAAGAAATGGGTCCTCAAAAAAAAATTTTCAAGTCAGAAAAGAATTCTTCGTTGGTGACTGGAAAATTCTTTTGGAAGGACCCGCGCTACTAAAAAATTTGCAAAATCTGCGAACCAAGGCGAAGATGACGAAGATTTATTAATGGCAAGAAGGCGTTCCTGGGGAATCTGTCATTTATTTCAGATTCGACGAGCGCTTCCGCACCCGGATTTTCTAAACGGGAGAGGTGGTCGGCGCTAGATTTTCCGCTCCCCGCTTATCTCGGATCTCCAAATCAAACTCTTGTAGGAGGAGAATCCATCGAAGAAGGCGGGGCTTCGCATCATTTTTAGCTAATAAATATTTAAGCGCGGATGTGATCGGTAAAAACGATAACTTTAGATAGCGTTATATACGAGCGAAACTTATCGAAAGCGAAAACGACGGCTAAGAGTTCCTTTTCGTTGTCGTGTAATTTACTTGTGCGGAAGTGAGCGTCTTGCTAGCGTAATAAATAGGATGAAAATGTTTTTCTACGCGTTGGCCAAGAACGGCACTAAGGCAATATCACTAGCGTCGCACATTATTTCGAACGGAAGGGACCAATTAGGGGCCACTAATATTGGTGAAGAGATAAGTTTTTGTTTTATCAAATTAAATGCGACTCGCATTCGCTACTAAAGATGAAGCGTGATTCCTTTTCCAGAGAGGTGAGTTAGCGGCTTTGTTATTTTGAAAAATCTTGAATAAAGCGTCGATAAAAGCCCGCATGGCCTAAGAAACTCCTAATAGATTTTACGTTTGTTGGATGCGGAAGTTTTTCTATAATTTCTATCTTGGCCTTATCCACCTCTATCCCCTTAGACGAAATCATATGCCGAGGACCAAACCTCCTCGAACCATAAAGTTGCATTTTCCCAATTTAAAACAAGGCTTGTGTCCTCGCACCGTTGAAGGACACGAACTAAATTGTTAAGGCAATCGGGAAAAGAGCGTCCGAAAACAGAGAAAAGTCATCCATAAAGACTTCCATAATGTCTTCTACTAGCTCGCCAAAGATCGCTAGCATACATCTTTGGAATGTAGCTGGCGCGTTGCAGAGTCCAAATGGCATTCTTCGATATGCGAAGGTGCCGAACGGGCAAGTAAAAGTTGTTTTCTCTTGATCATCGGGGGAAATGGGGATTTGGAAAAACCCGATAAACCATCAAGAAAACAATAATACGGATGACCGGATAAACGCTCTAGAATCTGGTCTAGAAATGGCAGAGGGAAATGGTCCTTGCGGGTGGCGTCGTTAAGTTTCCTATAGTCGATGCACACTCGCCAACCCGTAACAGTACGAGTTGGGACAAGCTCGTTATGCTCATTCGCCACTACGGTAAGACCGCCCTTCTTGGGCACGACATGCACGGGACTAACCCATGCACTGTCCGAAATAGGGTAGATAATCCCCGCATCTAATAACTTAATGATTTCGGCTTTAACGACGTCTTTCATGTTTGGGTTAAGACGACGCTGCGGCTGTATCGTTTTGCGGCAATTATCGTTTAGGAAAATCTTATGGGTGCAAAAGGAGGGGCTAATCCCCTTTAGGTCAGAGATTTGCCACGCAATTGCGTGGCGATGTTTAAATAAAACTTCCAATAAATCGGAAGTCTCCGAACTCACTCAAGTTCGAAGAAATGATAACGGGGAGCGTATCACCTTTTCCCAAAAAAGCGTACTTGAGCGAGGCGGGTAAGGGTTTGAGGTCTAGGATGGGCGGTTCTTCTAGGGAGGTTTAATCCTATGTCTTTCTTACCAATTGGTTCGAAAGGCAAGTCTATAGACGTATCCTCATCACAGTTAAAATTTTCGAGAGCGCATAAATATCGTCATTTAAAAATACGGACTCGAAAATGGGAGAAGAACGATCTCCGAAAAAAGTATTTAAAGAATAGCAGAAATCGTCGCTCGATGACAAATTGTCCATCGAGGGATTAATAGAGAAAGTAACCTGGTCATCGCCTACTCGGAGGAGAAGGCTACCATTACTAACATCTATTAGTGCGCGGGAGGTGGCGAGAAAAGGGCGACCGAGTATTATTGGTACCTCGGCGTCCTCCTCGATATCTAAGATGACGAAGTCTACCGGGAGGAAAATTGTCGACTCGGACAAGGACGTCCTCCACTCCCCCGATAGGGAACTTAACCGAGCGATCCGCTAATTGGATGCGCATATTCGTAGCACTAGGAGTACCCAAACCTAAACGCGAAAAGAGCGAGAACGGCATCAGATTAATGCTAGCCCCTAAATCAGCTAAGGCGTACTTTACTAATATATCGCCAAAAAGGCACGGGATGGAAAACCGTCCCGGGTCGTTTTGTTTTGCGGGCAATTTATTAGTAAGGGCCGCCGAGCAGACAGCGTTGAGAGATACATGCGAAATATCCTCTAATTTGCGTTTATTAGAAAGTAGTTCTTTTAAAAATTTCGCATATTTGGGCATTTGTGAGATAGCCTCGCAAAAAGGAACATTAATGTGAATTTGTTTTAATAATAAAATAAATTTTTCATATTGCGCGTCCTTACGCTCGTTTTCTAACTTATGCGGATACGGGAGAGCCTTGTTTAAAATAATTTTTTCTTTTATAATAGGTAAAGGTGGCGTGAGCGAAGAAAGGGGAAGAGGGGTCGGAGGTGAAATATGTACCTGAGGGTCGGTCCGTTTTGGATCGACCACCTCCTTTCCGCTACGGAGGGTTATAGCGTTGGCGTTCTCCCGCGGATTCGGCTCCGTGTTCCCGGCAGTGCCCCGAGCGCCCGCGCTCGGACATCATCCTCGCCAGCTGTCCAACCTGTTGTTCGAGTGTTTTTAGCGATCCGGTGATGTTCCGGATATTTGACTCGTTGGACGCAATATACTTCGAAAAATTTCCTCCATCGGGGAGGGTTTCAGAAGAGGAGGGGGAGGAAGAAATCCGGGGCGCATAAGAAATAGGGGGACGCTGAGCATTATTCGGGTTGCTCCACGAGAAGTTGGGGTGATTCCTCCAACCCGGGTTATAGTTATTACTATAAGGGTTGTTGTTGGGTTGAAGGGAGGACGACCCGAATTTCCCATGAAGTCCACGAACTCTTCAGCTACGCAGACATTAGGGGAATAAAACAAGGCGGAGTGGAGGAAGGCAGCAGACTTCTCCGCCACCTGCTTTGTTAACCTTTCAACTTGAAGGGTCAAGAGAGCAGTGGCATCCACTTCAAAAAGACCAGCCGCCGGCTTTGGCCGTCCCCGCGGGACGTTCCATTGATAGGCATTCATAGCCATCTCTTCGAATAAAGCCTGGGCGGCCTCGGGGGTTTTGTTGTTAAGCGTTCCCCCGGCAGCCGCGTCAATCATTTGACGCGTCTGAAAATTCAGCCCATTATAAAAAATTTGAACTTGCAACCACGTTGGCAGCGCGTGGTGCGGGCAACGGCGGAGGAATTCCTTAAATCGTTCCCAAGTCTCGTATAGAGACTCGGGATCGTTCTGCACAAACGAAGAAATGTCCGCCCGCAACTTTGCAGTTTTGGCGGGCGGAAAGTACTTCGTTAGGAACCGTTCCGTCAACTCAGCCCACGTGGTGATACATCCTCGCGGGAGGGCATTCAACCACGCCTTGGGCTTTGGACTTAAGGGAAAAAGGAAATAAGCGCAAACGAATGGCGTCATCAGTGACGCCATTGATCTTGAAGGGTTGCATATCTCCAAGAAATTGGACAAGTGGACATTCGGGTCCTCATCCGGCAGTCCATCGAACTGCACGGCGTTTTGGACCATTTGAATGACACTTGACTTTATTTCAAAATTATTATTGGCCACGCAGGGCGAACAATACTCGACCCTGAATCATCCAGGTTAGGCGGGCGTAATAAGACATAGTACGCTCGGCCGCCGGGGGAGGTTAGGGGCGGCCATAACTAAAACAGTGGGTTCTCCGATAGATTCCTCGGGATCTAAAGAAGGATTTCGGCGATGAGATCGGATACGCGCAAAGAGAGCGTTCGATCTCAGGGTCGAAGTCTAAATCTTCAGACTCTGAGGGTTGTCCTCGGGTCATACACCCAAACAAAATAAAACAAAAAAAACTTTTTTTTTTGTTGCTTTTAAAATAAAGTTTTTAGTTTTTTTTTTTTTTATAGAAAATAAGTAAAATTAATAGACTCCGGAATTCGAAATAGCAACTCGAAAAGAGACTCCCCGGCAACGGCGCCAAAAACTTGATGGGCCCGCGAACAGACTCTTACTGTGGTTGGTTCGTTGAGTCGATCGCCGCGGGCTTGCTCGGGTAGGCAAGTGCACCTATCACAAGTAGTACTCGATATTCGGGGGAATACCGAGGTCGTATTGTTCTCGGGGTCGCGTTGACTATTCTTACTCCTCCGGGAGGACTATTATTTTACTGAAAATAAGGTGGATTTTTTACTTAATAAAAGGCGAAAAGCAAAGGAGCGAAAAAAACGGTTAGAAAATATTCGATGAAGGGTTAACGCTCGGCATCGAATCGGATTAAGACTAAAATAATTTTTAATAATAAAAAGACTTAGTTTTCAAATTAATAATAAGACAACTTGGCCGTGGAGGTTCCACAAATGTGAGCTCACCTAGCTATAGGGATATCGCTCACCTAAACGTTAAGACTATTCGACCGAACGTTAGTCCGACGAAGGATTCCTCTTAACGCCCGCTTTACGCTAAGAACCCCGCTATTGGGTGGGGGACCCAATCCGGTAGAATTACGCTAGTCCTCTCTCGAGGGTATGCACGCAACTCTATTTACCCAGGGGTGATCGGTCCATATGCACGGCCTCTCGGCTAGCTAGCATATGGACTACGGAAATAGGGCCCACACATCGATTATGTGGTCCTACGCGTCGTAAACCCGGGGTAAACCCTAAGTGCTTAAATTAAAATGAAAATGAAGAGCTTTAATTATTATAAATCATTTTAAATGTCCCAATGCTCTTCGATGCCGAGGCTAATAGCGATTAGCCACACATCGGTATGGGACGGCTTATAATTTAGTGAGGCGCGAGTTCGAATTTTAATGCTAAACGATTATAAGAAAGAGACAAAAGAAAAATAACAATATTTAGAGAGCTAAAAAGTTAACTAAACGAGAACTCACGCACACTCCAAATTATAATAAAACAAAAGCTAAGTTACACATGAATGAAATTTGCATATTTAAATTTGCGAGTCCCACTCAAACGAGTGGGGGCGGTAAATAAAGGCTGAAAATTGCAAGTCCTACTAAACGAGTAGGACTGAAATGAAAGCGAGTCCTACTCAAATGAGTAGGAGAAAAAAATGCGATTACAGGGCTAAAAGTCCGGCCATTTAACTCAAGTGAGTAGGCGGAAAAAAATAAAGAAAGTAAAATTGCAAGTCCTACTCAAACGAGTAGGACTGAAATAAAGTCCGGCCATTTAAACTCAAGTGAGTAGGCGGAAAAAATAAAGAAAGAAAAATTACAAGTCCTACTCGAACGAGTAGGACTGAAAATGAAAACGATGCGCCATTTAACTCTTAACGAGTAGGCGGAAATAAATGCACACGAACACACACACTCCAAATGAAATTCAAGAAAGCAATAAAATTATACACCTACACTCACACACTTACATAATTTGAATCAAAGCATTAAAAGGAAGCATTAAAACAAAGCATGAAATTTAACACCGACACTCACACACTCTACATAATTTAAATCAAAGCATAAAAATTAACACCTACACTCACACACTCTACATGGAAATTTAAGAAGAACAAAAAGAAATTAAGCTCATACACTCACACACACTAATAACAAAGAAAAATTAAAGTTACCTAAAAATGAAAATAACAAGATTTCTACTCTAAAACTTACCCAAAACACATAAAAAGAACAAACAAAAATAATATGAGCAAAAAGTTTTACAAAAAAAGTCAAAATCAAAGGTGCTCAAAAATTAAAACTTTAACTTTTTCATGCTTAGGTTTTGCCAAAAATGAATAAAAAGAGAAAATTACAATTTTGGAAGACTAAAGTTTTTCAAAGTAAATCAAAAATCAAAGTTTTTAGAAAATTAAAATACCAACATTTTCATTCTTATGATGTTATGAAAGTGATAAAAAAAGTGAAAAAGAACATGAAAAGAACAAAATAGGTTTTACAATCTAAAAAAAAACTAAGTAAAAAGAAAGAACAAATTCACTTTTTTAAATCTCTTTCAAAAATCATAAGAATGAAATCAAAATCCTAAGCATGAAGATAAGTTAAGGAAAAAAAACAAGGAAAGTAAATACATTACACTCATACACACACACACACCTTCCTAAGTGAAGAACAAGTGAAGAACAAAGAATAAAAAGGTGAAGGAAAGTGGGCACAAGTGTTCATTCCAAAGCCATATATGAAGAGAAATTTAACATTTTATTGATCAAAATGAAACTATTACAAGCTATTACAAGTGCTAAAACTAAAACAAAACAAGAAATGAAATAAAAAAGGCAGAAATCTCCTTACATAGCCTTGAAAATCACGGATGTAGCCCACAAAAATACACTAACTTGGCCCAAAAATCTGAACCCTTGGACCTTACAGAACTGGGCTATTTATAGGAAAAAAATCTAAGTACACGCCCTCGGTCACGGGCGTGACATGGGGGCGTGACAGTACTATTCATGAAGGCGGCTGGCGATTGGACAACAAAGTTGACTTCGGGCTGAGTTCGCAGCAGTCACGCCCCAGGTCACGGGCGGACCTAGGGCGTGTCGGGGAGGTAGAACGGGGCGGGTTGCGTCAAATGTCCTCGGCAGCGTCTTGTCGGGCCAGCTGGAAAGGTCACGCCCCATGTCACGGGCGTGACTATGGGCGTGACAGTCGGGGTCGACACTCGACGAATGTCGAGCGGAAAGTGTCGAGTCGAAATCGTTGAGCTGAAATTGGGTCACGCCCCAGGTCACGGGCGTGACACTGGCGTGACAGTTGGTGTCGACACTCGACGATCGTCGAGTGGAATTCGTCGAGAGGAGCGGACACGGGCTTGGGTCACGCCCCGTGTCGGGTGACACGGGCGTGTCGCCAGGCGTGTCAAGCCTTTCTTCAGAAATTTTCCGATTTCACGGGAAATACACAGGCACGGCTTGGTCACGGGCGTGACCCATGTGTCACGGGCGTGTACTTCCAAAATTTGGTAGATTCTGGAATTTTTCTGCAAAATAAAATAAAACAAGTTAGGAGAAAATTTACAAGAATAGGAACATTTTATTGAACAAAAATTAAAAACGACGAAATAAATGAAAATGACTAAATTAATGTGCATAAAAATACGCATATTTACAGTTCATCAGGCGTACAATTGATTCCTCCTTAGCGTCTCCAAAACCAAATGAAGATGCTTGAAGTGATCTTCCTCACTCTGCGAGTACACCAAAATATCGTCGATGAAGACGATTACAAAATGGTCCAAGTACTCCTTGAAGGTCCTGTTCATCAAATCCATGAACACTGACGGCGCATTAGTCAGCCCAAACGGCATGACCGTAAACTCATAATGCCCGTATCTCATATTGAACGCTGTCTTCGGGATATCACTCTCCCTTATTCGCAGCTGATAGTACCCGGACTTGAGGTCCAACTTTGAGTACACCGTCGACCCGATTAATTGATCGAATAGATCGTCAATCTGGGGGATCGGGTACTTGTTCTTTTCCGTCAACTTGTTGAGCTCCCGATAATCAATACATAGCCTCAAGCTTCCGTCCTTCTTCTTAACAAAGAGGACCGGCGCGCTCCAAGGCGAGGAACTTGGACGCACAAACCCTTGCTCCAACAACTCTTGTAGTTGAACCTTCATCTCCGCCATTTCCTTAGGCGCTAGCCGATATGGAGAGCGTGACACAGGCTTTGCGCCTGGTACGAGCTCTATCGTGAAATCTATCTCCTGTTGAGGCGAGGCTCCAGGAAGATCTGCGTGGAACACATCAGGGTACTCCGATACCACTGAAATATTGTCCAACGCGGGCTTAGGCTTTGCAACCTCCACTAGTGTAAACAACAGTTCTGCACCGGTACGAACCGCCTTCACCACCTGAAGAGCAGACATCAACGTCTTGCTCGACCCCTTCAAGCCCGTGAAAGTCGTCTCACAACCTGCTCCCAGCTTGACTTCCTTGCTACCACAATCGATATAGGCTTGCTGCTCCGAGAGCCAGTCCATGCCAAAGATAACGTCGAACTCCACCAACGGAAGTAACGACGCTTGCAGATCGAACTCCTGATTCCCAATACGAATCTTCACTCCACAGATTCTATCCGCGCGCATCGAACATCCATTGGGCAACAACACATCCAACTTATCCTTCGCCACCGAAGAAGGTACTCTGATGCGTGATATAAATCCTTCGGACAAGAAGGAGTGTGAAGCTCCCGTATCGAAAAGTGCTGTTGCCGGATTTTCACAAATCAAAACAAATCCTAAACAAGCAGTGGTAAGGTAATATGTGCATAACAAGTATTTAAAGGAATTAACTTGCTATAAATTAAACCGTACCTGTCACCACATCCGCCTGTTTGATGGCCTCCTGTTGGCCAAGATTGTACACCCTCGGTTGGGCCGGAGCATAATGGGACGCGGTCGACTCCACAGCCTTGCCCTTCTCTTCGTAAGTTGCTCTCGGCTTTCTCTCGGACTTGGGACGTCCGCTCCAACAATAGCGGGCAAAGTGCCCCAACTTTCCACAAGTAAAGCAAGCACCCGGGGTTCGACCCGTAGTCGCCCCAGAAGCACCAGAAGAAGGAGCTGGACCCAGAGTCCTAGACTTCTTAAAGAATCTTCGATAGCCGGACTTTTAAGTAGTCGACACTTTGAATTCAGACTACTTGTCACCCAAACTTTTGTTTGCTTGTACATTCTTCATGTCCTTCTCCAAGGACCGGGCCGTGTTGACCAAGATCAAGAAACCCCGCGTCATCGGCCCTGAGAGTAGTAGCCTCAACTCATCTCTCAACCCTTCGTAGAATCGATTCGTCTTGCGCTCCTCATCCGCTATGGTGGAGCTTGCATATCGAATCAATCGAGTAAACTTGTGGAGATATTCATCCACGCTCCTCTCACCCTGAACCAACTTCAGGAACTCATTCTCCAACGCTATCCTCTACGCTGAAGGGAGGTACCGAGCCAAGAATAGTCTCGAGAACTCCTCCATCGAGACATCAATAAGTTGTCTACCTCTCAATAGATGTAGCTCCAATCCTTCCCACCACAATCTCGCTTCACCATCCAGAAGGAACGTAGCAATGGTGGTCATTTTCCACTCCTCCATCTCCGTCGCTGTCAAGACTCTCTTCACACGGGAGAGTCAGTCTTTAGCTTGATATGGGGTTCCCAACCCCGAGAATACCGGAGGATTAAAGCTCATGACATGTTTGAGCTGTCTCTTGGTTGCCTTCCTTGGCACCAACGGTTCCTCTACTACTTGCTCCACTCTTCTCTGCTCAGCCGCTTGCAGCGGTACCTGCTCCATCGCAGGAGCGGGCTACTGCATTTGCCTTGCAGGCTGCGCATTAATTATGGCAGACTCTGCTTCGGCCACCAATCGTATGGTCTCAGCCGATGGAGGTGTTGTAGGAGCTTCATTAGGTGCACTGCTAGCCTCAGAAACTCGACGTTCTGACGGCCCAGCACCAATTCTGGTCACCTATAGTGGTACAAAACACCGTTAAGCGACCAAATAAAATTGCAAAGAGCAATTTTAGGAACACACAGGTTCCCCAAACACGTGTATTTTCATTCCTAAGAGGACATTCATGGGTTCTTTTAATGTTATAACGATGACGCACATACATGTGCTCACCACCCCTTAAAAAGAATTCGCCCACGAATTCATTTTAAGCCCGACCAAAACCAGTAGTCTGATACCAAATTGTAATGCCCCCTAACCATCGCATAGCATATAGCAGAAGGTCCGGCCGGGGCCCGACGCCATATACCACAGACAGACAGAGTGGTTACTCAATGGAAACCATTCAACCAATCATAATATCCTACACAGAGCATTCTAGCGGAAGTAGTTTTAATTTACAAATAAAAGAACCCAGCACCAAGCATGAATGTCCACTAAACACCGAATAGGAATGTAGTACATACACAAGTACTGGCCTTAAGGCCTTACAAATGGTTTACTCTTAATACATATTTTCCATACCACAGCACGCAGGCCAGTCATACATGAACAAAAGCAAGTAAACACTTCCATTAGGCCTTAAAGGGTCGGCTTCGCAATTTGGGCTTTAGCCCGCTATTGACCACTGGTCCATCAGCACCTGCAAGCAACAAACCACCGCATGGTGGCAAACAAAAGCAACGGTCAGCAATGCTGACCAAATTATAACGATCTCGCGCCCAATTTGGGGCGGCGATGCTCCTTCCCTACACTTATTAGAAAAACCAAGCAGTATATAAATATACATTGCATCACAGGCATTGGCTCGCACGACCACACACCCCGTGCTCTCAGGGAACATTCTCGGTGAACCGGCCAATGTCACGTCAATTTAAGCCATAGACATTCCGGACTCACCACCGCCACTTCGACGACCAAACATATTAGCATTTTGTCTTCTTGGCATGGGTCACGTCAATTAAAGCCATAGACCGCCGAAGACCCTCATCTATGCCAACGGCTCTAACCGAATGACATAGAACGGGTATGGTTCCATCTAACCCGTGCTCACATCGCAACGACAATTTAAGCCATATGCGCGGGTCAAACTTCTCTCGAGTCCCGTTTCCATCACACTTCACATAACCTGGTTATGTTCAAGTTGGCTCCCAGGCCACCAAGTTGGCAAGATCACGCATCCGCCCAGTTTTTCGGGTGCACCTTAGGGTTAATCCTCAAGGTTCCCTATTGCAATCTACCACGTAGAAAACCCGAAAAACAAACAATCGCACGGAGTATTCTCCGGCATTTATGCAATGCAACATCACCGATCCAGACCAACATGTCTGGATAGGCTTCACACATCATGCATATGTCCGTTCTCGAATATGGACTCTAAACAACAGGGACTTTGCACATCTACCCGAAGGAACGCCTCCAACTCACCGCAAACCCGCGAGAGCGTCTTCCTATGCAAATAAGGAGAGCTTCACATGCTCAAGAAGAGAATCATTACCCTACCGTTCTTCCTTGGCGCCATGGAAATGTAAGCGGATGAAAAGCACCGCACTCTCTTTGCCTCCGTAGATCCGAAGGTTCGCGATTTGGAGCTCCGAAGCTCCGCCGGTGACCGGATATAGGCTTCTTCTTCCTCCTTTGCTCTCCTCTCTCTCTTGACTTAGAAAGAGAACCACTAAGAAATGAGGGTTTCAAAAGACCAATCCCGGGTATATCCAGTAGGAACAACCCCCAACCATCGGATCCAAAATAAGAAACGAATGGCTACGATTCGTAGCTCAAAAGTAAAACCTGGGCCGAACACGGCCTGTGACACGCCTGTGTCCAGGGTCATGTCCCTCATTCGCCGTCAAAATCAACGCGTTACGAAACTTACACGGGTCCCGACATGCCCATGTTTAACCTGACACGCCCGTGTTCAAATTGACACGGCCGTGTGGTTGGTCGTGTGCCCCATCGAGACAGCCCCAAAAATAACCCGAGACTCACACGGGTATTGGACATGCCCGTATCCTATTTGACACGCCCGTGTCAAACCCGAACACGCCTGGGCTCCAATCTGTGTTCACTGTCTCGACACTTCGTCGAGCGAAGTTCATCGACTATCTGACACAGCCGTGGACACGCCGTGTCCAGGGCCGTGTGCCTTGTCACGACACATCGTCGAGCGAAAATGTCGACTTCCCGGGCCGATCGTCGACACGGGCTCGACACGCCCTGAGACACGCCCGTGTCTCAGGCCGTGTTTGCTGCTCGACGATCGTCGACTCCAAAATCGTCGACCTCTCGACCAAATCGTCGAATCGAGCCTGACACGCCCTGGGACATGCCTATGTCCCAGGCCGTGTGCCCCCTACCAGATACCAAATTTGGCCCAAAACGCCTCCCGTCGCTCTTTTGAGTTTCGGGGCGTTACAAAGGTTAGCTCCATATTTGCGGTAGATGGTTTCCTTGGAGCACGGGGATGTTGCAGTACAAATGAGGGATTATGGTGGTAATGATATTGGATTGTGATGTTCTAAGGTGCGGTAGTGTCTCCGTGGTCGGCTGGCTATCCTGTGACGTGCAAGTCATGTGTGGAGAGTGTCCCGGCGAGACTAGTCCCCTTCTGTGAGACTGACGAGAACGCCAAGCATGGGGCAAGCCCGGTAATTGAGGCCATAAGCGGGTGGGGTCCAGCAAGGGTTCTTAGAATCGGACAGTGTGTAAGACGGAATCCTGACATGAGAAGTCAGAGCTTGCAGGCAAGCCCGGGTCTACGACCATGAGCAGGTGGGGCCACGGCAAGAGTTCTGTGTAGCGGCTTGTATTCCGTTACGGGAATTGCAGTGCCCCTTTTTGTTTGTGGATTAGTGCCAATGGGGAAAGTGAAAGTACCAAGATGTTTGATGATGTGCTAGATGCATACGCGATAGGGTGCCTTGGGTGAAGCCCGGGTTCTGCATACATACTGCATAGTAGGCCCTTTTATTATATGCTCAACATAGAAAACGTGCATGTTGTTTGAGACATCCAAGCCTGTTCTTTTGGTACTTTACTTGTTTATGTACATGGTATACGAAGTGCTGACTTGCAGGTTGGAGGGGTACCCCGGGGTCCGTTAGGGGCGGCTTGGAGGAGATGTGTTTGTTACACAGTTTGAGGTCAGCCTTTGCTGACCCACGTTACAACAAATTTTTACAGGGCAAGGATCGCAAGCAGGAGCTAGCTCTCCCGCCAAAAGGGCCTAAGCCTCAAGAAGTGTTTCCAGTTTTGCCCTAGTTATATTTTTGGTGGCTCTGTATGCTTGATGCTTTTATTTTCTGGCTTGCATGCCAAGGTAGTCTATAAGTGTTTATGTGCATTGTTATTGATGTTACCTTTTTGGATTTTGGACTCTCTATTGTTGTAAGGCTATAAGGCCGTTTCAATACTCTTGTGTATGTGGATAACTTCTAGTCTTGTTTGCTGTTTCCGCTGTTGTTAGATATGGAGTTTTGAGAATGGGTAGTTATATCATCTTTTAATGCTAAAGCGGTGGCGTCTGTATATTGTGGGGCCCCGGCCGGATCCATATTATACAGTCATTATAGGGGAGGTGTTATAGATGTGGTTGTCCAAAAATCAGTAGAAAGAAAGGAAGAAAAGCAGGAAGTATTCACCTCCTCCACAGAGATACAGGAAAGACCCTCCTCCTCCTCCTCCTCCACCTACTGCTGGTGCTTCATGCTCTTCATCTCAGAGGACTACCCAATATCAAACCTATCAGAGACATCGGGGTAGATCCTCCTCCACTTTTGAAAGCAGCCAACACAGGCACTACTCTTCTGGCAAGCAATAACAACATCAACATCAACAGCAACATCTACAACAACCTACTGAACATCAAAAGGTTGAAAGTCCAAAGATACCTGCATCCCCTCCTGTTCCTTTTAAGGACCCATAAACAGCTACTACTGCAAGGATGGCCAGGTTCCAAGAATTGGTTGGCCTATCTATGATCAACAAAGTCAAATATGAATGAAAAGATGTCTCTCAATACACAACAATGTCCAAGTACAAGAAGGAAGAACTCAACAGGTTTGTAAAAGCTAACAAATTCTTTAATGTTGATGATTACATGAAATTATATCCAGAAGCTGTGGTGCCAAGAGCTACTTCCCTAAACATTATTGGAGGTGCTGATATGACCATGACAAAGACTCAAGCTGCCAATCCAAACAGGGAAATCAAGTTTACTCAACCTGGTGATAAAGCTAAAGAGGTTAAGCAAAAGGAGCCAAAGTAGAAGAAATGAATTTTAACTGTTTAGTCTTTCTGTTGTCTTAAAACTGTTATTTCTTGATACAAAGCTCACTGTATATATATATATATGCTGCATATTTTAAAGTTTCCTACCAGATATATTTTTCTTGCTTTGTAAATGATTTGTGTCTGTAATTAGTGACCTCACTCAAATAGGGGGAGATTGTTGTATCCCTAGTTGGATTTGGGCTAGGTTCACTAAACTAGGATATTTGACACAACATGTATAGCTTGGGTCATGATTGTGTCCTAGAGTTTAGGCCATGTCCTTAGAGTCAACATTGCTTGGACCAGCCAACAACAAACTGTAGAAGACTCCAGACTTAGAGAAATTTCAAAGATTCAGAAAAATAAGTTCGACATTCGTCGAACTCAGCTCGATGAAAGTCATGCTCAGCTCGACGAACTCAGGGACAATTCTCTGAGTTGAGCTCAACGAACTTAGTTCTCAGGTCGACGATTTCTGGATGCTCTACTTCAACATTCTAAGTCCAGAAACATTTCTCTGAACTCCAGTCGACGAAGTTAGATTACCAGCTCAACGATCTTAGTGCACAGAATTGGTATGTTTTATCAAGTAGCAGTTAGCTGTTCTCTGGTCGACGATCTTGGATCTCAGGTCGACGAACAACAATTATCTGGTCGACGAACATGATTTCTCAGCTCGACGAACTCTGGACCCAGGTCGACGAAATCTGTTCTTTGCTCGACAATTTCTGTGTAGTTCCAGACTTTGATTTTTCCTTCCTTCTGTCCTTATTTTATTGCAGTAATTCATGAGTAATCAATGCTTAATAATCTCTAAATATTACCGTTAGAAGCAACATTGATTATGACATTCATCAGGATTATTACTTGTCGTTTTTCAATGAGACAGTTGGGGAAATCCAATTAATGCAGACATTCACTCCAGCGTATTACATTCTCCAAGCCGACAACAATCAATGTATGAAGGAATTCAAAATTCAAAGGAAAAATTCCATTGGAAATATAAAAGTGATCTTCTTCCTTCTTCTCGAGATAGAGAGATACACAAGAGCAAGATACAACACATAGTGATAGAGAAGACAGACAGCGAAAATTCAAACTCTTCTATATGCAGAAAAATAATATGGTCTTCACCTTGACATTGCAGAAGAAGAAGAACATCCATCCAAATCAAGAGTCTTCTTCATTCTTCACTCCAGGATTCTTCAAGGACAACAAATCTTCATCAGTCAAGAAGTTCCTGGATCTCTTCTGATCAAGGCTAAAGATAGAAGACCTACTTACCCTGAAGCAAAGCTCCAGTCTTCCTGAACAACTCAATAACTCAGGGGGAGATTTGATAACACCAAAGATCCACTAGTCTTCTCAGTTGTATTTGAGAAAGAGAAGACACCATAACTCTCTCACCCCCTCACTGTATAAAGGGTTCTTTAACTCACTTCAAAAGTTATTCCTTGGTTGCAAGTCACTTGATCAAAAGACTTGGGTTGATTTTTGAGCACCTGATCAAAAGCTCATTGGTGGTAGTCACCTGATCAAAACCTATTAGTGGATTCCTAGCAGGGTGGTAGAAGAGTTGATGTACCCAGGTTGGGGAACCACTATAAAAATTCTTGTGTTGTCTGGTTGCCCTCTTTCCTTTTTGTTCTTGTTGTGCTTGTGCTAGTTAGTTTTGTTGATCCTGCGTTAGTTAGTTTAATTTTGCTGTGCCTGTGGTAGATTAGTTTATCTTAGGATTACTCTTTTACTCACAGGAAATTTTGGTATCAAATAGCTGCACTACTCGGTAGATTTTATTAACACCAAAAGTTTTAAATATTTAGAAGATACTCTATTCACCCCTCTCTAGAGTATATCAGGTCTAACCCTCTCTTTCAAGTGATCCCCATTATAACTTCCCGCATCCACCTCTAATTAATTATTTAAAATTTTGTGTTTTATTTATTATTGTACAAACATTTTGTTGATAGATAATTTTTAATAATTTTCAGGGAAATATTACTTGGTAGATTCTGGTTATCCTCTACAAAGAGGATACTTGAAACTGTATCAAGATACACGGTATCATCTACCTGAATTTGCTCGTAGTGGTCGTCGAGCAGAAGGGCGTCGAGAGATATTCAATCATGCACACTCATAGCTTAGAAGTGTGATAGATTGATCATTTAGGGTTTGGAAGAAGAAGTGGGCCATACTGTGGGACATGTCAAGCTATCGCTTTGACAAACAAGTAGTTATTGTGATTCCTACAATGTGTTTACATAATTTCATTCGCCGGCACCCTTCGCGTGTGGATATTGATTTTAGTGAATCAGAACAAAGGGATCGAGATCTTGGGATGACATCATAAGGGCGGCAAGAAACATGCACTGACACATCAGGTGGTGTTGATGAGATGATCGCGCTACGTAATATTATTGCAGATTAATTGCATGAAGCTAAAGCATAGAACAAAATGGCGAGGGTTGGGTCTACAAAAATGTATGAATTGAACCGTTATATATATGTGTTGGGTGTTATATTACTGAAAAAAATGTTTTTTCCATATTTTAAATAGTTGGTAATTAAAAAGTTTCAAAAAAAACACTAAAAACTCTGTTTTGTTTCCAAACAACTTTTTCAAATCTCCATTTTGGAAACTCCATTTCACCCAAACAGTTTTTTAACAAAACTCCATTTTCCAGAATCAACACTTTTTTATCAACAGCTTTTCATCAACAACTTCTCATCAGCAATAGCCCCACCAAACAGAGCCTAAATCTTTTATGCGGTTCAGTTGGCAGAAATTTCGATGGAAATGGGATTTAGGCTAAGTCTTTGCCCAATTATTGTTGTGTCACTGAGCGTCAATTCAGATCATAGGTTTTGGTTTTGAAAAATTAGAATTCAGGTTTGATTTTTTTGAATTTCAATTATGTTGTTTAGCTACATGAATGTTTTGAGTTGATAGAATTGGAATTAGAAAATTTTATTTATAGGAATTGAATGAAATTAAAAATTATATTTAGAAATATAAATAAAATGACAGAAAATATGGAGCACGCAACGACCACAATTACAAAAAGCAGTGAAGCAGCGTTGGTAACATGTTCTGTTCAAATATATGATGTACTTGCTCGGCTACTAGATTTGCAGGAGCTTTAATTAGTGAAAGCAATGGATCTTTTAGGTGATAGTCAACAGAAGTTTAACACGTTCTTGACTATTTGTGCATCTCAGGACGACGTGGCTTCACATGCAAGTCAATGACTTATGAGGGCATGAGAATGACGTGATTTTGTTTGTGTGTAGTTTAGCGGACTGTCATATAATATCTACTTTTGAAATACTATTTTAAATTTCATGTAGTTTACTTGAACATTATGTGGTTGATGGATCTGTCGTTCGTGTTGTTATGTTTATGCTTCTATGAAATATTTGGTTAATTTCAGAGTTTAAATTTGTATTGCTTTTAAACCTACTGTTTTTATACTTGTAAATAGAATTTTTTATTTTATGCAATTTTTGTGGATGATATTCATTATGCATCCGAACAACAAAATTGTCCTATTCCAATTCCTGAAGCTCAAAACCTTTCTGTAACAAAACAATATAATTGAAATTCGGAAAAACCAAAACCCGTTGGTTTTGAATTTTACTGAATTTCAATTCTTCATGACCAAAACATGTGATCCAAACGGACCAGGTAAATTGCAGAAATTTTATTATCAAGTTTTACAAATTAAGCACTGGTTTCTATAGCTGGTAATTTGGCCATTACATTAAATTGAAATTATACAATTATAAAATATTAATTAATCCAGACAGTTCATTTGAACTCTACCAAATAGTTGGTAATATCCCTAGTTTTCTATTTATAATGAGCAGGAGATGGCCGAATATTTCATGTGTTTAGATGGCCTGGTTTAATCCATCTCTTGTAACTTAGGTATGGTTCATGTGTTTGTTTGAAAGAGTTTTTTAATCAAGTTGTACTTGCATTCTTCTATTCATGAAGTCGAATTTATTTCTCGCCATCCGGGAATAGTAGTTTTTTTAAAGTTTGCTTGGGGGGTGGATGGGGGCTAAATCACATTATTATGGCAAAATCGATGTAGTGGTGTTAATCGAGTGTGGTGTTTTTTTTTGTATGGTTTAAGAAATGATAGATGAAAGACCGAGTGAATTTTTGTACCTGGAGGGAGGTCCAAACAGTAGTACGTTTTACCAATGATCTCTCAGACTTGGAAGAGACCATAATATTTGAGAGCTATTTTTTTTGCTTGTTGGTTTGATTAGTGAAAGTTGACAATAATGGTGTAAGTTTTGCATCATTCAGACATCCTTTTGTAATTTGAGTTCGGATATTCATTTACTTGCCAACGTTCATTCATTATTGTTGGGAGTGGATCTAAGAATATTGTTAGGGGGCCCAGACATCATTCCAATCCAAAATGTTTTTAAATAATCGACGAAGCCAAAAACAATTATCTACATACATGTTACATCATTTTTGCACGAGAAATATTCAATTCATAGAATTCATGTATGATATAATCTTTGTGAGTTTCTTTGTTATTTTTTGCTCAATGTATAAAGTCAACCAATATTCATCCTCCATCATGTTGTGATGTCTCATTTTAACAAGTTTCATAACAAAAAATGACTTTTTTGCGATTGTTGTTTGTGCAACTCGTATTTAGCGAGTCTAGCTCAAATCATGTTCAAGAAAGGATAGATGAGCTCAAGTATGGAAATCCAAGCCCAGACCGCAGTAAGCGTGGTTCCGGTGCCGACCCCAGACTGCGCGAGGCGCGGTCCCGATTTAATAAGTAGGACTTCGCGAGCTTGGGGCGATATCAAGTTCCACCCTAGCGATATTACGCCAAAAGAGCCCCGGCTTTCTATGAGCTCGGCCCAAGAGAGTCCCCAGTCATTCTGGTTGGGTTACTAGCCAAAGTTAAAAGGATATCTGTAGGATTTCGACAGTTTGCCACCAGGGTTGGGGACGTCAGAACGATGACAGGATTAACAATAATAGGATGAAATAGGATGATGAGTGTTGTTGCTTCCCCTTAACAAATGCATTGTTTACCAAATGGATATTTTCACCGACGGCAATAAGGATTGTGGAGGCGCTGAAGACGAGAAATGAAAGAACGAATGTGTCTATCGTGCTGGAAGGCATCGACCTATTTGTTGGAGGCAACACAAATGTTGTTATGCTTGTCTAATAGTGTAGAGGCAGTTGCATGCTTGGGGAATCTGAAGAACCAAGGTGGATCAAAATGGCAGCGACTTCGTAGAAGGGGTGGCTAGGCATCGTCTTCCTCTCATCATTTTTTTTGAAGTCCTTCATCTTATTAGAGTCGTTTCTCTCTCATGCGGTCACAATTTTTGACTTGTAAGTAGTCAAATTCCATTGCCTCGATGAAAGGAATCAAAATTCACTGCTAAATTTTCAATATTCTTAGGGGGGTGACCCCCCCCCCCAAATCCGCCCCTGATTGTTATAAAGGAGATCATAGAGGAGAAGAAAATGTCATCTAATTAGTAGTCCCCTCTTAGTAGATTTCTGAGGACTGTATGAACTAAGTGTACTGGATCATCTATATTTGATAAATCCTTGCTCAAAGAAGGTGCAAGGATTATAGGCTTATTGATCCAAAGTATTCTCTGATTCTCTTTTCAGAAATTTTTTGTTGCTGCAGTAAGGAAGAAGAAGAAGGGCAGAAACTGTTGTCGGCTATGTATGTATTTTTTATTGTGTATTCTTGTCTCCTACTTCCCAATGATCCGAGTATATCATTCTTTGAACAAATTCAAATTCTTCTATAATCTTGAAAATTTTCTTCAAAAGGAATGTTATAATATGCTTTCATATTTGCCTTCAATGAATTCAGAATTATTCTTCAAATTACTTATATATAAACTCATCTGAAATTGGTGGAGAATTCTTTCCTTTAAGCTGTCCTCCAACAACTCAAAATATTTGAAAGAATTCTATAACAATTTCTTAGAAATAAGCCTGGACAGATCTTTTATTTTTTCCGTATTGAGTTCTTTTTGATGTTATGTCGACTTCTAATAAAGGTGCGTCGAGATATGCCTTTTGAATGAAGTCTGGTCGACTTAACCATATAATCGACATTGTGTCGATAACTTATCGACGAATGCATCGTCTTCTGTCATAATGTAATATTGACATGACTCTTGTTATTGCTCTGACTTCTAGTTGAAGTGACATCGACTTCCAGTCAGTGTTGCGTCGACTTTTAATCGACAAATATTGACTTGTGTTGAACTTCTTCTCTATTTTAGCATGCTTACCTCATGCTCTTGACTCAACTAACTTTTTAGGACATTTATGATCATATTACTCTCACTATATAACATGAGTAGTAATCCTTGGTAGTAAAATCACTTAGAACTAATTTATTAAGTTAAATCAACAGGATTTTTCCCAACAATCTCCCCCTATTTATTTTAACAAAATTTTCAATGTTCTTAAAGTGATTTTACAAAATAAAACAAAAAGGATACGGATAATTTACAACAATGATGAATAAATAAAAACATACACATTGACAACTCTGTATCCAGCGAGTGGGGTCAGTAGGAGTCGGTCTACCCATTTTGACGCAGTCCAAGTCCTAAATGAGTTGGAAAGGAGGTGTGGGCTTTGTAGCCTCACCGACTCGCCCAGGAGGGGTGGAACAGGTATGAGGCGAGTGGAGCAAGTAGGCTCGCACTCGCCCCTGGTTCTTGCAAATGGCAGGCAAGTGGAGCAAGGAGGCTCGCACTCGCCCCTTGTTCTTGGCAATGGCAAGTGAGTGGACCATGTCAAGCCCGCACTCGCCCAGGGCTATAGGTAGGTGGCGAGTGTCAGCCCCATCGAGCACTCGCCGCCCCACGCGAGTGGAAGCTTCAAGGATTGCTCACCCAGTAACATGTACAATCTAGTGTTCGGCGAGCAAGCCGCGCGAGTTCGTCACTCGGCGTTGAGTGAGGAGCGCTCTGTTGATGCCTTCAGTTCCTTGGCGTTGAGTGAGGCGAGTGTTGTAGACGCCTTCTGCTCGTTGCGTTGAGTGAGGCGAGTGTTGTCAATGCCTTCTACTCTTGGCATTGAGTGATGTGAGTGCTGTCGATGCCTTCAGTTCCTTGGCGTTGAGTGAGGTGAGTGTTGTTGATGCATTCTGCTCTTGGTGTTGAGTGAGGCGACTGTTGTCGATGTCTTCAGTTCCTTGGCATTGAGTGAGGCGAATGGCCTTAGATCTCGCATTTACCCAGGATGGGGTGCCGTAGAGATGAGTGTCAGGTTTACCCTAACACACGCCACTTTAGGCGAGTGACACATTAATTGGGCACTCACCTAGTAGGGTTCAGAGGTAAAATTACCTGGAGGCCCTTGTAGGGCTGCGAATATCCATCCAGAATAACAGAGTGTGACTGTTGCCAGACTGCTTTTGGCTGCATATAATCATTCAGAATAGCGGAGTTATGCTATTTACAGGCTAGGTTTTAAAAAACTATAAATATGCCCAAGGGGGTACCTCAGAAGGCATGCTTTCCAGTTCTCTTATTCTTATCTTATAGCGCTTTCTAAGGTGCTCTTAGCTCAGTACATGCTAAGGAGGGGAAGCACTTTATGATCTTCCAGGTGTGTGGTGGGACCTCTGTGCTGGCGCCTTGGGGTCAGTTTCAAGTTCTAAGTCTTCAGTCAGTCAAGCTTGCTAGGCAAAGTAAGTGTGTGGTCACCCCTTCCCCAAGGGTTTGGACTCCACAAAAGCCAATATTTGGTTTCAACATTCTGTTCTTTTTTTATCACTCCGAACGCCCCTTTTTTTTACATTTTTATTCTACGATGAAAGAAAAAATTAAACAAAAGGATTTGCAAATAAAAGATCTAATGCCACGAACAATCCATAAATTGTTAAAGCTTCCATAAATTGTTAATGCTTCAATTGAGTCCCAGGCCAGCCCGACCCACTTTGCTTGCTTTTATTGCGGTGAGCGTGGTGCGTGATCAGCACTGAAAACCTTAGCGAGCTCAATGACTGGACGTGAAGGGAAAGGTTCTGACCAGGTCGACTCGCCACCCCCTCACCCTCTCTCCACTTTTGAAATGTTTGATGATTTCCGGCAAGAGATGTTGATGAGTTGTAAATATACGTGTTTTTATATACATTAAATAAGATGTATTAGTTTCTTTTTGTAATTTTTAGTTGTTTTTCCTTAATAAATTGCTTCCTTTTTGTAAATATTTTCTAACTTAGAGTTATTTTTGTTTCCTAAATTTTTTTAAGAAAAATTGTCAAACAATCAAAGTACACGCCCGTGTACTGTCGGTCACGCCCGTGACCAGGGCGTGATACGTCAAATTCCCGAGAAATGAACATCTTTTTGAAGAAATAGTGTGACACGCCCGTGTCACGCCCGTGTCACCCGCATCACGCCCGTGACCCATGCCCGTGACCATCCAGATCGACGAAATTGCGCTCAACGATCGTCGACCCAGCTAACACGCCTAGCGACACGCCCGTGTCATTTGACACGGGGCGTGACCCAAGCCCGTGACCATCTGCTCGACGTTTTCTGCTCAACGTTCGTCTAGCCAACCCCACACGCCTAGAGTCATGCCCGTGACCTAGGGCGTGACCCCACCACCTGGCCCGACAAACAGCCGCCAACGACTTTCGACGCAAACAGCGCCCAGTTCAACCTCCCCGACACACCAACCGTCACGCCCGTGACCTTGGGCGTGA
The DNA here is from genome assembly GCA_039583875.1 of Platanthera guangdongensis. Taxonomy (NCBI): domain Eukaryota; kingdom Viridiplantae; phylum Streptophyta; class Magnoliopsida; order Asparagales; family Orchidaceae; genus Platanthera; species Platanthera guangdongensis. Next base: position 87,495,779 of record CM077150.1, read on the forward strand.
CCGCCGCGATTTCCACCGCAACGTCAACTCGCTGTCAAGTCACCGAAATCTACTGCTTAATAGTGTCGACACGCCCATAGTCACGCCCGTGACCTGGGGCGTGACCGCCGTGATTTCAGCCGCCAAGTCAAATCTCCAATCAAATCAGACGGCCGCCATATGTACAGTATCGACACGCCCCATGACACGCCCGTGTCAGAGGGCGTGTCCGATGAAAAAATTTGTCTATAAATTTCCAACTTCTGTTTGAGCTGTTGTTCCCTTTCCTTGAACCATTTTGTATAGGGTTATGCTGCCGAGATGATCCCAAATGTTATGTAAGGGATATTTTTCCCCCACTCTTTAGCTTTTGTTTTTGTTCTTTTGTAACCCCTATTTTTACTTAATCAAATATGTTTTTTTCGTCTCTTTACATGATGTTGGAATGAATCTAAGCAACAAAACCTTATACAATCTTATTTTTACTTGTTTTGCTTTTGTTTTTATTCTTTTAAAATGGGTGTGTGGGTGTATGAGATTAGTTCTTTTTATGCTTTTATACTTAGTTATTTTTAGTTAGTTTTGTTTAGACTTATTTCTTTATAGCTTTTTATGCATTCCTATAAACCTGTAAAAGCATTTTCAAAGTGGTTTTGATTTTTAACTAGCTTAGATTATCTTTTTAGGTCGTAAAACTTTTCTTGCTTTTCACTTTATTTTCACTTTTTAATCACTTTTGCGGAGTTATAGGAACGTATATATAGTCGTTTTAATTTTTCAAACACTTCTTTTTTTGCTTTTATTTTCAAAACATTTTGCCCATTTAAATTTTATTTCTTCATTTTATGCATTTCTACTGCATTCCATCGGTAGAAATGTATTCATTTCAATTTTTCGAGCACTTGCACTTTTCGCTTATTTGCAAAAACTTTAGCTCCTTTTAATTTTATTTTCACGTTTTATTCATTTCTACCGCATTCTAGCGGTAGAAATGTAGTCGTTTTAATTTTTCAGCCACTTTGTTTTTCCTATTTTTTGTACGTGTGCGTGCGTTTATGAGTTAGTTTTTATAGACTTTTTTCAATTCATGTTGAGTGTGTGCGTGTGTTGTTTTTAATTTTCCGCCTACTCACTTGAGTTAAATGGCTGGATTTTATTCAAGCAAGTGTGTGTATTTTTTTATTTTTCCGCCTACTCACTTGAGTTAAATGGCAGGAATTTATTCCAGTAGAGTGTGTTTACTTTCTGTAGAGTGGGTGTGTTTTAATTTTATGTCGAGTGCGTGAGTGTTAGCTTTTATTTTCTGCCTACTCGCTAGGAGTTAAATGGCTGGATTTTATTTACCGTCTACTCACTTGAGTTAAATGATCGGTCTTTATTGGAATGTAATAATTTGGAATGGACTTATAAATGCATTTATTTTCTCTTACTCGTTTGAGTAGGACTTACTTTCTTTTTCCCACCCACGCATTTGCGCCGGGACTTGCACTTTTACAGCTTTCATTTCAGTCCTACTCGTTTGAGTAGGACTCGCAATTTACTGTTTTCCATTTACTGCTTTCATTTTCCTGTTTAGTTTACTGCTTTAATTTTCTGCTTTTTCAATCGCTGCCGTCCCCATTCCGATGAGTGGCTAACGTTCTTAGCCCTCAGTATCGAAGAGCATTGGGACAGAAAAAATTCCTTTAAGTAATTAAAGCTCTCATTTTTCTAATTAATTAAAATCACTTTAGGTTTGCCGTGGGTTTACGACGCGTAGGACCACATAATCGATGTGTGGGCTCTATTTCCGTAGTCCATATGCTAGCTAGCCGAGAGGTCGTGCATATGGACCGATCACCCCTTGGTAAATGGAGTTCCGCACTAACCCTCGAGAGAGGAGGCGCTCCAACTCTACCGGATTGGGTTCCCCACCCAATAGCGGGGTTCTTAGCGTAATGTGGGCGTTAAGAGGAATCCTTCGTCGGACGAGAGCCCGGTCGAATAGTCTTAGCGTTCAGGTGAGCGATAGCCCTATAGCTAGGTGAGCTCATTTTAGTGCAACCTCCATGGCCAAGTATCCGCCCTAATTATTTAGAAACTTAGGATCTCTTTTTATTCAAAGTCTATTTTAGTTCGAATTTCATTCGGTGCCATCTAGCTAAGATCTTCATCGGCTCCACCTTTATTATGCTTTTATTTCCTGCCTTTTCTTTATATAAATAATATCCCGACAAGATAAAATTATCGGCAAAATAATAGTCCCCTCCAGGGAAGAGTAGAAATAATCGAACCGACCCCGAGAACAATACGACCTCGATATTCCACCCGGAATATCCTGTACTACACACGATAGGTGCACTTGCCTCCTTTCGTTAAAACTCGATCACATCCGTTTTATATCCAAATAAATAAAATATGCGCGCCCCGTTTTCTAAAAAAACCAATCACCAGCTTTCTAAATAAAACCGCTCGGGGCTCCTCGCTTCGTAATCTTTTTGGAGTTTTAACCGCATTAAGTTTTCGGACTTGATGCGAAAATATCAATCAAGTTTTTGGCGCTGTTGCCGGGAAAATTTGTGTCGTTATTTTGAACCCTGGAGTTATATTAATTTTACCTATATCTATATTTATAAAACTATATGGTTAACCAACAACAAAAAAACAAAAAAACAAAAATTTCTAATAATAATAATAATAATAACTAAAAAAAAACTTGCGAAACTTATAAAACTAAAAATTTGAAAACCCTATAAAACTAAAAAAATTGAAACCCTTATAAAACTAAAAAATTTGAAAAACCTATAAAACTAAAAATTTGAAACACAAAAAAAAAACTATATAACACTAAAAAAAACTAAAAAAATCTAAAAAATGAAAAAACTTAACAAAAAAAATATATATTTTCATTATGAAAAAAAAACAAACTAAAAACTAAAAATCTACTTAAAAACTCCAAAAAAAATAAAAATTTGATATTAACAAATGTATCTTTGTTTTATTTAACTTCTTTTATTTTAATTTGTTTTATTTTGTTTCGGCATGCTTCCCTTATTGTGCGCGCTTGGGGATCACATTTTTATCACGCAGTGGTCGCTAAGGCCTTAGCTACCTTTCGAGTCACCCACGCACTTGCCCCCTACCGCCCGCAACTCCTTTTTCGCCGAGTGTATCTTTTTCGTTTTTATGTTATCTTTTTGCTTTTTTTTTTCTTCTTCTAACAATAATGCAGGGTTTCAACCCGGGCCTCCCCTAACTCGTATAAGGGAAGCTTCTTCCCTCTCTTTTAATTTTTGTGAATATTTCTTTTTGTATATTACTGTTCCACATACTTAGATTGCACCATTGGGGACAATGTTGGATTTAAATATGAGGGTGTTTTCTTATTTTTCTATTTCTGCAGTTTTATATTCTGCAATTATAACAAAAATAATCAGAAATACAAAAAAATTGCAAGAATTAAAACCTCAAAATTTTTTTTTGTTCTTTTTTGTTTTTATAATCAAAAATCTAAAAAAATCCATAAAACAAAACAAAAATTCAAACAAAAAATATATCTTTTGTTTACTTTGTAAATATTTTTAAATCTCTCTTTCCTCCCCCACTGTTCTTATTTGGAAACAAAATCGCTTTTAGCAAGCCCGCGGCGTTCGACTCATCGAACCAACCACCTTAATAAGAGTCTGTTCACGGGCCAATAACTAAAAAGTCAAAAACAAAAAAATTTGTTTACTTGTAAAATTTTTGTAAATAATTTGATAAAAAAAACTCTAAAAAATTCAAACAAAAAATATATCTTTTGTTTACTTTGTAAATATTTTTAAATCTTTCTCTTTCCTCCCGCACTCTTCTTATTTGGAAACAAAATCGCTTTTAGCAAGCCCGCGGCGTTCGACTCATCGAACCAACCACCTTAATAAGAGTTTGTTCGCGGGCCAATTACTAAAAAGTCAAAAACAAAAAAATTTGTTTACTTGTAAAATTTTTGTAAATAATTTGATTAAAAAAAAACTCTAAAAAAATCAAAAAAAAAAAATTTTTGAAAATCCAAAATTTCTAAAAAGCTGATAAACAAAAATTCAAAAAAAAGTTGATAATCACAAAAAAAAGAAAGATAAAAACCTAAAAATAAAAAAAAATTTGTATTGTTAATTATGTAACGAATAATTCGAATATCTCAATTCATAACCCTTTTCGCTCTCCAAAAATATAGTTGCGAGTTAATTTATAAGCAAATTTTAGTTATTTTTTGCTTACTATTCGTTTATTAATTGGAGAACGATAGATTTAGATATCTAGGGTTAAGTTTTAAAAAATTTCGTATGCTTTTTTATTTTAAATAAGATACATGTTTTCAGCACCACTTCTAATCTATCTAAATAGTTGCATATTTATTTTGTTAAAAATAACAATCTTAGATTTCAAGTTATGATAACTCCAAGCTTTTTTTTTTGAAATTTAGGAATGTTTTATTTATAAAGGTTGCTCTCAAAATTTTTTTTTATTAAACCTAGTTTTATTTTTGAAAAAAACTCTATCACCTTTTTTTTCATGTCATACTTGACATGATTTCGATCCTTAAAGATCCTATGTCAATGAGAATAAGATTTCGTTCTGTAAACATAGGCATCCAATATTTGAAAAGATTATATGTTAAGGAGTAAGAGGATAAAATTCATTACTCATACACATATACATTGGATTATGAAGATGTTAAAAAAATTATGTTATGGAAAATAAGATTTTGTTTTCCTAACATCCACATTCAAACCAAAAAATTTCATTAGAGGTTCGAGCAAAAAAATATACCCTTGCCTCTAATCCAAACCCTTCTTCTTATACCACGATATCCCACTCCACCAATCTCAAATAATTCTAGATTTAATTTTAAAAAATCTTTTTGAGAGCATAATTTGTAAATTAAATTATTTCTTGTAATTCTTACAAGCTCAAGTTTTCATAAATCCAATCTATTTTTGTTAGCCTAACAAATACAATTTTTTGCTATCTATTCGATCATATCAGAAGTTTTTAACTGAACCTCTTCCTTTATTTAAATTTTTGGCATAATTTAGGATTTAACTCGTATACCCCGGATATTCATTTTGATTCTTCTTTCAATTAAATCAAGCGGTAGATAAACTTAGGATTTCCTTAATTCATTATAAGTTCATCTCCAACTTTTGCTCTGGAATAGCAAAAGCTTAAGTATGGGGGTATTTGATGAGTTGTAAATATACGTATTTTTATTTACATTAAATAAGATGTATTAGTTTCTTTTTGTAATTTTTAGTTGTTTTTCCTTAATAAATTGCATCCTTTTTGTAAATATTTTCTAACTTAGAGTTATTTTTGTTTCCTGAATTTTTCCAGGAAAAATTGTCAAAAAATCAAAGTACACGCCCGTGTACTGTCGGCCACGCCCGTGACCAGGGCGTGATATGTCAAATTCCCGAGAAATGAACATCTTTTTGAAGAAATAGTGTGACACGGCCGTGTCATGCCCGTGTCACCTGCATCATGCCCGTGACCCATGCCCGTGACCATCCAGATCGATGAAATCGTGCTCAACGATCGTCGACCCAGCTGACACGCCCAGCGACACGCCGTGTCATTTGACACGGGGCGTGACCCAAGCCCGTGACCATCTGCTCGACGTTTTCTGCTCGACGTTCGTCGAGCCAACCCGACACGCCTAGAGTCACGCCCGTGACCTAAGGCGTGACCCCGCCACCTGGCCCGACAAACAGCCGCCGACGACTTTCGACGCAAATGGCGCCCAGTTCAGCCTCCCCGACACGCCCACTGTCACGTCCGTGACTTGGGGCGTGACCGCCGCAATTTCCACCGCAATGTCAACTTGCTGTCAAGTCACCGAAATCTGCTGCTTAACAGTGTCGACACGCCCATAGTCACTCCCGTGACCTGGGGCGTGACCGCCGTGATTTCAGCCGCCAAGTCAAATCTCAAATCAAATCGGATGGCCGCCATATGTACAGTATCGACACGCCCCATGACACGCCCGTGTCAGAGGGCGTGTCCGATGAAAAAATTTGTCTATAAATTTCCAGCTTCTGTTTGAGCTGCTGTTCCCTTTCCTTGAACCATTTTGTATAGGGTTATGCTGCCGAGATGATCCCAAATGTTATGTAAGGGATATTTTTCCCCCACTCTTTAGCTTTTGTTTTCGTTCTTTTGTAACCCCTATTTTTACTTAATCAAATATGTTTTTTTTCGTCTCTTTACATGATGTTGGAATGAATCTAAGCAACAAAACCTTATACAATCTTATTTTTACTTGTTTTGCTTTTGTTTTTATTCTTTTAAAATGGGTGTGTGGGTGTATGAGATTATTTCTTTTTATGCTTTTATACTTAGTTATTTTTAGTTAGTTTTGTTTAGACTTAGTTCTTTATAGCTATTTATGCATTCCTATAAACCTGTAAAAGCATTTTCAAAGTGGTTTTGATTTTTAACTAACTTAGATTATCTTTTTAGGTCGTAAAACTTTTCTTTCTTTTCACTTTATTTTCACTTTTTAATCACTTTTACGGAGTTATAGGAACGTATATATAGTCGTTTTAATTTTTCAAACACTTCTTTTTTAGCTTTTATTTTCAAAACATTTTGCCCGTTTAAATTTTATTTCTTCATTTTATGCATTTCTACCGCATTCCATCGGTAGAAATGTATTCATTTCAATTTTTCGAGCACTTGCACTTTTTGCTTATTTAAAAAAAACTTTTGCTCCTTTTAATTTTATTTTCACGTTTTATTCATTTCTACCGAATTCTAGCGGTAGAAATGTAGTCGTTTTAATTTTTCAGTCACTTTGTTTTTCCTATTTTTTGTATGTGTGCGTGCGTTTATGAGTTAGTTTTTATAGCCTTATTTAAATTCATGTTGAGTGTGTGCGTGTGTTATTTTTAACTTTCCGCCTACTCACTTGAGTTAAATGGCTGGATTTTATTCAAGCAAGTGTGTGTATTTTTTTATTTTTCCGTCTACTCACTTGAGTTAAATGGCAGGATTTTATTCCAGTAGAGTGTGTTTACTTTCTATAGAGTGGGTGTGTTTTAATTTTATGTCGAGTGTGATGAGTCCACATTTTACACTGATTTTTGGACTCATCTGGGCTAGTTTTATCGTCTTAGCACTACACTTGAGAGCCTTTATTGCTTATTTGTGCTTTTGTACCTATTTCACGATTAAGTGCACTGTAGGCCCGCTTCTGTGTGTTTTCTGTGATTCTATTTTTGTTGTTATTCTTTAGCCCTATCTCGGGGATGTGGTGTGCACGTTCTGGTGGCCTTTCTGCCCCTTCTGCTGGTACAGTGGTCGTGTTCGTGCTCCGAAACTGCTCGGGAGACTCCGACGATGCAGAAATACTGCGCACGACCACTGGACTTACTGCGCACGACCACTGGTCGTGCGCCACTGTTCGTGTGCATTACACCCCCTTTTTCTTAACCCTGTCTCGGTAATCGCACGAGCACTGGCCATAGTGCGCACTACCACTGGTCATGTCCCACTGCTCGTGCGCATATATACCAATGCTTCTTGTCCAGGTTGCAGGTTTATTTGGAAAAGCCGCACGATCATCGACCTACAGTGCGCACGACCACTGGTCGTGCGCCACTGATCGTGCGCACTGCTTCTGCTGCCTCCGTATATAAGGCCCTGCTCCGCGTTTTAGGTCAACGCCTGTCATTTTCTGTGATCGGAGAGTGCGCGGGAATCGCCGTTTCACCTCTCCAGCTGCTCCATCACTTCCACCTTCGTCGGGAAGCCAGTTCCAACTACTCTGAAGCTTTTCAACACTCCGGCGAAGCCCTCGGCCATTGATGACTTCAACTCCAAGCTTTCCTGCAGAGTTGGTGAAGTAAATAACCTAGAGAACGGACTTAAAGGCCTTCGAGGTGACAGATCATTGGTACCGGAAGCCTCCTTGGACTGAGCCCGGAAGCGGATTGACAACTCGCTACTCCGGCCACGACCCGCGGTGGATCTTCATTCTCTTTTGGTTTACTCCTCTTCCCCTTCCTCTGTGTTATGAATTTTTTGAGCAGTGTAATGAACATTTCCATCCCTGAACATCAAGTTTATTTTATAGTTAATGGAATGTTAGTCTCTTCTTATGCTTGTGAGTTCTGTCTGTGAATGCGCCTCGCTCACCCCACACCCACTTCATTCCTGTGCCTTGTCCGATTGCAATCCACACAAGAACACTGCAATCCATTAGCTTACCTTCCACTCGCCCAACTGAAGTTAGGCATCACGGCCGACAAACCCACTTCACCTTGCGAAGCGGTGCCTTCGACCCGCATAGCTTTTACTAGTTCAGTAGATCAAACATCCACAATTTCCCTAGTCCGCTATTTCCTTTTTGTTCTATTTTTAACTCTCATAATGATATTCTCGGTACTGTTGCCGTTCTACGCTAATTGCATTCCTCAAGAGACCGACACTTTGGGATTTATTCACAAAACTTTATTACTTGTGCGACCGGTGCGCTTGCCGAATTACACGCATCAAGTTTTTGGCGCCGTTGCCGGGGAATGCAACTGTAGAGCGACTTCGGATGACTTCCAATATTGTTATAAGAGTTAGTATTGTTTTGTTTTGACTGCTGTTTCCTTCTAGTGTGTAGTGTTATGCCGCAGTGAATGAAAGGCCGAGCTACAAGAGATTTTGTCACCTACGACCCAGACATCGAACGTACTCTCTTAGCACGAAGACGCGCAACAGCCATCATTTTTGCCCCAATGGGAGACCAGCTGAATATTGATGCAGGCAAACGAGTTGGAGGGATACCTCATGTCGACAGAAATAACGACGAAAATGAAGTGAATCCTCCCCAGGTCCGCACCATGAGGGATTATACTACACCTACTGTCGGGAGCATATACCCCGGTTTCGGACCTGCTATCACCAATCCTCAGTTCGAGATTAAACCAGCTATTCTGAATATCATTCGGAACAACGCTCAGTTCTCCGGAATGGCCACTAAAGACGCCCATCTTCACCTTACAGAATTCTCTGAAATCTGCGCCACGTTCCGCTACGCTGGAATCCCAGATGAAACAGTCAAGCTCCGCCTCTTCCCTTTTTCATTAAGGGACAAAGCCAAGACATGGCTTCACTCCCTCCCACCTGGAACAGCCCCCACCTGGGAGGCTTTGACTACAAAATTTCTAGCTAAGTTCCATCTGGTGGATCGGATCGTGATCATGAGGTGCGCAATAGCCATCTTCCGGCAAGCCGATCAAGAAAGTTTAGCCGAAGTTTGGGAGCGTTTTAATGAGCTGCTGAGGAAGTGTCCTAATCATGGATTCCAAACGTGGAATCTCGTCGAAAGTTTCTACTTTGCTATTGATCCCCACCACCGAGCCATGATCGATGCTGCCTCCGGAGGAACCATCATGAATCTTGCTCCAGATGATGCTCTGAAAGTCTTACAAGACACCGCAACCCACAGTGCTTACTGGACCGCTGGAAGAAACATCCCACGAAGCACCAGTGGAGTGTTTGCCTTGGATATACCCAAGCCTGCTCCTGCCGCCCCAGTGATGGCAATCTCACGTCAAGTGTGCGGAAGCACCGATCATTACAGCTTTGAATGCTTAGGAGTTGAGGTACAAGACGAATCTTTGTTTTTGAATGAATCCATTAATTTTGTTGCCAATCAAAACAGGGGAGTGCCTTACGGGAATACTTACAACCCGGGGGTGAGAAATCACCCCAACTTTTCGTGGAATCCTAACACATCTGGCCAAAGATGGCAACCGGGGCAGCATCAAAACGATGTGTATGCTTCCGGTAGCCAACCGCGGCCGCCTCAACCGAATTATTCCCAAGGGCCCCCCATCGTTAAGAAAAATTCTTTGGAAGAGATGTTCGAGAAGTTTGTTGAGATTTCCCAAACCAACATGACAAATCAGGCCATCTCGATGCGCAAACTGGAGGCACAATTGGGCCAATTGGCTCAAGTGGTTTCCGAGCGCACCCAAGGCACCTTACCGAGCAACACTTAAAAGAACCACCATGAACAGGGAAAGCGCCTTGGGGAGGACATTTCGGGAAACAGCAACGAACTTGTCATTAATTGTAAAATCAATAACATCGACACTCCAGCATTATGCGATTCCGGGGCGTCCAGCAACATACTCACTTTGCAAGATGTTGCAAAGATGCAGTTACAAGTTGATATTGAAAATCGGAAATCGCTTATCTTAGATAATGACAATCTGGTTGACACGGAGGGCGGTGTTCGGGACGTTGAAATCGAGGTTAACGACACAAGTATCACCACTGACTTTCAGGTTTTGCGACCACAGGACAATAACTCCATTCCTATATTAGGAGTCCCATTCCTAACAGCCAGTGGCGCATCCCTCGACTTTTCCAAAGGCCGTGTCACTTGGCCAAACGAAGAGTCCACCCTCGATAACACATCCATACATTTTTCTTCCATCCCAAATAACAATTCTATGAGTGCCACAGATGCCAAGCTGGATTCAGGTCTCCCCGCATTGGAAGCACATCTGGAGGAGACGCCAAAGAACGGACTCCCTCAGGAAGTCGATGAGAAGCAAGAGCTACTGGTCCACGAAGGGATCAATTGTACCAAAGCCACGACTGCCTTTCTTCTGCCAGCCAACTCTGTTGTTGAGCATGGCAAACTAAGTTTTATTCGGGAGAAATCCCTGGACAATAATTTGTATAATTCTGTTAAACGATCTGTAACTTGGGTTGATCCGGTTGCCGTCACGGTGCCGGATAGGCCGCCACCAACCACGACACAAGGAAACCCCACAGCCTACCTCCATTGGAAGTCTCCCACGGTGGAGAAACTGAAAGAGGCCAAGCGTTTACGCGAAGAGCGCTACGCTGCCTTCCGTCGCGCGAAAGAGTGCACTCGCAGTAATGGGACAATGTCTACCCCGAATGCAAAAAGACACTCTGCTGTTCTCTCGCATCCCACCGGGGAGACTTACCATAAATCTGCTTATAGCTGATTGTGCCATCCTCTTTCCTCTTTCCATCCTCTTTCTCGCTACTTGTTGAATGCTGGTTGCTCTACTTTTAATTTTGTTTCCTTTTGCTACTGCCAAGAACATTCTATTTGAACTGCTAATACAGGTATTTGGTCCACCTTAAGGACGGTAAACAAAAGGGCTTTCGGGAGACAACCCAAGTTGGACCGTTTGGTCCTATGCTATGTTTTGAGTTCTGTTTTTTTCTTCATATATATATTTGTCCATATTTTGTTTGGCTGGCATCCTTTAATCGCAGGTGCAGGAATATTTAAGGCGCGGCAACTTGGCCGCACTTGGACATCTCATTGCACGACTGGTATGCTCAATTTTGAGCATAGGTACTTCCTTCCCTAGTTATTTATCCTATTTGGACTGCTTATTTTTACTCATTGTCAACTTTAAGTCTGGGGAGAGTATGCATGTGGTCACTACACCACACTTTCTATTGCATTCCAGTTTCTTGTTTACTTATTTTTTGCTTTTTGTTGCACACACTGAATCACCCACACGAGTGCGCTCTTACCCACACGCACAACCCGAGTTAAATTTATTGCTTTTGTGTAAACTTTAAAATAGTGGTACTGGCTTAGGATTTCAGGATTGAGTAGTTCGAAACTCATGCAGTGCTCCTAATCGAATACTCATGGTTTGTGTAGAGTTAGGATAGAACTACTTTTTCTTTATGGTCGTAGATTTATTCTTTTCTGCACACGTAAATATTGTTTGTACTGCTCAAAATCTGAATCTGGGATAATCGAACGATAGTGTAGGAATGTGTGTAGCCGCCACTAGACTCGTATTACTCGAGTCGGGGGGAAGGATCATCTTTCTCGGTGGCTAAGAACTTGCCCTAAGCTACTCTCGAAGCATTGGTGCACGGTTAATTAAGCGTGAGCATGACGTAGGCCTTCGTTTTGGCTAGTTTGAGCCTTGTTTAGCCATTCCTACCTGTTAACCATTGCATGCCAAATTTGTGCCTACCCTTCCTTTGATCCAGCTCCACTCACTTTCACCAAGGCCTGAAGCTAAACCCACCTTCGCAATCAAATGCTTGAGCTGATTTGTATTTACTATTTTGCCGAGGTTGTGATTAGTGGACATTGTTTTTGGGGGTGCTGATTTCTTCCTGTTTTGATTGCTCCGTTTGGGGATTGCTAGCGCATAAAAGAAAACACCAATTTACGAAAGTAAAAAGCTGATTCGCGCAAAAGAAAAAAATATATATTTATGAAAGAATTGCTTTGAGATTTCGATCCCCATCCTCTTTATTGAATTTGGTCGGGTTCAGCCATGTTCACACCCGGATTTCAAGCTAAGTCTGGGGGCGTGTGCCCCATTCTTTTCTAAGTGGTTGTTTTGGTTTGGGCTGTTTTCGCTCGCTTTGGTTGCAAAGAGCATTCATGTTTATCTTTGACTACCAAGCCGTCGCCTAAGCCCCATTTCCTCCTACAAGTCCTACTGATTCACGCTTGAGTCTAACCCGCGCCGTGGAGAGAGTATGAACGTGCAAGCGTATGGTCCCCGACATTGGTGGATTCCTTTGGAGGTGATCCTGAGTCCCGAACTTTGGCAATGCTCACCTTAGTGGCCTGCCTACTTTCTTCCTGCACATGATCGCAAGATTCTCCAGAATTCTAATTTTGAGCAATTACAATATTTCTTTACGTCTGTCGAATAGTTTAAACTGCGTTGTATAATTAAAAAGTTTTTCTATTATATCTTCTATACCCATGATATATTTGATTTCTCGTCTTACTTCTTTTTGAAATTTCTGTGCTAGTTAGCTATCTTGGAGTCCACGGAGTAATGATTTGCTCGGGGCGTGCAAATGGTTAAGTCTAGGGGTGTGATGAGTCCACATTTTACACTGATTTTTGGACTCATCTGGGCTAGTTTTATCGCCTTAGCACTACACATGAGAGCCTTTATTGCTTATTTGTGCTTTTGTACCTATTTCACGATTAAGTGCACTGTAAGCCCGCTTCTGTGTGTTTTCTGTGTTTCTATTTTTGTTGTTATTCTTTAGCCCTATCTCGGGGATGTGGTGTGCACGTTCTGGTGGCCTTTCTGCCCCTTATGCTGGTACAGTGGTCGTGTGCGTGCTCCGGAACTGCTCGGGAGACTCCAATGATGCAGGAATACTGCGCACGACCACTGGACTTATTGTGCACGACCACTGGTCGTGCGCCACTGTTCGTGCGCATTACACCCCCTTTTTCTTAACCCTGTCTCGATAATCGCACGAGCACTGGCCATAGTGCGCACGACCACTGGTCGTGCACCACTGCTCGTGCGCATATATGCTGATGCTTCTTGTCCAGGTTGCAGGTTTATTTGGAAAAGCCGCACGATCATCGACCTACAGTGCGCACGACCACTAGTCGTGCGCCACTGATCGTGCACACTTCTTCTGCTGCCTCCGTATATAAGGCCCTGCTCCGCGTTTTAGGTCAACGCCTGTCATTTGCTACGATCGGAGAGTGCGCGGGAATCGCCGTTTCACTTCTCTAGCTGCTCCATCACTTCCACCTTCGTCGGGAGGCCATTTCCAACTACTCTGAAGCTTTTCAACACTCCGGCGAAGCCATCGGCCATTGATGACTTCAACTCCAAGCTTTCTTGCAGAGTTGGTGAAGTAGATAACCTAGAGAACGGACTTAAAGGCCTTCGAGGTGACAGATCGTTGGTACCGGAAGCCTCCTTGGACTGAGCCCGGAAGCGGATTGACAACTCGCTACTCCGGCCATGACCCGCGGTGGATCTTCATTCTCTTTTGGTTTACTCCTCTTCCCCTTCCTCTGTGTTATGAATGTTTTGAGCAGTGTAATGAACATTTCCATCCCAAAACATCAAGTTTATTTTATAGTTAATGGAATGTTAGTCTCTTCTTATGCATGTGAGTTCTGTCTGTGAATACGCCTCGCTCACCCCACACCCACTTCATTCCTGTGCCTTGTCCGATTGCAATCCACACAAGAACACTGCAATCCATTAGCTTCCCTTCCACTCGCCCAACTGAAGTTCGGCATCGCGGCCGACAAACCCACTTCACCTTGCGAAGCGGTGCCTTCGACCCGTATAGCTTTTACTAGTTCAGTAGATCAAACATCCACAATCTCCCTAGTCCGCTATTTCCTTTTTGTTCTATTTTTAACTCCCATAACGATATTCTCGGTACTGTTGCCGTTCTACGCTAATTGCATTCCTCAAGAGACCGACACTTGGGGACTTATTCCCAAAACTTTATTACTTGTGCGACCGGTGCGCTTGTCGAATTACACGCATCAGAGTGCGTGAGTGTTAGCTTTTATTTTCCGCCTACTCGCTAGGAGTTAAATGGCTGGATTTTATTTACCGCCTACTCCCTTGAGTTAAATGGTCGGTCTTTATTGGAATGTAATAATTTGGAATGGACTTGTAAATGCATTTATTTTCTCCTACTCGTTTGAGTAGGACTTACTTTCTTTTTCCCGCCCACGCATTTGCGCCGGGACTTGCACTTTTACAGCTTTCATTTCAGTCCTACTCGTTTGAGTAGGACTCGCAATTTACTGCTTTCCATTTACTGCTTTCATTTTCCTGCTTTATTTTACTGCTTTAATTTTCTGCTTTTTCAATCGCTGCCATCCCCATTCCGATGAGTGGCTAACGTTCTTAGCCCTCAGTATCGAAGAGCATTGGGACAGAAAAAATTCCTTTAAATAATTAAAGGTCTCATTTTTCTAATTAATTAAAATCACTTTAGGTTTGTTGTGGGTTTACGACGCGTAGGACCACATAATCGATGTGTGGGCCCTATTTCCGTAGTCCATATGCTAGCTAGCCGAGAGGTCGTGCATATGGACCGATCACCCCTTGGTAAATGGAGTTCCGCACTAACCCTTAAGAGAGGAGGCGCGCCAACTCTACTGGATTGGGTTCCCCACCCAATAGCGGGGTTCTTAGCGTAATGCGGGCGTTAAGAGGAATCCTTCGTCGGACGAGAGCCCGGTCGAATAGTCTTAGCGTTCAGGTGAGCGATAGCCCTATAGCTAGGTGAGATCATTTTAGTGGAACCTCCACGACCAAGTCTCCGCCCTAATTATTTAGAAACTTAGGATCTCTTTTTATTCAAAGTCTATTTTAGTTCGAATTTCATTCGGTGCCATCGAGCTAAGCTCTTCATCGGCTCCACCTTTATTATGCTTTTATTTCCTGCCTTTTCTTTATATAAATAATATCCCGACAAGATAAAATTATCGGCAAAATAATAGTCCCCTCCAGGGAAGAGTAGAAATAATCGAACCGACCCCGAGAACAATACGACCTCGATATTCCACCCGGAATATCATGTACTACTCACGATAGGTACACTTGCCTCCTTTCGTTAAAACTCGATCACATTTGTTTTATATCCAAATAAATAAAATACGCGCGCCCCGTTTTCTAAAAAAAAACAATCACCAGCTTTCTAAATAAAACCGCCCGGGGCGCCGCGCTTCGTAATCTTTTTGGAGTTTTAACCGCATTAAGTTTTCGGACTTGATGCGAAAATATCAATCAGATGTGGAACCTCATAACTTTCGCACTCACTACTCATTATGAGTGCTCGACACCCTCAGTCCTAGTGGTTGCAGCCCCAGCCCTAGGCGAGAACGCTCCTGTTCGGTGGCCTGGGAAGGAAGCGGCGACAGAAGGTAGTGGGGGAGATCTCCCCGGGAGAGATCTCCCAGGGCGAATCTTGTTCCCTGTCTCGGCGGATGCGAGAAGGCTCAGCGAGATGGAGGCGCGAGACCGCCCGACTAACCCGACGAGTGGCGGGAGCCCTTTCAGTGAGCTGGTCGTTTCAGCCCCAATTTCGGAGGGGTTCCGCGAGTCGAAAATGTCCTACTACACCGGAAAGGACGACCTGGTTCAACACATTCAATGGTTCGAGGATGTGCTTTCGATCTAACAGATGTCGGATGCGTTCAAGTGCAGGCTCTTCGTCATCACTCTCAAGGAGAAGGCGAGAGATTGGTTACACCAACTTCCTGCCAGTTCCATCTACTACTTCGAGGATCTGCGCCGGGGGTTCTTGCTGAGGTTTACCACTCCAAGAAGAGGAAGAGGGAGTCATAGTCCCAGTTCCTCATCAAGCAGGGAGTAAGCAAGACTCTGGGGAGCTATGTGGACCGGTTCCAAGAGAAGGTCCTCCAAGTTTAGGAGATGTCGGGGCACACCCTCATGGTGGACTTCACCCTGGGGTTGTAGCAGGGGTTCTTCAGAATGGAGTTGAAGAGGGTCCCTCCTCTCTCCTTTAAGGAGTTGATTGAGAGAGTAATGAGGGAGGTCGACGGGGAGGCATCGAACCCAGATTTTGCCAGGAAGTTGGCCAAGTGGGCCATAGAGGATGAGAAGGAGCCAGGAGGTGGCAAGGGGCAGGAGGCCAGGAGGGTCGTGCCCAGGCAAAGCGAGCAACAACAGCAGCAACCAAGGTGGGGCCATCAGGATCCAAACAATCGGCTAGACTGGAGGCAAGAGGAGTGGCATGAACAAGTCTAAAGACGAGGTTTCCACGGAGGGGATAATCTCTAAGGATGGCATGGTCAGTTCAACCCTTAAGGATGGATGTAGGGCCAGAGACCTCTCCCTGATCAACATCAGGCTATGGTGATAGCCAGGGGAGGAGAAGAGGTTAGAGGAGAAGGCAGGAAGGCAGGGTGGAGTTGCCTTACTGCAATTTCCATCAGGAGGAGGGCCACGCCACGACCACGTGCCTGGAGTTCCTGGAGTTGAGGGGAACCAGGGAGTAGCAGCAGCAACAACCTAGTTGGGAGGTGTCGATTGAAGAGGTCCTGCCCGGAGGGGAGGACATGTGCGAGGATAGGGCCAATGTAGGTGGCCGAGGAGAGATCGGGGTGATCCACGGGGGAGGGGGGGTTGGAGTTGAGGCCGCCTGCAAGGCGAGCAGGAGGATGTGTGTATATTTCTCTCTTTTGAATAAATCATGTCCTAAGGATTTTTAACCCTCTCCTCAAATCGACAAGTTAGTTGACTCAGCCATCGATTTCTCTCTAATGTGTTTTCTAAATGCTTTTTCAGGTTATCATTAGATCAGGATGCAGCCGCCTGATATAAAAGATGACTCCTTCACCACCAGGGATGGGTGCTACTGCTATAAAATGATGCCTTTGCGGCTAAAAAAATTCAAGGGGCAACGTATCAAAGGATGATGGATTGGGTCTTCCGGGAGCAGAAGGGGAGGAACCTGGAGGTGTGCGTGGATGATCTCATGATCAAGAGTCGAGATGTTGACTCTCACCTCCGGGACTTGGAAGAGACCTTTGGCACCCTACAGAAATACAAAATAAGGCTGAACCCCTTGAAATGTGTCTTCGGGGCGAGCATAGGGAAGTTATTAGGCCATCTCCTTACTCTCGCTAGGGTGGAACCCAATCCTGACAAGGTGAGGTTGATTATGGAATTGGGGTCACCAAGGAACGCCAAAGAGGTCCAGCGACTGACGAGGAAGTTGGTGGGATTGAGCAGGTTCCTCTCTCGGGCAGGAGAGAAGTGCTACCCCTTCTTTAAAGCGCTGAGGGGAAATAAAAAATTTGAATGGTCGGAGGTGTGCGAGGGAGCCTTCCAAGCCTTGAAATAGCATTCGACCCATGCTCCGCTACTCCAGGGCCAAAGGAGGGGGAAGATCTATCCCTGTACCTCGAGGTTGGGGCCGAGTCCTTGAGCTCTGTCCTAGTACGGGAAGAGGGGAAGAAACAAATACCCATCTATTACGTGACCAGGGTTTTAAGGAAGGCGGAGCTCCGATACCCGATTTTAGAGAAATTGGCTTTTGCCATGGTTATCTCGGCACGGAGGCTCTGTCCCTACTTCTAGGCACACTCCATCCGAGTGGTGACTGACCATCTCCTCCGCAACATCTTTGAGGGGGTGGAGCACTCGGGAAGGTTGACAAAGTGGTTGGTGGAGCTGAGTGAATTTGATATATCTTTTATTCCCCACCTCTCGATCAAGGCTCAAGCGATGACCGACTTTCTGGCTGATTATGTGGTCGAGGTGGCGGAGGAGGAGCTCACTCGTTCAGTTCCTTGGAAGGTGATGGTAGATGGCGCCTCAGGAAGGCATTCCTTGGGTGTAGGAGTGATTCTAGAGAGCCGCTAGGGAATAAAGATCAAGTAGATGGTGGTCATTCACTTCCCCATTACCAACAACCAGACGGAGTATGAGGCGGTAATAGCGGGGCTTTGTATGGCAAGGGAGTTGGGGGTGAATAATGTGGAAGTGCTCACAGATTCCATGGTAGTGGCCTCTCAAATCAACGGGGAGTTTGAGGACAGGGAGCCTACTCTCCAATTGTACCTAGCTAAGGTAAAGGGATTTATCGGTATGTTCCAATCATTCTACATTCGACACGTGCCGCAGGAGGAGAATGAGAAGGTAGATCAATTGGCCAAGCATGGAACCCGAGTGGGGGGAACCATCACTGACCTTTTTCACCCCTATATAGAAGAAGGAGAGCTGATGGAGGTAGACCGACGCCCTTTGTGGATAGATCCCTTCGCCGCCTTCTTGTCCATATGTGAGTTCCTGGAAGGCCTGGACAAGAATCATTTCAAGCACAAGATGACATACTATCTTATGTGCGATGGGAAGTTGTATCGCAAGACCCTCTCAGGACTCCGAGCATGTTGTGTGGCCGAGGGGGAGGTCCAGAGGATCTTGGAAGAAGTTCATGCTGGGGAATACAGGAGTCACTCGGGGAGCAGGACCTTGAAGGGGGGATAGTGAGGCTAGGGTATTTTTTGGTCAACCCTGGGTTGGGATGCCGACGAGTTTGCAAAGAAGTGGCAGAAGTGCCAGATATTCGCCCTTCTCCAACTGCTACCAGCCAAAAGACTAAGGAGCATCACTGCTCCCTGGCCCTTTGACATTTGGGGAATGGACATGGTAGGGCTCTTCTATAACAACCCCTATCCGTCGCATAGCATATAGTAGTAGGTCCGGTCGGGGCCCGACGCCATAAACCACAGACAGACCGGCTGGTTACTCAATAGAAACCATCCAACCAATCATAACGTCCTACACAGAGCATTCTAGCGGAAGCATTTTAATTAGTTGCAATTAAAAGAACCCAGCAACAAGCATGAATGTCCACTAACAAGCCAAATAGGAATGAAGTACATACATAAGTACTGGCCTTAAGGCCTTACAAATGGTTTACTCATATTACATGTTTTCCATACCACGGCACGCATGCCAGTCATACATGAACAAAAGCAAGTAAAACACTCTAATTTAGGCCTTCGAGGGCCGGCTTCGCAATTTGGGCTTTAGCCTGCTATTGACCGCTTGGTCTAGCAGCACCTGCAAGCAACAAACCACCGCACGGTGGCAAACAAAAGTAACGGTCAGCAATGCTGACAAAATTATAACGATCCCTCCCCCAACTCGGGGCGGCGATGCTCCTTCCCTGCATTTTTATTAGAATAACCAAGCAGTAAATAAATACATTGCATCACAGGCGTTGGCACGCACGGCAACACGCCCCATGCTCTCAGGGCACATTCTCGGTGATCACAGTCTAAGTCTGCCGACTCACCACCATCCCCTGGATGGCAATCTCCCGTGAGCATTTGGTCTTTCTGGCCACTGTATAAGACCCTCAATCTATGCTAACGGTAAGTGCCAAGTAACTTTAGGTCTCTTTAACCGAATGACATAGATCGGGTACGGTTCCGCCTGACCCGTTGATCACACCACAACGTTAATTTAAAAACATATGCACGGGTCAAACTTTCCCGAGTCCCAAATCATTTACACACAACACATAACCCAGTTATGTTCAAGTTGGCTCCCAGGCCCACATATTTGGCAGGGCTGGATGTCACTCGAGAGAGTCTGCCCCAGACCCATAGAAGATCCCGCTGCTAGGCTCCCACTAGCTGGCAGAGCTAGATGTCACTCGTGAGAGTCTCCCCAGACCCCAAGAAGATCACATATCCAAGCTCCAACTAGCTGGCAAGGCTTGTTGTCACTCAAGAGAGTCTGCCCCAAATCCCGAGAAGATCCAGCTGTCAGGCTCCCACTAGTTGGCAGGGCTGGATGTCTCTCGGGAGAGTCTCCCGGGTCATCAAGAAGATCCTGCTTCCAAGCTCCCACTAGCTGGCAGGGTTGGATGTCACTCGAGAGAGTCTTCCCCAGACCCTTGGAAGATCCTGCTGCGAGACTCCCACTACCTGGCAGGGCTGGATGTCACTCAAGAGAGTCTACCTAGAGCCCGAGAAGATCCCACTCTCAGGCTCCCACTAGCTTGCAGGGTTTGATGTCACTCAAGAAATTCATCCCCAGACCCCGAGAAGATCCCGCTGCCAGACTCCCATTAGTTGGCAGGGCTGGATGTCACTCGTGAGGGTCTGTCCCAGACCTAGAGAAGATCTCACTGCTAGGCTCCCACTAGTTGGTCGGGCTGGATGTCACTAGAGAGTCTAACCATACCCCGAGAAGATCCTGCTGCTAGGATCCTACTAGCTAGCAGGGCTGGATGCCACTTGAGAGAGTCTGTCCCAGATCCCGAGAAGATCTTGTTGTGTAATGCCCCTGATTTTTTCGATGTTTAATTTAATTCTTTTATTGGCGTAAAATTTGACGTCTGGGTGTTACATAAACCCTTAGTTGGTGGATACTGCTGTCAGAGCGTGATTTTTGCTCGTTGGTATCCAATGTCTTGGTTTAGGAGTATTGGCTTGGCTAATTTCTCCTGCGTTTTGATATTCCCTTGCAAGCCGGGGTTCATTTTGGAACACGGTGGAGCCTTTTTTGGGAATGATGACATTTTGACTTCGGGAGATTTTTACCCGAGATTGGTTTGTCGGATTTTGATTTTGACTTCGCTGTTGGATTCGTAGCGTCAACATTTAGCTACGGTGCGATTTTCGTAGAGATCCGAGTTGGTGCGAATTTTGGGTCGTTTGGACGATTATTTAATAATAAACTATTATTATAATACTATTATCCATGAGTATAAATAGCCTTGCGATAAGATGGAAACCCTATTCATCCTCTTCTTCTTGAAACCATCAGCCTGTTGCGAACGATCAAGAGCGGTGGACGCTCCTAAGGTTTCGGTCGCCGATTGCTGGAGCTTTGGTGCTCGATATCGTCATTGTAGGGTAGATCCGGATAGCTCTCACCTATATCTACGTTACTGCGGTAAGATTTTCTCATTTCGTGAAATTTTGGGTGTTAGGAATTTCGTTTTAACCCTCTTTCATCCTGAAATGTTTCAGTAAGTGTTGTTTAGGTTATCTTTCGACCAGATCCTTGAGGAGGAGCATTTGCGTGGCTGGGTTCGGCAATTTGAGGCAAGTGGTGGTTTTCCCCTTGCTTGTTCTCTATTCCTTTTATTTTGATTCTTTCCATGTACAGAAATGGAGATTTGCATAGGTTTGGCAATATAATTTCTGGTCAAGGGCCATCCGTCTTAACAATTGTTAGTCTAGGTAAATTCGTCGAGTGTCGGACTGACTGTTAATCTAGTCCTTTATCTGTCAAATATTTATGATTTGAGTATTAGTCATGGCCGAGATTGTCATCTCAGTCGGGAAGAAGAAGAAGAATGAATTCTGATTCTTGTCCTTTACTGTTAAGCATTTTCCCTCATGCTCCCTCCTTCTTCTAGATAAAATAATCTATGGTTGGTGTGAATTAGGGGAAGTTGAAGTCTGGATCCTTTCCTGTATAGAAATGGGGATTTGGGTAGAGTATGGCCGTCACAACCTGTTGAACCATAGAAGATAGTTGAGAAAATTTAGTTGAATGTGGGATTAGTCTGGTTAGGGAAATCTTATCGGGTTTGACATTTTGCTTAAGTCAAATGTGTCTTATATGGTTGATTAGGCTAAGTTAGAAATAATTCTTGATGACAGTAGGTTAATTCGTCAAATGTGAGGCTTAGACTTAGGCAATTTCGTCGAGCAGGTTTAGGCGTTAAGTATAGCCTTAACATTGATACTCAGTTTCTAGCCCAAGTATAAAAATGTTGAGTGTGTTGTACACATTCAACGCGACAATGAGTGTGTTGAATACACTCAACGCCATCAGATTTTAACGCTAAGTTAAAAGCATTGAGTGTGTTGTACACACTCAATGCGGCGTTGAGTGTGTTGAATACACTCAACGCCATCAGATTTTAACGCTAGGTTAAAAGCATATAGTGTGTTGTACACACTCAATGCGACATTGAGTGTGTTGAATATACTCAACGCCATCAGATTTTAACACTAAGTTAAAGGCGTTGAGTGTGTTGTACACAATGGATGCGACATTGAGTGTGTTTAAGACACTCAATGCCATCAGATTTTAATCTAAGGCAAAAGCGTTGAGTGTGCTGACTGCACTGAACGCAGCATTGAGTGTGTCGAATACACTCAATGCCATCGCTTTATGATGATCCAAGTTAAAAGCTTTGAGTGTGCTGACCACACTCAATGCGACGTTGAGTTTGTTGAATAAACTCAACGCCATCAATTTATTTTGAGCCCGAGTGTAAAAGCGTTGAGTGGGCTGACTACACTCAACGCGACGTTAAGTGTGTTGAATACACTCAACGCCATCGATAAATTTTGAATTCTAAGTTAAAAGTGTTGAGTGTGCTAAATACACTTAACGCCACCATTTAGTTTTGGGAAGACCAAGTTAAAAGCGTTGAATGACTATAATGCACTCAACGCGACGTTGAGTGGACTCGACGCGGCTTTGAGTGAAGCTGGTTAAGCTGAAATATCTGGTTGGCATTGAGTGCGTTGACTGCACTCGACGTGGCGTCGAGTACACATGACGCTTTTCTGTGGACATAGTTTTATTCTTACTGATTTTTGGTACATCACTAGTAGGCTAGTTTTGCTAAATAAAATTGGTCTAGTTCCTACTGTTTTTGTCAAGTTTGGTCTTAGGCCAATTCCTTCTTGTGGAGTTGTTCCGGCATTTATTATGGGAGAAGTCCAATATTTTGGTTATGGGTTTTTTGTGTCTTGTTTATGATTACTGGTATTTTGGCAGATCTTTTGACCCTGATGAGTTATGGTTGTGGGTGTGCTGGTAGAGGTGTCTCCCCCCCCCCCCCACAAGTGTCATTTTTTCCCCGGGTTGGGAGTATAAAGATATAAGATCTCATTTCCTTGGGCCCTTGTGAAGTTTTATTGTGGGTGTGTCGGCGGAGGTGTCTCCCCCTATAGGTATCAGATTATACTAGTGTTTTTGCTCACTAATGTTGAGTTGAGAGTTTTTTTACATTTGTATACTTACTTGTAAATGTATCTTATGAAGTTTAGTTCTTATTTGCACCTGATGCAAATCCCCTACCATTGGATTTGGTAAGTTAATCGCTTACTATAATTTTATTCCTTACCTTGTTGAGGTATTATCAGCTATTCTTGGATTTGGGGTTGGTAACCCTTTTTGCCTCTTTTGGTTATTGCTACTACTGACCCTTGTTCATCACTTGTATTTTTATTTCTTGCTGAGGTGTTCTTTATTTGAATGCCTCAGGTTTGGAGCAGTAGTCGATTGAGCGGCTAAGAGTTTTGGTTCTAGGCTGGTGTTTTGCAACTGTCTTTTCCTCACCAGTTGTGAGGTAGATCTTTACTTTTCCTTTAGTTCAGACATACATTTTGGTAGTGGGTTGATGTCAGGTTGTTGACGCCCACTGGATTTTGTTTAAATGATGAGTACTTGTTAGCTGCTAAGCATTTGTCTATAGGACTGGTTGGTTTTACTTGCTCTCTGGGATGTTTTATGCTATGTTGCATGTTAGATATTTTAAAAGTATAAAAGTATCCTTTCTATTACCGCATTAATGTCATATTTTAAAGTTAATGTCACCATATTTTTAACTATGCGTACAAACTATTTCTATACTTGTATTAAGAACTTAGAGGTATGTATTTCATGAGTTGTCCTTTGGGATATTTATGCTGATGTAGGGTGTTAACCATTGCAAATAAACTATTTTTCCGCAGTATATAATTATATCTTTACCTATGGATTAGTAATCCTCTGAGTCAGGGATAAGGCTAATTAAGTAAACTTAACTGGATTTTCTTCATAAACACTTATGAATTTCATATTAAATGTAGAGTTGGAGTCTTACCTGAGCGTCTGCAGTTATCCCCTGCTTGACATGACATCACAACACGTGTTTTCTCTTACTCTGATATACACTTAAATTTGGAGAAAATGCGGGTTCTGACATTTGGCATCAGATGGATGGGTTGTTTGACAATTGGTCGAACAACCGTCTCTAGTTCGTGTTAGTCGTCTAGTTATCTTTCATACACACACTGATGTATCATCAGTACGTCTTGGCTGAAACATGAACACTACACTCATAACATGATAAGAAGTATACGAGGCATATTATGTAGTATGAGATGCATAATATGTGTTTGTATATGGATCCACCATAGGTGGCAACATGTGACTTTTATGTAGTATGAGATGCATAATAACCATCACATGGGTGCCCATTAACTTTTTTCGTTGCATGCGATGTTATGTAGTGCGAGATGCATAACATTTAATGAGTATGCTGATCATAACATGTATTAAGGCCTTTTTAGATTATATAGCACAACATGCATGACATAACATTGCATCAACACACGTGCCAAGCTAAAGCTTTACATGATGACACATGTACACACATGGTCTTTGGGTCAAAAAAAATAAGAATTCATGCATTCATGATCTATGCACATGAGTCAATAGGATGATGGTATATCATCCTAAGTTTAGGCATGACATCATTAATGATATCCCCAGATCAAGTTAGCAGCTTAAGCAAGTATTTGTACATGTATTGTCTGAACTAAGATTGGTAGTCTAGTGGTAAGCTAGGTTTTAATTGGTTGATAATTGTGATATCAGGATGTCGAGACGTCCTACGATGAGGCCGACTCCCCAGTCTGAGGGTGAGTCGTCTGGAGCCCAAAATGAGGCCGTAATAGAAGGATTGTGGCAGAGCAAAGAAGCTTTGTTTAGGCAAATGTTGGAGATGCAATCGCAGATCCAAGCCTTGTTGATTGTTGTGTCAGGACAGCCGATTAGAGTTCAAGACCCTGCTGTGGGTCAGGCTAATCCTGCTCCTCTGGTGCCCCCAATTATGTAGTCACTAGAGATGAACTTTATTTCACACTTCCAGCGACTGGGACCTCCTACCTATGATGGTAGGGCAGACTTCATGGCTTTGGATGACTGGATTACAGCCATCGAGGAGATGTTCTCTTACTCTGGAGTTTTTGTTGACCAGAGAGTGACGGTCGCTGCTTATCAGCTCAAGGGACTTGCAAAGAGTTGCTGGCTGAGAGAAAAGGAAAACTTAAATGATGGATGTTCATGGGAAGCCTTCAAAGAGCTTTTGCTGAAGAGGTTTCTTTCGTCGGTCGAGCGAGACTATTTTTTAATAATTTCCTGTACTTAAAGCAGAGACAACTCATAGTGAGTGAATATGAGGTGGAGTTTAGCAAGCTGAGCCAATTCACCTTGGATTTAGTTATTTCTGAAGCCAGCAGAGTTAAACATTTTTGGGTGGTCTAAAGAGTGACATCCAGCAGCTAACAAATGCTTATGGCTCAGAAACCAATGCTAAAGCAGTAGAAGTTTCTCTGAAGGTCGAAGCAATCAACAATGCTAAGAACCGAGGTTAGCGGCTGAGAAAAGAAAAGAGGAAGTCTGATGAGGGAAAAAATCACCAGGGATCGGGTTCTGCTTCGAGGAAGAGAAGCAAGGAGATATGTAGCTTCTGTTGCCGACCAGGCCACCCATACAAGAAGTGTTTCAAGAGAATGGGAGGCTAGAAGAAGGATCTTTTTCATGTTATTCAGGGCACTCCCAGAGGAGATCTGGTGTGTACCCTATGCAAGAGAAAGTTGCACAATGATGCCCATTGTTGGAGCAAGGATAGAGTGTGGTACCAGTGTGGACAAAAAGGTCACCTGAAGCCAAATTGCCCCAGCTTCATCCCACGCTGCAGCCAGTTCCACTACAAGCCTTGCCGCCGCCACAACAATTGGGCAAGGGAAAGGGAAAGCTGAGGGTCTCTAGAGGAAGCCCAGACATCTACCCAAGTGATTTTAGGTTAGTTTCTAACCTGGTTTTGTTTTTGTTTAGCTTGTAGTTGTATCTCGATTAGTTATGTGAGTGTTTTATAGGAAAATTTAAAGTAAAGAACCGTTGGGCACGTGTTCTCTTTGATTCCAGTGCTACCCACTCATTTGTGGCTAGGTCCTTTATTGAGCGTCATCATTTGACTCTCCATCAAGTCGGCGATATATTTCAAGTCAAGTTTCCCTCCGGTGATTCGGTGGTGTCAGACTAGGGTATCCCGAGTTATCCGATTTTGCTAGGCGATTTCCTAGTGTTTGCTGATTTGAAGGGAATAGACCTGGAGGATTTTGATGTGATCTTGGGCTTGGACTGGTTGTCCAAATATGATGCAGTTATCCAGTGCAAGGTTAAGTGCTTGGACTTCAGGATGGACAATGGTCAACCCATGAGTGTTTATGGCTATCCGTGCTAGAGTTCTCCGATTATTTCTGTGGTATGTGCTCAGAAGTTTTTAGATTCCAGATGTTTTGCTTCTTAGGTTTCAGTTTTGGAAACGAAGGTTATTTTGCCGTGTTTAGAGGATATCCCCGTGGTGCGTGAGTTTTCTGATGTATTTCCTGATAATATTCCTGGTCTTCCGACTGAGAGAGATGTAGAGTTTGTGATAGATTTGGAGATGGGTTGTAACGCCTCCATCCGTCACATGGAATATAACAGTGAGTCCGGTCGGGGCCCCACGTCATATTTCACAGACAAACAGCGGAGTCACGTGGCGATATCAAAACTGTTCTACTCGGATCCTAACACAAATTAGTAGCAAGCCGGGTTTAACTCGGATCCCCAGGCATTGTCACCAATCGACCCTTCAACTAATACAGGTCAACCCACCCTAGTGGTGTAGCAAGCCGGGTTTATCTCACGCTCCCCAGGCCTTGCTACCAATTGACCTCTCACAACAACAAGGAGCTTACGCAATGCCTCCAAGATCACATCCATACATCAACATTCATCCCATACATCCATACAACAGAGGTTACAAGCCTATATTATCCACGGAGTCTTCTCCGGTTTACCCATAACCATCACCAATCTAGACTATCCGTCTAGATGGGCTTCACACAGCATGCCTATGCCGTACTCCACACTTCTGGCTCTAGATACAGACTCAACCAAGGAACCACTTACGGTATCCACCTCTTTTTGGAGGATTCCATGCATATGCATAAAGAAAGGACTTCGATGTCCAAGAAGGAGATCGTTACCCTTGAAGATAGCTTTGGAGCCATGACCTAGCTGGATGGAAATCACCGCCTCGGATCTTGATTTCGCACTCCGTAGCTCGTCTAGCAGTTGGCTTTCTCCCTCCTCCTTTCCTTCCCTTGGCCTCTCTCTCTCTATTGGAGAAGAAGAAGAAGGAGAATGAAATGAAGGAATGAATCCCTCATGTCTCGTCATTATCTTAGCAGGGAAGAGCCTGGGCCCTTGGATCAAGGATAAGGGAAATGAACGGCTCGGATTTGCCCAAAAAAGCTGAACACGACCTGACATGCCCTGTGACACGCCTGTGTCACATGTCGTGTCCCTTAAGCGGCACCCAATCGACTTAAATCCAGATAGTACACGGCCGTGTGAACGCCTGTGTCACACCCTACACGCCCGTGTCATGCCCGACACGCCCGTGTCGATCAGCCGTGTACTTCACACAACACAATATCTCCTCACTAGAGCGGGACACGGCCATGGGACACACCCGTGTCCCAGGCCGTATCCTCCAGGACACACCCATGTCCTCAGGCACACCATCCCTGGCTGAAAACCCGCAAAGGACACGCCCTGTGACACGCCTGTGTCACAGGTCGTGTGCTCCCTTTGCTTGCCGCTCGACGATCATCGAGCGTAGTTCGTCGACCCGAGCACGACATGCCCTGGGACACGCCCGTGTCCCAGACCGTGTCACCCAATCGTAACCCAAATTGGGATTTGGGGGTGTTACATGGGCACTCGTCCTATTGCTAAGGCACCGTACCGTATGACCCTCGTGAATTGGAGGAGTTGCGTACCCAGCTGGATGATTTGTTGCAAAGCAGATTTATTAGGTTGAGTTCTTCACCTTGGGGTGATCCCGTTTTGTTTGTAAAGAAAAAGGATGTATCAATGAGGCTGTGCATTGATTATAGAGAACTGAAAAAGGTGACTATCAAGAATAGATATCTCCTGCAAAGAATTGATGACCTGTTTGATCAGTTGCGTGGTAGTTCTATGTTTTCAAAGATAGATATTCGTTCAGGCTACCATCAGTTGAGGATTCACGAGACAGATATTCTAAGGACTGCCTTTCGTTCATGGCATGGGCATTTTGAGTTCTTGATAATGTCTTTTGGATTGACCAATGCACCCTCTACCTTTATGGATATGTTGAACAGAGTGTTCAAGGAATTTCTGGAACATTTTGTGGTCATATTTGTAGACGATGTTCTAATTTATTCCCGCAATGCCGTGGAGCATGCCCAGTATTTGTGTTTAGTTTTGTCTGCTTTGAGAGAGCATAAATTGTTTGCCAAGTTGAGAAAGTGTTAGTTTTGGTTGCCTCAAGTTTATTTCTTGGGTCATGTGGTAAGTAAATATGGAATTTCAGTTGACCCTGAGAAGATAACTGTTGTTATGGATTGGAATATGCCAACGACACCGAAGGAGATAAAGAGCTTCCTAGGGTTGGCTGGCTATTATAGAAGGTTTGTAGAGGGTTTGTCTACGTTGTCTGCGCCACTGACTAAACTGACGCAGAGGAATGCATCTTTTGTCTGGAGCAATAAGTGTGAGGAAGCTTCTCTGGAATTGAAGAGGAGACTGTGCACTGCTCCGGTGTTGACCTTACCTATGGAAGGAATAGAATATGTTGTATATGTAGATGCATCACACGTTGGACTTGGTTGTGGGCTGATGCAAGAAGGAAAGGTAATTGTGTATGTATCGAGATAGTTAAAGATTCATGAATGGAAATACCCCACACATGATTTAGAGTTCGCGGTTGTGATTTATGCCCTGAAGCTGTGGAGACACCTATTATATGGCGCATTGTGTAAGATTTACACAGATCATAAAAGTTTGAAGTGTGTGTTCACTCAAAAGGAGTTGAATTTACGCCAACGGAGATGGTTGGAATATGTTACAAACTATAATGTTGAGATTCTGTATCATCCAGGCAAAGCTAATGTGGTGGCTGACGCCCTGAGTAGGAAGACGAGGAAAATTTTTAACCTCTCCGTGGATTCACTGGTAGAGGAATTCCTCTTGATGTATATTTTGGTTGGAAGTTGTGACTCATCGAGAAGTTTGGTTGTAGCAGAACCTCCTTGGGTTACACTTACAAGGCTACATCAGAAGGATGATCCAGACTTGCTGCACCTCTATCTTAGAACAGAGAAAGAGGAGTTACCAGACTTTTCCATTGATGATGCAAGTAACTTGAAGTACCGCGACAGATTTAGTATCCCTGCCATCGAGGACATTCGATTTAAGTTGTGTAGCGAGGCGCACGGTTCTAGTGTTGCCTACCGCCTAGGTTCTACAAAGATGTACCGAGACCTAAAGCAGATTGCTTGGTGGCTTGTAATGAAGGGTGATATTGCCAAGTTCATATCTGAGTGCTTTACTTGCAAGCGAGTCAAGGCCGATCATAGATGGCCGGGAGGCAAGTTGACGCCTTTGGATATTCCAAGCTGGAAACGGGAGAGTATTTCGGTAACACCCCCATCCGTCGCATGGCATATAACAGAAGGTCCAGCTGGAACCCGACGCCATATACCACAGACAGCCGGAAGGGTTACATAAGAATATTCAAACAATCCAATTAAGACTACTCGTCCTACACAGAGCATTCTAGCGGAAGTTTTTAAAAAGTTGAAAGAACCTAAAACTTGAATCCAATAAATATGAATGTCCATAACTACAATACAGGAATGAAACCCAAGAACACTGAGAAGGTACATGGCCCTATGGAATTACAATAATTCACTTAATAAATAGTGTTTTCCATACATCGGCTCGCAGGCCGGCCACACATGACAAAAGTAAAGTGCAACTATTCTTTACGGCCTTCTAGGGCCAGCACAGCAACATGGGCTCCAGCCCGCTATTTGGTACTCGGCTCCGCAGCACCTGCAAGCACAATTCCACCACACGGTGGCAAACAAAGCAACGGTCAGCCAAAAGCCGACCAAATTATAACGACCCCTCCCCTTACTCGGGACGGCGGTGCTCTTTCCCTGCATAACATTAGCCCAATAAAATAATAAAGCGCGACTATACTATGCCACAGGTGTAGGCTCGTACGGAAAACAACCCGTGCACTCAGGGCACATTAACGGTGAGTCCTGACATATCAGTGTCTCCACCATCATCCCAAAGATGGCAACCAAGTGAGCATTTAGCCTATCTGAACACCGTCTAAGGCTCCCGACTATGCCAACGGTCAGTGCCCTTTTCGGATTTCTCGCACCGTTCCATATAGCCTAGGTCCGATTCCACTTGCCCGTTGCTCACGCCGCCTATACAATTTAAGTTCTACGCACGGGCCAAGCTTCTCTCGGATCCCAAAATTTCCCAAACAATCTCATAACCCAGTTATGATCTAGGCCGGTTCCCAGACCGCGAAGTTAGCAGAACACGTTTCCGCTCAGTTTTCCGGGTGCGCCTTGAAGCTAACCTCCAAGGATCCCTGCTGCAATCTACCGCGTAGAAACCCGAAACACCCAAAGCATGGAGTCTTCTCCGACAAAACATAACAAATGCAACATCACCGATCCAGACAATACACGTCCAGGTAGGCTTCACACCCAATGCATATGCCCGTACTTACGATTTTGGACTCTATATGCAACACAAGGGGGACTATTCACATCAACCCCAAGGAACCCCACGCGCTCACCGCACACTCGCGGGAGCGGGATTCCCTATGCAGAAAGAAAGAGCTTCACTTGCTCAAGTAGAGAATCGTTACCCTTGTAGTCCGTTTTGGCACCATGGAAAAACTACACTGATGGAAGTCTTCGCAACGAACTTTCCTCCACGGATCCGCTCTCAGATTTCAAAACGGTGCTCTGATGCTCCGCCGGCGGCCGGAAACCTCCTTCTTCTTCCTCTTCTCTCTAACACCTTGGAAAGAGAAAGCCTTGGAGAGAAATGAGGGATTAACTCCCCTATTGCCGGCCTTAACAGAGCAGGAAACCATCTGGGCCATTGGATCTTAATTAAAGAAAACGAACGGCTCAGATCTGTTCAAAAATCTCCAGACCTGGGCCGAACACGGCTTGGCACACGACCGTGTCCCAGGCCATGTGCCTCGCTCCAGGCACGATCGTCGAACTCAGAACAATCACACAGGCACAGACATGCCCATGTCTCACCCAACACGCTCGTGTCGGGTCTCTCGACACGCCTGTGTTCGGGGGCATGTCACGCATAACCGCCACGGCAACGGACACGACCCAAAAGAACACGGGTAGGGACACGGTTAGGCACGCGCCCGTGCCCAGTGACACGCCCGTGTCCTTTAGCCGTGTTTGTAGTCGTGTCCTTCTCGGGAAGAAAATGGTCAAAAACACCAGCCAGACATGGCCTGGGACACGCCCGTGTCCTAGGCCGTGTACCCCTATACAGGCACCAAAAACCCCTTTTTCGCGACCGACTCAAATACAATTTTCGGGGCGTTACAAATCTCCCCCACTTAAGGAATTTCGTCCCGAAATTAAGTAAAGGTACATAAATCGAAATGATACCT
Organism: Platanthera guangdongensis; assembly: GCA_039583875.1. Lineage (NCBI taxonomy): Eukaryota > Viridiplantae > Streptophyta > Magnoliopsida > Asparagales > Orchidaceae > Platanthera > Platanthera guangdongensis. Next base: position 87,527,639 of record CM077150.1, read on the forward strand.
GAGTGGAATAACTCGGGGTATTCCTCCAACATAGCTTGCTCTCGCTCCCAAGAAAGTTCCGCACGTCCGCAATTGTCGCAACGGACTTTAACCATTCGGACCTCCTTGTTGAGAAGTCTTTTGACTGCAACATCTTCAATGTGTATTGGCTTGACCCTTGTGGTCAACTCATAATCAACGGGTACTTGATTATCCGCAATGATCTGCGAAGGCTCTTGCACCACCTTACGCAACACCGACACGTGGAACACGTCATGCAGCCCACTCAATTCCGCCGACAGCTTCAATCTATACGCAGCCTTGCCAACACGCTCCAGGATTTCAAATGGTCCAAGGTATATCGGACTCAGCTTCTTCAAGCGTCAAACCTGCGATACACCCTTGAACGGCTTGATTTTTAAGTACACCCAGTTGCCAACATCGAACTCCACATTCTTATGTTTGGCGTTATAGTACTTTGACTGCCTATCCTAAGCGATCTTCAACCTTTCTTGAATTGTCCGTATCACTAAAGTGGCATCTTCCACCGCTTGACGTTTATACAACTTCGATTCGCTTTCCTCCAACCAAGACAACGGCGTACAACACTCCCTCCCGTACAAGGCTTCGAAAGGCGTCATACCAATACTTGCCTGAAAACTGTTGTTATACGCGAACTCCACCATGTACAGGTGATCTTCCCACTGCTTTCCAAAATCTAGGACGCTCATGCGAAGCATGTCCTCCATAGTCTTGTTGACCCTCTCGGTCTGGCCATCCGTCTGTGGGTGAAAGGCTGTACTGAAATTTAGCTTAGTACCCAACAGACTATGCACCAACCTCCAGTCATTCGACATGAAGCGTCCATATCGACCACTAACAACACCGCGGGGCACACCATGTAGTCGTACAATATTCTCCACATAGAGTTTGGCTAACGTTTCCACCGGATCTTCCTTCCTGACCGGGATAAAGTGCGACACCTTTGTCAACCTATCTACGACCACCCAAATGGCGTCGTTACCCTTCTGTGACTTCGGCAAACCATGCACAAAATCCATAGATATGTCATCGAATTTTCATTCTGGGATAGGTAGGGATTTCAAGAAACCTCCGGTCTTCTGGCATTCCGCCTTCACCAATGCACAAGTACGGCACTTGGCCACAAAAAGTGTTACATCCTTCTTCAGACCCGGTCACCAGAACAATTTCTTCATGTCTCTTTACATCTTTGTGCTTCCCGGGTGGATTGAGTACTTGGTATGATGAGCCTCATACATCAACTCCTCCCGAAGATTATCCGCACTAGGAATGCATAGGCGACCGTCCTTCCTTGGCAACCCATCTTCAACAGCAAACTGGGAATTTGACCCATCCAAAGATTCATCCAAGATCTGCTTCATGCTGTTATCCTGAACCAATGCCCGCCTAACTCTATCCGCTAGGTTACACTGCCCCTTTGTCCAAAATAGTTTCGCCTCAGCACTAGACTGCTTGTCGACACAAGATGTCTCCAAAGCCTCCAACTCATGGACCAATCTCTCATCATGTACCGATAACCAGTTGGCCTGCGCCGGAGTCCTGCGACTCAACGCATCCGCCACCGCATTTCCCTTCCCAGGAACGTAATGAATCTTGAAAGTGTAGTCCCCTAAGAGCTTCATCCACCTCTGTTGCCTCATGTTCAGATCCTTTTGGTTTAACAGGTACTTCAAGCTCTTATGATCGGCGTAAATATCGACCTTCACACTGTACAGGTAGTGTCTCCAAAGTTTTAGAGCAAATATCTCGGCCGCTAACTCTAAATCGTGGACCGGAAAATTTCCCTCGTGTGCCTTCCATTGTCGTGAACCATAGGCTATCACTCTCCCATGTTGTAGCAAAACACAGCCCAAACCACTACCCGAAGCATCACTATAGATCTCGAACCCTTCGGTTCCCACTGGCGAACATAAAATAGGCGTCATGGTCAACCGCCTTGATGAGTACGATTATGATAGGCTTTTTACTATCATAATTGTAATCATATCTACCATTTCCTGCCCCTTTTGTGTTGATTTCATGATAATAGCAAAGAAACTGTCGTATCATAGATAGAAGAGCGTATTTAGAAGTCTTTGGCAGTTCTTATAATAAACCATTTACTGAGTCTATCATTTTTCTATTGCAGGTAATGCCAACCAATGGACCTAAAAGTCTCGGAGCAAACAGAGGAGTTCACGGAGTCTACATGGCTGATGACAGGACGAAAATTTGGTGCACACGGCCAGACACACGGCCGTGTGCCTACCCGTGTCCTATGCACCTAGAGCTGAAGAATTTGGGCGCAGACGATGGAACCTCACACGGGTATGGCACACGCCCGTGTGCCTACCCGTGTCATCTTTGCACACGACTGCCAACCAACCCGTGTCTGAAGAACACGGCCGCACACACGGCCGTGTCCATACCCGTGTCATCTGACACGGCCCACTACCAGATACGCCTTCTCGTGGGGAACCGCCCAGGAACCGCCTAGGAACCGTCCACACGGCCTGGCACACGGCCGTGTGCAACCCCGTGTCCGACCTGTTTGCAAGGGAACTATAAATTTCCTGTAGAAAAATTTGTTTGAGAACTTTTGGATTTTTTCTGGATTGGAGAACTGCTGGAGGCCGAAGGGGAGCATCCAAGACAAGGAGGATTGAAGGGTATTCCTATGTATTTTCATTTAATCATTAATCCCTTTTAATCCTTCCCTTATCTTGATGATTCATCTTCAATTTATGTTTTAATTTGCATGAATTTCTCTTTGAACATTCTAGTAATCATGTATCATCTTGTTTATGTTACATTTGTAGTATTTTATTTGTGTTTATGTAATCAAACAAAGAGTTTAATCCTCCTTATGAACTTCTTATTTGTTTTACACAATTTGCAATTGGCTAGATTGAGAAATTGGTTCTTTGCAATGTTTTTGGTATGTTCATATTGTGATGATAATTCCCTTTGTACTTCAAACTTTATGATCGAGAGATATTTTGTTTGGAAAATTAGAACACGAATAAAAGAATTCATGTTAATTTAGAAATAAAATCCATGAATTTATGTAGTAATAAAGGTATTTTACTTAATGCGAACTTGAGTGTTGTGAATTGTTCGAGAGAAAATTTACTATCTTAGGTTTAGATTTGGAATTGATCGAGAGAGAATTTTGATGAAAAATTAACTTTTACATTACACGAATGTAACAATCTTTTCATGTCATGATCGCTTAGAATTGAACTGATAAATGAAATTGTTCATGTAATTATTTAGAAGCTTCATGTTTTTATCGCATTTATTTCTCCAATACTGAATCATCCAATTGGTCATAGTTAGGTTAATGTAGTTTAAATATCACTTTTGTTTAGAGGTATGATAATAAAGGGAGGTTGAGTACGAATAGTTGAAACGACCCTGTGGAATACGACACGAGATGTAGATTTCTCATATATTACGATTGATAGGTGCGCTTGCCTGAATGCTAATTCAATCTAGTTAAGTCCATCTACATAATTGTATCAGAATGTAGAATGAAATCACATTGAGTTATTACTTGTTAGCAAGAAAAATCATCAAGTTTTTGGCGCCGTTGCCGGGGAATCGTTTTCAATATTTTGAAATCCCAATCTTTATTGATCTACCAATTTTCATTTATATAGTTGTAAATTAGTATTTGTATAATTATATTGCATAATATTTTTTTTTGTAGTCTGTTAGTCTATGACCAGGGGCAGAAATTCTGGGCTAGCACCATTTCATCCTGACCCAGAACGAATTCTCCATAACACTAACTTAAGGGACGTGGGAATTAATAACACAGATATTTCAAACGGACTATCAGAAGAGGAGACAGTAAAACAAGGAGAGAATCATCTTGAAAACTTAGATATCATGGCCAACCAAAATGAGCAAACCATGTCTGACTTTGCTAGACCTAATCTCCAAGGAACCGGGTCGAGCATCGTTAGACCACCGATAGCTACCAATAATTTTGAATTGAAGCCTAGTGTGATACAAATGGTGCAACAGTATGTCCAGTATGATGGCTTGCAAGATGAGGATCCTAACACCCACTTGGCCGGATTCTTAGAGATATGTGACACATTCAAGATCAATGGTGTTTCCAACGACGCCATTCGATTGAGATTGTTTCCATTTTCTTTAAGGCATAAGGCGAAGCAGTGGTTGAATTCCTTACCTAGAGGGTCGATCACTACTTGGGACATGATGGTTGAGAAGTTTCTGATGAAGTACTTTCCACCTGCAAAGACTGCGAAGTTAAGGAATGACATCTCTACGTACATTCAATTGGAGTCTGAATCGTTGTACGACACATGGGAACGATTCAAGGAGTTGTTAAGGAGATGTCCCCACCATGCTCTACCTTCATGGCTTCAGATTCAGACATTCTATAATGGTCTAAATCCAGCCACCAAACAAATGATTGATGCGGCTAGTGGAGGAACTTTGAACAACAAGACACCTGAAGCGGCTCAGCAGTTGATAGAGGACATGGCAATGAACAATTACCAATGGACTATAGTAAGACAAAAGCCTAGCAAGCCTGCAGGAATTTATGAAGTAGATGTCGTCACCTCCTTAGCAATTCAAGTGGAGAAACTTCACCAAAAGATGGACAACCTTGCCTTAGCATCACCTTCCATAGCACCTCAACAATGGGACCCTTCATGCACTGGAATGCCTGGATGTGACCGCAAGTTCAAGAGCATGTTGACTATATGGGTAACAATACTAGGCCACCTTTCAATCAAGCCAACAACCCATATAGCTCTACATATAATCCTGGATGGCGAAACCACCCCAATTTCTCTTGGGGAGGACAAGGAAATCAAGGGAAGCAACCCATGTTTGGACAACAACCACAGTTGGAACCAAGGAAGCCTGCATTGGAAGATGTGCTTACCAAATTCATGCAAACTACCGATGTAGCCTTCCGAAATCAAGAGGGTTCAATTCGGAACTTGGAAAATCAGATTGGTCAGCTTGCAAGGATGGTTTCTGAAAGGCAGCAAGGAATACTTCCAGGGAATACAGAGATAAATCCAAGGGAGCATGCAAAAGCCGTTCAATTGAGGAGCGGAAAGGAGTTACAAGACCCAAGGCCTGCAAAAGAAGCACCCAAAATGGAGTCTAGCGGCGAAGGACCAAGCGAGATGAATGTACAACCGATGGATTACCGACCAGCATTACCATACCCAGCAAATCATAGCAAGGAGCGCATGGATGCGCAGTATGGTAAATTTTTATCTATGTTTAAGCAATTACATGTTAATTTACCTTTTTCTGAAATTATTCAAATGCCTAAATATGCAAAATTTCTTAAGGATTTGATTTCTAATAAAAAGAAAATAGAAGAATTATCATTAGTAACATTAAGTGAAGAATGTTCTGCTATTTTGCAAAATAAATTGCCACAAAAACTTAAGGATCCCGGTTCATTTTCAATTCCATGCTTAATCGGTGATTTACAAGTAAATAAGGCTTTAGCAGATCTAGGAGCAAGTATAAATTTAATGCCTTATAAATTATATCTGAAACTAGGCCTAGGAGAACTTAGCCCAACAAGAATGAGTATTCAATTAGCAGATCGATCGGTTAAGTATCCTAAAGGAATAGTAGAAGATGTATTAGTTAAGGTAGATAAATTTATATTTCCTGCTGATTTTGTTATTTTAGATATGGATGAAAATATCGAAGTACCACTCATACTAGGTCGTCCATTTCTAGCTACATCTAGAGCACTTATTGATGTTTTTGATGGTAAATTAGTATTGCGAGTAGGAGAAGATGAAGTCACTTTTCAAATTGGCAAAACTATGAAACAATCCTTAGATAACGATGATTATTGCTATTTTTCTCATGGTATTGATGATTTTATGTCTTCTATAAATTCTAATTTTTATTATAAAGATCCTTTAGAAATTTGCATAACTAACAATTATCTAGAAGATGATAAAAATGATGACATTATTGAACATTTATTTTTTCTAGAAAATTGTGTTGCTATGAATAGAACAACGGAATATAGTTTAATTACTGAAGGAGATTATGAAATTCTTAAGAATAATACTAAGGATCCACCAATAGTAGAATTAAAAAAATTACCGGATCATCTTGAGTATGCGTTCTTAGGAGCAAATTCTTCATACCCAGTTATCATATCTTCAAATCTTTCCAAACTTGAAAAAGAAAAATTGATAACCGTATTGAAGAAATGTAGAGGTGCAATAGCGTGGCAAATATCTGATATAAAGGGTATTAATCCTAGTTTTTGCACTCATAAAATCCTTTTGGAAGAAAACTATAAGTCGTCTATTCAACCGCAACGTAGGCTAAATCCTAATATGAAAGAGGTAGTTAAGGCTGAAATTGTAAAGTTATTAGATGCTGGTATTATATATCCTATTTTGGATAGTTCATGGGTTAGTCCTGTCCAAGTAATTCCTAAGAAGGGTGGCCTGACCGTATTAGCAAATGATAGAAATGAATTAATTCCAACGCGAACAGTAATAGGTTGGCGTGTCTGTATAGACTATAGGAAATTAAACGATGCCACTAGCAAAGACCATTTCCCTCTTCCTTTCATTGACCAGATATTAGAACGCTTATCAGGACATTCTTATTATTGTTTTCTAGATGGACATTCTGGATACTTTCAAATTCCCATAGCACCAGAAGACCAAGAGAAAACAACATTTACTTGCCCATTTGGTACCTTTGCCTATAGACGTATGCCTTTCGGGTTATGTAATGCGCCCGCCACATTTCAAAGGTGCATGCTAGCCATCTTTAACGAGTATGTTGAAGATATTATGGAAGTGTTCATGGATGATTTTTCGGTTTTTGGCGACTCTTTTGAGTTGTGTTTGAATAATTTAGAGAAAGTTCTTAGGAGGTGTGAGGAGACGAACCTAGCGCTTAGTTGGGAGAAGTGCCATTTCATGGTACAAGAAGGTTAGTACTTGGCCATAAAATTTCAAGCCAAGGAATTCAAGTAGATAAAGCAAAAATAGAGACCATAGAAAAATTACCACCACCAACCTCCGTAAAGGCAGTGAGAAGTTTCTTAGGACACGCGGGATTTTACCGTCGTTTTATTAAAGACTTCTCTAAAATAGCTAAACCACTTACAAGGCTTTTAGAAAAAGACACACCTTTTATTTTTGAACAAGAGTGTCTACATGCCTTTGAGTTCTTAAAAGAAAAATTAATTAATTCTCCTATTATGATCGCACCTGACTTTAGTCAACCATTTGAGATCATGTGTGACGCTAGTAGTTTTGCGGTAGGGGCTGTTTTAGGACAATGCTGAAACAAACATTTTCACCCAATATATTATGCTAGTAAAACACTTAATAATGCACAGGAGAATTATACAACTACTGAAAAAGAACTTCTAGCAGTGGTATTTGCCTTTGATAAATTTAGACCATATTTAACATTGTCCAAAGTGGTAGTTTATACGGATCACTCTGCACTTAGATATTTGCTAGCCAAATCGGAAGCAAAGCCTCGTTTAATCCGATGGGTTCTTCTTCTACAAGAATTTGATCTAGAAATTAGGGATAAACGAGGAGCGGAAAACTTAGCGGCAGATCATCTGTCACGTTTAGAAAACCCACTACGATCAATGTTAGATGAATCTGAAATTTCTGATACATTTCCTGAGGAATCATTATTTGCCATATCTACCAATATACATCTAGCTTATCCATGGTTTGCAGATTATGCAAACTATCTTGTGGCTAAGGTCCTTCCAAAAGACTTTTCATATCAGCAGAAAAAGAAATTTTTCTCTGACTTGAAATATTACTTTTGGGAGGACCCTTTTCTTTTTCGGATATGTGCAGATTCTGTTATAAGAAGGTGTGTATCAGCGGAGGAAGGTTGGAGGATTTTGGAGCAGTGTCATGCAAGTCCTGCTGGTGGTCACTATGGAGCGAATCGCTCCGCTAAAAAGGTTCTTGATTCCGGTTTTTATTGGCCCCTTCTATTCAGGGATGCCCAAAGGTATGTGCTTTCATGTGATTCTTGCCAAAAAGCAGGTAATATTTCTAAATTACATGAAATGCCTCAAAAATTTATCCTTGAATGTGAAGTATTCGATGTGTGGGGTATAGATTTTATGGGACCATTCCCAAGTTCTTTTGGGAATAAATATATTTTGGTAGCTGTAGATTACGTATCAAGGTGGGTTGAAGCGCAAGCTTTGCCTACTAATGATAGTAGGGTTGTAATTAGATTTTTGAAATCCTTATTCGCACGATTTGGTACACCACGTGCACTTATTAGCGATAGGGGTTCACACTTTTGTAATCGACAACTAGACAAAGTATTAAAAAAATATGGAGTTACACATAGGATAGCCACTCCGTATCATCCTCAAACTAGTGGACAAGTTGAAGTTTCCAATATAGAGCTTAAGAGAATCTTAGAAAAATCTATAGAAGGGAATAGGAAGCAGTGGTCTATGAAACTTAACGACTGTTTATGGACTTATAGGACCGCCTACAAAACACCTATAGGGACCACCCCCTTTAGATTAGTCTACGGTAAATCTTGCCACCTACCTATAGAATTAGAACACAAATCGTATTGTGCAATACGCTCCTTAAATTTTGACACTAGTTCTATAGGAGAGAAGCGTAAACTTCAACTTAACGAATTAGATGAGTGGAGAACTATAGCCTATGAGAACTCCCGGATTTATAAGGAGAAAACCAAACTATTTCATGACCGTCACCTTCGCAAACCCAAGGTATTCCAAAAAGGTGACCAAGTCCTCCTTTATAACTCCAGATTACGATTATTCCCAGGGAAGTTAAGGTCTAAGTGGTCCGGACCCTTTAAAGTTAAAGAAGTCTTTCCCTACGGTACCGTCGAGTTAACTCACCCAGAGAAGGGAGATTTTAAGGTTAATGGTCACCGACTTAAACCTTATTATGGTGAAATCCCTATGGACTTCCCTCGTCTAGAAACCTGCCTCCGGCTAGATTAATTTAATATTAAGTATAGTAGGTGTTTTTAAGTATTCTTGTTTTAGTATAAATCTAATTAGTTGCAATGAAAAATTGAAGAAATTTTAATGTTAATGAAAAAAAAAATTTTCCATCAAATTTTAATGAGAAAAAGAAAAAAAAATTCTGTAAAATTATTTTCAAAATGGAGATGCACACGGCCGTGTGCGCACCCGTGTTCCCATTTTTTTTACACGGACCGACGCACCCCGTGTTCCACGAGGTTGCAGATTCCCTAACACGGGTTCACACACGCCCGTGTGCGAACCCGTGTGCACCCCCTATAAATAAGGTCGTGTGGATTTTCTTTTGTGCTCACTCCAAACCCTCTCCCAGCACCAGTCATCCCGTGGCCTGAACTCAAAGGCTCCATTTTCTCCAATTCTCGCCCCCCTTCACTCGTATTCTCCCCGTCTACATTATGTCTTCCGGAAGAAGTGGAGGTCGCCATCGCCGACCGGAATTACAAGTCTCAACGGAGAGGCGGGATGCCGCTGCTCCGCTAATTTTCACAGATGCGTCGCACACCGCCCGCTTCAACCGCTTGCAATCTAAAAAATTTCAAGATATACGTATAATCGATTGGAGCGTACTGGAAGAGATAAACTTAGCTTGAGATGTCAGGGGGTTAATTTCTGTAACGGGGTGGGATCAGTTTTTTGCCATAGAGGAGTTAGGCTTTAGGGAACTCACCTTAGAGTTTCTATCTTCATTTTATTCCAGCTTTAGGCCTAACTTCATCGATGCACCGCATGCGCCCGAGGGGATAGTTTCATTTCGAGTGGGTGGCACATTTTATACACTCACCATGCTCCAATTCACCCAATACTTAGGGGTGTATGAGGAGTCGTTCCTTTTCAGTGCTGCCTACCCAGAACTCCACTTTGAACTCCCCAACCGCGATATGGCCGGTGGTATATGGCACCAGATTTCCTTTGATACTGGCGCCTACGAGGCCAAGAGATCTAAGGCATCTAAATTGATTTCCCCGGCACTCCATTACATCCACCATCTACTCAGCCACACGTTGAGCGGTCGGGGCGAAAGCTCCGGAGTTGTCAGTAGGCAGGATCTGTTATACCTCTACAGCATGACATCACGATATCCTCTACATCTCGGTTATCTTCTAGCCCAGTTCATTCTCCACCAGGCTGACACCCCTCGTATAGGGTCTATTTGCGTAGCACCCTATATTACTCGCCTCGTGAAGAATATGGGCATCTTTTTAGCCCTCCCCAGATGACAGTGGTCGCAAAGACCGTGCCTATCACGATGGCTAGTCTTCGCGCCCTCCGCCTCGTCACCGCCCGTCAGGGCCGGAGAGGGGTTATATATTCTATTGCTCGACGTGGACCGCATGTACAGGATGACAGTGATGATGAGATAGATCCTGACCTCGACGTGTCATTGGTGCCTCCACCCCATTCCACCTATGCTCATGGCGAGTCATCTACTGCACCCCCTCCACCTCAGTCGCGGTACTCGCGCGAGTTCAGACAGTTTTTCGAGACCGAGCTCTCGCCGCGCTTACAGGACATTAAGGAGGCACATCAGTGGACCGAGGATCTCCTCGTACAGATCAGAGACCACCTCGGGATCGCCCCTCGCCAGCCGCCAGCTCCAGCACCGCCTTCCTTCCCGGACGATTCGACAGACCACCAGGCGTACTTCTGATATGTATCGATGTAGTTCTATATTCATGTATCGTATCTTGTATTTTTTTTATTATCAGTGTATTCAGTTCTGGCAGCTCTTATATATCAGTGCATTCTATTACAACTCATGTTTCTTTATTGTGCTCTCCTACTTATTATACTAGCAGTTTTTTTTTCTCTTATATCATCATGAAATCACTCTATGTCCGCTTTTTACATTGCACTGAGGACATTGCAAATCTTAAGACTGGGGGTAAAATGGTTATTCATGTGGTTACAATTGATTATAATCTGCTTATCATAATACTCAAGTTGTTATACCCCCCTTACAAAATTTTTGTTTGACCTTTTAAGCTCTCATTTTTATTTCATTTGGGATTATAAATATCTAATTTAACTTCGCACACTGATTAAAATGAATTGATGTAGACTCATAGAGTATTCAACTTTGTTGATTTTGTAATTAAGCATAGAAATTTTTTTTAGCTTAATTTTCTCTATATAATTTAATTTTAAGATTACTCCTCTATATTAGTAACTATCCAACACTCTATTTTAGAAAATATATTTATCTATAATAAAGTGAGTCGATGAGTGTAACATTTTTATAATTTGGTATTAGGGTTTTAAAATTAAAAATTACTCCCTATTGATGGCTAGGACTCACCCTCTAGCATTCCTCAAAACATTACATAAGTTAATTAGTAAGGGCGGAAATGACTTAGGCCTCCTATTGGATAGCTTGAGCCTTGTTACCCCAACACCTTTAACATGATACCCTTGCACACCCAATTTGAACCTAATCCCCATCCTTTTGATGCTCTACTATTAAAATTCACCAAGGCCAAATCCCTACCTATTATCACACCTATCATTGATGCCTGCTTGGAATGATTTGTTCATTGTGATATGTGGCCTGAGTGCGTGTATACGTGCACCCACTTGGAATGATCCCTACTTTGAACCAAAAAAAAAAGACATAGTGATATGTGTCCTGAGTGCGTGTATACGTGCACCCACTTGGAATGATCCCTACTATGGTCCCTTGGTTAAAATATATATATAAATTAGAGTACCCTTCAAAATATGGGAAATATACAAATTGCAAAGCCTGGGGGTGTTTACAAAAAATTGAAATATGTTAAGGTATCCTCCAACATAAGGCTCAATCAAGATTTAGGTGTGAAAAATTCATCGAAATTATCCTTGATTACCTCACCTTTAATCTTCTATCCTAAGCCAAAAAGGCTACACCAAAATTCAAGTCCTAAGGATCCAACCTTACTAATTCTAAATTGTGCTGTGATGAGGGTGTAAAAAGGGTAAGCTCATGATTATCAGTAAGAGTACTTATAAGTTTTGAAACACTAATATGTATCTTATAGAGATTGTTATTTTCTCCTCATATTTGTTAAAGATGACTATACTTTTATTTCTAAAAGCGAGTGAGAGATAGTTAAAATGATATATTAGAGGAATTTTAAGATAAATTTATATTTAGAAAAGTCTGCTAAATTATTTCCTATGCGATTACATCATCAAAGTTCTCTTAAATTCATAGCAACCAGTGTGCGGAGGCAAAATTATTTAATGGTAACCCAGGTGTGTGAATTAGTTTGCTTAGGGACAAGCAAACATCTAAGTCTGGGGGTATTTGATGAGTACGATTATGATAGGCTTTTTACTATCATAATTGTAATCATATCTACCATTTCCTGCCCCTTTTGTGTTGATTTCATGATAATAGCAAAGAAACTGTCGTATCATAGATAGAAGAGCGTATTTAGAAGTCTTTGGCAGTTCTTATAATAAACCATTTACTGAGTCTATCATTTTTTTATTGCAGGTAATGCCAACCAATGGACCTAAAAGTCTCGGAGCAAACAGAGGAGTTCACGGAGTCTACATGGCTGATGACAGGACGAAAATTTGGTGCACACGGCCAGACACACGGCCGTGTGCCTACCCGTGTCCTATGCACCTGGAGCTGAAGAATTTGGGCGCAGACGATGGAACCTCACACGGGTATGGCACACGCTCGTGTGCCTACCCGTGTCATCTTTGCACACGACTGCCAACCAACCCGTGTCTGAAGAACACGGCCGCACACATGGCCGTTTCCATACCCGTGTCATCTGACATGACCCACTACCAGACACGCCTTCTCGTAGGGAACTGCCCAGGAACCGCCTAGGAACCGTCCACACGGCCTGGCACACGGCCGTGTGCGACCCCGTGTCCGACCTGTTTGCAAGGGAACTATAAATTTCCTGTAGAAAACTTTGTTTGAGAACTTTTGGATTTTTCTGGATTGGAGAACTGCTGGAGGCCGAAGGGGAGCATCCAAGACAAGGAGGATTGAATGGTATTCCTATGTATTTTCATTTAATCATTAATCCCTTTTAATCCTTCCCTTATCTTGATGATTCATCTTCAATTTATGTTTTAATTTGCATGAATTTCTCTTTGAACATTCTAGTAATCATGTATCATCTTGTTTATGTTACATTTGTAGTATTTTATTTGTGTTTATGTAATCAAACAAAGAGTTTAATCCTCCTTATGAACTTCTTATTTGTTTTACACAATTTGCAATTGGCTAGATTGAGAAATTGGTTCTTTGCAATGCTTTTGGTATGTTCATATTGTGATGATAATTCCCTTTGTACTTCAAACTTTATGATCGAGAGATATTTTGTTTGGAAAATTAGAACACGAATAAAAGAATTCATGTTAATTTAGAAATAAAATCCATGAATTTATGTAGTAATAAAGGTATTTTACTTAATGCGAACTTGAGTGTTGTGAATTGTTCGAGAGAAAATTTACTATCTTAGGTTTAGATTTGGAATTGCTCGAGAGAGAATTTTGATGAAAAATTAACTTTTACATTACACGAATGTAACAATCTTTTCATGTCATGATCGCTTAGAATTGAACTGATAAATGAAATTGTTCATGTAATTATTTAGAAGCTTCATGTTTTTATCGCATTTATTTCTCCAATACTGAATCATCCAATTGGTCATAGTTAGGTTAATGTAGTTTAAATATCACTTTTGTTTAGAGGTATGATAATAAAGGGAGGGTGAGTACGAATAGTTGAAACGACCCTGTGGAATACGACACGAGATGTAGATTTCTCATATATTACGATTGATAGGTGCGCTTGCCTGAATGCTAATTCAATCTAGTTAAGTCCATCTACAAAATTGTATCAGAATGTAGAATGAAATCACATTGAGTTATTACTTGTTAGCAAGAAAAATCATCACGCCTCTTCAATTCTTCAAAATCCTGTTCGCCCTCCGGAGCCCACACAAACTTCTGATCCTTCCTAGTCAACGTCGTGAGTGGTAGCGCTATCCGCAAGAAGTTCTCTACGAAGCTCCTGTAATAGCCAGCAAGCCCCAGAAAACTCCGGACCTCTGCTACTGTAGTCAAAGCAGGCCACTCTCGTATCACCACTATCTTCGCCGGATCCACAGCTATCCCTTCTCCACTGACAACATGACCAAGGAACGCTATCGAGGATAACCAGAATTCACACTTGGAGAACTTAGCATACAACTGATTCCTTCTCAACGTCTCCAACACCATATGTAGATGATTGTAATGGTCCTCCTCACATTACGAGTACACCAGGATATTATCAATAAATACTATCACATAACGATCCAGGTACTCTCTGAACATCCTGTTCGTTAGATCCATAAATACGGATGGCGCATTCGTCAACCCAAACGGCATGACCGTGAACTCATAATGCCCAAACCGCGTACTGAATGTTATCTTTGGGATGTCGCTCTCCCTTATCCTCAATTGGTAGTAACCGGATTTCATATCTAACTTCGAATATACCGTTGACCCAACCAACTGATCAAATAGATCGTCAATCATGGGGATCAGATATTTGTTCTTCTCCATAAGCTTGTTCAATTCCCGATAGTCATTGCAAAGCCGCAAGCTCTCATCTTTCTTCTTAACGAAAGGAATCGGTGCACTCCAAGGCGACGAACATGGACGCACATATCCTTGCTCCAACAACTCTTGCAGTTGCACCTTTAACTCTGCCATCTCTTTTGGCTCTATACGATACGGAGAGAGTGAAACTGGTTTGGCACTACACCGAACCACCTTAACCACATGAGGGGCAGACATCAATGTCTTACACGACCCCTTTCACGCCCGCAAATGTCGTCTCATGACTAGCTCTCAACTGACCCCCTAGCAACTTCGATCAACGTATGCATGCTGCTCCGAGAACCTGACCATACTAAAGATCACGCTGAACTCTCCTAGCGGTAGCAACAACGCTGGCAAATCAAACTATTGTCTCACAATCCAGACCTAAATGCAACAGATTCTATTTGCGCGCATTGAGTACCATAAGACAACAACATCTCTGAAACGTCTTTTGCCATCGAAAGAGGTATTCCGACGTGCAAAACAATTCCTTTGGGCAAGCGGAGACGCGAAGCCCCCTTTAACGAACGGTGCTCTCGCCAAATAAACGAAAGTCAGGACAAATCTCAACACAAATAGTTCTAAACTAACATGCACAAGGACGATATGTGGTTACAGTTAACTGTTATAACTTTAAACCATACTTTTCACCACGACTGCGTGCTTTCTGGACTCTTGCTGACCCAACCTGTACACTTTAGACTTCCTCTCGGACATAAAGCGTCCGTTCCAACAGCTACGGGCAAAATGCCCCACTTTTCTGCAGATATAGCAAGCTCCTGGGACTCGACTTGTGGTTGCCCCCAACGCACCATACGAAGGGGCTGTGTTCGAAGTCTTCAGCTTCTTGTTCCAACTATGGAAATCGGACTTTGAACTTGGCCCTTTGAACTGTGGTTTCTTAGTACTAGAGTCCTCACCTGCTCCTGACATAGCTTCCTTAATCTTCTGAGCACCATCCCAACATTATCAGGCAAAGTGCCCTTTCTTGCCACAAGTATGACAGTTGTAAGTAACCTTGCTAGTCGATGATCTAACCTTCTTCTTCAGCGTTCTACGAGATGCACCCCTCATAGGACTTGCAGAGTTCGATACCCTACTCACTGGTATCTAGTGAATTTTTCCCATTTCCACTTCCAAAGATCTGGCCGACTCTACCAAGGCTCGGAATCCCATTAGTTTTGGTCCTAGAAGTAGAATTCACAGTTCGTCACACAGACCACTATAGAATCTATCAACTATAGACCTCTCATTCTCCAACTCAAAGCATGGGTAGCGGCTTATCAAAAGGAACGCCTGCAAATACTAATCAACTGAGTGCGTACCCTGCACCAAGCACATATTCAATGGCTGACCTGATGGCCTCCTAAATGTCATTTAATCCAACACACCACCTGGCATTGAAGTCATCTCGGGGACAAAAGGTTGCACATTGCTTCCCTGCTGTGCACTAGTCATTGTGAGCACCACTTCAACGATCCTTCTTATGGTTTCAAACGAAAGAGGGGTCTCAAGCGCGCCACTGGGTGCACTATAATCCTCAGAAACCAGATGTTCTGTCGGCTCTGCGGCACTCCCGGTCACCTATAGTCGTACAAAACACCAATAAGTGACCAAATAAAATTGCAAAAAGCAATTATAGGAACATGCAGGTTCCTCAAACACGTGTATTTTCATTCCTAAGTGGACATTCATGGGTTCTTTTTAATGTTATAACGATGACGCACACATGTGCTCACCACCCCTTAAAAGAATTCACCCAGGAATTCATTTAAGCCTGACCATAACCAGAAGTCTGATACCAAATTTTAACACCCTCATCCGTCGTATGGCATATAACAGAAGGTCCAGCTGGAACCCGACGCCATATACCACAGACAGCCGGAAGGGTTACGTAAGAATATTCAAACTATCCAATTAAGACTACTCGTCCTACACAGAGCATTCTAGCAGAAAGTTTTTAAAAGTTGAAAGAACCCAAAACTTGAATCCAATAAATATGAATGTCCACAACTACAATACAGGAATGAAACCCAAGAACACTGAGAAGGTACATGGCCTTATGGCCTTACAATAATTCACTTAATAAATAGTGTTTTACATACATAGGCTCGCAGGCCGGCCACACATGACAAAAGTAAAGTGCAACTATTCTTTACGGCCTTCTAGGGCCATCACAGCAATATGGGCTCCAGCCCGCTATTTGGTACTCGGCTCCGCAGCACCTGCAAGCACAATTCCACCGCACTGTGGAAAACAAAGCAACGGTCAGCGAAAAGCCGACCAAATTATAACGACCCCGCCCCTTACTCGGGACGGCGGTGCTCTTTCCCTGCATAACATTAGTCCAATAAAATAATAAAGCGCGACTATACTACGCCACAGGTGTAGGCTCGCACGGCCAAACACCCCGTGCACTCAGGGCACATTAATGTTGAGTCCTGACATATCAGTGTCTCCACCACCATCCCAAAGATGGCAACCAAGTGAGCATTTAGCCTATCTGACCACCGTCTAAGGCTCCTGACTATGCCAACGGCCAGTGCCCTTTTCGGATTTCTCACACCGTTCCACATAGCCTAGGTCCGATTCCACTTGCCCGTTGCTCATGCCGCCTATACAATTTAAGTTCTACGCGCGGGCCAAGCTTCTCTCGGATCCCAAAATTTCCCAAATAATCTCATAACCCAGTTATGATCTAGGCCGGTTCCCAGACCGCCAAGTTAGCAGAACACGTTTCCGCTCAGTTTTCCGGGTGTGCCTTGAAGCTAACCTCCAAGGATCCCTGCTGAAATCTACCGCGTAGAAACCCGAAAAACCCAAAGCACAGAGTCTTCTCCAGCAAAACATATCAAATGCAACATCACCGATCCAGACAATACACGTCCGGGTAGGCTTCACATACAATGCCTATGCTCGTACTTATGATTTCGGACTCTATATGCAACACAAGGGGGACTATTCACATCAACCCCAAGGAACCCCACGCACTCACCGCACACTCGCGGGAGCGGGATTCCCTATGCAGAAAGAAAGAGATTCACATGCTCAAGTAGAGAATTGTTACCCTTGTAGTCCGTTTTGGCTCCATGGAAAAACTACACGGATGGAAGTCTTCGCAACGAACTTTCCTCCACGGATCCGCTCTCAGATTTCAAAACGGTGCTTCGATGCTCCGCCGGCGACCGGAAACCCCGTCTTCTTCCTCTTCTCTCTAACACCTTGGAAAGAGAAAGCATTGGAGAGAAATGAGGGATTAACTCCCCTATTCCTGACCTTAATAGAGCAGGAAACCATCTGGGTCGTTGGATCTTAATTAAAGAAAACAAACGGCTCAGATCCGTTCAAAAATCTCCAGACCTGGGCCGAACACGGCTTGGCACACGGCCGTGTCCCAGGCCGTGTTCCTCGCTCCAGGCACGATCGTCGAACTCAGAACAATCACACGGGCACAGACAAGCCTGTGTCTCACCCGACATGCCCGTGTCGGGTCACTCGACATGCCCGTGTTCGGGGGCATGTCACGCATAACCGCCACGACAACGGACACGACCCAAAAGAACACGGGTAGGGAAACAGGTATGCACACGCCCGTGTCACCTAAAAATCATCGAACAACAATTATCGATCGCCGAACGCAGAACACGGGTACAGACACGGTTGGGCATACGCCCGTGCCCAACGACACGCCCGTGTCCTTTAGCCGTATGTTGTAGCCGTGTCCTTCTCGGGAAGAAAATGGCCAAAAACACCAGCCATACACGGCCTTGGACACGCCCGTGTCCTAGGCCGTGACCCCTATACAGGCACCAAAAACCCCTTTTTTGCGACCGACGCAAATACAATTTTCGGGGCGCTACAATTTCCATGGACTTCATTATGGGTTTACCGAGTTCTCCTCGAGGTCACGATTTTGTTTGGGTGATAATAGATCGACTGACGAAGTGTGCTCACTTCGTATCATTTAAGATTGGCTACTCCATGAAGAAGATAGTCGAATTATATTTAGATGAAGTCATCAGATTGCATGAAGTACCAGTTAGCATTATATCAGATCGAGACTCTAGGTTTACGTCTCGCATTTGGAAAAGCTTACAGGAAGGGTTGGGTACCGATCTGAGGTACTCCACCGCTTATCATCCGCGGACTAATGGTCAAGCAGAGCGAGTAAATCAGATCTTGAAGGACATGATCAGATGTTATATTTTTGACCATGGAGGAGCGTGGGATGAGAGATTAAGATTGATGTAGTTTGCTTATAATAATAGCTATCAAGAGAGCTTGTAGATGGCCCCATTGGAGGCCTTGTATGGAAGATGTTGCAGAACTCCTTTATTTTGGTCCGAGGTTGGTGAGAGACCATTGCTGGGTCCTGAAGCGTTAGAAGAAATGGATATTTCTGTGAGGCATATCAGAGAAAAGCTCTATATAGCTCAGGAGCGTTATGAGAAGAACACAAATCGTCGAACGATTGATTTGGTGTTTGTGGTTGGGACCTGGTTTTTCTGAATGTTTCTCCAATGTCCGACGTTAAGAGATTTGTAAAGAATCATAAGTTGGACCCGAGGTATGTGGGACCTTTTACAGTTGTTGAACGTATTGGTGTATCAGCTTATAGGCTGGATTTGCCCAAAAACTTTTCTGGTGTGTACGACGTGTTTCATGTGAGCCAGTTGCGGAAATGTTTGCTCAGTGACTGACAGATTCTCGATGATGTGCCCTAGTTGGAGCCTAATCTTTCCTATGGTGAGATGCATGTCCATATTCTGGATACTCAAGATTGAGTGTTGCGGAGGAAAAACATACCAATGGTTAAAGTTTTGTGCAGAAACCAAGACGTGGACAGCACCACTTGGGAGTTGTAGTCAGCTATGAGGGAGGCTCACCCTCATCTGTTCTCCTAGTTTCTTACAGTATGAATTTTCCTTCTATAATATTTGATTATATTACTTTTATAGTGGAATCTTTTGTGCGAAAGTTTTCAGGATGAAACTTCTTTTTAGAGGGTGTAGCTGTAACGCCCTTGATTTTTCAATGTTTAATTTAATTCTTTTATTGACGTAAAATTTGTCATCTGGGCGTTACGTTGACCCTTGGTTGGTGGTTACCATTATTGAAGCGTGATTTTTGCACGTTGGTATTTGAGGTTTTGGTTTAGGAGTATTGGCTTGGCTAATTTCTCCCGTGTTTTGATATTCCCTTGCAAACCAGGGTTCATTTTCGAACACGATGGAGCCTTTTTGGGAATGATGACATTTTGACTTCGGGAGATTTTTACCCAAGATTGGTTTGTCGGATTTCGATTTCGACTTTGCCGTTAGATTCGTAGCATCGACATTTAGCTATGATGCGATTTTCGTAGAAATCCAAGTTGGTGCGAATTTTGGGCCATTTGGACGATTATTTAATAATAAACTATTATTATAATACTATTATCCATGAGTATAAATAGCCTTGCGATAAGATGGAAACCCTATTCATCCTCTTCTTCTTGAAACCGTCGGCCTGTTGCGAAAGAGCGAGAGCGACAGACACTCCTAAGCTTTCGGTCGCCGATTGCTGGAGCTTTGGTGCTCGATATCGTCGTTGGAGGGTAGATCCGGATAGCTCTCACCTAGATCTAGGTTACTACGGTAAGATTTTCCCATTTCGTGAAATTTTGGGAGTTACGAATTTCGTTTTAACCCTCTTTCATCTTGAAAAGTTTCAGTAAGTGTTGCTTAGGTGATCTTGCGACCAGATCCTTGAGGAGGAGCGTTTGCGTGGCTAGGTTCGGCGATTTGAGGCAAGTGGTGGTTTTTCCCTTGCTTGTTCTCTATTCATTTTATTTTGATTCTTTCCATTTGTAGAAATTGAGATTTGCATAGGGTTTGGCCATATAATTTTTGGTCAAGGTCCATCCATCTTAATAATTGTTAGTCTAGGTAAATTCGTCGAGGGTCGGACTGACTATTAATCTAGTCCTAGATCTGTCAAATATTTATGATTTGAGTATTAATCATGGCTGAGATTGTCATCTCAGTCGGGAAGAAGAAGAGGAAGGAATTATGATTCTTGTCCTTTACTGTTAAGCATTGTCCCTCATGCCCCCTCCTTCTAGATAGAATAATCTATGGTTGGTGTGAATTAGGGGAAGTTGAAGTCTGGATCCTTTCCTATAGAGAAATGGGGATTTGGGTAGAGTATGGCCATCATAACCTGTTGAACAATAGAAGATAGTTGAGAAAATTTAGTTGAATGTGGGATTAGTCTGGTTAGGGAAATCTTATCGGATTTGACATTTTGCTTAAGTCAAATGTGTCTTATATGGTTGATTAGGCTAAGTTAGAAATTAATCTTTGATGACAGTAGGTTAATTCGTCAAATGCGAGGCTTAGACTTTGGCAATTTCGTTGAGTAGGTTTAGGCGTTGAGTGTAGCCTTAACATTGATACTCAGTTTCTAGCACAAGTATAAAAACGTTGAGTGTGTTGTACACAATCAATGCGGCGTCCAGTGTGTTGAATACACTCAACGCCATTAGATTTTAACGCTAAGTTAAAAGCATTGAGTATGTTGTACACACTCAACGCAGCGTTGAGTGTGTTGAATACACTCAATGCCATCAGATTTTAACGCTAACTTAAAAGCATTGAGTGCACTATACACACTCTACGCGGTGTTGAGTGTGTATAATACACTCAATGCCATCAGATTTTAACGTTATGTTAAAAGCATTGAGTGTGTTGTACACACTCGACACGATATTGAGTGTGTTTAAGATACTCAATGCCATCAGGTTTTAATCTAAAACAAAAGCGTTGAGTGTGCTGACTGCACTCAACACGGCGTTGAGTTTGTTGAATACACTCAACGCCATCGCTTTATGATGATCCAAGTTAAAAGCGTTGAGTGTGCCGACCAAACTCAACGCTGCGTTAAGTGTGTTGAATACACTCAACGCCATCGATTTATTTTGAACCCGAGTGTAAAAGCGTTAAGTGGGCTGACTACAATCAACGCGGTGTTGAGTGTGTTGAATACACTAAACACCATCGATAAATTTTAAATTCTAAGTTAAAAGCATTGAGTGTGCTAAATACACTCAACGCCATCGTTTAGTTTTGGGAAGACCAAGTTAAAAGCGTTGATAGATTGTAATGCACTCAACGCGGCGTTGAGTTGACTCGACACGACATTGAGTGAAGCTGGTTAAGCTGAATTATCTGGTTGGCATTGAGTGCATTGACTGCACTCGACGCGACGTCGAGTATACTCAACGCTTATCTGTGGACTTTGAAAGTGCAGCTAGATCTGATATACTCTAGAGGGGGGTGAATAGAGTATATGGTGCTTTGAAACTTTTTACAACAACTGTTGTAATAAGAGTGAGCAGGGAAGCAATAATAAATCTAATCACAGAACTAAGTTAAACAAAAGCTAAGCACAGAAAAATCAAGGCCAGAAACAAAAATGAAAACAAGCAAAACCAAAAGACACAAGGAAATATAGTGGTTCCCCTAAACTTGGGTACATCCACTCTTCTACCACCCTAGGTAGGAATCCACTGCAGGATGAGTTGATCAGGTGTCCTGGGCACCAATGAGCTTTTGATAAGGTGCTCAAAAACCAAAACAGATTTTTTGATCAGGTGTCTTGCCACCAATGAGCTTTTGACAAGGTGCTCAAAAACCAAGCTCAAACTTTTGAAGGGAGTTTGAGAAACCCTTTACAGAGAAGGGGTGAGAGAGTGATGGAAGTCTTCTCTTTCTCAAACAACTGAGAAGACTATGTGGATTGTTGATGTCAAAGCTCCCCCTTAATCCTTGAGATCTTCAGGAAGAAAAGCTTTGCTGAGGGTGATAGGCCTTCAACGATTGAACTCCAGCAATAGATGATTTCAGCAATGACTGAAATGTTGAATGTCTGGAGTCTGGAAATATGTTGGCCTTGAACACTTTGAAAACTAAAGAGATCTGAAGATTTTAGAAAGCTTGATCTCCTTGGATGTGTGTTCTTGAGAAATCTTTGAGACAGAATATTTTTGAATGTGTCTCTGTAATCTGTATCCTGTGTTAGATTCAAAAAAATTCTTCTCTGTTATTCTCTGATACAGAATAGAATAACATTCTCTTTCAAGTATAGCCGTTGGCCTGCATTAATTGCATCCTTAATTGCATAATCTCTTCTGGAGAAAAGTCCACAGAAATATTCCTTGAAAAATCTCTTGAAACTTGGTCCAGAAATGAATGAAAACGGCTAGGAAATCTCTGAATTAATTACAGAATAACTCCTTAACTGATTTGAATTTGAATTTAGAAACATCCTGGAAGTTATCTGAAATCGTCGAACTGAGCTTTGCTATCGTCGAGCTGAGCTCAGCGATCTGGAAATATACATCAGCAAAATATCGTCGATCTGAGCTCAAAGATCGTCGAACTGAGCTCAGAGATAAAGATCCAAAGCAGAGTCAAAATCGTCGACCTGAGCTCACCGATCGTCGAATGGAGTTCGACGATATAATGAAGTTGAGCTCAGCGATCGTCGAATGGAGTTCGACGATTTGTCGAAGTTGAGCTAGACGATCGTCGACCGGAGTTCGACGAATCGTCGTGCTGAGCTCGACGATATGACTTAGTCTCCAAACACAAAATCTTTGTCTTCAGGGCAGCTTCCAAACCTAGACTTCTAACCCTTAGACTCAATTCTAATTGACCTATTGAGCTATACAGGAGGTCAAGCAAAGGTTCCTAGAGACATAGTGATCCTGACCCAAATTAGTAATAGGGTGTTCCAACAATCTCCCCCTATTTGGGTTAGGATTACTACTTACAAACTTTGGAAAAATAACTTAATAACAACATACAATCAGCAAAACAGAAAAACAACAGCTAGACATTACAGAATCACAGAGATATATAGCATCCAGATAGTAATCAGAAATCACAGAAATTGTCACCTTACAATATCATTTCTTCTCCTTCCCTTTAACAAGTTTAATCTCTCTGTTAGGATTGAGGGGTTCCTTGTTGGATCTGGTATCATCTGCTGCACCCAAGTATGTTTGCTTTTTAGGCCTGGGAACCACAGCTTCAGGATATAATTCCATGTACCTGTTAGAATCAAAGAATTTACTTGAAGCATATCTCTCTAGCTCTTTCTGTCTCTGTTCAGACATTGTTGAAATGTTGGAAGAATCTATTCCTTGCTCTCTAGCCTTTTTAATCTGATCCAGTGCAGCTAGTTCTTTTAATCTGGCAGTCCAAGCAGCTGGATTGTTTTCAGGATCCTCAAAAGATACAGGTGGTTCATATCTGTTGGAGGGATTGTCTTGAGGAGGCCTGCCAGACACAGTATCTTTCAGCTTATAAGGGAAAGGACCAGATATTGTATCAGAAGAAGTTTGTCCTCCCCTAGAATATGGGTGTTGCCTGGAGTACCCTTTGGAATAGACTTGAATATCTCTTTGATTTCCTCTATATCCTCCTCTCCTAGAATGAGAACCCCTGGATTGGCTTTCCCTGTGGTAAGATCTGGCATGAGGCTGATAGGGAGCCTGACTTCTGGCTGGGGGTTGAGCTGCAGAGCTTCCACCTGCACCTGCATCAGGAGGAGGTGGTGGAGGAGGATGAGAGTGCTGGAATTGGGATGAACCCTTCTCATATTTTCTTTTCTTCTTCATTGCTTTCAGCTGGTTCTTGGAGTATTGCATCCAGTGTTCAGTAATTGGGCAGTCATGTAGAATGTAATATGGAATATCATTGTTATCCTTAACTTTGGCAGGAGGTACCCTCTTCATTGCTTTGCTCCTTGCCTTTCTTTTCCTAACAATGGTAGCAGAAGAGTCATCAGAGTCTGTTCTAAATTCATCACTTTCAGAACTCTGGTCATCATAGAGAGCATCTATTTTCTTCATTAGATCCTTCTTGAGTTGTACAGAAGCAGATGAGGCAGAGGTTGTAGCAGCAGGTGTTGAAATGGTAACAGCAGAGACAGCAGCAGATATTGAAGCAGAAGCAGAAATGACAGCAGTAGATGGAGTAGAAGTAGTAACAACAACAGCAGCAATAGTAGGCTCTGGACAGGTGATAGTAGCAACAACTTCACTAACAACAGCAGAAACAGAAGTAATATCATCAAGGACTGCAGAAGGCTCAAATTCAGGTGCCTCTGTCATAAGAATGTCCTTGGAAATTGGTTCATCAGAAACAACAGGAACTTCAGCAGCAGTAAAGGCAGTGATGTCAGAAGCAACAATAATACATTCTTCAGAAGAAGCAGCAGCATCAACATTTTCAGCAGCAGCAATTACTGAATTTACAAAGGAGGTGATAATGCTAGGGTCACAGCAAGAAAATGGCACACGTGCCTTGGATAAATCTTCTGGAGGCTGGACAGCATTGACCTCTGGCAGACAACTGAAGTATGCAGAATCAAAAACTGATAGCAAAGACCTGAGGTCTATTGCAAGAACTGCAGCAGGAGGAACTTGTGCTTGAGGCACAGCAACAACAGCAAGAGGAGGAGCAGCAGAAGAAGCAGTAATAACAGCAGCAGCAGCAGCTGACATGCTTACAAAAACAGCAACAACAGCAGCATGAAGATTCACTTCATATGGCATCTCCCCCTGCCTAGATGCAGACATGTCTGGATCAAGGCACACTGTTGTAGGTGCTGCCTGAGGGAAGAGGGAAGAGAGCCTGGCAGAGAGGGCTGCCACTGACAGGTGGAGTGGAGCCAAGGAGGTCTCCAACAGCAGAGAGAGCCTGGGGGCAAGCAACTCATACAGCCTGTCAGCAAGGGCTGGGAGGTCTACTTGCTCAAGGGCTATTGGAGCAGAGGTAGAAGATGTAGGAGCAGCTGATGGTTCTGGTAATGGAGAGCTGGAGAATGGTGGAAGGGATGGCTGAGGAGTTGGCAAGGTGGAAATGGAGGATAGAGGGATGGAGATTGATGGGGTGAAGGTGGGTTGGTCAATGATTTGGTGTAGAAGGTCTTGAAATGAGGTGGAGGATGAGGGTAGCTCAGGAGGAGATGATGGGGAATCATCCATAAAGGAATCATCAAGTAGGGTGAAGGATGGAATGGAGGGTGATGAGGTGACATCTGGTGGTGGGTAGGAGAATAGTGGGTGGAATTGTTCTTCTGGTGGAGGTAGAGTGGGTACTGGAGAAGGTGTGGATGTTGGAGATGGGCTGGATATGATGATGGTGGATGGAGCTGGAGTGGTAGATGGTAGGGGAAGGGATGGAATTGGAGGAGGAGGAGGAGAGGCAACAACAACAGCCAGGTCATCTGCAGGGGCAGAGACCTGTGGAGGAGTGACTCTTAGAGTCCTTGTGCCTGAAGGAGTACTGGAGGAGGGCCTGTTGGGCTTGCTGATTTGTCTGTCCCACTTTCCAAAGAGGGCACAAGACAGTCTCTTGGAGGCATTTATATGAATTCCAGAGGAGACCAGCAAGGCAGGGCACCTGTTCTGTAGAAACACTCCAATGATTCTCCCAAAGTTAACAAACCTTTTGTTGATTTTCTTTTTGATGAGGTCAAAGAAAACTTCTCCCCAATTCAGATTCTTCTTATCTACAAGAGCTCCCATGAGGCAGAGCTGATATCTTGAAATTGTATCATGGGCTGAGTGCTTAGCCAGTAGCACTATCCCAACAACATCTGCCATGAACTTATATTCTACAGACAGGTTCCTTTTGAAGAGCTTGCTAGGGTTTCCCTCTGAATGACCCATTCTGGCAAGCAGTTCAGAATACTCATCTCCAGATAACTCAGCAGTATCTTCTCCATTTCTCAACTCAAAAACTTCTGATAGAATTGTTGGGGTCAAGGGTACCTGAGTTCCAGCTATAGACCCAACAATGGTAGAGTTATCTTGATTATGGGCAGTATAAACCCACTCCTTTATTTCATCAGATGCCAGCTTGATCCTGGTGGTCATTATGGCAGTCAAGTTCTGATCTTTGAATAATCCCAATATATCTTGAAAAACCTGGTCAGTTGTGCTGAATGATTCCAGGTCGATGTCAAAACCAGCATCAAACTTCATATCAGCAAGAACAGGAACTGACACAGCCATGGGTACCTGCAAAAAATTCAACAAACAAAACGACCAAGTGTAGAACTGTTTGGAGGGAAAGAAAATTCTTGCAGAGAAATCGAAAGCACAAAAGAGAACGATGGCTAAAAATGAGTTTTATATTAGGGTTCGACGCAGAATTGGAAAGATCGTTGAACTCAGTTCGATGATCGAGGCTACTAAAGGAATTTGAAGAGTCTTCAACATTGTCGATCTCCGTTCGACGATATTGGAGAGCGTCGAGCTCCGTTCGACGATCGTTCAGAGAACAAAATCATCGAGCGCCGTTCGACGATCGTTGACCGGAAGAGATAGTTCATACTATCTAAGAAACGCTGAACTCAGTTTGATGATTTTTGGAAATCGTCGATCTCCGTTCGACGATCTTGGGGCAAATCGTCGAGCGCAGTTCAGAGATCAGAAAAATTCTAGACACTAAGTGATGCCGCTGCCCCTCCGCCACTACTTGATGACGATCCAGTTGCCGAGGCTCTACAACATAAAGACCTTCGGAGCCGTGATGATGCTAACGGACGACGCCGCTACAACCTCCGCCCGCGGCGTGCTACCCTCACTTGAAGACTATTTTAATTAATTTGTCATGCTTTATTATTTTATGTGCGAATATAAAATTATTCCAATCTTGGTTAATAATTTTATATTCATTTGTGACTTGTAATCTTTAATTATTTTCTGCAAACATTTTGGTGTGTATGTAACCGCCCGTATGGATGATATTTCATCTCCATTATGGACGGTTGGATCTCTTTTGTAACTCCTATTTAAAGGAGGCTATTATGTGTTTGTAACCGCCCGGATGGATGAGATTTCATCTCCATCATAGACGGTTGGATCTCTTTTGTAACTCCTATTTAAAGGAGGCTATTATGATGAGTAATGGAATGAAAAGAAAACCTAAAAACCCCCCCTTTGAAGAATTCAGCCACCATGGAGAGAGTCCATTAGCCGCCCCCCCCCCCCTTTGGTGTGACGCCAAGCCTTGTCTCCTCCATCCCCGTTCGGTGCGACTCCGGCGTGGCTTCCTTTCGGTGCGACTCCAAGGAAGAAGGTTGCAGCCCATTCGGTGTGAAGCCGGTGGATCCGTGGAGAGAGTGATTCTCCCACCTTATCTTGTGTGATTGTTGTTCTTGGTTGGGTAACTTCTTCCTCTTAGAGATTCTTGCTTTAGATTTTGTGGAGGTTTTTTGCAAACCGTTTCTTCCGTGATTTTTAAATACGTCACTTGCAAATTCCGATTTCGATTTCGTTGTTATTGAACCTCTTGTGATCCGGATTGGGTAGATCCGTTGCGAGAGCGAGACTTGGCCTAGCCTTGACTTGCCCTCCAAGATTGGCACATTTTGGTGTTAACAAGGGAGTTAATCACAACTCGAACTCGACCGCCTATTGAAGTTTTCCGCCGCTCCGAAAATAAATAATTGCTGCGTTGAAACGGCTCAAGTTGGTACAATAGATGCTTGTGTAGGTGCGGTGAGTTGTGTGCTTGTTGGAGAGGTAGGTACTAAGGACGTTGTATCGAGTCCGGCAATTTTCTCTTTCGGATTTGGGAGCAAACCCGACCCCTTTTCGCTCGTTTTTGGTCGGAGCCCTTCCCTTTGTTTTTATGTCTTGTGATAATATTTTCCGTTAGCGTATTCGGGCACGAATCACGGTCACCCCTACATCAATTTGGTATCAGAGGGAGGTTGTTTCAACTCGCACGTTGCAAACATCCTCTCTACGTTTCTTGTTGCCCGATCGGATCTAAAAAAAAATCAAAAAAAAATTTTTCTGTGGTCTGCCAATAGCGAGCTGAAATCTTTATTTTTCAGCAAAATTTCAAAAAAAAAACTTTTAACGATCCACGTGTTCCTCACATCGGGAAAATATAAAAATATCTTATTTTCAGTATAGCTACAGCCCTAGGAAAAATCACCTTTCCAAAATTTCCTAGACCTGAATGCGCACTAGGCACGGATCTGAGTACGCGACACCGTCTACGTCTAGGATGGCTGCGAACGAGCATGGGGATCCCAACACCGAGGCCATAGCAGGGCTACGTAACGAAATGACGGAGCTTAGAAACATGTTGGCACAGATCCTGCAAAATCAAGCAAGGCCACCCCCGCCACCCATTAATGTTGAGCAGCCCAACCGGCGCCAACAAACTCCTGAGTCGGATTCCGATGAGGACTCTCCCCGAGTGCCCCCTCGAGAACACCGCCACGATCGTGCTTACGATATCACTAGGGCCATTAAGATCGACGCCCCCACTTATGATGGCATAGGAGATCCCCAGATCTTCCTTACTTGGGTGGTGGATATGGAGTGCTACTTCGATTGGCACACCCTTACGGACTATCAAAAGGTCCAAGTTGCCAGGATGAAGCTAACGGGACGTGCCAAAACTTATTGGCTGAATGAAGAGCATAGGCTAGGAACCGGGAACGGGGTCCCACTTATTGGATGGGCCGTGATGAAGAACTTATTGACCGATCAGTACGTTCCCGCATACCATCGGACACAGATGTTCGACGAGCTTGCCACTCTACGGCAGGGCTCCAATTCGGTAGCTGAGTATATGGGAGAACTGAAGGACCGTATGGTGCGTTGTGATTTGAGGGAGATCCCCGAGGTCACCCTATCCAGATTTCGTAAGGGGCTTCATCCCGATATTCAGCGGAAGCTCTTACGATATGGTCATACGGATCTGAACACGACATTTAATGCCGCCCTCGACATCGAAAAGCACTTAGCCTCTAAGGCTCACTCCCGGTATTCCCATGCGAACGAAAGTCCACAGCTGGAGACTCTTCCTCCACATATCAGGATAAAGGGAAGTTTCGGTCTGCCGAGTCAAAGTCTGTCGTGATTACTGCTAGGAACGGCAAGAATCCTGCGAGTGAGCGTGTCCCTATAGGGAAGGTTAGCAAGGCTAACACTACTTGTTACTCTTGCGGCATTCAAGGCCACTATGCCTTTGAATGCCCAACGAAGACTAAAGCCATAGCCCTTCTAGAGTCGACTACCGACCTAGCTGATTTTGTTTATGAGGCTGCTGAGGAGAGTGACCCAGAAGGGGTCCCAAGCGATTTAGAGGACGAACACCCCGTTATGGTGATGCGTTGTATCTTGACCACCCCTCGCCCATTAGATGACTGGAAAAGGACTAGTATATTTTCCCTGATCTTTAAGAGTGGCGAGAAGTTGTGCAAGTTGATCATTGATAGTGGCAGTTGTGTAAACGTCATCTCTGAGAATGCCGTTACACGTATGTCCTTGACTACGCAGCCCCACCCGGCTCCCTATCAGGTAGCCTGGATTAATAAAGTTACCGTCCTGGTCACCAAGCGTTGCCTTGTACCTCTCTCGATCAAATCCTATACTGACGAGGTGTGGTGCGATGTCCTTCCAATGGACGCTTGTCACGTGTTATTGGGCCGCCCTTGGCTTTACGACTGTGACGTGACACACTTTGGAAGGGCCAACACATATGAGTTTAAATTCAATGGCAAGGTCATTACGTTGAGACCGACCGTCCCGAAAGAGCCAGTAGCTTTGGCTAAGGACACCACTGTTCCAGTCGAGAGGAAAACGTTGAGTCTCGTGGGAAGAAAAGAGTTTGTGAAGGATCCCTTTCTTGACGGGATGATGTACGCTCTAGTTCTTATGAGTGCGAAAGGGGATACGAGAGCATTGGATGAGTTGCCTAGAGAGTTACGGGAATTGTTGGATGCGTATAAGGACGTGTACCCGGATGAGCTGCCTTCGGTATTACCACCGCTTAGGAATATACAGCATGCTATAGACCTTATCCCCGGCTCCTCCTTACCGAACCAGCCCCACTATAGGCTTCACCCCGCCGCCCATAAGGAGTTACAGACCCAGATCGAGGATTTGATGAAAAAGGGGTTCATTAGGACTAGTATGAGTCCATGTGCGGTACCGGCCCTTCTTGCCCCCAAGAAGGATGGTACGTGGAGAATGTGTGTTGATAGCCGTGTCATCAACAAGATTACCATCAAATATAGATTTCCTATTCCGCGATTAGATGACCTCCTAGATGTCTTATCTGGCGCCACCATTTTTTCAAAGTTAGATTTGCGGAGTGGCTATCACCAGATCAGGATCCGTGAGGGGGACGAGTGGAAGACAGCATTTAAGTCTAAGGATGGGTTATACGAGTGGCTTGTGATGCCCTTTGGGCTATCCAACACCCCCAGTACCTTCTCCCGGATGATGACCCATGTCTTTCAGCCTTACATGGGGAAGTTTGTGGTCGTCTATTTTGATGACATTTTAGTCTTTAGTACCACCACTGCTGAGCACGTCTCCCACATGAGATCGGTTCTTTCCACCCTGCGGAAGGAAACCTTATACCTTAATCTCAAGAAATGCACATTCTATGTCACTGAAGTGGAATTCTTAGGCTATATGGTCGGTTCGGAAGGCATTAGAGTTGACCCTAATAAGGTTAAGGTCATGAGGGATTAGCCCGAACCGACCACATTACGAGAGGTGCGAAGTTTCCATGGGTTAGCTACTTTTTACCGCTGTTTTATTAAAGACTTTAGTAGAATTATGGCCCCCATTAGTGATTGCATGAAGAAAGGTGAGTTCACCTGGACAAGGTCCGCCGCTACTGCTTTCCAACGCATTAAGGAACTTATGACTGAGGCACCTGTCCTACATCTACCTGACTTCAATAAGGTCTTTGAGCTTACGTGTGACGCTTCTGGCGTAGGAATAGGAGGTGTCTTGAGTCAGGAAGGGCACCCTGTGAGTTATTTTAGTGAGAAGTTAGCGGGCGCCAAATTGAATTACTCGAATTACGATAGGGAGTTTTATGCCGTCATTAGATGTCTGCACCATTGGAGGCACTATCTCCTCTCTAAGGAGTTTGTGATCCTCTCCGATCACGAGGCACTGCGGTTCATCAATGGCCAACATAAAATCAGCCCGCGACACGCTAAGTGGGTATCTCTCCTACAGGGTTACACTTTTAACCTCAAACACCTTAAAGGAGCTGACAATCGAGTCGCGGATGCTCTTAGTCGCCTGACCCTGTTACTCACCACTATGGAGGTTAACGTGGTAGGATTCGAGCGAATCAAGGATGAGTACGCCACATGTCCAGACTTTCAGGATGCATATTTGTCTGCCCAAGATAGCTCCCCCACGATTATATCTGCGTTCGTCATTAAGGATGGCTATCTATTTAGACATGGGAAGTTATGTATCCCGCAATCATCGCTACGCCTTCATATCATCTAGGAATTGTATAGTGGAGGGTTGAGTGGTCATTTCGGTAGGGATAAGACCATTACGTTAGTTGAGGAGAAATTCTATTGGCCAAAACTTAAGGCAATGGTGGGAAGGGTAGTTAGTAGTTGTCGTACCTGTCAGGTATCCAAGGGCGCCAAGACCAACGTAGGATTATATACGCCCCTGCCTATCCCTTCCACGCCATGGGAAGACGTGAGTATGGATTTTGTTCTAGGCCTACCCACCACCTTACGCCGTCACGATTCTATTTTTGTAGTGGTGGATAGATTCTCTAAAATGGCATATTTTATTCCTTGCGCTAGAACCAACGACGCATCTCACATTGCCAAATTATATTTTAAGGAAGTAGTTAGTCACCGGGGAGTGCCGAAGACAATAGTATCGGATAGAGATGTTAAGTATACGAGCTATTTTTGGAAGACACTTTGGGTCTTGATGGGTACCAAGTTATTGTTTTCCTCAGCCTATCACCCTCAGACCGATGGGCAAATAGAGGTAGTCAATCGGAGCCTAGGAAGCCTCCTTAGATGCCTAGTGAGCGATCACAAAGGTACGTGGGATCTTCTTCTTCCCCACGCCCAGTTGGCCTATAATAATTCCAAAAACCGGTCCACTAGTCTGTCTCCAAATGAGATAGTTCACGGGTACAAGGCCCCTGTGCCTCTTGACTTGGTTCCTTTGCCCCCAACATACAAGACAAGTCAATTTGCACAATCCTTCGCCCAACATATTCATGACCTACATGCACATATACGAGCTACCTTGACTGCTCAATACGAGTCTTATCAGTCGCACGCTAATCTACATAGGAGGGTGTCGCACTTCAACGTCGGCGATTTGGTCCTAGTCCGGTTAGTTCCCGAACGCTTGCCATCTGGCACCGTTAAAAAGTTGGCACCAAAGCGCGTCGGCCCTTTTCGAATTATAAAGAAACTAGGTGACAACGCTTTTGTGTTGGATTTGCCAGCTGATTGGGATATCTCCCCTATTTTTAATGTCTCGGATTTGACGCCGTTTGTTTCTCCTCCACCTGAGTTGAATTCTTTGTCGTCTTCTCCCTCCACTAAAATTTCTATTGGGTTGGGGAGTGGTAGTTCGGATGATCTCTCTCTTTCGGTCCCCGCAGGTATAACATCGGATGGTACGTTGCCTTCTTTTTTCCCTACTGCTGACATGTTTCCCAGGTTTCCCAAGACATTTCTCACTCCAGATATGATACTTGCTGCTGAGCCACTTACCACTCCTGATGGTGCTACCTATCGCTTCCTCATCCGTTGGCGTGACCGCCCCCCTTCAGATGATTCATGGGTACTTGCGACAGAGCTTCAACGTTTGGATGCCGAGCTTCTCCGCCGCTATCTCTCGGACCACGCATTGGAGATACGTGATTTTGAGTGGGGGAGGATTGATGCCGCTGCCCCTCCGCCACTACTTGATGACGATCCAGTTGCCGAGGCTCTACAACATAAAGACCTTCGGAGCCGTGATGATGCTAACGGACGACGCCGCTACAACCTCCGCCCGCGGCGTGCTACCCTCACTTGAAGACTATTTTAATTAATTTGTCATGCTTTATTATTTTATGTGCGAATATAAAATTATTCCAATCTTGGTTAATAATTTTATATTCATTTGTGACTTGTAATCTTTAATTATTTTCTGCAAACATTTTGGTGTGTATGTAACCGCCCGTATGGATGAGATTTCATCTCCATTATGGACGGTTGGATCTCTTTTGTAACTCCTATTTAAAGGAGGCTATTATGTGTTTGTAGCCGCCCGGATGGATGAGATTTCATCTCCATCATGGACGGTTGGATCTCTTTTGTAACTCCTATTTAAAGGAGGCTATTATGATGAGTAATGGAATGAAAAGAAAACCTAAAAACCCCCCTTTGAAGAATTCAACCACCATGGAGAGAGTCCATTAGCCGCCCCCCCTTTGGTGTGACGCCAAGCCTTGTCTCCTCCATCCCCGTTCGGTGCGACTCCGGCGTGGCTTCCATTCGGTGCGACTCCAAGGAAGAAGGTTGCAGCCCATTCGGTGTGAAGCCGGTGGATCCGTGGAGAGAGTGATTCTCCCACCTTATCTTGTGTGATTGTTGTTCTTGGTTGGGTAACTTCTTCCTCTTAGAGATTCTTGCTTTAGATTTTGTGGAGGTTTTTGCAAACCGTTTCTTCCGTGATTTTTAAATACGTCGCTTGCAAATTCCGATTTCGATTTCATTGTTATTGAACCTCTTGTGATCCGGATTGGGTAGATCCGTTGCGAGAGCGAGACTTGGCCTAGCCTTGACTTGCCCTCCAAGATTGGCACATTTTGGTGTTAACAAGGGAGTTAATCACAACTCGAACTCGACCGCCTATTGAAGTTTTCCGCCGCTCCGAAAATAAATTATTGCTGCGTTGAAACGGCTCAAGTTGGTACAATAGATGCTTGTGTAGGTGCGGTGAGTTGTGTGCTTGTTGGAGAGGTAGGTCCTAAGGACGTTGTATCGAGTCCGGCAATTTTCTCTTTCGGATTTGGGAGCAAACCCGACCCCTTTTTGCTCGTTTTTGGTCGGAGCCCTTCCCTTTGGTTTTATGTCTTGTGATAATATTTTCCGTTAGCGTATTCGGGCACGAATCACGGTCACCCCTACATCAACTCACCCCTACATCACTAAGAAAAATCAGAATGTTTGCCTAGTCTTGGTCAGTTTTTAAGCTTTCAAAATCTTGGATATTATTTAAGACTTCCTCCATCTAACATTCCTAACTGATTTAGGAAGAAGGTGTGTTTCTTTTCATCTAAGGGTTTGGTGAAAATATCTCCCCTTTGTAAATCAGTTGGGATATAGTGTAGTTCAATTTTATTCTTTTCAACATTATCCCTTAAGAAATGATGCCTAATCTCTATGTGTTTTGTCCTACTATGGAGGACTGGATTTTGAGCTATAGAAATAGCACTAGTATTATCACAAAAGATTTTAGACTTCTCTAAGTTGTAGCCATAGTCTAGGAGTTGGTTTTGAATCCACAAGATTTGTGAACAACAACTGTCTGCAGCCATATATTCAGCTTCAGCAGTTGAAGTTGACACAGATGTTTGTTTCTTACAAAATCAAGAGACAAGTCTATCACCAAGGAACTGACAAGTTCCACTGGTGCTTTTCCTGTCAATTCTGCATCCAGCATAATCAGCATCTGAGAATCCAGTTAAATCAAATGCTGAATCTTTTGGATACCAGAGACCTAGATTTGGACAACTTTTAACATACCTGAGAATCCTCTTTACTAAAGTTAGGTGTGACTCTCTAGGGCTTACTTGGAACCTAGCACATATACATGTAGCAAACATTATATCTGGTCTACTAGCTGTAAGATACAGTAAAGAGCCTATCATTGCTCTATATGTTGTCTGATCAACAGGTTTCCCATGTTCATCAGCATCCAATACAGCATTAGTAGGCATGGGTGTTTTCATACAAGATGCTTCAGACATGCCAAATTTCTTAACCAGTTCATTTGCATATTTGGTTTGAGAAATAAAGATGCCTTCAGCATGTTGCTTGACTTGCAATCCTAGGAAGAAGGATAGCTCACCCATGCTACTCATCTCAAATTTAGAATGCATCAGGTTAGAAAACCTTCTGCACAATTTGGAGTCAGTAGAACCAAAAATAATATCGTCTACATAAATCTGTACTAGTAGGCTATGGGACTTATGTGTTCTAATGAAAAGAGTTTGGTCCACTCTACCCCTAATAAAACCATTTTCCAAGAGAAAGCATGCTACGGTCTCATACCATGCTCTAGGAGCTTGCTTGAGACCATATAATGCTTTGTTCAGTCTAAAAACATAATCAGGAAAAGTTGGAGAGATAAAATCTGGAGGTTATCTGACATAAACTTCCTCTTTGATGTCTCCATTCAAGAAAGCACTTTTGACATCCATCTGATATACTTTGAAGCCTTTGTGTGCTGCATAAGCTAGAAATATTCTGATGGCTTCTAGTCTTGCAACAGGTGCAAAAGTCTGGTCGTAGTCTATTCCTTCTTCTTGAGAGTATCCCTGAGCAACTAGCCTTGCCTTGTTCCTTATAATTACCCCTTGATCATCCAATTTGTTTCTGAATACCCATTTTGTTCCAACAATTGAGTGATCCTTAGGCTTTG
Source organism: Platanthera guangdongensis (assembly GCA_039583875.1). Lineage (NCBI taxonomy): Eukaryota > Viridiplantae > Streptophyta > Magnoliopsida > Asparagales > Orchidaceae > Platanthera > Platanthera guangdongensis. The sequence goes on from CM077150.1 coordinate 87,563,809, forward strand.
GCACTAGTTCCCATACTTTGTTCCTCTCAAATTGATGCAACTCCTCTTGCATTGCAATGATCCAGTGTGGATCTTGCTCTGCATCTTGAATGGACTGAGGTTCAATTTGAGATAGGAAGCAGGTGTGCAACAGGTTTTGGTTGACCTGATTTCTGGTTTGCACACCAGCTGAGATTTCTCCAATTATTTGGGAAATTGGATGGTCTCTTGATGTTACTAAATCAAAAGGGGGTGTTGATTGTTCACCAACCCGTGTTGTTGTTTCCTCTTGTGGTACAACAACTGGATCTTCAAGTTGTTCTTCAATGTGTTGAGCATTCCCTTCATCTTCACTGCTTTCATCCTCTTGAGTAACCTGTAACTTGTTCAAGTCTTCAACTAGAGAGTGTTCCTGCAAAGGTTCTATGGTAGAAGAAATCTTCTCCTTGAAAGACATGTTAGATTCATCAAATGAAATGTGAACAGATTCCTCAATTTTCAAAGATGATTTATTATAGACCCTATAGGCCTTACTTATCATGGAGTATCCCAGAAACACTCCTTCATCAGCTTTGGCTTGAAATTTTGCTAAATATTTCTTGTCATTATTATGAATGTAGCAAATACAACCAAAGACTCTAAAATAGTCAACTTTAGGTTTCTTCCCTTTGAGTAATTCATAGGAAGTCTTTCCCTTTAGTTTATGTATCAGACTTCTATTCAGCACATAGTTGGAGGTGTTCACTGCCTTTGCCCAAAAGGATAGAGGTAGATGAGCATCTGACAACAATGTAGTGGCAGATTCAATAAGGGTTCTATTTTTCCTTTCAGCTACCCCATTTTGTTGAAGAGTTCTAGGAGCTGAGAAAGTATGCCTGATCCCTTCACTCTGACAGAACTCTTGCATAAGAAGAGAATCAAACTCTGTCCCATGATCACTTCTGATCAGGGCAATGTGAGTATTGAACTCAATCTGTATACATTTGAGAAACTCTGTCAGACACTTAAAGTTATCAGACTTCTTCCTTAGAAAGAACACCCAAGTGAATCTAGAGAAGTCATCTACAACTACTAAAGTGTAGGATTTCCCTCCTAGGCTTTGTACTGTGATGGGTCCAAAAAGATTCATGTATAACAGATACAATATCCTAGGTGAATCACTCTTATTAAGTGACTTAAAGCTGTTTTTAGTTTGCTTGCCTAATTGACAAGCCCTGCAGAGTCCTTCCTTCTTGTAGGGGCCAGAAGGTAGTCCTCTAACAAGGTTGTCTTTGGATAGCCTAGCAATAGTTCTAAGGTTTAGGTGTCCTAATCTCTTATGCCATAAAATATTTGGTCTACAGACAGAATTAAACAAGCAGATATCTACATCAGTTGAAAGAAAATCTACTAGATAGATGTTACCTTTCCTTTTACCTGTCAACACAGTTGTGTTGTCCTCTGACTTGATTTTGCATAAGGCTTTGCTGAAGGTTACCTGGTAGCCTTCATCACACAGCTGACTGATGCTAATTAGGTTGTGCTTCAGTCCTTCCACATAAGCTACCTTCTTGAAAGTTACTGAACCAATCTGCACTGCACCATATCCTTTAGTCTGTCCAAAGTTTGAATCACCAAAGATAACTTTGGGTCCAAGCTTGGCTCTAAAGGATGTGAGGTTGTCCTTGTTCCCTGTCATGTGCTTAGAGCACCCACTATCCAAATACCATTGCTGGTTAGATATTGGATAGGTCTTCACCTGCACATAAGACAATTCATTTGTTTTTGACCCAGTTTACCTTGGGCCTAGGTTGATAACCTTTAAATTCTGAAATGAAAGACATCACAGGTTGACTCTTATATCCTTCAGGATGATATATCCTTGGAGGTATAATCCATTCAGTATAAGGGTTAAAGATTTGGGATGAAGGACCCTTAGGATTCAATTTTGATTTGCCTTTGAAAAATTTTCCAGAGCTCTGACCTCTGTTCGACCATCTTGGAGCTGCGTTCGACGATCTTGGGTCAGATCATCGAGCTCCGTTCGACGGTCGACTATGGGTGAGGTCAGGTATTTGAGATCGTCGACCTGCGTTCGACGACATTGGCTGAGATCATCGATCTGCGTTCGACGATTTTGCTTGAGATCGTCGAGCTGCGTTCGGCGATCGTCGATCTTCATTCGGCGATCGTCGATCTCCGTTCTACGATTTCTGCTGGGACTTAGTTTTCTGAGGCAGATCAGAATTTTTCCTAGCAACCTCTACAACTCCCTTTCCTTTGTTAGATATGAATTTGATTGGAGTTGTTAGAACTATAGGTTGGCTGGATGAAGCACCCAAGCCCAGTGTACTGTTGAATCTGGAGTTCACTGTGCTTGTGATGTCCATCAGCTTGATGCTTCTCCCGTTGAGGGATTCTTCAAGCTTCTTGGCCTCAGAGAGCTCACTTTTCAGTGAAGCTATCTGTTCCCTATAGCACTCCAACTCCTGAGAGAGTTTGAGGTTTTCTGACTTTAAAGTATTGTGTTCAGATAATTGATTTCTGAGAGAGATAATTTCTTTCTCAGACTATAGCAGGTCTAAACACAGTGCTTTAAATTCAAATTTAAAATCCTCTGAGCTAAAATCAAAAGAGCCAATTACCTGATCTTCTTCAGGTTGAGTCTCTGAGTCTGACTCTGACTCCTCTTCTTCTGAATTATGCTGTGAGGCATTGATTGCCATCATGCAGAACTCCTTTTCTTCTGCATCATCCTCATCATCACTGGAGCTGGATGAGGCTTCTGACTCTTCTTCAGTCTCACTCCAGGATTCAGCAACAAACCCTTTTCTTGTATGCTTGTTTTTGCTTGATGAGGGTTTCCCATGGCCATTCCTCTTGGAGTCTTTCTCCTTTCTTCTTTCTTTCCTGTCTCTTCTGTCCTTGTTCTTGTTCTCTGGACAGTCAGGAACTATGTGTCTTGGTTTCCTGCAACCAAAGCAAATAATGTCTTTATTATTGTTAATGGACTTGTCATACCTTGGCTTATCCTGCTCCTTGTATGATCTCCTTCTGAAATCCTTTTTGGCCATCTTGTAGAATCTTTTGGCCAACAAGCTGAGTAGTTCATCGTTGCCTGTGGCTTTGTCTTCAGGCAGATCTTCAGTTGCCTTGAATGCTATGGTCTTCTCTTTTCTTGTGGCTAGTGAGGCAGCCTTCTGTTCTTCCTCTCTATTTTTGATGAGTAGCTCATAAGATTTGAGCTTACCCAATAGAGCTTCAGTAGTGATCTCATTCAGACTTCTGGCATCCTTAATTGGCCAGATTCTTGAATCCCAAGTGCTAGGGAAGCACATTAGGATCTTGTCATTAAGTTCTGTTAGAGAGATCTCTTTGTCCAATGTTCTGAGTTCACTGACAATTAGACTTAGCCTGTTTTACATGTCTCCCACTGACTCAGTTTCTCCCTTTTTGAAATTCTCATATTGAGAGATGAGATGGGATCTTCTATCCTTTCTCTCATCAGCTGAGCCTGAGACTATTTCTGAGAGTTTGTCCCAAACTTCCTTGGCTGAATTACATTCAGCTACCTTTTGAAATATATCATCAGACATTGTCTGGGCTAGGATGTTCATAGCCTTAGCATCAGCTACCTTCCATCTCTTGATGTCAGCATCTGTTCCTGATGTAGGTGGAACAGCATTTGTGCTTGTGTTCTCTGGGGGTCTTGGACATACTGTAAAAACAGAGTTAAAGATATCTTCGTTAATAGAATTCATGTAAAGTCTAATCCTTGCCTTCCAGAGTGCAAACTTGGATAGATTGCACACTGGAGGTCTGGTGCTAGCATAATCTTTGTTTTGGGCCATGATTTGTGCAAACAAAATCTAATAATAAGATACCAAAGAAAAACAGATCTAACTTGGGATCTTTGGGTTCAGGTGTTAGCCTGTACAACCAATCAGGTATGGTATGTTTAACCAACCTCCCTCTGATACCAATTGAAAGTGCAGCTAGTTCTGATATACTCTAGAGGGGGGTGAATAGAGTATATGGTGCTTTGAAACTTTTTACAACAACTGTTGTAATAAGAGTGAGCAGGGAAGCAATAATAAATCTAATCACAGAACTAAGTTAAACAAAAGCTAAGCACAGAAAAATCAAGGCCAGAAATAAAAATGAAAACAAGCAAAACCAGAAGACACAAGGAAATATAGTGGTTCCCCAAAACTTGGGTACATCCACTCTTCTACCACCCTAGGTAGGAATCCACTGTAGGATGAGTTGATCAGGTGTCCTGGGCACCAATGAGCTTTTGATAAGGTGCTCAAAAACCAAAGCAGATTTTTTGATCAGGTGTCTTGCCACCAATGAGCTTTTGACAAGGTGCTCAAAAACCAAGCTCAAACTTTTGAAGGGAGTTTGAGAAACCCTTTACAGAGAGGGGGTGAGAGAGTGATGGAAGTCTTCTCTTTCTCAAACAACTGAGAAGACTATGTGGATTGTTGATGTCAAAGCTCCCCTGAATCCTTGAGATCTTCAGGAAGAAAAGCTTTGTTAGGGTGATAGTCCTTCAACGATTGAACTCCAACAATAGATGATTTCAGCAATGACTGAAATGTTGAATGTCTGGAGTCTGGAAATATGTTGGCCTTGAACACTTTGAAAACTAAACAGATCTGAAGATTTTAGAAAGCTTGATCTCCTTGGATGTGTGTTCTTGAGAAATCTTTGAGACAGAATATTTTTGAATGTGTCTCTGTAATCTGTATCCTGTGTTAGATTCAAAAAAATTCTTCTCTGTTATTCTCTGATACAGAATAAAATAACATTCTCTTTCAAGTATAGCCATTGGCCTGCATTAATTGCATCCTTAATTGCACAATCTCTTCTGGAGGAAAGTCCACAGAAATATTCCTTGAAAAATCCCTTGAAACTTGGTCTAGAAATGAATGAAAATGGCTAGAAAATCTCTGAATTAATTACAGAATAACTCCTTAACTGATTTGAATTTGAATTTAGAAACATCCTGGAAGTTATCTGAAATCGTCGAACTGAGCTCTGCTATCGTCGAGCTGAGCTCAGCGATCTGGAAATATACAGCAGCAACATATCGTCGATCTGAGCTCAAAGATCGTCGAACTGAGCTCAGAGATAAAGATCCAAAGCAGAGTCAAAATCGTCGACCTGAGCTCACCGATCGTCGAATGGAGTTCGACGATATAATGAAGTTGAGCTCAGCGATCGTCGAATGGAGTTCGACGATCTGTCGAAGTTGAGCTAGACGATCGTCGACTGGAGTTTGACGAATCGTCGTGCTGAGCTCGACGATATGACTTAGTCTCCAAACACAAAATCTTGGTCTTCAGGGCAGCTTCCAAACCTAGACTTCTAACCCTTAGACTCAATTCTAATTGACCTATTGAGCTATACAGGAGGTCAAGCAAAGGTTCCTAGAGACATAGTGATCCTGACCCAAATTAGTAATAGGGTGTTCCAACAGACTTAGTTTTATTCTTGCTGATTTTTAGTACATCACAGTAGATTAGTTTTGCTAAATAAAATTGGTCCAGTGCCTGTTGTTTTCGTCAAGTTTGGACTTAGGCTAATTCCTTTTTGGGGAGTTGTTCCTGTATTTATTATGTGAGAAGTCCAATGTTTTGGTTATTGGTTTTTTGTGTCTTGGTTATGATTGCCGGTATTTTGGTAGATCTTTTGACCCTAGTGGGTTATGACTGTGGGTGTGCTGGTGGAGGTTTCTCCCCCCACAGGTGCTATTTTTTCCTCGGTTTGGGAGTGTCAAGATATAAGACCTCTTTTCCTTGGGCCCTTGTGAAGTATTATTGTGGGGGTGTCGGCGGAGGTGTCTGCCCCCACAGGTACCAGATTATACTAGTGTTTTGCTCACTAATGTTTAGTTGAGCCATTTATTACATTTGTATACTTCCTTGTAAATGTATCTTATGAAGTTTAGTTCTTATTTGCACATGGTGTAAATACTTTACCTTTGGATTTGGTAAGTTAATCGCTTACTATAATTTTATTCCTTACCTTGTTGAGGTATTGTCAGCTATTCTTGGATTTGGGGTTGGTAACACTTTTTGCCTCTTTTTGTTATTTCTACTATTGATCCTTGTTCACCACTTGTATTTTTATTTCTTACTGAGGTTTTCTTTCCTTGAATGGCTCGGGTTTGGAGCAGTAGCCGGTTGAGTGGCTAAGAGTTTTGGTTCTAGGCTGGTGTTCTGCAACTGTCTTTTCCTAACCGGTTGTGAGGTAGATGTTTACTTTTCCTTTAGTTCAAACATACATTTTAGTAGTGGGTTTGTGTTAGCTTGTTGATTCCCACTGGATTTTGTTTAAATGATGAGTACTTGTTAGCTGCTAAGCTTTTTCTATAGGATTGGTTGGTTTTACTTGCTCTCTGAGATGTTTTATGCTAGGTTGCATATTAGATATTTTAAAAGTATAAAAATATCATTTATATTGCCGCATTCATGCCTGGTACATCAAGTCCTCACTACAACGCAACTCTCAACATCCAAGCCAAAGCAAACTGAAATCCATCCTCGACCCGTCGCTGTGTAGTAGTGGTAGTGCGCAATGACTGCTCCTCATGTCCTGCCTCCTTGTCCTTCTGGTACTGATGCTCCTACTGCTCGGTCCCCTAAAATGATGTGGTCACCGACTGTTAATCATAAAGACTAAGTCACTATCATCCTCGTCTCACCCCCGCGACTCCTAGACACCGTGCAGGGAGGATGAAAGCGGAGGACAACAAAGCAGAGTGGAACAAGCAGGTGACAAATACCCTATCAGGTGTATGTATAAAAGAACTATAACAAGAAAGCAGTAATGTAAACAAGTAAAGTATAACAGTAAGAACATGTAAATTAAATTAAGCAATAATTAAAAGTACAAGAAGGTAAACTAAGTAAGTAACCATGACCTATAAGAATGCCCATACAAACCTATAGACAAAGGGGTCGTTTTGCAAGGTATATTGCATAAAGAGTCCCATAGCAATTTATATAATAGGTGTCAAGGGTTATATACAATGATTATGCTATGTCATGCAAGTATCTATGATAATAACATGCAAGTGGAACACACACACACCCGAATCTGTGCACACAGAATTTTAGTTCCCCATTTCTAGAGCCTAACCTCCCAGGATACCTCCGCAGTGGCAAAAAGAAGCGGTGGGTTGGGCCTCACCCATCTCTAAACCGGTATCAGCACTATCAGTCAGACCTATCGTATGCCTCAACGTTGTTGCACTAAGCAGAGCTCCTGTGTACTATTGTCGGCTGGCGCACCAGACTTTATTTGGCTAAATGCTAAACCACACTTGCTGAGTCAACTTATTGGTGTCGGTGCGACGACTCTGCAATAACGAAGACCCACCACCTAATATTTTATTCACATGCAATATTAATGTATTTTCCTACTGAGCCAAAGCTCCCCGGACTATCCCGTCCGTCACAAATATCGAACGAGCCAAAGATCCTCAGACTAACCCATCTGGTACAAATATCTACCGAGCCATCGGCTCACCAGGCTAACTTACCCATCACCAAACCACTGAGCCTACCGCTCGTGAAACCCAACCTGAAAGGGACAGATCTTAACTAAACAAATAGAGTGAAAACACAACACAGAATAAAGAGAGAAATCAAGCCACACAGAAGACACAAGGAAATTTAAAGCGGTTCCCCAACCTGGGTACATCCACTCTTCTACCACCCTGGTAGGAATCCACTCAAGTTTTTGATCAGGTGACTGCCACCAATGGGTTTTGATCAGGTCCCCAAAAACCAACTCAAGTCTTTTGATAAGGAGACTTGCAACTAGGAATCACTTTTGAAGTGAGATGACAACCCTTTATATAGGAGGTGGAAAAGAGAGATGGAAGTCTTCTCTGTTAACAATCAGAGAGAAGACTATGTGGATATTGATGGTAGCAGTTTTTGCTCCCCCTGAGATCTTGAATGTATCAGGAAAGCTGGAGCACTGCTTCAGGGTGATAGGCCTTCAATCTTTAGACCTGGACCAGAGTACTTTTCAGGAACTTCTGACAGATAGAGATTTGTTGTCCTTGAAGATGTCCTGCAGTGATGATGAAGAAGAAGACTCTAGATATGAATGGATGTTCTTCTTCTTGTTATTGTTGTCTCCTCTGGTCTAGGGCTTCTAGTTACTGTAGAGATATTACCCTTTCTGTATATGTTTTTCTCTGTCTGCCTTGTTGTGTGTATGTTTTGTTCTATTCTCTTCTTCTATATTGTTCTGTATCCTTCTTCTATATTTGAAATACTTAACCTTGATGGCGGAAGAAACATTCCTGAGAGTGAAGATGCTTTGGAAATTGATCCTTACTTAATTCCTCTATAACTGTCCGTTTGAATGGCTATTTTCACTGAGAATGTTGACTGAAATTAATTCCTAATTAATTCTGCCAACTGTTACTGAATGCTCAAAAATCATCGACCTGAACTTTTGTCGAGTTCATCAATCGTCGACCTGAGTTCGACATTCGTTGAACTCAGCTGGAATAGTCGAGCTGAATATCTTGCCTGCGTTCGTCGACCGGAGTTCGCAGTTCGTCAACCTCAGTTTCTGTGTTCGTCGAGCTGAGAAACTGACTTGCTGATTTCGTCGAGCTGAGCAAGTGTTGTCCACCAATCATCGACTTGAGTTCGACGTTCGTCGAACTCAGCTTCTGTCATCATTCATCGACATGAGCTTGTCTTGTTCGTCGAACTGCATTTGACGATCGTCGAGCTGATTTTCTGCCTTTGTCTTAACTGCATTTCTTTCACTTCTTTTCTGCAATGCTGGAGAGTCCTTCTGAATGACCTGTCCTGGAACTAATCCTATGACTCATGACTATACATGGTGGGTCAATCTAATATTCCTAATAGTGTTCCTTACCCAAATCCTAACTGGGGTTCCAACAATCTCCCCCTATTTGGGTGAGGATACTATTTACATAAAAACAGATAAAATACAAGTAAAATATAATTAAAAACAATCTCCCCCTAAATCTGGATCAAGAAAAACTACTGTTATTGTTGATGATCCTTGTCCAAATCTACATCATTATAATCTATTGTTGTTGTTGCTGCTAGAATTTATGCTGCTTCATTTAGAGGCATCTCCCCCTATTTTGCATAACCATTATTTAACCAATCTCACCCTGTTTACATTTCTTTGCCCAAATCTGACAGCCACTGATATAGCCTGTATATTTACTGGACTGAATTCTTTTCCTGCAAGAAGATGTTAGGAGCTCTGGACCCAGAAAACCTTGGGTCCTGGTTCTCTTTTAAAATAATCAGAAATAAAAGAATAAAAATTTCTGCTTTGAAATTTTGAGTTGGACGAATTAAAGTACTTTCGTCGAGCGGAGTTCGACGAATGATATTGAGTTCATCGAGCTCTGTTCGACAAATTAAATTTGTTTCGTCGAGCACAGATTCCTGAACAGTATAAAGCAAAATCTTTGTTCAACGATCGTCGATCTGAGTTCGACGAATAGGATTGATTTCGTCGATCTCTGTTCGACGAATTATTTTGAACTAAGATTTTCTGAAGATGTATACCTGATGAAAGATCAAGGGTAGAGATTACCTGATCTTCTTCTTCTGATTCACATTCTGGTTCTTCTGATTCTTCAGCATAGCTGCTGCGAGAAGCATCAATTGTCATTAGGCAAAATTCTATTGCTCTTGCTTCTTCTTCAGCCAATGTTGTGAGGGAGTCCTGCATCTCTTTTGTAGATGAACATTCAGCAAGTTCTTCAAAAATGTCATCAGACATTGATTGTGCTAGAATGTTCATGGCTTGTGCATCAGCAATCTTCATCTTTTGCTGAGCATGTGTCCACTGGGATGATGGAACAGCATCTGGTCTTGTTGTTTGCTGAGATTGAGCTGGACCTGACAAAATAGATTTAAAGATGTTTTCATCAATGGAGTCCATATAAAATCTAATCCTTGTCTTCCATAGTGCAAACTTATCTAGATTGCACATGGGCAGTCTGGTGCTTGAAAACTCATCAAATTTTTCCATGATAAACTCTAAAGATTTTTAAGATCTATCAAAGGATCTTTTGGTTCAGGTGATATCCTGTACAACCACTAAGGTGTGGTATTTTTTACCAACCTCTTAAGGTGTGGTATTTTTAACCAACCTCTTAAGGTGTGCTATTTTAACCAACCTCGCTCTGATACCAATTGAAAGGGACAGATCTTAACTAAACAAATAGAGTGAAAACACAGCACAGAATAAAGAGAGAAATCAATCCACACAGAAGACACAAGGAAATTTATAGTGGTTCCCCAACCTGGGTACATCCACTCTTCTACCACCCTGGTAGGAATCCACTCAGGTTTTTGATCAGGTGACTGCCACCAATGGGTTTTGATCAGGTCCCCAAAAACCAACTCAAGTCTTTTGATAAGGAGACTTGCAACCAGGAATCACTTTTGAAGGGAGATGACAACCCTTTATACAGGAGGTGGAAAATAGAGATGGAAGTCTTCTCTGTCAACAATCAGAGAGAAGACTATGTGGATATTGATGGTAGCAGCTTTTGCTCCCCCTGAGATCTTGAATGTATCAGGAAAGCTGGAGCACTGCTTCAGGGTGATAGGCCTTCAATCTTCAGGCCTAGACCAAAGTACTTTTCAGGAACTTCTGACAGATAGAGATTTATTATCCTTGAAGATGTCCTGCAGTGATGATGAAGAAGAAGACTCTAGATATGAATGGATGTTCTTCTTCTTCTTGTTATTGTTGTCTCCTCTGGTCTAGGGCTTCTAGTTACTGTAGAGATATTACCCTTTCTGTATATGTTTTTCTCTGTCTGCCTTGCTGTGTGTCTGTTCTGTTCTATTCTCTTCTTCTATATTGTTCTGTATCCTTCTTCTATATTTGAAATCCTTAACCTTGATGGCGGAAGAAACATTCCCGAGAGTGAAGATGCTTTGGAAATTGATCCTCACTTAATTCCTCTGTAACTGTCCGTTTGAACGGCTATTTTCACTGAGAATGTTGACTGAAATTAATCCCCAATTAATTCTGCCAACTGTTACTGATTGCTCAAAAATCGTCGACCTGAACTTTCGTCGAGTTCATCAATCGTCGACCTGAGTTCGACATTTGTCGAACTCAGCTGGAATCATCGAGCTGAATATCTTGCCTGCATTCGTCGACCGGAGCTCGCAGTTCGTCGAGCTCAATTTCTGTGTTCGTCGAGCTGAGAAACTGACTTGCTGATTTCGTCGAGCTGAGCAAGTGTTGTCCACCAATCGTCGACCTGAGTTCGACGTTCGTCGAACTCAGCTTCTGTCATCATTCGTCGACCTGAGCTTGGCTTGTTCATCGAACTGCGTTCGACGATCGTCGAGCTGATTTTCTGCCTTTGTCTTAATTGCATTTCTTTCACTTCTTTTCTGCAATGCTGGAGAGTCCTTCTGAATGACCTGTCCTGGAACTAATCCTATGACCCATGACTATATATGGTGGGTCAATCTAATATTCCTAATAGTGTTCCTTACCCAAATCCTAACTGGGGTTCCAACACAACCTAACTCCCACAACACCGGGAAGTGTGAGTGTAAGTGTAATCCTAGAGTATTTCTAATTACTCTTGTATTCCATTTAGTCTTACGGCTTACGTTAACCTTAGATTGCCCAAGACATTTCCTGTGAAGAGCTCTCGAGGGCACTAGGAGTTACGATGGGCTGAAGACCAAAGCTCCCTTTCGCTAGACACTTATTGTTATTGGTATCTACCCATAATAAACCCCATTTAAAGTTATACTTAATCTAACCCTAGTGTATTTTGACTTTCTTCTCTCTACACAGGAAGGACAGTGTTTCGTCGATCCTGAGCACCATTTAACACCAGCAACCCAATACTTCCACATCATGACTCCTAATGAAAAACTCATTTTCACTTCACCAAAAATCAGTAAACTACTAACACTAACTCCCTATGTCCATTTCTCATGTTATCACACTTTTTGCAGTTTTACTATATGCAGACCAATCTAAGCTATATGATGTACATGACAAGAGGTACTTCAAATCTTCATCCAAATACCCTAAGATAATTATTGTTGGTCTATCATGACACATTTAGCCTAATTCCAGAAACTTGTAATTTTCCTAAATAATTTGGAATTTATTAATTTTCCTAAATGTTAGGCCATGGGTAATTTTGAACATGAAGTACTAGATTTCCTTAAGTTATTGCTACTCAAAAATTATGAACACTATATTATAGCAAAATTTCAGTGAATAAGAAATTTCATAGATTTATATAAATGTAATAACCTCTTAATAATTAATTCAAGGTAATTCCAATAACTAGAGTTAATGATTCCACAAATCCTACTCTAAAAATTATATAAAAATTTCCAAAGCATTATAATGATCAAAAATCATTACTGACTAAGTTGCATGCAATTATAAGGTCAGTGGGCTATATAGGAAAACACTTCAAATAAACCCATTAAAGTGCACTTTGTGAAGAAACTTTCTTATAAACTCATCCAAATAATATGTAATATTTTTCTAGGCTTTATTAGGGCCTAAAACGTTCTCTGGACAAGTAACATAATTTTCCAACAAAAGATAGTATTTATTATCTATTTTTCAAAATAAGATGCACTAGTTCACTATACACATAAAGTACTAAGAGGAAATGCCCAAATAATCCAAATATTTTACTAGTGCATCTACATGATAGTTAATCAGCATTGCCAAAGTTTCATAACATTCGAAGTTAATTTAACCATGGTTACTTCAAAGTCATCAAAAAGGGCAAGGTGGAGGGTATATCTGCAAGTATGAGCTACTATTTTCCAAACATCCTACAATAAATTCCAGAGACTTAAATTGTTATACAAACTCTTCTACCAAAATTTCATAAGGATCCAAGGTCATATGACCCTTCAAATTTTCTAATAAAATTTTAGGCCTAAACAATTCCCAATTGATTTAAGTTGTGTGCCTAAGTCTAATTGTCACGAAAATCCTTCCTAGGGCTATTCACCACCCTATGACCTCATGGACAAAACTCCAAGTCCATACAAGGACATATCACCCCATGTCCTTCACAAACCCCCAAAGTTCAAATTTAGGGTTTGAAAAAGGGTCCAAGGGCAAATCCACCCCAAACCATCTCCAACTCCATAAGTGGGTGTTTTAATTGACCATGGAGTTCTGGCCAAAGTCCCAACCCCTTTTGGTGAGAATTGGCTGCTCTATGCCTCAAACACTCTTTGCCCTAAATTACCCTTAAGGGTCCAATATTTGGTCACACCAATACCTATTCAAATAAATCCCAAAGGGGCTGAAATTTTTATTAGAGTCTTGTCATGACCCTAAGAGACAGACACCAAAATTTTGGTGGGTTTAGATGTAATTAGACTTCTTAAATAATTCATACATGTTTTATTAAAGTTTTACAAAAACTTTTTCCAAAACTTCTCATTTTTGTATATGTCTTAGGTATAGATAGTAGTGACCCCCATCCAAATCTCAGATCATTTGGATGGTTGGATTGATGGGGGCACTCAATTTAGTCTATGGTCAAGCCTATGTATAGGCCACACCATTTTGGGTGTTGTGGTCAAACCACTTACCCAAATTGGTCGAAATCAATTTTAAAATAATGTAGACTTCAAGGGATACAATTTTCATGCTGACCATTTTTCCTAGTTCATCCCCTAAAGGCCTTATTTATTTTATTTAAAAATGGTGCACAATAAGGCTTAATAAAATAAAACCTTAATAATCATATAAATTGCTACTGTACAGGTCTGTGATCGAATCATCTTCAACCTCTAGCCATTGGTCGTGATTTGGCCGACCTGGAGCAGCTTTCAAAGCTATTTGCCAGTCATCCAGTCCCCTCCTCGGCCGGCCACCACCACCACCACCTCCGTTGAGGTGGTGGCTATTGCTGGAAGGCAGAACGACTGCTGGAGGGGCGGTTTCCGGCGAACCCGCAAGGAAATAAAACCATGAAAAATCTGAAAAGTTTCTCTCCCAATCGGGCTCAATTGAGCCCGATTTCTCTCCTAAATGATCTAAGATTATAGCATAAGGGGAGAGGAGGAGACATGGACCTGTGTGTGTGTGTGGGGGGGGGGGGGGGGTTGTTGCCTTTCCGGCCGTCGCGTCGCCATTTACAGCGATGGATCTTTTCGGTGTTCTACAACTGTATAGTGAAGGTCTTTGATTTATTCATGGCAGGGGTGGAAACGAATCCTCTCTGCCTAGTGAAGCTTTTAAAATAGTAAAATGGGGGAGGGGAAGGGTCAAGCACCAATTGCCATTAATGGCCATTAGAGGAGGATTTCAGCAAAGGTAAGATCCAGGGAATGCAGCGATTGTACATCCTAGAAAAAACTCTTAATCTCCTCAAAACTGATGGTGGAAGATGAATCAAGCCTTTGGAGGTGAGGAGAGAAACTCTTGATCTCACATGGCCATTAATGACCTTCTCTCTCCTCTTTCTATCTCTTCCTTATGGGAGGAATTGATTTCAGCCACTTTGGTGGCTGGCTATGGCTATCAAGCTTCCCCTAACTGACTAGGGAGGAGGAACCTTGCCATCGGAGAAGGATTGCGGAGGCCCTTGGCCTTCCATGTCCATTAAAGCTCACTTTCTCTCTCTAAAATTGGGGGAAACTCTCATTTTCTCTCTCTTAGTCACTATGGCCGATTTTTGATGATTATTTCAGCCAAAAACACCCCCATTGACTCTGATGAATAATTAAAATGAGGTTAGCCCAAGTGGATTGGGCTTGAGCTAGCCATTTAGGCTAGTTTGACCTATTTCAAGGATTGAGTTGACCTTGGTCAAATTGACCATTTGGGTTGACCCCAATGGATTATTGGTGACCCATTGGCCTCCACTAAGGTCTAGGTGGGGTTGGGTAGGGTTGGATTGGCACCCTGATGGCCACTTGACCCTTAGTTACGGCACTTTGACCATTTTAATGCTAGGGTTGACTTGGTCAACTTGACCTCTCTGATTGCCCCCAATGGGTCCTTAGTGACCCTATGGACCATTTAAGGGATTAGGGGTATTGTGGTGCGATCCTGGAACCAAGTTAAAGCCCTAAGGTTAAACCCTAGGTCTGGTGATTGGAAATTACTATTTACAGACCATGGTGATCTTCACCTTCATGCATAAGGTCATATGGTCTCTTGAGCTTCCTAGGGTTTTGTCGTGACCTAGTTATGACAAAAACACTCTTAGGGGTCTAGTTGAAAATTAGATGTTACAAATCCCAATAAATAAAAATAAAAATTTCGTCCCCGAAATTCAGGTTAGTCCTGCAGGGATTCGACTGAGAGTAGCTGAATGTAACATCCCATAGGAAGTTGAATGTACACCTTACCCGAAGATATCTGGGTACCTTTACTGCATTAGATCCAGTGGCTCCCATGTATACTCCTCCTGTCCATGGTTATCCCACATAATCTTGACCACCGGGACCTTATCGCAGCGCAAGACTCGTACTGCTGTATCTTCGATTCTGATCGGCTCCATACTGACTGATCGATCTGAGGCCACCAGGCCATCTGTAGTGGAAATCAACTGCTCAGGACATAGTAGAGCCCTCTAAAGTGAAGAGACATGGAAGATGTCGTGTAATCCCCTTAATTCTATCGGTAACTCTAGTCTGTAAGCTAAGGGGCGGATTCACTCCAGGATCCTGTAAGGCCCTATGTATCTCGGACTGAGCTTCTTCTGCCCGCGAACCCACGAGACTCCATGCATTGGCCGTATCTTTAATAAAATCTTGTCTCCTACCTGGAACTCTACCTGATGATGGCACACATCGTAGTATTTGTCCTGCCTGCTCTGGGCTTCCCGCATCCTATCCCAGATCAATCTTACCTGAGCATCTGTGTCCTATACAAACTCCGAGCCAAGAGCCTTTGGATCCTCATCCTGGATCCAAGATAGTGGGGTACTCCACCTCCGTCGGTATAATACCTTTTAAGGGGCCATGCCTATGCTGAACTGATGGCTGTTATTGTATGAGAATTTGATCAGCGGCAGCAGTCTCTCCCAGGGCTCTCCGTGGTCCATAATGTATAAGCGTAAAAGATCCTTCAGTGACAGGGTGGTACGCTTCGTTTGCCCATCCGTCTGAGGGTGGGGAGCTGTGCAGAATGTCGACCGAGAGCACAATAAACAAAAGACAAGCCCCAATAAAAAAAAGATAAGCCCCTACCTACTTTGGGCAAAGTATCTTCGATATCACTATGTTATATTTGGGATAGATATGCACACAATCCTTTGGGTATGCAACCTAAGACTTGGGGTTCCATCCTGAAAATTGTTGATATACTCCACACCTTTAAACTCTCCAGGTTAATATTTACGACCACTTTCTTAAGGTCAACCTGTGACCCAGTCCCAAATGGGTCTATTCTGACCCTGAATTCTTATCCGACCTTAGGTATTTTGTATGATGGTTATCTCATCCTAATTGTGCCATCGATATGAGGGTCGAGTATATAAGTCCCCTACTATTCTGCTAATGGTTGTAGGCATCAATTCTCCTTAAGGCGGTCCTGTCAGTTAGGTAACAAGTGATAGTACCACTTGATAAGTAAGGTAGGGACATCTGACTTTAAGCCTTAAGCACCTTCTCTTGCATTAGACTCCTCCTCTAGTCATTTCGGGTATCCTCATATCTTAACCGGATTTATACCTAAGGTCACTTTTTACCAGGATACTCTAAGAATTGTCTTGGTAAGTCAAGTTTCCTAGTTGGGTTGGCCTAACTCATTGATTTCTGGACTATATACTATGATTCTTACACATGGGCACACCATAGCATCCGATGCGTAGTCTGTCACCAAACTAATGCTCGCGCGGGGTGACCCAGTGTTTTGTGGACTTCTTCTCTTTATGATCGAGGTATCCTCTGATACCAGTTGTAAGACCCCATTTTTTTTCTTTTAAACCACCGATGTCTTATGCCCAGAACTGCCGCTTTGCGGTGACACCAATACACTCGGGAAGGTCGTCACTACAAAACGCCAATACTCTCGGCCTTAACGATCACCAAAGAAAGAGAAGTATATAGATAAGTTCAAGTCCACATATCATATATAATATGAAATAGAAATCAAATCAATGTCCGCATGAAAAAGAAGTACTGAAGCCGAAAGGCAAATAGAAATATAAACGGGCATAAGCCCGGTACATCAAGTCCTAACTACAACACTCTTGCAACTCTCAACATCTAAGCGAAAGCAAACTAAAATCCATCCTCGACCCATCGTCGTGTAGTAGTGGTAGTGCGCAGCAACTGCTCCTCATGTCCTGCCTCCTTGTCCTTCCGGTACTGATGCTCCTACTGCTCGGTCCCCTAAAATGATGCGGTCACCGACTGTTAGTCATAAAGACTAAGTCACTATCATCCTCGCCTCACCCTCGTGACTCCTAGGCACTGTGCGGGGAGGATGAAAGCGGAGGACAACAAAGCAGAGTTGAATAAGCAGGTGACAACTACCCTAGCAGGTGTATGTATAAAAGAACTATAACAAGAAAGCAGTAATGTAAACAAGTAAAGTAGAATAGTAAGAACATGTAAAGTAAATTAAGGAATAAGTAAAAGTACAAGAAGGTAAACTAAGTAACCATGACCTATAGGAATGCCCATAAAAACCTATAGCCAAGGGATCATTTTGCAAGGCCTATTGCATAAAGTGTCCCATTATAATTTATACAATAGGTGTCAAGGGTTATATGTAATGATTATGCTATGCCATGCAAGTATGCTATGATAAGAACATGCATGTGCAACACAGACACCCGATTCTATGCACACAAAACTTTAGTTCCCCCTTTTTGGAGCATAACCACCCAGGATACCTCCGTAGTGGCAAACAGAAGCGGTGGGTTGGGCCTCGCCCACCTCTATACCGATATCAGCACTACCAGTCAGACCTATCATACGTCTCAACGTTGGTGCACTAAGTAGAGCTCCTGTGTACTCTTGTCGGTCGGCGTACCAGACTTTATTTTGCTAAGTGCTAAACCATACTTGCCGAGTCAACGTATTGGTGTCAGTGCGACGACTCTCCAATACCGAAGACCCACCAACTTATATTTTATGCACATGCAATATTAATGTATTTTCACACCGAGCTAAAGCTCCCAAAACTATCCCGTCCGTCGCAAATAACTACCTAGCCAAAGCTTCCCGGACTAACCCATCCGACACAAATATCTACCGAGCCATCGGCTCTCCGGGCTAACCTGCCCATCACCAAACCACCGAGCCTACAGCTCGTGAAACCCAACCTAACTCCCACAACATTGGGGAGTGTGAGTGTTAGTGTAATCCTAGATTATTTCTAATTACTCTTGTATTCCATTTACTCTTACGGTTTACGCTAAATCATTCCCTGTGAAAGGCTCTTGAGGGCACTAAGAGCTATGATGGGCTGAAGCCCAAAGCTCCCTTTCACAAGGCACTTATTGTTATTGGTATCTACCCATAATAAACCCCATTTAAAATTATACTTAATCTAAACCTAGTGTATTTTGACTCTCTTCTCTCTCCATAGGAAGGACAGTGTTTCGTCGATCCCGAGCACCATTTAACACCAGTCAACCCAATACTTCCACATCATGAATCCTAATGATGAACTTATTTTCACTTCACCAAAAATCAGGAAACTATTAACCCTAACTCCCTATGTCCATTTCTCATGTTATCATAATTCCTGCAGTTTTACTATATGCAGACCAATCTAAGTTATATGATGTACATGACAGGAGGTACTCCAAATCTTCATCCAAAGGCTCTAAGATAATTATTGTGGGTCTAGCATGGCACATTTAGCCTAAATCCAGAAACTTGTAATTTTTCTAATTAATTTGGCATTTATTAAATTTTGCCAAAAGTTTGGCTATGTGTAATTTTGAACATGAAGTACTAGATTTCCTTAAGTTATGGCCATCCAAACATTATGAACACTATATGATAGCAAAATATTAGTGAACACCAAATTTTACAGATTTTTTATAAACGTAATAACCTCTAAATAATTAATTCGAGGTAATTCAAATAATTAGAGTTAATGAAGGGAGTACCACAAATCACAGTCAAAAAATTATATAAAAATTGTCCGAGCCTTATAATGATCATAAAACATTACTGAATATGTTTCGTGCAATTCCAAGGTCAGTGGACTATATAGGAAAACACTTCAAATAAACTCATTAAAGTGCACTTTGTGAAGAAACTTTCTCATAAACTCATCCAAATAACATGTAATACTTTTCTAGGCTTTATTAGGCCCTAAAACGTTCTCTGGCCAAGTAAAATAATTTTCCAACAAGATATAGTATTTATTATCTATTTTTGAAAATTAGATGCACTAGTTCACTGTACACATGAAGAACTAAGAGGAAATGCCCAAATAATCCAAATAATTTACTAGTGCATCTACATGATATTTAATCTGAATTGCCAAAGTTTCATAACATTCTAAGTTAATTTAACCATGGTTACTTCAAAAATATCAAAAAGGACAAGGTGGAGGGTATACCTACAAGTATGAGATACTGTTTTCCAAACATCCTACAATAAAAACTCTTCTACCAAAATTTCATAAGGATCCAAGGTCATATGACCCTTAAAATTTTCTAATAAAGGTTTAGGCCTAAATAATTCCCAAGTGATTTAAGTTGTGTGCCTAAGTCTAATTGTCACAAAAATCCTTCCTAGGGCTATTCACCACCCTATGACCTCATGGACAAAACTCCAAGTCCATACAAGGACATATCACACCATGTCCTTCACAAACCCCCAAAGTTCAACCTTAGGGTTTGAACAAGGGTCCTAGGGCAAATCCACCCCAAACCATCTCCAACTCTACGATAGGGTATTTTAACTGACCTTTGGCCAAAGTCCCAACCCCTTTGGGTGAGAATTGGCCCCTCTATTCCCCGAACACTCTGGCCAAGTAAATAATTCATACATGGTTTATTAAAGTTTTACAAAAACTTTAGTAAAATATTTTCCAAAAATTCCCATTTTTGGATATGTCTTAGGTAGAGATAGTAGAGATCCCTATCCAAAATATCAGGTCATTTGGATGGCTGGATTGATGGGGGCACTCAATTTAGTCTCTGATCAAGCCTTTGTATAGGCCACACCATTTTGGGTGCTGTGGTCAAACCACTTACCCAAATTAGTCGAAATCAATTTTAAAATAATATAGACTTCAAGGGCTATAATTGTCATGTTGACCATTTTACCTGATTCAACCCCTAAGGGCCTCATTTATTTTATTTAAAAGGGGTGCACAACAAGGATTAATAAAATAAAACCTTAATAATCATATAAATTACTGCTGTAAAGGTCTAATCCGACGGTGATCGAATCATCTTCAACCTCCAGCCGTTGGCCGTGATTTCGCCGACCTAAAGTAGCTTTCAAAGCTATTTGTTGGCCATCCAGTCCCCTCGCCGGCCGGCCACCACCACCACCTCCGTTGAGGTGGTGGCTATCGCTGGAAGGCGGTACAACCGCCAGAGGTGTCACGAACCGTCTCGACATAAGTCAGAGTGCGCTTTGAGACGAGTCGTGATGCCACAGGCATGGGCAAAAAGAAAACCATGTCTGCTAAGGCGAAAATAGAGAAGCTGATAATAGTTATTATTGAGTAAAATAGCTTGATTTTTTATGCGAAAGCTCTTAAATTCATCAGTGAAAAGAGTTTTAATGCACATATACTTGGTAAAATTCATGTTTTACAGGCTACTACAATAGTTCTCATGCAGTTATGATTCAACAGAGGGTGCACATGCGTTAATTTTAGATTCTAGTACATAAATATTTAAGTAGCCTAGCAGTTGTCCATGATACCAGAGAAAATGGCTGATTGCAATTATTACATAAAAGAATTAATTTACAATAAAAGAAATGTAATCATAGAACCTGGAGCTTGATGTTGATCTGGATTGAGGACCTGGCGGCACTGCACGAATTCTAAGGATATTCCAAAACATAAAGGAAAAGCCTCAGAACATTGAAATAAATAGGAGCACAGTAAGAGTAAAGTGTAGTAAGAGAAGCAGAAATATATTAGTGTATCAGTTTCTCATAAAGCTGTGTTATTCGAGGCAAGCAAATAAAAATGCTAAACAGAACAAGTTAGTTTATTATACTACTCTGGAGTATAACATTTAGATGGACCAAGAGATGTCATTAGCGGTAATTAGTGAAAAGTGGAAGTGTTTTATTTGATGCACGTGATTCTGATGCAAGTCTGAACGCAAGGCTTATCAAAATAATTGAGCTTGCTATGGTCATTTGTTGGTTTCCGTTGCCAGTCAAGCGAAAACTCGAGTCAAGGCGTCACATCAATTGAACACTACCCTTCACTAATTGTGTATGACATTAATCACTTCAAACACTCATGATTTAGGAGATTCGTAACATGTCGAGACCGGATGCAAATTTAGCGATACAACTGTACAAGATTAGAGTTCATGATCGCGTCAAGAGAGGAATTGAGTTATGGAGCCACATTCGCTCAATTCTTAGAACATACATAGGAAACCAGACAGACATCAGAAACCGGATTCGATGACAGCATATTCGATGACACAAGGTTCTTCGTCACAAGATTCGACAACGCGAACAAAACCGAATAAGGAGCAATATATTTATCGGGTTCAAGTATGTACGAGTGATACGATCTTCATACGCTACTTTTCTGAACACTAAATATTCCTTTAGATTAATAAATTCTCAGACATAAATATCCTCCAAATAAACTGTATATATGTATATACGTGCATGACACAAATCACCAATCATTTAATCATAGCAAGGAATCTTAACTGTATCCTTCAAAATAATTATTGTGGATGTTCACATAAACTATAGGTCTCCTAACCATCCATCAACTAGGATTCAATTCATGTAAGTGCGAATCCTAATGATACCATTCTTACAATTCCTAATAATTCTCATTAGGATATTCGTTAATCATTCCAAAAAAAATCCAACATACCTCGGTTTATACATCAAACAAGAAAATTCGTATAATCATAAGATCAGACCAAATAATTGAAATTCAATTATTGCAAGAGAGAGTGAGATCTCTACTTGCCTGAAAGAGGCTAAAACTGGCGGCGGCAAGCGAAAACAGAAATCCTGACTGGACCTGTTCAGTAACAATCACATACAATATTTTATAAATAGACCTGACAGGGATCCAAAATGCTAGCACAAGCAATTAAACGATACATAACTAAATCGAGAGAGTGCTAAGAAATTTACCTCCCTCATGACTGAGGGGAGAAGAGATTTCATGTGGAGATGAAGACTTGGCGGCGAATAGGTTGCGAAAACCCTAAATCGGAGAGGGATCCTTCACGAACCGACCATGGATGCGACGAACGATGTCGTAGAACATAATTACAACGAGAAACAAATGATCATTTAGGGCAAAAATCTGAATCATGGATTATACGCAAATTGGATCACGCAAGTTCCAAAATAAATTCAAGGAGGGAAGAAAACGAGGGGAAAGAGAAAACCCTTACCAATAGGAACTAAATCGAGTCCAAAAATCTGAGTTGAGGAGGGTTTGAGCGAAGCCTTAGGCGTAATCGGAGCCCAAGGAAGATGGAGCAGCGGCTGTCGGCCTTGGAGTAGAGGGATGAGGCGGCTGCCAGCCACCAGGAGGCGAGAAAAACCGCTGCCAGCCCTCAGAAAGAGAGGTTCGTCGATCTCCATGGAGGTGAGAAGCCGACCAAGGAGGAAGGCCAGGAGAGATGTCGGCCAGAGAAAGTAGCGTACGGGAGGAAGGAGCCGGAGAAGGCGCCTGGAGCAGGAGGAAGTGGCGACCTGTGGGAGTTACGGCTTATGGTGGAGGCGGGATCGGGGTAACCCTAGACCAAGTGGAAGCAGCGGGATGCGGGAGTCAGCGGGATCGGGAGAATCGTTGTGGGCTTGCGGGATTAAAAGAACCGGGGGGGGGCTCGGGTAGGTAGGAATTAGATTAGGTTTTTATAAATAATAATAAATAGGTTTTTTATAAAACCGGGTCGTTACATTCTCCCCTACTTAGTAAGTTTCGTCCCGAAACTTTCTGAGAATTCTCTGCATGAGGTCAAAAACAACGAAGATTCAGATAACATTCATTCCAACAAGGTTTGCAGATCAAGGCATAGAAGTTAACTATGAATACAAGAAAACAAATAAAAGAACAAGCACGGAGACTTACTATGGTCAAGAGAACAATTGCGGATACTTGCAACGCAGGTCAGATTCAAGTTCATAGGAGAACTCTTTAGGCTTAACGGTTCAGACATATACAAAAGATTGACTTCAGGGAGCACAAGAATTGTCTTCGATTAGCCCAAAATTGAGCGGCAGAATGCGAGAATCCGGGAGTAATAAGATCTTACACTGAGCGAATATAGAACGTCAACGGGGAAAAGAAGTTGGAGGATGATTGAGTATCGACAGGAGAGAGTCAAACTGAAGTTGGAGAATCACCAGAAAACGCTGAAGCAATTCAGCAGAGCAATTAACAAGAAAAATTTCATTTCTCGCTGAAACTGAGAAACTATTTAGAAGAACATACAGGATGACCAGATAAAATTTACAGACATGTGAAACAGGAAGAACCAAAATACAAATACCAGAGGCTAGAAATTAGAAATTCTAACGCATTTCCTACTGTCAAGTACATAAATTATGTAATAATTACATCATTTTCATTGGACAACTCTAGGTAATTTTCATACAAGTGCATCAATGAGAACATGTGTGATGTCAAGCAGATAGTAAATCCATGTGTGTACAATCATTATTGTTATTCTTGGCTAAACACTTGTGCAATGATTTATGATATGCATGCAAATGAATGGATACACATGACATGTTAAGGCCCATATCACTTAACATGTCATGCATATTAGGACTCTAATGCTAGCGCACTTGAAAATATTAAACCGCCCATACAATGTAATATTCGCAAGCGGTGTATATCCTAGTGGAAATTCATATGCACAAAAATGTTAAGTTTGGCCATAACCCCTTAACATTCGTGTGTATACTACTCATGCTTATGAGTGAGTATGTGCGTGTTTCAGCCACGAACAACAAATAATGACAAGCTGAGTGAAGCAATGATGTATGCTTATATATATTTATTATTTTTTATATATATAATAAAGTTCAACATATTTGATAATTACAAAATACTTTATCTTTTAAAAAAAACCTCGCTCTGATACCAACTGTCACGACCCGTCTCGACATAAGTCAAAGTGCGCTTTGAGACGAGTCGAGATGCTACAGGCATGGGCGAAAAGAAAACCATGTCTGCTAAGGCGAAAACAGAGAAGCTGATAATAGTTATTATTGAGTAAAATAACTTGATTTTTATGCAGAAGCTCTTAAATTCATCCGTGAAAAGAGTTTTGATGCACATGTACTTGGTAAAATTCATGTTTTACAGGCTACTACAATAGTTCTCATGCAGTTATGATTCAACAGAGGGTGCACATGCGTTAATTTCAGATTCTAGTACATAAATATTTAAGTAGCCTAGCAGTTATCCATGATACCAAAGAAAATGGCTGATTGCAATTATTACATAAAAGAATTAATTGCCAGTAAAAGAAATGTAATCATAGAACCTGGAGCTTGATGCTGATCGGGGTCGAGGACCTGGCAGCGCTGCACGAATTCTAAGGCAATTCCAAAACATAAAGGAAAAGCCTCAGAACATTGAAATAAATAGGAGAACAGTAAGAGTAAAGTGCAGTAAGAGAAGCAGAAATATATGAGTGTAACAGTTTCTCATAAAGCTGTGTTATTCGAGGCAAGCAAATAAAAATGCTAAACAGAACAAGTTAGTTTATTATACTACTCTGGAGTATAACATTTAGACGGACCAAGAGATGTCATTAGCGGTAATCAGTGGAAAGTGGAAGTGTTTTATTTGATGCACGTGATTCTGATGCAAGTCTGAACGCATGGCTTGTCAAAATAATTGAGCTTGCTATGGTCATTTGTTGGTTTTCGTTGTCGTCAAGCGAAAACTCGAGTCAAGGTGTCACATCAATTGAACACTACCCTTCACTGATTGTGTATGACATTAATGACTTCAAACACTCATGATTTAGGAGATTCGTAACATGTCGAGACTGGATGCAAATTTAGCGATACAACTGTACAAGATTAGAGTTCATGATCGCGTCAAGAGAGGACTTGAGTTATGGAGACACACTCGCTCAATTCTTAGAACAGACCTAGGAAACCAGATAGACATCAGAAACCTGATTCGATGACAGCAGATTCGATGACACAAGGTTCTTCGTCACAAGATTCGACAACGCGAACAAAACCTGATAAGGAGCAATATATTTATCGGGTTCAAGTATGTACGAGTGATACGATCGTCATACGCTACTTTTCTGATCACTAAATATTCCTTTAGATTAATAGATTATCAGACATAAATATCCTCCAAATAAACTGTATATATGTATATACGTGCATGACACAAATCACCAATCATTTAATCGTAGCAAGGAATCTTAACTGTATCCTTCAAAATAATTATTGTGGATGTTCACATAAACTATAGGTCTCCTAACCATCCATCAACTGGGATTCAATTCATGTAAGTGCGAATCCTAATGATACCATTCTTACAATTCCTAATAATTCTCATTAGGATATTCGTTAATCATTCCAAAAAAAAATCCAACATACCTCGGTTTATACATCAAACAAGAAAATTTGTATAATCATAAGATCAGACCAAATAATTGAAATTCAATTATTGCAAGAGAGAGTGAGATCTCTACTTGCCTGAAAGAGGCTAAAACTGGCAGCGGCAAGCGAAAACAGAAATCCTGACTGGACCTATTCAGGAACAATCACAGACAATATTTGATAAATAGACCTGATAGGGATCCAAAATGCTAGCACAAGCAATTAAACGATACATAACTAAATCGAGAGAGTGCTAAGAAATTTACCTCCCTCATGAGTGAGGGGAGAAGAGATTTCACGCGGAGACGAAGACTTGGCGGCGAATAGGTTACGAAAACCCTAAATCGGAGAGGGATCCTTCACAAACCGACCATGGATGCGACGAACGATGCCGGAGAACACAATTACAACGAGAAACAAACGATCATTTAGGGCAAAAATCTGAATCATGGATTATACGCAATTTGGAGCACACATGTTCCAAAATAAATTCAAGGAGGGAAGAAAATGAGGGGAAAGAGAAAACCCTTACCAATAGGAACCAAATCGAGTCCAAAAATCTGAGTTGAGGAGGGTTTGAGCGAAGCCCTAAGCGTAATCAGAGCCCAAGGAAGATGGAGCAGCGGCTGTCGGCCTTGGAGTAGAGGGATGAGGCAGCTGCCGGCCACCAGGAGGCGAGAAAAACCACTGCCAGCCCTCAGAAAGAGAGGTTCGTCGATCTCCATGGAGGTGAGAAGCCGACCAAGGAGGAAGGCCAGGAGAGATGTCGGCCAGAGAAAGTAGCGTACGGGAGGAAGGAGCCGGAGAAGGCGCCTGGAGCAGGAGGAAGCGGCGACCTGCGGGAGCTGCGGCTTGCGGTGGAGGCGGGATCGGGGTAGCCCTAGACCAAGCGGAAGCAGCGGGATGCGGGAGTCGGCGGGATCGGGAGAATCATTGCGGGCTTGCGGGAATAAAAGAACCGGGGGGGCTCGGGTAGGTAGGAATTAGGTTAGGTTTTTATAAATAATAATAAATAGGTTTTTTATAAAACCGGGTCGTTACAAGAGGGGAGGTTTCCGGCGAACCCGCAAGGAAATAAAACCATGAAAAATCTGAAATTTTTCTCTCCCAATCGGGCTCAATTGAGACCGATTTTCTATCCTACATGATCTAAGATTCTATCACAAGGGGAGAGGAGGATAAGTGGACATGTGTGTGTGTGGGGGGGGGGGGGGGTTGTTGCCTTGCCGGCCGCCGCATCCCCATTTTCGGCGGTCGAGCTTTTCAGTGTTCTGCAACTGTACAGTGAAGGGATTCGATTTGTTTAGGGGAGGGGTGGAAATGAATCCTCTCAACCTGGTGAAGCTTTTAAAATAGCAAAATGGGGGAGGGGAGGGG
The DNA here is from genome assembly GCA_039583875.1 of Platanthera guangdongensis. Lineage (NCBI taxonomy): Eukaryota > Viridiplantae > Streptophyta > Magnoliopsida > Asparagales > Orchidaceae > Platanthera > Platanthera guangdongensis. The sequence continues at coordinate 87,590,931 of CM077150.1, forward strand.
TCAAGCACCAATTGCCTTTAATGGCCATTAGAGGAGGATTTCAGCCAAGGTAAGATTAGTGAATGTAGCCACTATACAGCCAAGAAAAAACTCTTGATCTCCTCAGAACTGATGGGGGATGATGAATAAAGCCTTTGGAGGTGAGGAAAGGAACTCTTGATCTCCCATGACCATTAATGGCCTTCTCTCTCCTCTTTCTCTCTCTTCCTTATGGAATGAATTGATTTCAGCCACTTTGGTGGCTGGCCATGGCTATCAATCTTCCCCTAACTGACTAGGGAGGAGGAACCTTGCCATGGGAGGAGGATTGAGGAGGCCCTTGGCCTTCCATGGCCATTAAAGCTCACTTTCTCTCTCTAAAAATGGGGGAAACTCTCATTTTATCTCTCCTAGTCACTATGGTCGATTTTTGATGATTATTTCATCCAAAAACACCCTATTGACTCAGATGAATAATTAAAATGAGGTTAGCCCAAGTGGATTGGGCTTGAGCTAGCCATTTAGGCTAGTTTGACCTATTTCAAGGATTGAGTTGAACTTGGTCAAATTGACCTTTTTGGTTGACCCCAATGGGTTCTTGGTGACCCATTGGCCTGCCCTAAGGTCTAGGTGGGGTTGGGTAGGGTTGGATTGGCACCCTGAAGGCCACATGACCCTTAGTTAGGGCACTTTGACTATTTTAGGGCTAGGGTTGACTTGGTCAACTTGACCTCTTTGATAGCCCACAATGGGTCCTTAATAACCCTATGGACTACCCATGGGGTTAGGGGTGTTGTGGTGGGGTCCTGGAACTAAGTTAAGGCCCTAAGGTTAAACCCTAAGTTTGGTGATTGGAAATTACTATTTGTAGACCATGGTGATCTTCACCTTCATGACGAAGGTCACATGGTCTCTTGAGCTTCCTAGGGTTTTCTCATGACAAAACCACTCTTATGGGTCTAGTTAAAAATGGGATGTTACACTGTCGGCCTCTTCGTCAAGTCCTCCACTTCATCTCAGGTGAGGTCTCGGGCTTCCTCGGCACTCGTCAGTTTATGGTTGAGCGTGAAGCCGCGACGGACGGACATGTGGGCGAGCTCCATGGAATGCATTTGGTCTCACATGCATTCATGAGCGAGCCTCTGGAGGGTCATATCATCGAAGTCCTTGGCATCCTCGCATCTATAAAGACCGAAGCCGAGGGCAAAGGCGTGCCCGTTGGGAGGGCGACGCCCAGGATAGGAGGGGAGGAGGGATGAGATGGAGACTCTGTAGGCCCGTTCATCCTACTGGACCATCGGCTTGCTGAGCTAGTCCTTTGCCTTTCCTCTGAGATTGTAGTTCTGATGGTACTTCGGCAGACCCGACTTGTGGGTCGCGAGTTCCTTGGAAGCTGGGGAGGCAGAGTTGTCGTCGTCGCCCCGCTCCTTCTCCAGCGAGTTGAGTAGGACCGGCTTTTCCCTAGAGACCTCCGCCTTCTTCAGCTTATTTGGGGGTGGTGGTAGGCGAGGCAAGCTGGAGCTAGCAAGCTCAGTCCGCTTTTGGCTGGAGGAGGGCTTGGAGGATTCCCGCTCCATTCGATGAGCTGCCGCAGCTGCTTTCTCTTGCACGAGCGGGTCAGGGTACAACCATGAATCTGCGAAGGGAGGGTTCTCCGGGATCAACCGCTCCCCTGCAAAATGCAACTTTGTTAGAAAAAGATCATCTCGGCAAGCCTGCAGTAAAAATAATAACAAGTCATACCTTTGACATGTAGAATCGGCGGGAATGAGTCAAGGCCCCTTCGCAGGAAGGCGACCTCGAAGTCTTTATGCAGGAAGAATTGGTGGATTCTTGAGTCATCGATCGTCAGGGTTGGCAGTCGGTAAACCACCTCGCCCCGCTGGGTTGGCAAGAAGGGTATGTTGCCGAGTTCACCCTTGATGATGATGAACTTTGTGAACCAGCTATGGTTTTATTGGTCGTCTCGTGCACCTTGAGTTGCGAGCCAACAAAGAAGGCGACCCCGTCGTTGGTGGTGCAGTAGATGAAGAGTTTGAGGAAGACAACGAGATTGAACTCAATCCACTCCTTCTAAAGAAAGCTAGTGAAAGCCACAAGCATGGTGATCATGTTGGCATTCATCTACGCGGGGATGGCCCCAAAGTACTTCAGTACTTGGCAAACCTCCAGCCAGACGGGCAAGCACAACCCCACCTCAAAATAGGAGATGGGGAAGTCGAGTTCGTCAGTGTAGACAATGTTGATCACCTCACCTCGCCTCGCTTAGGACAGTGCGTTATGAACCCTGGAGGGACATAGTACTCCACAAAATCATTAAGTTCCTCCTCTGTGGTATTCCCGTCAAAGAAAGGGTATTCTAAGAACTTTTTAGCGCACTTTGACCATCCGTCAGCGTTGGGTTGCATCTTTCCCATTTCTACAGATCTCGACGCTAGTGCAAGTGGTGAGAAGAGCAACGAAGGGGTATAATCCGACAATAAATGTTATATTCCAACGGTAGGTAAGGGGTCCTATTTATAGAAAGTGAATTAAACCTATCGAGGCGACTGCTATAGTCCAGCTCGTGGGTCCCGACTCGCCAGACCCCGCTACCTGCTCTACCCTGATGCGAACCGAGTCTGAAGCACAACATAATTCACGAGAAACAGATATTGGAAATAAGATTTAAAAATAGTTAAACTTATTACACAACAATGTCAAATGTTCATCAAATACAGCAGTAGAGAAATTATTGTCTTAACATGCGAGAGCTGGGGGTCTAGTGGGCGAGTGCCGGTAGGCTCAGCTAGGGAGCCATTTTCATCTACTCCGGCCTCGCGTAGCCATCCCCGGTGGCCGGCGAGGGTTGTTGAACTCGCAGACCAGCTCTAGGCCTTGATGAACGAAGCGCATATTCTCCTCAATTCAATCCATAAGGGGTCCTGGAAAGTCATCCCGCTTGCCGAGCCGCGCCTCACCTCCTCCGCCAACAGCATGTTTTCCCATTCTAGCGCGTGCAGCTGCTCCCCGTCGATAGCTCGCTCTTCTTGGATCTCGCACAGCTCAAGCCTGTACTTCCTTAGAATCCCAACGGTTCGCCTCCTCATCTCGGCAGGATCTAGGGAGGCATCCAAGATGCCTTCCATCATGTTGGTAGAAGCAGGTGACGAGTAGCCCCCTAGATCGAAGGATTCCTTAGCTTTAGATTGTCCAGGAAAGCCTGTGATGATAAATCAATTTTGGTAAGAAACCTGGGGTCCAAAATGGCCAAAACTTGAACTAACCATGTGAGGCAGATGCCTCATGGAGGTGTTGCTGGCGAGCAGAACTCGGTTGTCCTTCAAGAGGACGAGTGGGAGAAGAGATGAGGGTATTACCGCGATCAGGAAGGTAAGTTCCAGGAGAAGTGACTAGTTCAAAGGTGGGGATGGGGATGTATTCAACCTCCTTCCCTTTGTGTCCACCAGCCAACGGGTTCTACGATGGCGAGCCTAGCCTAGTGGTCCAAAAAGTGGGCATCGGGCTCTTCGCGCGATAATCACCGACAGCTTGGGAGCGCGAGCCTATATAAGGTGATCCAACGCGTACCAGAGGGGTGCTCGCATCCCCTATTCATGTATCAAGATTAACGAGGAGGCCTTCAACCCCCTTCCCTTTTGGTTCAGCAGCCAGCTTGGAGGAGGAGGCGAGTCCACAATCTGGCATAGGGACTAGATAAGCATGGATGAACTTGTGGACTTTGGGGTCAGGTTTGGCCTTTTTTGCGGACTTATGTTGCGGCTACCCACTCAGTGATGGTTTGAGAGCCAGGGGCTCAGCTCGGCAGCATGAGAGGCATTGAGTGCCCTGAAGCAGTTGAGCCTCTCTTAGAACTCCTTTGAAAGAGTCATGATGGTAAAAAGTTGGAAGAGAAGGGATTGGCACCGCTCTCCCAGGCGGGTGGGCATATATATAGCAACTTGTGGATCCCACCAAACGATTCCCTTGGGCTCACTGACCCACTCGCCGATCTCTTGGGGTTAGATGTTTTTTTCCGAGTTTGGGGCAACCTCGCAAAGAGTGGGGATTGTGTATAACCCGGAATCCGGCTAGTGGGATCATCAGGAGTCGGTCCAGCCATTTTGACGTAGTCTAAGTCCCAAACGAGTTGTAAGGGAGGCGAGGGTTCTGCAGCCTCGCTGACTCGCCCAGGAGGGGTGGAACAGGTATGAGGCGAGTGGAGCAAGTAGGCTCGCACTCGCCCCTGGTTCTCGGTAATACCAGACTAGTGGAGCAAACAGGCTTGCACTCACCCCTTGTTCTTGGCAATGGCAGGCGAGTGGATCAGGTCAAGCCTGCACTCACCCAAGGCTATAGGAAGGTGGCGAGTGCCAGCCCCATCGAGAACTCGCTGCCCCAGGCGAGTGGAAGATTCAAGGACCACTCACCCCGTAACATGTATAATCCAGTGTTCGATGAGCATGTCGCGTGAGCCCGTCGCTCAGCATTGAGTGAGGCGCACTCCGTCGATGCCTTAAATTTCTTGGCATCGAGTGAGGCGTGTGCTATCGATGCCTTCTGCTCTTGGCATTGAGTGAGGTGAGTGCTGTCAATGCCTTCTGCTCTTGGCATTGAGTGAGGCAAGTGCTATCGATGCCTTCAATTCCTTGACATTGAGTGAGGTGAGTGTTGTTGATGCCTTCTGCTCTTGGTATTGGTGAGGCGAGTATTGTCGACGCCTTTAGTTCCTTGGTGTTGAGTGAGACGATTGTCCTTAGATCTCACATTTTCTCATGATGGCATGTCGCGGAGGCGAGTGTCTAGTTTACCCTAGAACTCTCCCCTTTAGGGAAGTGGTGCCATCATGGGGCACTCACCCAGTAGGGTACAGAGGTAAAATTACCTAGATGCGCTTGTAGGGCTACGAATAGCCATCCAGAACAGCGGAGTGTGGCCGTTGGCAAACCACTTTTGGCTGTATATAACCATTCAAAATAGCGGAGTTACGCTATTTGCAGGCTAGGTTTTTTAAAAAAAACTATAAATAGGCCCAAGGGGTACCTCAAAAGGCATGCTTTCCAGTTCTCTTACTCTTGTCTTATAGCGCTTTTTGAGGTTCCCTTAGCTCAGCACAGGTTAAGGAGGGGAAGCGCTCTAAGATCTTCCGGTTGTGTGGTGGGACCTCTGTGCTGGTGCCTTGCACCAGTTTCAAGTTCTAAGTCTTCAGTCAGCCAAGCTTGCTAGGTAAAGTAAGTGTGTGGTCACCCCTTCCCCAAGGTTTCAGACTCCACAGAAGACGATATTTGGTTTCAACAACACAAGCATTAGCAGACAACTGAAATCTTTCATGAATTGGAAAACTTAGGCTTTAAATAGTGTCATCCACACTTTTTATCAGCAAGAAATTGTGAAAAGGCAATATATAGTTTCGTTCAAATCTTTTCAATATACAAAAAATGAGTACTTCTTGCTTTATATAGGTGTACTTGAAAGTCATGATAGATCTTGAATAACTTCTAAACTTCTGCCTCTGCATTATGAGATGTTGCATTAATTTTATACCCATGATTCAAAATTTTATTTGATAGCTCATTAATTGACCCAAGAATATTTTCTGAAAATCAATCCCTTTGTTGATCTCCAGTTATAAAGTTTTGGGCATTAGAAGTTGGAGCCTTTATAAAAATGACCAGTCTCATTTTTTCAATTTTATAAGGAATATGATCATCCTTATTGAAACCAAGACCTTCCACTCTTCTGTAATAATCTTTTGTAACATCAACAATTTGAGCTTCACGATACTTTTTGCTATATTCTTTATAATTAAAGATAGCACTGGGCAGTTGATTTTTTTTCCTGCATTGACATCCTCCTTCGACTGCTCTATATTAAGCTTATCAAGAAAGATTTTCTTCTTATTAGACATTTCCTTTTCAGCAGCTTCAGACTCAGTTACATCTCTTTCTCTTATTTTATCAAGAACATTTTCTAACTCAAGATCCCTGCACTCTTTCATTGTGATTTTAGAAATATCTAATTTAGTACTTGACATTTTGTATAATTTATCCTTTTTATATTGTTTTCTCTGGGAATTTATATACTTCTTCCATTTTGGTAGAGTTTTGTAGTAGTCCTTGCTGGAGATAGAATTTCAAGAAGTTTATGCATGGGAGTATCTTCTCATGTCTTATATTCTTTAGCTTTCTGTTAAAGTATATGATCAGATAAAAGCTCCCCCATAGTGGTTGGCTCCCTCTGACAAATTAGAACCATCATCCCAGCCTTAGGCTCTGGTATTGATAGAAGCAACCTTGACTCAATGGCTGGTACTCCCTTAGAATTGTAAGGAGAGACATGGACAACTATAGTGCAGATGGTGTCCATTTATTTCTCTGACTTATTATGAATAACATCAACCACTTCTTTATAATTATCATTGCAATGATCATTAGCAGCCATAGGAATTCTGCCATTGTCAATTAGTTGATCAGTAATCTCTAGTCGGTCGCAAACTCTTGTTGATCAACAATATCATGTTGATCAACAATCTTTTCATTCTTTTTCTCAAAAACTCCATCATTCTCAATTACTTCATCCTGTTTCTCAGGATTATCATTATTCCCGACTTCATTATCATTGTTAAGATAAGAATCCCTACAACTAACAGCAAGGCTCTCCCCCTTTTGCAGCTCAATTGGTGATGAGAGTTGAAAGAACTCCATAGTTAAGCGTGCTCGGGCTGGAGAAGTCCTGGGATGGGTGACCTCCTGGGAAGTCCCCATGCTGTCCGCTTAACAGGAGAATTTCACTCATCAATGGGAGGCTGTGACCACCAATAACCCGCATGTGGAGGGAGAGGGGTTGGGGTGCTTTGGCTGCAGCCCGGTAACGATCTAACGGAGGCCCAGTGGGCTGCGGCCCAAGGACGGCCCAGGGGACGTTACAATAAAAAGTGCAGCTCAATTGGTGATGAGAGTTGAAATAACTCCATAGTGGCCCACGGACGGCCCAGGGGACATTACAATAAAAAGTGCTGCTCAATTGGTGATGAGAGTTGAAAGAACTCCATAGTTAAGCGTTCTTGGGCTGGAGAAGTCCTGGGATGGGTGACCTCCTGGGAAGTCCCTGTGTTGTCTGCTTAACGGGAGAATTTCACTCATCAAAGGGAGGTTGTGGACACCAACAACCCTCCTGTGGAGGGAGAGGGGTTGGGGTGCTTGGGCTGCATCCCGGTAACGATCTAACAGAGGCCTAGTGGGCTGCATCCCATAGATGGCCCAGGGGACATTACAATACTTTAGATCTGTGAAGAAGTATTTAAAGATAGCTGTAGGAATATGTGATTCATCTAAAATCTATTCTAGTTGTTGTATAGATCCAGATGGGTCATTTAGACGATCTTGTAGTATTGTAATCTTATTTGAATAGTTTTTTTGAGAGTGTTAAGAAATATTTGGTGACTCTATAACCAGCTCTGTTAGGGCTTTATCAAGAGTGCTCCTAATTTTGACTTTGTCAGCATTACAACCATTTGAGTACCTGTAAAAACCCTTAAAAAACAGGAAAGAAAGAAAGCAAGAAAATAGAGAGTGGGGTAGATGATGAATTTTGAAGATGTATTATGTTATAATAGAAGCAAGGTACATATAGATGATACGTCGAGATTTAGGGCACAAAGTGATGCACTTTAGGGAAGAATCAACGCACTTTTAGGAAATATTTCCGGGAGCACTTATTATGTCGATGTTGTGTTCATTAGAATTCGACGTAACTTCGAGAACACCATATCAGACTTATTGTCGATGCATGCGTCGAATGAGGTCAAACACTTCATATTTTCCAGCTTTGGAAGCTGCATTGAATATAAGTCGATGTTCCATCGACTTATATTCAATGTTACGTCGAGTACAGATTTAAAATTTTTAAGCCTTATGTTATTTTTCCAAGTAATGCTTTCTTAAGAAAAATTCATTTTGTTCTTATTATAATATGATTTATTGTGCACCATTAAGCATACCCAATACATTAATGAAGTTCTTGTGCTTTAATTCATTAAGGGACTTGTGTAAGTGTTAGCCATTTGGTTTTCAATGGACACATATTCAAGGAAAATTTTTGCTTTCTCTACATTTTCCCTGAGGAAGTGGTGTAAGATTTAAATATTTTTTGGTCTGTTATGTAACACTAGACTTGAGGCAATATAAATTGCACTTAAGCTGTCATAGAAGATTGTGGAGATTGTGAAATTCAAATTATAATCAAGTAATTTATTCTATATCCATAATATATGTGAACAGTAACTTATAGCAGCTATATATTCAGCCTCAGTTGTAGAAGTAAAGACTGAGGTTTGCTCTTTGCTAAACCAATAAATCAGTCTAGCACTCAGGAATTGACAAGTTCCTGAAGTGCTTTTTCTATTTAGACTGTATCCAATATAATGTACATCTGAGTATCCATATAACTCAAATTCAGATTCTGTGAGATACCATAACCCAAGTTTAGGCGTACCCTTGACATATATTAGAATTATTTTTATAGAACTGATGTGTGATTCTTTGGGGTCAACCTAGAATCTAGCACATATACATGTGTCAACACACTATGTCTGTCCTGCTTGCTATAAAGTAGAGAAGAGAGCCAATGATTACTCTATAAGTTTTTTGGGTAAATGGATTGACCTGATTCATCTCCATCAATTACATCATTGGTTGCCATGAGGGTTTTCATGGTGGGGGCATTTTCCATCCCAAACTTTTTGAATAGTTCTTTTGTATATTTAGACTGAGATATAAAGATGCATTCATCTTTTTTGTTTCACTTGGAGACTAAGGAAAAATGATACCGCCCTCATGCTACTCATTTCAAACCTAAATTGCATTAGATAAACAAATTTTTGCAAAGTCTTGGGTCTATTGAGCTAAAGATAATGTCATACACATAGATTTGAATTATAAGTAATTGTTGTTTATGTGTTCTAGTGAATAGTATTTTATCCACCTTTGCTCGTATGAATGAGTGTTCTAGGAGAAAAGTGGATAAGGTCTCATACCAAGCTCTTGGAGCTTACTTTAAAACATATAATGTTTTATTTAATTTATAAATATAATAGGGGAAATATGGATTGATAAACCTGGAAGTTGTTCTGCATAGAACTCTTTGTGAAGAGTGTCATTGAGGAAGGAACTCTTGACATCCATTTGATATACTTTAATCTTCTTATATGCTGCATAGGTAAGGAATATCCTGATTGCCTCTAGTTTGGCAACTGGTGCAAAAGTTTGGTTGTAATTTATTCCTTCCTCTTTCTTATATCCTTGAGTAACTAGTTTGTCCTTGTTTCTAACTATTACTCCATTTGAATCCAACTTATTTATATATACCCATTTTGTTCTATTGATTCAGTAATTTCTAGGACTTTCTACCCAGGTACAAACCTTGTTCCTTTCAAATTAAGCTAGCTCTTCCTGTAATGCAACAATCCAGTGGGGATCATTGTCTGCTTCCTCAAACTTCTTGGGTTCATATTGGGAAAGAAAGCATTGTAGTATAGCCTTAGTTGATAGTTGGTTCTTGGTTTTCACTCCAAGAGTCATGCCTCCCATCACTTGAGATTTTGGGGGATCCTTGAGATTTATTCTCTCAGGATGAGCTCTAGCAACTTCAAGTGTATGACCAATCTCTTCAGGAGTCTCTTCTATAGTTGTTTCTACTTCATTTGCAACTTCTATTTCATCAGGTTGCTCTTAGATTTGAGTTGAGTTCTGAACTATGTTGGTATTCAGTCTAGCAAAATTATCATCATTTGAGTTAGATTCAGCACTATCCAGCTAATGATAGTGTTCTTTAGATGTTTCTTCTCCATTTCCTTTATATATAGTTGTTCTAGTTCAACAATAAGAGGATCTTTTTCCTACAAAATACTTTTGGTGGAAGTTTCCTCCCCCTTGGATAATGGATTAGCTTTATTAAACACTACATACATGGAATCTTCAATCTTGAGAGTCCTTTTATATTAGCACCTATAGGCCTTGCTAGATGTGAAATATCCTAAGAAGATACCATCATCAGCTTTCTTGTCAAATTTAGCAAGATGACTCTTTCAATTATTAAGAATGTTGCAAGTGCAACCAAATATCCTAAAGTATGATACTATAGGTGGATTTCTCTTTAATAGCTCATATGGAGTCTTCATCATAGTCTTATGGATGCGACTTCTATTTGGAACATTGTTCACAGTGTAACTGTTTCAGCTCAGAAGGACTTAGTTAAGTTTGACTCAGCTAATAATGTCTTCCCTGATCCAAATAGGGTTCTATTTTTTTCTTTCAGCTACCCCATTTTGTTGGGGACTTCTAGGCGCTAAAACATTTTACATTATCTCTCTATACTCATAGAATCTATAGATGAACATGTTTTTAAACTTTGCATCATGGTCAGTTCTGATCATAGAAACTAGAGTGTTGAATTCAGATTGAACATGTTTAATGAATCTTGAGTGGATTCCAAAGGTGACAAACTTATCCATCAGAAAGAACACCAAGCTAAATTTAGAAAAATCATCTACTAATACCAAGGTGAAATATTTTCCCCCCTTTGCTTTGAGTGAAGATTGGACCAAATAGCTCCATATGCAATAAATGAAGAATTCTAGGTGAATCATTCTTACCAAATGGTTTGAATGATGATTTAGTTTGTTTACCAACTAGCAAGCTCTACATGGATTCAGTTTTATATACTTATCTTTTGGTAAGCCCGAAACTAAATTATTTTTCACAAGCTTGGCTATGTTTTTTTCGTTTAGATAACCAAGTCTTTTATATCAAAGCTCATTTTTGTTTATATCTGAATTGAATAGACATAATTCTTTTGCATTTGAATTGAAGTCAACCACAAATACAATTCCTTTCCTAAAACCAGATAACAATATTACATATGTTTTAGTGTTGACTATTTGATATAGGTTGTGGGTGAATATAACTTTATATTCACAATTACATATTTGGCTAATACTAATAAAGTTATGTTGAAGTACTTCAACATAAGTTGCCTTAGCGAAGGAGATGTTTGCAATTTTGATCACACCATAGCCTTTGGTTAGACTACAATTAGAGACACCAAAGATTACCTTAGGGTCATCCTTGACATTATAGTGTTCCAGGTGTTCTTTATGTCTAGTCATATGCCTAGAGAAGCCATTATCCAAATACCACAGGTGGTTTGTAGAAAGATAGTCCCTCACCAATACAAGTAATTAGAAGTTTGTTGGGACCCAGGTTACCTTGGGTCCATTGCTTCTTCTACTATTATAGAGTGTGATGAAAGTAAATGTTTGTCTTTCATGATACCGCTTGGGATGGAAGAGCGTTGGTCTGTTAAACTAACAACTTCTAGCATCATGTTCATATCTCAACCAATTATTGCATTTATATTTAAAAGAATGATAATCAGTGAACATTATAGTGTTGAACTTGTTAAAAAAATTCACTATGAAGTTGCTTTGACTAGAACTCGATGCAACTTTCTGGTTGTGATGATATGGAGTCGATGTAGATGTGCTTAGATATGAAGTCGACACACTTCCATGCATGCATTGTGTAGAGCTCGACATATTTGTAAAGTTGTGTCGAAATGGAGTCAACGCATGTTACTAGTAGATTTTTTATGTTTTGAGACTTTATTTCCTATGGGTTTCTTTCCTAGAATACCCTTATCGTTAGGTGAGCTATCCCTATTAAAAATAGTGACTTTATTTGGAGCATCGTCTAAGATTATGACGGGTTGCTTATCCTTAGCTTTGACAAATGCCACATGATACTTCCAAGCTGGTGTACTGGATGCTCTCTGAGTAGGTTGACTTTGCTCCTAATTTTAAATGTTTGAACCTCACAGTGAGATTCTTAGATATGTCTTTGAGATTTTGACTCCTACTATTTAAAGAGTCTTCAAAGAATTTTGCCTTTTTAGCTCTTTTTTCAAAGATTGATTTTCCATAGTTAATCCATTCATTTATTTTCTTAATCTGGCTAGTTCAACTCTAAGTTCATAATTTACAAAATAATTATTTTCATTTCTTAATTCCTCTATATCTTTCCTAAGTAACTTTATTTGATTTTCAGCTTCTAGTTGATCTTTACAAAAATCTTTAAAGCACTATTTAAAATCATTTGAAGAAAAATCAAGGACATCAAAATAGGATAACTAATCATCTTCATCATCTGAGTGAGCTTCCAAAGCCATCAAGCAATCTTCTTCAGCAATAGCTTCATCTTTACTCTCATAATAAAAGCTTGACTCTAAGTTTGAGTCACTCTCGATTTCTACAATGAAACATTTCCCTTTCTTCTTGATCTTCTTCTTGAAGGACTACATCTTGTGTTCCTTTTTGCTGGATTTATCCTTTTTTTATCTTCAAGAATGTCAGGTGTAATGTGGCCTGGCTTCTTGCAGGAAAAGAAGATGACCTCCTTGCTGGGGTCTTGTTAAATTTTAGCTTACTGGAGCTCCTATCCCTTCTTCTGGAATCTTCAGTCTTTACCCACCCTCTAAACCATTTTTCTAGGAGATTAAACATCTCCTCATCATAAGTTGAAGCCTTTCCATCAGTTGTCTTCAAATTAATGGACTTATCTCTATCTCTAGGGATAGAGATTTTGTCATTCACTTCAGACACATCCCTACTCTTTAGGAAAAGTTCATAGGACTTGATTTTTCCTAATAAGGCATCGATTGTGGTTTCCATATGGCATCTGGACTATCTAAAGCCCTATATCCTTAAGTCTCATGCGCTTGGGAAGCACAAAAGAAGCTTACAATTGATCTCTATGAGTGAGATCTTCTTGTCCAATCACTTAATGAGTTCATTCATAATGATGATGAATCTCTCATATATTTCAGCAACACATTCATCAGCCTTATCCTGAAAGTTCTCATCTTGGAATATGGAAAGGTCTTATAGTTTTGGTAGTAATAATATATTGCTAGATGCCGCTCATTTTTTGTGAAACTTTTGTTGATACGTTCTGCATCAAGTGGGAGAATGTTAATGTTTCTATGGTGATCTGGAAGTACTCAAGCAGTTAGTCTTACTGTCAATGTGATTTGAGCCTATAGGGTCACATATAAGAGTATTTGGAGACATTGGAGGAAGGATTGTGTTGGCTCCACTCATATGGGATATGAGTATAGGAGCAATCCGATGACCTGAAGAAAACTATTGGATTACGTCGAGTGTGTATTGTAACACCCCCATCCATCACATAAAATATAATAGAAGGTCTAGCTGGGGCCCCGCACCATATTCCATGGACAGTCAGTGGAGTTACATATTGAGATCATAAATAATTTCGCATCCTAACTCAGAGTACATTCTAGTAGAAGTATTAAATTATTTTAAGAACCCAACCACACGTATCCACTAAACCAAATCAAGAATGATAAACCAAATACACAAATTGTTATGGCTTTCAAGCCTTACAAAAGTTTCCTCAAATAGATGTGTTTTACATACTTCGACAAACAGGCCGACCACACATGAAATTGTAAAAGTAAACACACTTCGCTTTGGCCTTTGAGGGTTTGCATAACAACCATGGGCTTCAACCCGCTATTTCCCGCTGGGCTCAACTACATCTGCAAGAAATCATTCCACCCAAACTGTTGCAAATAATGCAATAGTCAGCATTATCTGACCAAATTATAATGACCCCACCCCTCACTTGGGGTGACTGTGCACCTTCCCTACAGTCATTTAGCATAGATATATAATGGCAAATAGAATGTGCAATTTAAGCACCAATCACTACAAATGTTGGCACTACCAGCCACACACCCCTTGTACTTAAGGCACATTACGGTGTAACGTCCTGATTCATGCTAGACCCCTCGCACGCATTTTTTGAGTCAAGAGTGTTGACTCAGGCTCGAGGTGCACTGGTGGGTAGTCTTACACACAAGTCGGGAGGGGGGAGCATAGACTCAATGCTGGGTGTCAGGTTGCTACCACGCTGTAGTAGCGGGATACTGCGCGGTGGTAGAAGGTGTCGAGTGTTCACGACACATCTCGATAAGTGTTGAGTGGTACCGCATGGCGGTAGTTTATTACTATTGGTTGTAGTGTGTATCGAGTGTGTCGATTGGATTCGGTGAGCATCAAGTGCGTAGAGCGCACACGACAATCGTCAAGGTAATACTGCGTGGTGGTAGTCGAGCTGGGCATAGGCAAAATTCTTTGTGAGCAACCACTTAATTGTTGAAGTATCGATGGTTGTAGCATTTTGACATACCCACCGCATGGTAGTAGGAAGAGTTCTGCGCTGCAATAGTAGTCCATGGGGCGGCATCCGAGTGGTGGATCTAGAGATACCGCGCGGCGGTAGCTCCCAGATAGGGAAACCCTAGATTTAACTGGCCGCTCCTTTATAAATGATGTCCAAGACTTATCGCCAATCTTCTTCCTTATGAACTGCGCCCTTCGCTGAGAAGAACGGGAGCCCAAAGTTAATGCCATCATGCCGCCAAGGAGGAGGACATGATCCATGGTCGGAAATCAGGTGAGCTTCATACCTTCTCCCTTGGTGCTAGATCTTTAGATCTATTATAGGAGATATGTCCGCTCAAGTGAGCTTGAATTTGGTGCGTAATGGAGATCTCCTAGGTAGAGACCATGCTAGGACCGTTGTCTTAGGGTTTGTTGTCTTCAACCTTTCCTCGCTTCATTATGAGGACGATAAATATGGTTTCATGAAGAATGATGGTATATTTAGGTTGAATAAGGGAGGAGGAAGAGCTGAATGTATATTTGTATGAATGGATAGAGGAAGAAGATGAACCGATGTCGTTCGTTCGACTTTACAATGCTTGTAGAAATCTAATTTTTGTACGCAACAGGCTTCATGCTCGATTTAAGCCATGATCTGGGCACTTCTAAGTCTTGGGTTGAACACGAAAGTTATATCCCTCAGCAAGAACTTTTCAACGGATGGTTGCAGTTTTTCTAGTGAGCACTGTGGATCCCGCATAGTGTGACAGATGATGCTGCATTGAACTAACATAAGGCCAAGACATATTTTGTCTAAGTAGTTGATGTGTTAGCCTTGTGTTCGAATCTTGGATGTAGTAGGAAGTAGTTGCCTTGGATGACATATTGTGTTGGAAGAATCTAGTTGTGGAAACCGTGATGATCTAATGCATTATGTATGTTTTTTGATGGACCTAGGATGTACAAATGGTTCAACTATGCAATCCGATGAAAGTGCATACAATAATACTATGATGGTTGATATGTATTGGAAGAGTAATTGGTGCGCTTGTACTGAAACACCCCCTATCCATCGCATAACATATAGCAGTAGGTCCGGCCGGGGCCCGATGCCATATTCCACAGACAGACAGGGTGGTTACTCAATAGAAACCATCCAACCAATCCAACATCCTACACAGGGCATTCTAGCGGAAGCCGTTTTATAAGTTGCAATTAAGAGAACCCAGTAACAAGCATGAATGTCCACTAACAAGCCAAAAAGGAATGAAGTACATACACAAGTACTGGCCTTAAGGCCTTACAAATGGTTTACTCATATTACATGTTTTCCATACCACGGCACGCAGGCCGGTCATACATAAACAAAAGCAAGTAAAACACTCCAATTAGGCCTTCGAGGGGCTGCGTCGCAATTTGGGCTTTAGCCCGCTATTGATCGCTTGGTACAACAACACCTGCAAGCATAATCCACCGCACGGTGGCAAACAAAAGCAACGGTCAACAATGCTGACCAAATTATAACGATCCTGCCCCCAATTTGGGGCGGCGATGCTCCTTCCCTGCACTTATTAGCATAACCAAGCAGTATATATATATACATTGCATCACAGGCATTGGCACACACGGCCACACATCCCATGCACTCAGGGCCCATTTTCGGTGAACCGATCAATGTCATGTCAATTTAAGCCATAGACACCCCGATCTCACCACCACCACTTTGACGGCCACACTATGATCATTTTGTCTTCCCGGCATGGGTCACGTCAATTTAAGCCATAGACCGACAAAGACCCTCATGTATGCCAACGGCTCTAACCGAACGACATAGAACGGGTACGGTTCTGTCTGACTCGTTGCTCACACCGCAACGTTAATTTAAAACATATGCGCGGGTCAAACTTCTCCCAAGTCCCGTTTCTATCACACACTTCACATAACCAGGTTATGTTCAAGTTGGCTCCCAGGCCACCATGTTGGCAGAATCACGCATCTGCCCAGTTTTTCGGGTGCACCTTGGGGTTAATCCCCAAGGCTCCCTGTTGCAATCTACCACGTAGAAAACCCGAAAAACACACATTCGCACGGAGTCTTCTCCGGCCATTTATGCAATGCAACATCATCGATCCAGACCAACATGTCCGGATAGGCATCACACATCATGCCTATGTCCGTTCTCGATTACGAACTCTACACAACGGGGACTTCACATATTTACCCGAAGTAACGTCTCCAACTCACCGCAAACTCGCGAGAGCGGGCTTCCTATGCAAAAGAAGGAGAGCTTCACATGCTCAAGTAGAGAATCATTACCCTAGCGTTCTTCTTTGGCGCCATGGAAATGTACGCGGATGTAAAGCACCACAATCTCCTTTCCTTCGTAGATCCGAAGTCGGATCGCGATTTGGAGCTCTGAAACTCCTCCAACGACTGGATCTAGACTCCTTCTTCCTCTTTTGCTCTCCCCTCTCTCTAAGATTTAGACAGAGAACCACATAGAAGAATAAGGGTTTTGAAACCTTATACTCGGGTATAACCCCATCGGGAAATAACCATAGCCGTCGGATCCCACAAAAGGGATGCACGGATACGATCCAGGTCCGACCTGGACAAATGGGGCTAAACACCGCACGAATCACCAACAGGAGCAGGACACGTCCGCGTCAAAATAGTATCGAAAAAATTAGTCAACTCCCGCCAAAACCCATGTGTCGACACTTCGCATCGAGTGTCAAACATGCCACATAACATCCCGCGCTCGACGATCGTTGAACCAAGATCATCGAACCCTGCCAAAATGTAGATCCCAGATCACAGGCCATTCGTTGAATGAAGATCGATGGCGATTCGGCGACCGCAGAATGTCGACAATTCGTCGACCGCAGAACGTCGACAATTCGTCGACCGCATAATATCGACAGATCGTCGACCGCAGAATTGTGACCAGATCGTCGATCGCTGCTCGACACGCACTGGGACACGCCCGTGTCCCAGGCCGTGTGCCCCCTGCCAAATTCCAAATTTGGCCTGAAACATCTCTCGTCGCTCTTCTGAGTTTCGGGGCATTACAGCTCTCTCCCTCTTAAAAGAATTTCGTCCACGAAATTTCATAAAGGAAATATAAGTACAAAATTAAATTGTACCTGAGCGGAACAACTCTAGATACTCGTCAAGCATAGTCTGATCTCATTCCCAAGAGAGCTCTTCTCGGCCGCAATTGTCCCAATGGATCTTGACCATCCTGATCTCTTTATTGTGTAGCCGCCTGACCTCCGAGTCCTCAATCCACACAGGCTTGACCTTTGTCGTCAACCCACTATTCACTGGCACTTGATCAACCGCAATCACTTACGAAGGCTCTAGCACCGCCTTCCGAAGCACCGATATGTGGAATACATCGTGTAAACCACTAAGCTCCACCAATAGCTTCAACCGATAAGCCGCTTCGCCAATCCTCTCCAGAACCTCAAACGACCCAAGGTGCCTCGGGCTTAGCTTTTTCAAGCGCCGCACCCATGAGACACCCTTGAACGGCTTGATCTTTAAGTACACCCAATCACCCACAGCGAACTCCACGTTCCTGTGCTTGGCATTATAGTACTTCGCCTGACAGTCCTGAGCGATTAACAATCTCTCCCGAATGATTCGCACCAATAAAGTAGCATCTTCCACCTCTTGATGTTTGTACAACTTTGACTCACCCGTTTCTAACCAAGACAACGGCGTGCGACATCTCCTACCATAAATGCCTCGAAGGGCGCCATTTGAATACTCGCTTGGTAGCTGTTGTTGTACGAGAACTCCACCAAATAAAGGTGATCTTCCCATTGCCTTCCAAAGTCTAGGACACACATGCGGAGCATGTCTTCCATTGTCCTATTGACCCTCTCGGTCTGCCCATCCGTTTGCGGATGGAAGGCTGTGCTAAAACTCAGCTTTGTTCCCAACATCTGCTGCACAAGCCTCCAATCATTGGACATGAACCGCCCATCTCGGTCACTCACGATGCTGCGGGGCACACCATGAAGCCGCACAATATTGTCTACATACAACTTTGCCAATTTATCAACCGGATCATCCTTCCTATGCGGAATGAAATGCGACACCTTCGTTAAACGATCTACGACCACCCAAATGGCATCGTTCCCCTTTTGTGACCTTGGCAACCTGTGCACAAAGTCCATAGTGATGTCATCGAACTTCCACTCCGGAATAGGCAAGGATTTCAAGAATCCTCCCGGCTTTTGGCACTCCGCCTTCACCAAGGCACAAGTTTGGCACTTCGCCACGTACAGCGCCACATCCTTCTTCAGTCCTGGCCACCAGAACAATTTCTTAACATCGCAGTACATCTTTGTGCTCCCCGGGTGAATTGAATACTTGGTATGATGCGGCTCGTACGACAATTCCACCCGCAAATTTCCCACGCTTAGTACGCACAGACGACCGTCTTTCCAAAGTAATTCGTCCTCCACAACGAATTGGGAATTTGACCCATATAGAGCCTCTATCATGAGTTGCTTCATGTGGCCATCCAAATCCAAAGCCTATCGAATCCGATCAGCCAGGTCATATTGAACTTCAGTCCAATTCAAGAGTGCTTCAGCACTTGACTTCTTGTCTACGCAAGAAATCTCCAACACCTCCAACTCCCGAAACAACCGCTCGTCATGGATCGACAGCCAATTGGCTTGAGCTGGGGCCCGACGACTCAACGCATCCGCAACCACATTACCTTTACCAGGCACGTAGTGGATATTGAATATATAGTCCCCCAGGAACTCCATCCATCTAAGTTGCTGCATGTTCAGATCTTTCCGATCAATCAAATACTTCAGGCTCTTATGATCGGTGTAGATATCAATCTTCACACCGTACAAATAATGCCTACACAGCTTCAAGGCAAAAATCACGGCCGCTAACTCCAAGTCATGGAGTTAGCGGATAGTTCCTCTCGTGCACATTCAGCTGTCTCGAGCCATATGCTATAACGCTTTCATGCTGTAACAGCACACACCCCAAACCACTGCCTGAAGCATCGCTGTAAATCTCATAACCTTCGGTCCCACTCGGCGAACTCAGCACATGCATCGTGGTCAACCGACATTTCAACTCCTCAAAAGTTCGCGCGCACTCCGGCGTCCAAACGAACTTCTGCTCCTTCCTCGTCAAAGTAGTGAGAGGTAATGCTATCCGCAGGAAGTTCTCTACGAAGCGCCTATAATAGCCGGCAAGCCCCAGAAAGCTACGGACTTCCGCTACCGTAGAAAGCTCAGGCCACTCCCGTATCACAACAATCTTCGTCGGATCCACTACAATACCTTCCCCACTCACTATATGACCAAGGAACGCCACTGAGGACAACCAAAACTCGCACTTCGAGAACTTGGCATACAATTGATTCCTCCTTAGCGTCTCCAAAACCAAATGAAGATGCCTGAAGTGATCTTCCTCACTCTACGAGTACACCAAAATATCATCGATGAAGACGATCACAAAATGGTCCAAGTACTTCCTGAAGGTTTTGTTCATCAAATCCATGAACACTGACGATGCATTTGTCAGCCCAAATGGCATGACCGTAAACACATAATGCCTGTATCTCGTACTGAACGTTGTCTTCGTGATATCACTCTCCCTTATTCGCATATGATAGTACCCGGACTTGAGGTCCAACTTTGAGTACACCGTCGACCCGACTAACTGATCGAATAGATCATCAATCCGGGGGATCGGGTACTTGTTCTTTTCCGTCAACTTGTTGAGCACCCGATAATCAATACATAGCCTCACGCTTCAGTCCTTCTTCTTAACAAAGAGGACTGGCGTGCTCCAAGGCGAAGAACTTGGATGCACATACCCTAGCTCCAACAACTCTTGCAGTTGAACCTTCAGCTCCGCCATTTCCTTAGGCGCTAGCCGATATGGAGAGCGTGACACAGGCTTTGCACCTAGTACGAGCTCTATCGTAAAATCTATCTCCCGCTGCGCCGGGACTCCAGGAAGATCGCTAGGGAACACATCAGGGTACTCCGATACCACTGAAATACTGTCCAACGCGGGCTTAGGCTTTGCAACCTCCACTAGTTTAAAGAATAGTTCTGCACTGGCACGAACCGCCTTCACTACCTGAAGAGCAGACATCAACGTCTTGCTTGACCCCTTCAAGCCCGTGAAAGTCATCTCACGACCTGCTCCCAGCTTGACTTCCTTGCTACCGCAATCAATATAGGCTCGCTGCTCCGAGAGCCAGTCCATGCCAAATATGACGTCGAATTCCACTAGCAGCAATAACGACGCTTGCAAATGGAACTCCTGGCTCCCAATTCGAATCTTCACGCCACAGATTCTATCTGTGCACATCGAACACCCATTGGGCAACAACACATCCAACTTGTCCTTCGCCATCGAAGAAGGTACTCCGATGCGCGATATGAATCCTTCGGACAAGAAGGAGTGTGAAGCTCCCATGTCAAAGAGTGCTCTTGCCGGATACTCACAAATCAAAATAAATTCTAAACAAGCAGTGGTAAGGTAACAAGCACATAACAAGTATTTAAGAGATTAACTTGCTATAAATTTAAATTTTACCTATCACCACATCCGCCTGTTTGATGGCCTCCTGTTGGCCAAGATTATAAACCCTCGGTTGGGCCGGAGCATAATGGGATGCGGTTGACTCCACCGCCTTGCCCTTCTCTTCATAAGTTGCTCCCGGCTTCCTTTCGGACTTGGGACGTCCGCTCTAGCAATCGCGGGCAAAGTGCCCCGGCTTTCCACAAGTAAAGCATGCACCCGGGGTCCGACCCGTAGTCGCCCTATAAGCACCTGAAGAAGGAGCTGGACCCAAAGTCCTAGCCTTCTTAAAGAATTTACTGTACCCAGACTTTGAGGTAGTAGGCACCTTGAACTCAGATTTCTTGTCACCAATGCTTTTCTTTGCTTGTACATTCTTCATGTCCTTCTCCAAGGACTGGGCCGTGTTGACCAAGGTCAAGAAACCCTGCGTCATCGGCCCCGAGAGTAGTAACCTTAAATCATCCCTCAACCCTTCATAGAATCAGTTCGTCTTGCGCTCCTCATCCGCGATGGTGGAGCTAGCATACCGACTCAATCGAGTAAACTCGTGGAGATATTCATCCATGCTACTCTCTCCTTGAACCAACTTCAGGAACTCGTTCTCCAAAGCTATCCTCTGCGTTGAAGGGAGGTACCTAGCTAAGAACAGTCTCGAGAACTCCTCCATCGAGACGTCTGTAAGTTGCCTACCTCTCAATAGATGCAGCTCCAATCTTTCCCACCACAATCTCGCTTCACCGTCTAGAAGGAACGTAGCAACAGTGGTCATTTGCCATTCTTCCGTCTCCGTTGCTGTCAAGACTCTCTTCACACGGGAGAGCCAGTCTTCAGCTTGAGATGGGGTTCCCAACCCCGAGAATACCGGAGGATTAAAGCTCATGATATGTTTAAGCTGTCTCTCGGTTGCCCTCCTCATCACCACCGGTTCCTCTACTACCTGTTCCACCCTTCTCTGCTCAGCCACTTGCAGTGGTACCTGCTCCATCGCAGGAGCGAGCTACTGCACCTGCCTTGCAGGCTGCACATTGATCATTGCAAACACTGCTTCAGCCACCAGTCGAATGTTTTACGCCGAAGGAGGTGTTGCAGGAGCATCATTTGGTGCACTGCTAGCCTCAGAAACTCGACGTTCTGACGGCCCAGCACCGCTTCTGGTCACCTATAGTTGTACAAAACACCGTTAAGCGACCAAACAATATTGTAAACAGCAATTATAGGAACACGCAGGTTCTCCAAGCACGTGTATTTTCATTCCTAAGTGGACATTCATGGGTTCTTTTGTTGTTATAACGACGACGCACACACATGTGCTCACCACCCCTTAAAAATAATTCGTCCATGAATTCATTTAAGCCTGACCGAAATAAGTAGTCTGATACCAAATTGTAACACCCCCTATCTGTCGCATAGCATATAGCAGTAGGTCCGGCCGGGGCCCGACGCCATATACCACAGACAGACCGCGTGGTTACTCAATGGAAACCATATAACCAATCCAACGTCCTACACAGAGCATTCTAGCGGAAGCAGTTTTATAAGTTGCAATTAAAAGAACCCAGCAAAAAGCATGAATGTCCACTAACAAGCCAAAAAGGAATGAAGTACATACACAAGTACTGGCCTTAAGGCCTTACAAATGGTTTACTCATATTACATGTTTTCCATACCACAACACGCAGGCCAGTCATACATGAACAAAAGCAAGTAAAACACTCCAATTAGGCCTTCGAGGGCCGGCTTCGCAATTTGGGCTTTAGCCCGCTATTGACTGCTTGGTCCAGCAACACCTGCAAGCACAATCCACCGCACGGTGGCAAACAAAAGCAACGATCAGCAATGCTGACCAAATTATAACGATCCCGCCCCCAATTCGGGGCGGTGATGCTCCTTCCCTGCACTTATTAGCATAACCAAGCAGTATATATATTGCATCACAGGTATTGGCACACACGACCAACACCCCGTGCACTCAGGGCACATTCTCGGTGAACGGGTCAATGTCACGTCAATTTAAGCCATAGACACCCCGATCTCACCACCGCCACTTTGACGGCCACACTATGAGCATTTTGTCTTCCCGGCATGGGTCACGTCAATTTAAGCCATAGACCGCTGAAGAGCCTCACCTATACCAACGACTCTAACCGAACGACATAGAATGGGTACGGTTCCGCCTGACCCGTTGCTCACACCGCAACATTAATTTAAAACATATGCGCGGGTTAAACTTCTCCCGAGTCCCATTTCCGTCACACACTTCACATAACCCGGTTATATTCAAGTTGGCTCCCAGGCCACCATGTTGGCAGAATCACGCATCTGCCCAGTTTTCCGGGTGCACCTTGGGGTTAATCCCCAAGGCTCCCTGTTGCAATCTACCACGTAGAAAACCCGAAAAACACGCATTTGCACGGAGTCTTCTCCGGCCATTTATGCAATGCAACATCACCGATCCAGACCAACATGTCCGGATAGGCTTCACAAATCATGCCTATGTCCGTTCTCGATTACGGACTCTACACAACGGGGACTTCACATATCTACCCGAAGGAACGTCTCCAAGCTCGCGAGAGCGGGCTTCCTATGCAAAATAAGGAGAGCTTCACATGCTCAAGTAGAGAGTCGTTACCCTAGCGTTCTTCTTTGGCGCCATGGAAATGTACGCGGATGTAAAGCACCGCAATCTCGTTGCCTTCGTAGATTCGAAGTCGGCTCACGATTTGGAGCTCTGAAACTCCTCCAACGACTGGATCTAGACTCCTTCCTCTTTTGCTCTCCCCTCTCTCTAAGATTTAGATAGAGAACCATACAGAAGAATAAGGGTTTTGAAACCCTGTACTTGGGTATAACCCCATCGGGAAATAACCATAGCCGTCGGATCCCACGAAAGGGATGCACGGATACGATCCAGGTCCGACCTGGACAAATGGGGCTAAACACCGCACGAATCACCAACAGGAGCAGGACACGTCCGCGTCAAAACAGTGTCGGAACAATTAGTCAACTCCCGCCAAAACCCGTGTGTCGACACTTCGCGTCGAGTGTCAAACACGCCACATAACTTCCCGCGCTCGACGATCGTCGAACCAAGATCATCGAATGCTGCCAAGACATCGATCCTGGATCACTGGTCCATTCGTCGAACGAAGATCGCTGGCGATTCATCGACCGCTGAATGTCGACAATTCGTCAACCGCAGAATGTCGATAATTCGTCGACCGCAGAATATCGACAGATCGTCGACCGCAGAATTGTGACCAGATCGTTGACCGCTGCTCGACACGCCCTAGGACACGCCCGTGTCCCAGGCCGTGTGCCCCCTGCCAAATTGCAAATTTGGCCCGAAACGTCTCCCGTCGCTCTTTTGAGTTTCGTGGCGTTACATGTACGATATATGCAATCGATAATAAGTAAACAATGAAAGAACTGGTGGTGTATAAATGTACATTATTTTTAATTATCTAGAAACGTATATGTTATGTTGATTGTTTACGGAAAAAAGATGTACTTGATGATAAATGATTTGATGTGCATGCACATGCTAAACTTAGAAAAGTGGCCAGATGAATATTATGCCCATGGTCATGCTATGAGCTTATTTATCTTATGAATTGAAAGTATGATCGGAATATGTCCATCGCCTAGAGTTGTGTTAACTCCCTACGGGTAGCAGTGATGGTCGTATAAGAATCGAAGGGATTTGATATCTTAGGTTATGACGGAACGTTGCATGCTTGGATAATGGGTAAGTTGTTATGGAGGGACTCATTGTGGAGCCCTTGCGTGCTTTTGAGCAAGGGATTGGTCTGATGAGAAGAGACTCGATTTGAGCCCTTGAATGTTTGATGACATGGCTAAGTGTAATTACATGCTATGTGTGTTGACACACAATGTCATAATCCTGGGTTAAAGATAGTGTGGCAGGTCTACAGGCTCTCCAGTCATCACACCTACAGGAGTTGACAGATAGACCTTAGGCAATTGGGCTTGGTCCTCAATGCTCATTCCCGGGGCTCCTTGCGTGCCATTGGATGGTTGGGATTGGTACTTTGGTGATACTCTCCCAAAGGCTCCTTCCGTGCCAATTATAGGCTAGTTGGGTTGTGTTCTTTGTGCTCACATCTACCCAAGACCCCTTCTGAGCCATAGTAAGCAGAGGCTCTGATGTTGCGTTCTTAGCGTTAAGGCGTACATAGGCCTAGGACTTGTAGTGTGGATACCCGCCTTGTAGTGGAAATGGCCGCTCTACTGTCACCGTTTGGCCACAACAGATGACGCCTGAGAGGTTAGTTATCTGCTCGAAAGGTTGAAACTAAAGGACTATGCTGACATAGAAAAACAGAGTGTGTGAGTTGCATGGGTGCATCATAAACCATCATTGCATTGCAATGCAGCGCATAAGATCCTCATCATATAAATTTATATGGACACTTTTATGTGATGAGTTACTTTTTGTTAAGCCGATCCATAACTTATAAATCTGTATGGGTATTTTTATAAGTTAAGTTCTATTTCTGTTTGTAGATTAAATGCTGGTAGTTGAAAGCTCTTTCTCTTGCAGCACTTCTAGTGTAAAATGATGTTCATATTTGATATACACTGCTATTGTTACATTTATGATATGTAGAGATATATGTTGGGTTTTGTTATACATCACAACTGTTGTGCGTAGCGGAATTGGGAACAATAAAACCCAAAAGAAATCTGGATCTAGCGATGAACATTGATCAAGAAGTAACATAGCCATAAATAAATTTTACCTTAGTAGAATTAAGTCGATACTCAACCAAGGTGCGCCAAAGATATCCGATGAACGCTAACGGCCGGAGTTTAGAACATAGAATAGTGTCCACGTCTCTAAAAATATCCACACGAGCACGGAGAACTATTAGACTCTTGTCACACAAGATCTAGGTTGGAAGAAGGGATGCCCTTAATGTCTCCATGGATTACTAGATCCGTTAAAGGAGAGGTGGTGCTGACGAAGATGACGCTTAGGAAATGATTTCTGGCGATGACAACAAGTCGGGTGGTCGGCGGTAAGAAGAAGCGATCACGACCAAGAGAAACAGTTCCGTCAGAAAGAAGATTGTCTCGCTCGATTAGGTCAGGAAAATCGCGTATGTCTTTCTCTGTCTTCGATTTACTGTATATATTGTATATATAATGAATACCATGACAGTCGATAACTGCAAACCACGCCTAATCAGACTTAAAGGAAATTAACAAGAGGAAACATAATTCGTCGTATATATACATCATTATCTGACGAATCAAGAACCATTCATCGAAACAACACATATATACTCGACGAATCAAGATAGGGCAAACCATCCAAGCAAAAATGCAATAGACGACAAATCAGAGTCTAACTCGTCGAAACTATCATGACGATACTCGACGAACCAAGTCTAATTCTTTGAGACAATATTACGATACTCGACAAATTCAAACAGGCTCGTTTATATGTTATGACTATACTCGTCAAATTCAAAACTATTCATCGAAACCTTAAGACTATACTCGACGAATTTCCCTTAGATTCTTCCGACTACTTACCTGATGACCCTTATTCACAATATTAGGTCACAGAATGAAAATTCTTCAAATCCAGAATGTCATAGGTTTCATCCTTCACTCATATCACATATGAGAAAGGCCAACACAAACCTTTCCAACTTCTCCAATTCTCTTATGTGCGACCTCATATGCTCATATTGCGCTGGCAGTGAGACAACATGTTTGATCACTTCCAAATCGCCATGATAACACCAACAATATACCACATGCTTGTGTTGAAACCGAAAATCGGTCTTTATGGAGTTCGACTCTCGGGGAAGGGTGACCACACACTTACTTCTATCTTACAAGCTTAATTACCAAAGACTTGGCATAAGAAATGGACCCAAGGCTCCAGCACGGAGGTCCCATCACACATCCAGAAGATCTTAAGAGAGCTTGCCCTCCGTAGCCAAGAGCTAAGCTAAGGATACCTCAGAAAGCGTAAGAAGACTAGGGCATAAGTAAGCATGCCTTCTGAGGTACCCCCTTGGGTCTATTTATAGTTTTTTGAAGCTGGTCTGCCAACAGCGTACCTTTGCTGTTTGGAACGGCTATATGCAGCCAAAAGTAGTCTGCCAACAGCATAGATCTGCTTTTATAATCGGCTATATGAAGACCTAATTAGGTTAACCACGTGATACCTGCACCCCACTCTTAGTAGAAATCGGGACCAACTCGCCACTAGCCTGGGCGGACGCGGGCTGTTGAACGCAACTCGCCGATATCGATAGGTGAGAGCGAGTTAGCTCGTGTAACTCACCCGCACATCCTGGCGGAAGCGGGCTCGTGGTCCTGGTTCGCCCGCCTAAATGGCGGGTGCGGGCCAGCGGCCCTAGCTTGCCCACTTGCCTGGCAGTCCCACTCGGCAAACACTAGGTTATACACAATCATCGTTCTTTTTGAGCTCAACAAAGATCAGAAAGAATATCCAACCCCATGTGTTCGGTGAGCACTTGCTGAGCTGGAGTGAATATTTTGGTGGGTCCCACCAATATGCTATAAATATGCCACCGGGCCTCCAGTAAAAATCCCGTCTTCTTTCTTTTACCTTGCTTGTAAACTGTAGCTGAGTGATGCCCATGTCAAAAGAGATGCGAGCGTGCCTAGTGGCCGCGAGGGAGGGGACGCGGGAGTAGGTCCTCAATGCTGCTCCTTGGCTGGTGGGTGGATCACCCGGTCCCATCTTTAGGCCGAAGAAGGCGAATATGATCAGGCGGTCTCCCCCGAATGGCGCCCCTACATCCAGTTCGGCGGTCGGTGCCGAGGCCATTCATGAGGTATGCGGGCCTATTGCCTAATTTGTTACTCCGTTTCGAATCTATTTTCTGCAGGAGGTACCCTGAGTTGATGTAGGCAGTATAATGGAACTGGGGCATTCCTCTCCACGGATAACTGAGGGGGTCGCCAGCCCTTCGACCCTGGGGCCTGCCCCTCCCGCGATTCCTCAATTGCCAACCCGCCCCGGGCTAGGGAAATATTTTGCGACTCTCGAAGACAAGATCTTCCAGGGCCAGCCAGGTTCCTCCCACCCACATACCAATGCGGGGTATGTGTCGATCCCCAGTGAGTTTGTACACTTGCTTTCTTGTGACCGCTTACTTTTTCTGATCTTTCCTACTTTTGCAGGCTTCAATGAGATCTCCTCCTCCAATGTCGAAATAAGCTGGAGATGCTAGCCTCCCCATTCCATGGACCACATCTCGGGATACCTGGGCGACCTGCAGGATGCTTATGAAATGAAGAGGCAGGTGACAAGGTTATTCTAGAAACAATCTGTGATGCTACAAGAGGTTTGCGATAGGGTGGATGAGGATAATGCCGAAGCGGAGGAGTGGTTCGCGGTACTAAAGGGCATGAGGTGCCTAGCTGATGACGATGGGACGACTTCTCCGGGGGTGCACATTATGCGAGAGGAGGAACGACTCAGGCATGCCACAGAGTAGGTCGATCTGGCTCAGCGGGAACTATCAGCGGTTCACGAATACTTTTATTCTCGCGTGTTGCCCTGTTCCGGGGCTCGAGGGTGGGGCAGGTGGAAGTAGATTTAGTACTGAGCCACCCTCCCCTTCCTCACAATCGGCCGACAGGCACGAGTCACACCTGTATCTTGGATCAGCCCGCATGATAGGGCCATGAAATTGATTCATCTTTTCTCAAGAGCATCAAACTCTTCCTTATTTGTAAATATTTGGGACTTCTCGCCCACTGACGGGCTTATGTTTGTTGTATATTATTTTCATAGCTTGTCACTGCTTAGGTTTCTCTAGGCGAAATCCAGACGAGGTGCCCATACTCGCCCCTCTGCCAGACATGAGCCAGTGTTTTCGCCCGCCTCTTTGGCAGACGTTTATCAGCGTGGCTCGCCTGCCACTTTAGCAGACGCGAGTCAGTGCGGCTCACTGCCGCATAACTTTAGTAAGGTCGTGGCGAGTTGGCGGGAACTAGTGGTAGGCTCAGAAGTGGAAGCGTTGGGGTGTATTTTTGCTATCCGCACATTTCTCACCGATGGGACGTGTTCCCGCCCATTCCTTTCCTATAAATTAGCCCCATCGCTTATTCCCACCTACGATATTTAAGACCTTCCGTTCCTTCTACCCTTCCTGTGACTCCCTACCCATCCCCTCTTTGTGAGAACTCCAGCGTCCTGCTTAGTTATCTGTCTACGAGATGGAAGGTAGTGGTGGAGATGCTGAGTGGTGAAGCAAGTGTGCCTGGACCTTCTCCGATCACTCCTTCTTCTGTGCCACCACCACCAAAGCTGAATTCATCGAAGTGGTTGGCAACTTCATCCCACCTGGCTTTGAGGCGAGGCGGCCTGGAGAGGAAGAGAAGATCAATGATCTTTTCGTCGGGGAGCTTGCCATCCCCATTGATCATTTTGACGCGGGCCTCTGACTGCCCCTATGGCTAGAGGTCAGGCTGGTACTGAAGTATTTTGGGGTCATCCCTGGCCAGATGACTCCCAATTTGGTGGCCACCGTTGTCGTGTTTGCTTGCTACCTATTGGAGGAGCAGATCGAGTTCAGCCTTACGGTCTTCCGCAAGCTGTTCTCCTTCCGGACGAACAAGGATGTGATGGGTATTGCATCCACAATAACACAAATTTGTGTGAAGTCACCCTTGAACAAAGATGAATTAAGTTTGTATTTGATGTCCTTTTTAGTTGAGTGTTTGCAGGATATAATTGCCAAGTATAGACCAATGTTAGTCTACAATGAGTCACCAAACCCAGGACAATATAATGTAATCCCTCATTGTGTGATCCATGGTGTTGACTCATGTGTGAAAGATATAGTACCTAAACACCTAGAGGGGGGGTGAATAGGTGACCTAATTCTTTTTTTTTAACTTTAATGGCAGCAAACAGTTATAACACAGAATCTACTCTACTTTTGCACAGCAATCACACAGCATACACAGCAAAGCACAGCACAGCAGACACAGAGTTTTATAGTGGTTCCCCAAGCTTTGGGTACATCCACTTTCCCCCTTCGCCTATCTAGCAGTGTACTAGATTCGGTCAAACTTCACCACTGTCTCAGAACCCAAACTGGTTCCTACACCTCAGGCCCAAGGTCCTACAACTCAGCTTTTCCACAAAGCCTACACTCAGCCACAAAGGCCTACACTCAGCCAACAAGGCCTACACTCAGCCAACAAGGCCTACACTCAGAGATTTCAATCTCCTACACTTAGGCTCTCAAGCCCTACCCTCAGCCTTTATAATTACAGGCTTACAAAACACTCAGATCCAAAGGATCTTACAAGATAAAAATGAATTTACAATTATTAACTCAGCAACCCAAAGACAAGAGAAGGGAGTTGTGAGTTTCTTGATGAGTTCTTGGAAGAACACAGCTGGATTCAATCTGACTTAGCTTTCTTCAAAGATTCTTGAAAGTAGAACTCAATGAGATTGACTCCTTCTGCAGTTGATCCTTGACCTCTACTACTTAGAATTCAGAATGAAGCTGAACCCTTATTCTCAGCCTAGTTCCAATGGCTGATTTCTTGGATGGAGCCCTCTCTCTCCAACTTCTTAGATCTGTACTTGGACAGCTAGATCTTCTTGTTTTGATACTTGATCAATAACTTGAACAACTCTGTGAACCACTTTTTGAATTACTTCAACAACTTCAACAACTACTTGAACAACAGTTTCTGTAGACTGTATGAGCCTATTTATAGGCCTTCTTCATGGTAACCGGCTGGTCCGGTCCATAACTGAATTCTGACATCTCTGACAGGTGTTGTATACCGGCTGGAACGGCAGCTGTCAAATCATCCAGTCAGTTCTTGAAAGTTCTCTAACTGTCTGAAATGTCGAGACTTTCTGTCTTTAAGTGTCGACACTTATAGACCAAGTATCGACACAAGTTGTGTAAGTGTCGACACAAGTCTACAAGGTGTCAACACAACTCCTTGTGTTGTAGATTCTATGTCTCGACACAGTTTCTTCTTCAAGTGTCGACACTGAAATTGAGTGTCGACACAAGTACTTGATCTTCTATCTTTTGCTGAATTCTTCTAAGTGTCGACACATCTCCTTTGTGTCGACACATCTTCATGTGTTGAATCTGTCAAGTGTCGACACTGCTTCTTGGTGTCGACACATAGTATTCAATGTTGATACTTACTGAGTGTCGACACAGCTCCTTGTGTCGACACTTGATTCTTCTGTTGAAACTTCAGCTGGGTGTCGACACATTCCCTTAGTGTCGACACTTGTACTTATAATAATTTGTTGATCTTTCTATTCTTTGCTAAGTGTCGACACAGCTCCATGTGTCGACACATTCTTCAAGTGTTGAGTCTTCAGCTGAGTGTCGACACATTGTTCTGGGTGTCGACACTTACTACAAATATTGACTCTTTTGTTGAGTGTCGACACATTGTTCTGAGTCTCGACACTTATACTTAGTCTCTGCTGACTTTTGCTGAGTGTCGACACAGCTCCAAGTGTCGACACTTTCTGGTGTAGACACAGTTCTTCTAGGTGTCGACACTGCTGTTAAGTGTCGACACTGCTTTACTGTACTTTCTTCATTGAGTGTCGACACAGCTCCTTGTGTCGACACTTTCTGTCTGGTGTCGACTCTGCATCCCAAGTGTCGACACAATGACTCCAAGTGTCGACACTGCTTGTCTGGGTGTCGACACAAGTCTTCTTAAGTGTCGACACTTTCCCTCTGGGTATCGACACATGGACTTAGAAATTTTTGCTTCAGTCCTGCAAATACTTAACCTGCACAAGTAACTCAAAAACACATCAAATACATTTTTATGTATATCATTGAGTTGGGTGAGGCTTCTTCAAATCAGGTACATTTAAACCAATGTACCCAACAATCTCCCCCTATTTGGAGAAGTCATAACCCTTAGTCAATGATATACACCATTCATAATTAAAATTACACAATGATGTAAGGCAGGATAATATACAGCAGGGTAAACATAAACATGTA
Organism: Platanthera guangdongensis; assembly: GCA_039583875.1. Classification (NCBI taxonomy): domain Eukaryota; kingdom Viridiplantae; phylum Streptophyta; class Magnoliopsida; order Asparagales; family Orchidaceae; genus Platanthera; species Platanthera guangdongensis. The sequence goes on from CM077150.1 coordinate 87,622,740, forward strand.
TCAATTTCACATGTATACAAATTCATCATCACAGAACAAATATGAAATAGACATAGACATTATCACAGAACAAACATGAAATAGATTAATCATATATTGTTCTAATATCTGTCTTATACAGTTTCAGAAGTTCACAAAAATGTTTTACATCAAAAAGATTACACAGTAAACTTTAAGAAAATTCTAATTCTATTTCAGTTCAGATTCCTTGATAACTATTCCTTTGCCAGCATGAACTTTAGCTTGGACAGGAGCATCAGCAGCTTCAGCATCAGCAGGCTTCTTGCCTTTCAGATCTTTCTTCTTAAGCTCTTCTGCTTTGATCTTTTGTCTTTCAAAATAATGGTATGGCTTAGGAAAGTACTTGCTAGGCTCCTGGGCAGTAGGAGGTAGCTTTCCCATCTTTGCCTTCCTTCTATATTGGACAATTGCCTCCTGTCTAGATTCATGTTTTCTCCATTCAGCTTCAGAGAACCATTTGTTCCTGTCATGAATGTTGTCTTTGGCAGCTTTCCAGGCAGTTAATATAATGTTTCTAGAGGTAGGGCTCCATTGCTCAAAATCTGGTCTCTGTTCAGCTTGTTCCCTAAACCTCTTCTTAGACAATCTTATCTCTTCTTCTTTTTGCAATGCCTCTTGCATGGCTTCAGATATAGGATGAACAACCTTTTCAATAATAACATTGTCCTTGCCCCCAGGTGGGCTGTACATGGTTTGTACATCAGCATGCACCATTTCAAAATCTGGAGGAGGATAAATGACTTGAGCTACTTCTGGTTGCTCACCTCCAAGATAGGCAGGGTTAATTCCAGATTCAGCAACATCATTGTCATCACACAGAGGAGGATATCCAAGAGTTGCTCTGATAGAATTTGATATCCACTTAGCATGGTCAGAGCTTGCCTTGACTAACACTCTCTCCCCCTTTATGACTTCTCTAGCCATGTGATCTCTGACATCATCCTTCTGAAATCTGATTTGATTATCCAAGTATCTGACTCCATCTTTAAAGAAAGGTTTGAGCTTTTGAAGTTGTTCAGATATGGCCTTCTGGGAGGCTTGGATAGCAGTCTTAACAGTAGAGAGTTCTTCTTGGAATAATTTATCAAATTCAGCTTTAACAGCAGCAGTAGAGGTAGAAGGTCCAGCAGCCTGGTTCTTTAATTCTGTGACAATAGCATTATGGGAAGCAGTAAGATTGTCATTCATCCTTAGCTGATTTTCAAGAACATACCCTTGCTTTAATGCTATGTCATCCACTTGTGCTTTTATCTTCTCTTGGTGTGTTGCCAAGTACACCACTGCATTTCCACCCTTGTGAAAACAGTCTGTCATTTCCTTTTTGTTAAGATTCATCTCGAATCTTATTGACTTGATATCTTGGGCCAGATCAAATTGCAATGATTTCTGCCCTTCATCCACATACTTCTCAATTGCTTTTCTATGTTCATCCAGTTTAATCTGCATTGCCACCATTAAAGCACTATAATCTATTGATGGGGCTTGCTGAACTATAGGCTGTGGTGCAATAGATTGTAGAGCTTTATTATAACTTTGGCTTCTTCTCTTGAATACATAAAGTTTCTTTTGCTTAGCCCTTGTAGCCTCCTCATCTTCAGATTCTGAGGAGCTGGCTATGTCAACCCTCTCCTTAGGGCTTGGAGGCCTCTCAGTTTGCACATCTGGTGCATTCTCAGGTTCTTGCCTCACAGGCTCTTCCAGAATGTGCATTTGCTCCCCCTCAGCAGCAACATTATCTCTTTCAGCAGCAGCCTTGTCCATGTCAAAATCTGCTTGATCCAGATTTAGGAATAAATCTTCCATGGTGTATTCTTGTGGAGACTGAGCAGGAGAAATTCTGGACTCTTCAACCACTGGATCAGGAACCACTTCTAGTACAACAGATGTGTCTTTTATAACAGCATCTGGAACTTGACTATTCAGCTGAGTTTGCTGATGATCATCAGACAAATCAGTATCTTCCATAGAAAAATCTAAAGTGTTTAGTTCAGTGATTACCTCTAGTATAATGGTGGTTGCTTGTTCACTTTCCAGTGTAGTGGGTTCAGTTACAACTGGAAGCTCCCCCTGGCTTTGATCCTTGTGGATGGGGCTAGCTAGAGGTAGCTCCCCCTGGATCTCAGCATCATCTTGAGGAGCAGGAGATTTCACTGCAGGCTCTTCCACATTCTCATCAGGTGTGAAGACAACCTGTTCTTCACTTTCAGAGCTGCTAGTGGACTCTTGTGCCGCTGGAACTGTCTTCCTTTTCTTCTTGGGAGGAATTTCTTTCTCAACAACTATCTTCTCAGGGGTTGGCATCTCTTTAGACAACACTCTGTCCCATCTTTAGAACAACCTCATGTCCATTTTCCTCATGTGATTAATTTTACTTCCAGCAGCTTGTTGCATTACCTCAGGTATGGTACCAGCAAGATAAAGACTTATGATTCTGCCCAGGTTGGGCTTCTTCAGACTTTCCTTGATTTTCTCAAATACTATAACAGACCAATCAGTTTTTAAAGTGAAGATAATCCTGGTCATTATATTGAACATAGAGGCAGACACTCTGTCATGCCCTCCTGGCTTGCTGAGGATGACCTTTCCAACAATTTCAGAAAGAAACTTTCCTTGATTGTTCATTCCCTTCCTGTTAAACACAGATCCTATCTTCATTGTAGAATCTAGTCCACACCAGGTTAGAGCTTCCCTGGTCTTTGATGCAGTAACTTCATCTTCATCTTTAGTTCTTGGAAGCTGTAGAATCTTCCTCAGACTTTTTGGTGATACCTTGACCTTCTCACCATGAACTCTGGATTTGATTTTGAATCCAGTTTCGTCCAGCTTGGCTCTATTGAGGAATTCAAGTACCTCTTTCTTCCATATCTTAGTAGGTTCAGAAACTAAATATTCTAATCCTGAATCGGCTACTAGGGTTACGGCAGCTTTAATTTCTTGATCGGCATCCTCAAAAGCGTCGCGCACCAGCTCGTATCCCTCGTTGACATTCTCCTCAAGCTTTGGCGCCATTAGGGTCTGTAGAATTTGTCTTGAGAGAAGAGAGGTGTCGACACTGAAGTTTAGTCTCGAAACTGTGAAAGCGTGTCGACAAACTAAGGCAAAATTCTATTTATACCTTTCTAATTTTGAAGATGAACAGGCGGGACAGCTAACTTAAAATGTGTCGACACTGGCAATAAGTGTCGACACTGACTTATAATGTCTCGACACATATGTGTCGACACAAGTTTATTCAACAGATTTTATGTGTCGACACTTCTTTATGTGTCGACACAACATAACTCGACACATAGTCGAGACTTTACTTAGAGAATTCTGAGTAAATACTAAGTGTCGACACCACATTGGATGTGTCGACACTACTATTCTGTGTCGACATAGACTTGTCTATGTGTCGACACCTTTTTACTTAGCCAATTTCAATTCTGTAAACTTACTCTAAGTTTATCATTCCTAGTTCAATTTTAAATCTATTGAACTTAGCTTCTTCTAGGGGCTTAGTATACATATCAGCTACTTGATTATCAGTTTTAACATATTCTAATAAAATATCTTCTCTTTCTACATGCTCCCTAAGAAAATGATATTTAATTTCAATATGTTTTGTTCTACTATGGGATACAGGATTATTAGCTATTGAAATAGCACTTGTAGAATCACAGAAGAGTGGAGTTCTACTTACCTGAAATCCATAGTCCTCTAGCTGATGTTGTATCCACAGAAGTTGAGCACAGCAACTTCCTGCAGCCACATACTCTGACTCTGCAGTGGAGATAGCCACACTTGTCTGCTTTTTGCTACTCCATGAAATTAGTCTCCCACCTAGGAATTGACAGGTTCCAGTAGTGCTTTTTCTATCTTCTTTGCATCCTGCAAAGTCTGCATCTGAATAACCTGTTAGTTCAAAATCTCCATTCCTAGGGTACCAGAGGCCTAGATAGGGAGTGCCCTTTAGATATCTCAATATTCTTTTGACTGCTGTCAAATGAGACTCTTTAGGGCAGGCTTGATACCTTGCACAGACACATGTAGCATACATGATATATGGTCTACTAGCAGTTAAGTATAATAGGGAGCCAACTATCCCTCTATATAAGGTTTCATCTACAGGTTTCCCTGCATCATCCTTGCTAAGAGACATACTTGATCCCATAGGAGTCTTCATGGTACTGGATGAATCCATACCATACTTCCTTATGAGTTCTAGGGTGAACTTAGACTGACAAATGGATAAACCACTCTCAGTCTGTTTAACTTAGAGACCCAAGAAAAACTTCAGCTCTCTCATACTACTCATCTCAAATTGACCTTGCATTAGCTTTGCAAAATTTTTGCAAAGGCTACTTTCAGTAGACCCAAATATAATGTCATCTACATATATTTAGACAAGTATAACTTTGCCTCTAGATTCCCTAAGGAATAGAGTCTTATCTATTTTCCCCCTTGAGAACTTGTTCTCAATGAGGAAACTAGATAGGGTTTCATACCAAGCCCTAGGGGCTTGCTTTAACCCATATAAAGCTTTCCTAAGTTTATAGACATGATGAGGTAGAGTTGAATCAACAAAACCTGAAGGCTGTTCCACATAGACTTCCTCTTTAAGATTACCATTCAGGAATGCTGACTTGACATCCATTTGGTAAACCTTGAATCCTTGATAGGTTGCATAGGCCAAGAACATCCTTATGGCTTCCAGTCTGGCTACTGGAGCAAAGGTTTGATCAAAGTCAATACCTTCTTCTTTCCTATATCCTTTAGCAACCAATCTTGCTTTATTCTTAATGATGACCCCTTGTTCATCCATCTTATTCCTGTAGATCCACTTGGTTCCTATTATATTGTGGTCTTTAGGTTTAGGAACAAGTTCCCAAACCTTGCACCTCTTGAACTGATTAAGCTCTTCTTGCATTGCTTCAGTCCATTGTGGATCTAGTATTGCTTCTTCAAACTTCTTAGGTTCAACTTGAGATAGAAAACTGGAGTAGATTGCTGCATTCTGATGTCTGCTCCTTGTTTGTACCCCTTGTCTTGGATCTCCAATAATCTGCTCTACTGGATGATCTCTAAGATGCCTGTTGGCTGGAGGCATCCTAACTTCTGGTTGAACCTCTTCAGCATCTCCATCATGCTGTACTCCTTGTACTTCTTCTGCAATTGGTTTATGTAGTTCTCCCCCTGGACAACAGCCGCTGACTTCTACTTGCTGTCTTGCAGCAGGTATTTCTTCTATAGTAAGCTTGTCCATCTTCTTTGTTAAACCTGTGGGGCTGCATACACTACTAGACAACTCATTGTTAATAAGTTTAGTCTCATCAAAAACTACATGCACAGATTCTTCTACAACTTGTGTAGTCAAGTTGTAGACTCTATAAGCCTTACTGTTATTGTTGTACCCAACAAAAATTCCCTCTTGGGACTTGGCAGCAAACTTAGTCAAGTAAGACTTCCCATTGTTAAGTATGAAGCATTTGCAACCAAAGATCCTGAAATAGGATAGGTTTGGTTTCCTGCCTTTCACAACTTCATAGGGGGTCTTGTTGAGCCCTTTAGTGATGGTAGCCCTATTTATAACATGGCATGCAGTATTAACTGCTTCAGCCCAGAAATACTCTGGCAGTGATGTATCACTTAATAGGGTCCTACCAGCCTCTATCAAGGTTCTATTCTTCCTCTCAGCAATGTCATTTTGCTGAGGTGTTCTAGGTGAAGAGAATTCTTGAAATATCCCAAATTCTTCACATAGTTTTGTCATGCTTTCAGACTGAAATTCAGTACCATGGTCACTTCTAATCTTGACCACTGTACTATTTAGTTCATTCTGAATTTGCTTGACAAAGCTATGGAAGACACTAGGTGTTTCAGATTTCTGTCTTAAGAAGAACACCCAGGAAAACCTTGAGTAGTCATCTACAACTACAAGGGTATAGACCTTCCTACCTAAGCTGTGAACTGGCATTGGACCAAAGAGATCCAAGTGCAAGAGGTATAAACACCTCACAGCATCTTTGTTTTCTATGCTTCTAAAGGTGGATTTAGTCTGCTTGCCCTTTTGACAAGCTGAGCAAATACCATCTTTAACACACTTAACTTGAGGACCATTCCTCACTAACTCTTTGCTAAAGAGTTTGCCAATAGTCTTGTAGTTAAGATGGGTAAGCCTCTTGTGCCATTTGACACAATGAGAGACTGTCTCATCAGCTACAAGACACAATGGAGAACCATTGTTCTCAATCATAATGTCTAAGCAGTAGACATTCCTCTTCCTATAACCAGTCAAAATGATCTCTTGATCAGTTGACCTCCTGATATGACAACCATTTTTAACAAATGAGATGTCATACCCTACATCACTTAATTGACTTATACTTATTAGGTTGTGTTTCAACCCTTTAACATAAGCCACTTGAGTAATGGTAACCAAGTTGCTAGAAATGTTACCAAATCTTTTGATGATTCCTTTTTCAGAACCACCAAAGGTGACTTTTGGACCATCTTTTATTGGAATGTAGTCCTTTAGTAATCCTCTAGTTCCAGTCATATGTCTGGAACATCCACTGTCCAAGTACCATGTTGGGGTATGGCCACTTGGACTCACCTGCAAAACAGATTAATGAACCTTAGAACCCAAAGAATTCTTGGGTCCTTGGTACTTGTTAGTTTGCAACTTGACAAAGCTACCTATTGGATTTCCAACAGGTAGTTTGGTACTCACTTTGGCACTAGCATTGTGCCAACAATCCATTGCAAAATGGCCAATTTTGCCACAACACCAACATTCAAACTTATTGTACCTTTGCTTAGGTACTGTCTTTGCTGTCTTATCTACAACTGACTTGTTGAATGTTGGGGCTTTGCCCTTGGACTTGGACTTGTACTGCTTAGTCCTTGCAGGTTTAATAAAGCCCAGTCCAGCTTTACCCTTGTGATGAACAAATTCATCAATTATAGGTAACACTGACTTAGGTTTAGAAAACCTAGCAACAAGCTCTCTCTCCTTCTGAAGATTAATCTCCAGACTCTTGATTTGATCATTCTTAAAGGTGATAGTCCCCATCTGAATCACTGTAATGTGCTTCAGCCTGGCTATCTCATTAAGCTTTTGATCAAATAACATCTCAGAATCTGTTGCAGCAGCTTTGAGATCAGCAATTTCCTTTGCCTGACTTTTGGCTAGGGACTTGCTCTTCTTATAAACTTGCAACAGCACTTTATATTCATCTATCAGCTGATGAATATCATCATCAGACTCGGATACACTTTCATCACTTGATGAAGATGAATCTGATTCTGTACTGGCATAAGAAACTGAACTTAAAGTTGAACCTTGTACCTTACTGGGTCCTGGCTGCTCCAGGATTTTGTCATTCTCTGTCAAAGCCATTAGCCCTTGGCATTGGCTGTCTTCTTGTTCATATATAGACTCCATAATCTGCATGAATTCTTCTTCTTCTTCTTCAGCAAACAACCCTATGTATGCCTCAACATCAGACTAAGTTTCTGAAGAAAAGATATCTGACAGAGTCTTCTCCTTTTTGGAAACAAAAGACTTCTCTTTCTTGCCTTTGAAATGAGTCTTCTTCCTGTCACTAGACTCTTTTCTCTTTTCAGGACAATCTGCAACAACATGGCCTTGTCTATTGCAGCAATAACACACTATTTTTGAAACAGTTGCCTTGCTAGATTTAGTCCTCTTCCTGTCCTTCTTTGAAGCCTTTTTATCCTGATAAAAATCTTCTTTTCTTTTTGAAGTAGAAGGCCTTGACCTCCACTGTTTCTTCTTCAAGAATTTCTGAAAATGTCTAGTGAAGGCAGCAAAGTCTTCATCACTTTCACTGCTTTCAGATTTTGTGCTGACTGACTCATCTGACTCTGATTCAACTACCTTGGGAGGTGGAGTTGGTGACTTATTCCTGCACTTTCTGTAGGCTTCTGTCTTGAAAGCTACTGTTCTTTCCTTGTGTTCAGTTCTTGTTGATTTCTCCTCCTCTTTTCTCACTGTCAACTGCATTTCATAAGACAATAACTTGCCAAACAGTGTAGGTGGAGGAATTTCTCCCAACTTAGCCATTTCTCTAATGGCACAAATCTTTGTGTCCCAATCTTTAGTTAGGGACCTTAGGAACTTGTCATTTAGTTCATAATTACTGAACTCTCTTCCATAAGACATGAGTTCATTCACTATTCTGTAGAACTTCTTATAGCACTCAGTTATGCTATCACCCTTTCCTTGTCTAAAAATTTCATACTCTTGATTTAGCAAGGATTTTCTATCTTGCCTAACTTCTTCAGAACCCTCCATATACACAATAAGAGTGTCCCACATCTCTTTGGCTGTCTTACAGTGTATTAGATTCTGAAAAGTTGCATCATCTATGGCACTCACTATAATGTTTTGTGCCCTTTTGTCCATGGTGGCTAGGACAATCTCATCCTTAGTCATTTCAGAGAAATCCTTTGGGGTTCTCTGATTTGCATCTAGAACTGATATCTTCATGGGCACATATGGCCCCTCTTTGACTGTGATGTAAATCCTAGGGTCTGAGGCCTCCATAAACAGCCTTACCCTTTCCTTCCAGATCCCAAAGATTTCCTTTCTGCATATAGGTAATTTCATGGAACCCAATTCCTTGTGATTCTCAGAGGAACCCATGGTTCTTGATTTTCTTGAATCTGTAATTTACCTTAGACTGAATCTGCCAATTAGGATCTCCTTAGACTGTTAGTCCTTTTTGAGGAACCTCCCTCTGATACCACTTGAAAGAAATAGTACCTAAACACCTAGAGGGGGGATGAATAGGTGACCTAATTCTTTTTTTTAAAACTTTATGGCAGCAAATTGTTATAACACAGAATCTACTCTACTTTTGCACAGCAATCACACAGCATACACAGCAAAGCACAGCACAGCAGACACAGAGTTTTATAGTGGTTCCCCAAGCTTTGGGTACATCCACTTTCCCCCTTCGCCTATCTAGCAGTGTACTAGATTCGGCCAAACTTCACCTCTGTCTCAGAACCCAAACTGGTTCCTACACCTCAGGCCCAAGGCCCTATAACTCAGCTTTTCCACAAAGCCTACACTCAGCCACAAAGGCCTACACTCAGCCAACAAGGCCTACACTCAGCCAACAAGGCCTACACTCAGAGATTTCAATCTCCTACACTCAGGCTCTCAAGCCCTACCCTCAGCCTTTATAATTACAGGCTTACAAAACACTTAGATCCAAAGGATCCTACAAGATAAAAATGAATTTACAATTGTTAACTCAGCAACCCAAAGACAAGAGAGGGGAGTTGTGAGTTTCTTGATGAGTTCTTGGAAGAACTCAGCTGGATTCAATCTGACTTAGCTTTCTTCAAAGCTTCTTGAAAGTAGAACTCAATGAGATTGACTCCTTCTGCAGTTGATCCTTGACCTCTGCTACTTAGAATTCAGAATGAATCTGAACCCTTCTTCTTAGCCTAGTTCCAATGGCTGATTTCTTGGATGGATCCCTCTCTCTCCAACTTCTTAGATCTACACTTGGACAGCTAGATCTTCTTGTTTTGATACTTGATCAATAACTTGAACAACTCTGTGAACGACTTTTTGAATTACTTCAACAACTTCAACAACTACTTGAACAACAGTTTCTGTAGAATGTATGAGCCTATTTATAGGCCTTCTTCATGGTAACCGGCTGGTCCGGTCCATAACTGAATTCTGACATCTCTGACAGGTGCTGTAGACCGGCTGGAACGGCAGCTGTCAAATCATCCAGTCAGTTCTTGAAAGTTCTCTAACTGTTTGAAAGTGTCGAGACTTTCTGTCTTTAAGTGTCGACACTTATAGACCAAGTATCGACACAAGTTGTGTAAGTGTCGACACAAGTCTACAAGGTGTCAACACAACTCCTCGTGTTGTAGATTCTATGTCTCGACACAGTTTCTTCTTCAAGTGTCGACACTGAAATTGAGTGTCGACACAAGTACTTGATCTTCTATCTTTTGCTGAATTCTTCTAAGTGTGTACACATCTCCTTTGTGTCGACACATCTTCATGTGTTGAATCTGTCAAGTGTCGACACTGCTTCTTGGTGTCGACACATAGTATTCAATGTTGATACTTACTGAGTGTCGACACAGCTCCTTGTGTCGACACTTGATTCTTCTGTTGAGATTTCAGTTGAGTGTCGACACATTCCCTTAGTGTCGACACTTGTACTTAGAATAATTTGTTGATCTTTCTGTTCTTTGCTAAGTGTCGACACAGCTCCATGTGTCGACACATTCTTCAAGTGTTGAGTCTTCAGCTGAGTGTCGACACATTATTCTGGGTGTCGACACTTACTACAAATGTTGACTCTTTTGTTGAGTGTCGACACATTGTTCTGAGTGTCGACACTTATACTTAGTCTCTGCTGAATTTTGCTGAGTGTCGACACAGCTCCAAGTGTCGACACTTTCTGGTGTAGACACAGTTCTTCTAGGTGTCGACACTGCTGTTAAGTGTCGACACTACTTTACTGTACTTTCTTCATTGAGTGTCGACACAGCTCCTTGTGTCGACACTTTCTGTCTGGTGTCGACTCTGCATCCCAGGTGTCGACACAATGACTCCAAGTGTCGACACTGCTTGTCTGGGTGTCGACACAAGTCTTCTTAAGTGTCGACACTTTCCCTCTGGGTGTCGACACATGGACTTAGAAATTTTTGCTTCAGTCCTGCAAATACTTAACCTGCACAAGTAACTCAAAAACACATCAAATACATTTTGATGTATATCATTAGGTTGGGTGAGGCTTCTTCAAATCAGGTACATTTAAACCAATGTACCCAACAATGTGTAGCCTCTCTATTGGGACACAATTCATTTTCAAGCACTAAAGACATAGGAGAAAAGTTGGCAGCTGTATATCTTGAAGAAATTAAGTTTACAGATTTTCAGAAAAACTCTAAGTCCTTTTCTCGAGTAGGAAACCTTATACTCGAGTAGAACTTAAGTTTATTCTTGAGTAAGGCTTGTCATGAACTCGAGTTGTAGAAGCAGTTCTCGAGAAAGCTTAGTGTTGTTCTCGAGAAAGCCATATGTTCTCGAGTACTCCATGACTTTCCTTCTCGAGTTACTTCAGTTCCAGTCATGATATTTTTCTAAGTCCATTTATCGAGAAGCAATTTATTTTTCTCGAGAAGCCACATGTTATTTCTCGAGAAGCTCAGTATTACTTCTCGAGAACAAGAAGTCATTTCTCGAGTAACAAATTCTTCTCTCGAGTAACAAAATAATTTTCTCGAGAATAGAAGTTCATTTTTCTCGAGTTACTTCTTTTCCTGTCAAAATATTTTCTCAGTTTTTTTCTCGAGATGCCAATGATTTTTTCTAGAGAAGACAATGTTTAGTTCTCGTGAAGCAGGAAATTTTTCTCGAGACCTAGAATATTTTCTCGAGAGCCAGACATCTGTTCTCGAGATACTTTTTTGTTTTCGAGTACCAGAATGATTGTTCTCAAGAACAAAACTTTATTCTTCTCGAGTACTTTCCTTCATTATCGAAATTGCTGATTTTCTACTTCCACATTTTTTCTAAGTATTTTTCTTGAGATCCTCATCATTCTTCTCGAGAATTAGAAAACTTTTTCTCGAGTACTACTATTCTTCTTGAGAAATATTGTACTGTTTTCTGAATTTTTCTAAGTTTCGACAGACGTGATTTCAAAAGTGATTAGCTCATGATTGGTCCACATGTCATGCATTTAATATGACTATGACCGTTAGGTAAGTCCTATAAAAGGTCTTATCATAATCGACCAACCCGAAGAAGAATCCCTAAGTATTTTGAATCACGTTTTCTCTTTCCAAATCGAAAGTCGCCGCTATTCATCGTCTTCATTGCCGATCTGCTTTAGATCCAGAGATTCAGAGCAAGTGATTCAACAGATCAAGATCTTCTACATCGACAGATTCTTTTCTTGATCGTGCTGAGACCAGAATTTTCAGATCCGGAGATTTGGTCGTGTCTTCTTTAATCCATTTCTGACAGAGCTTCAAAGTTCAAGGAAGAAGAAGGGCTGAAGTTTTCAGATTTGGGATTAATACTGTTTGTATTTTTTTGGATTTCATTTTACTCTTGTAGGAGATTATTATCCTAGTGTAGGAGCGTTGTTCTCCGAGTTATTTGTAGGAAGATTCTCTTCTGAGTGTAGATCCTATTTTGAGGGATCGAGTTGTAGGAACTTTGTTCCAAGTGGTAGGATTGTTTTCTATCCGAGAATAGTGGAGTAGCCGTGTAACGTCCAGAATCTCACTAGGCCCCCATGCGTGTATTTTGAGTCAGGAGAGATGACTGGGGTTCAGGGGAGTGCTAACAACTGGGCAGCACTTGTGGGGAGTGCAGAAATCAGTGCAGACAAGGACACAGGTAGAGACACGGGCATGCCCTTACCCATGTGTGTGAGCCCATCACTCGAGTCAAGGACTCGAGTGTGTCCAGAGAAGGACACGGGTAGTGACACGGGCGTGTCACAACCCGTGTGAATGTGACACGGGTAGGGACACGGGCGTGTCCCTACCCGTGTGATTGCGTGTGCGTCGAGTTGACTCGACACAGCGTGTCGAGATCGTCGAACTGTGTGTCGAGATCGACGAGTTATATGACACGGGTAAAAACACGGGCGTGTCCCTACCCGTGTGTCATTGTGTCGAGTTGACCTCGATGAGGCGTGTTGAGATCGACGAACTGCGTGTCGACATCAACGTATTATATGACACGGGTAGCGACACGGGCGTGTCCCTACCCGTGTGGCATTGTGACGAGCTGAACTCGACGAGATGTATCGAGATGGACGAATTATATGACATGGGTAGAGACACGGGCGTGTCCCTACCCGTGTGTCAGTGTGTCGAGTTAAGCTCGACATAGCGTGTCCAGATCGGCGATCGTGGTGTCGAGATCGACGAATTTCCTTCGTTCGACAATTTTGGTCGAATTCGACGAATCCTCGAGTAGTTGATAGGGGTCACGCCCGGTGTCACGGGCGTGACCATGGGCGTGACCTGGGCGTGTTCTCCGGTCGACGATTTTGATCGAGATCGACGAAGCATGTTGAGATCGACGAAATGTATGACACAGGTAGAGACACGAGCGTGTCCCTACCCATATATCGTTGCGTCGGGTTGAGTTCGTTGAAATGTATCCAGAGAAGGACACGGCCAGGGAACACGGTCGTGTCATGTGGATACGGGTCGGGACACGAGTCGGGACACGGGCATGTCCCTACCCGTGTCGAGTGTTGAACCGACACTAAAAACTGTCGTAACGCTTCGGTGGAGCAGGACACGGGTAAGGACACGGGAGTATCCCTACCCGTGTCACTTTTCATATATAAGGGCTTAGAAAACCCTAGCAATTTCACTTCTCTTTCCAGCCCGATTTTCTGAGAAAACTTCTGTAGAAAGAGAACTGCATGAGCAAGTTCTAGGGAGGGAAAATCCGTCAACGCCGCGAAGGAGAAGATGCCGCCAAGGAGAATTACGAGATCCATGGCCGGAAATGGTGGTACTGCTGGAACCGAGGTGAGTTTCCTACCCTCTCTCTTGGTGCTAGATCTGTAGATATCTAGGCGAGAAGTCGACTCAAAAGAGTCTAGACATGTGATAAGATGCCTTCTCTAGGGTGAGGCCAATCCAGGGCTTGTGCTCTTGGATAGTGGTGTCATCAACCTCTCCGATCTTCTATGTGCAGATGGGGGATGGTTTCGTGAAGAGCAAAGGCCTCATGAGGGTGAATAAGGGTGGAGGAATTTCTGGAGGTGTTTCGAGAGGATCGACTTGAGGAGGAAGATGAACCGATGCCATTTATTCCGCCTCAAGATGCGTGCTGAATCTGTATTCTGCGCACAGCGATCTTCTAAGCCATTTTCATGAGGGATATGTCCATATCTAGGCTTTCAACTAAACATGAAAGTTGACGCCCTTGAAAATACCTTTCCAACGAGTGGCCGCACGACTTCAGGAGACATCTGTAGCCACGGGAAAGTCTGAACGAAAATGGTGTTCGATAAATCCTGTATGCAGAAATTGTGTTCTGTACGCAGCGGACCTCAAGGCTGATTTCTCATAGGATACATTCAAATCTGGGTTGAGGTCTGAATACGAAAGTTGTAGCCCATAGAAATACCTTTCCATCGAGGGGTTACACCTCTTCACCGGATTCCTTTAGCTTTGGGAATCTCCGGTTGAATTTGCTGTCCAGATTTACTCTGCACCTAAATTCTGGGTTTATATAATATGGATTTGGATTCGGTGGAATTAATATTGCAAGTTACTTGGCTTGAATGAACTCTTTTATGATTAATCATTTTAGTTGCATGATTGATGAAGTTTATTGATCAGATTTCATATAATCAAATTGTGAAGCAAGCTTACTTAAATGAATTACTTGTTAGAAATATGGTAGATTATTATTTATGTGCATCATGTTTATAATATGTTGTTATCATTTGGAAAGATTGATAGATCTTTATATGCGCATCATGTTTATAATAAGTTGTTATCATTTGGAAAGATTGATAGATCTTTATATGTGCATCATGTTTACAATAAGTTGATATCATTTGTAAAGTCACGTAGAAGAATAAACTATGGTCATGAGTGTCTTTGATTAATGGAATGAGTTTAGTAGTCCAATACTTAGAGTGTAGTCTCCATACGGGTAGTATTATGGAAGGATGTAAGTGCGGCGACGGTCGTCACTTGTTGGGTTAATGTTGAAAGGAGGTATAGACGGATGGTTGGGTTGTGTCCCCATGCTTTCTTCTGAGGCCCCTTCTGTAATGCCCCGAAACTCAAAGGAGCAAAGGGGGACATTTTGGGCCAGTTTGTGTTCTGGCAGCAGGCACACGGCCTGGGACACGGGCGTGTCCCAGGGCATGTCAAGCGTGTGTCGACACTTAGCCGCGAAGACGTCGAGATTGACTCGACGATTCGTCGAGAGTGGGCACACGGCCTGCGACACGGGCGTGTCGCAGGACGTGTCGACCCGTGTCGACACTTAGCCGTGAAGTCGTCGAGTTTTACTCGACGATTCGTCGAGAATGGGCACACGGCCTGCGACACAGGCGTGTCGTAGGGCGTGTCGACCCGTGTTGATGATCTTCCCGGGGAGTCGTCGAGATTCACTCGACGATCGTCGAGACAAGGCACACGGCCTAGGACACGGGCGTGTCCAAGTCCGTGTCATCAATTCGTCGATCTTCACTCGACGAAGTGTCCCGTGTACACGGCCTGGGGTCCAGGCGTGTCAGGGTGACACGGGCAAGGACACGGGCGTGTCCTAGAACCCGTGCAGTGCTCGGGTTGAAAATGGGGAAAAATCATGGGGTACACGGCCGGCCTCACGGCCGTGTCAGGTGGAACACGGGCGTGTCAGCTCGAACACGGGCGTGTTCGATACCCGTGTGAGGTTCCAGGCGAGCCGATTTTGACGGCGAATGCGGCACATGGCCCTGGACACGGGCGTGTGCCAGGCCATGTTTGGTCCAGATTGGGCATTTCAGTCCCGAATCAAAGCCGTTCGTTTCCTTGTTTTGAGATCCAACGGCTGGGGGATGTTCCTGAAGGGATATACCCGTGGATTGACTTAGAAATCCATCACTTTTCATACCTTATCCCTTTCCAAATCCTTGGAGAAAGAGGAGAGCTAAGGGAAGAAGAAGGAGCTAGATCCGCCATTGGAGGAGCTTCGGAGCTCCGAATCGCAAACCGACTCTGGATCCACGGAGGCAACGCTAGTGCGGTGATTTCCATCTGATTACTTTTCAATGGCGCCAAAGAGGAACTCAAGTGTAACGATCCTCATCTTGAGCATGAATAGCTCTCTTTCTTAGCATAGGAAGCCCGCTCTCGCGAGTTTGCGGAGAGTTGGAGGCGTTCCTTCGGGTAGATATGTAAAGTCCCCGTTGTTTAGAGTCTGTATGCGAGAACGGACGTAGGCATGATTTGTGAAGCCTACCCGGACATGTTAGTCTGGATCGGTGATGTTGCATTGCATAAATGCCGGAGAAGACTCCGTGCTATGGTTTGTTTTTCGGGTTTTCTACGCGGTAGATTGCAGCAGGGAGCCTTGGGGACTAACCCAAAGGTCACCCGGAAAACTGGGCGGATACGAGATCTTGCCGACTTGGTGGCCTGAGAGCCAACTTGAACATAACGGGGTTATGTGACTTGCGATAGAATGGGACTCGGTGAAAGTTTGACCCGCACAAATGGCTTAAATTGTCGTTGTGATGTGAGCACGGGTTAGATGGAACCGTACCCGCTCTATGTCGTTCGGTTAAAGAGACCTAAGGTTACGTGACACTTGTCGTTGGCATAGATGGGAGTCTTCGGCGGTCAATGGCTTAAATTGTCGTGACCCATGCCAGGAAGACAAATTGCTCATAGGTTTGGCCGTCTTAGTGGCGGTGGTGAGTCCGGAATGTTAATGGCTTTAATTGACGTGACATCGACCGGTTCACCGAGAATGTGCCCTGAGTGCACAGGGCGTGTGGTCGTGCGAGCCAATGTCTGTGATGAAATGGCTATGGTTATATACATTGCTCGCTTATGCTAATGAAATGCAGGGAAGGAGCATCGCCGCCCCGAGTTTGGGGCGGGATCGTTATAATTTGGTCAGCATTGCTGACTGTTGCCTTGTTTTGCCACCGTGCGGTGGTTTGTTGCTTGCAGGTGCAGCTGGACCAAGCGGTCAATAGCGGGCTAAAGCCCTTTTTGTGAAGCTGTCCCTCGAAGGCCCAAGTAGAAGTGTTTACTGCTTTATTCATGTGTGACCGGCCTGCGTGTCGTGGTTTGTAAAACATGTAATATTCAAGTGAAACATTTTGTAAGGCCTTAAGGCCGGTTTTGGGTATTTTTGGT
This sequence comes from Platanthera guangdongensis, assembly GCA_039583875.1. Classification (NCBI taxonomy): domain Eukaryota; kingdom Viridiplantae; phylum Streptophyta; class Magnoliopsida; order Asparagales; family Orchidaceae; genus Platanthera; species Platanthera guangdongensis. The sequence goes on from CM077150.1 coordinate 87,639,654, forward strand.
ATAACATTCCTAATTTGTACTAGTGGACATTCGTGCTTTAATGCTGGGTTCTTGTTTACAACTTTTATAAACTGCTTCCACTAGAATGCTCTGTATAGGACGTTGAGATTGGTTGGATGGTTTCCATACGTAACCACCCGGTCTGTCTGTGGTATATGGCGTCGGGCCCCGGCCGGACCTACTGCTATATGCTATGCGACGGATAGGGGGTGTTACAATTTGGTATCAGACTACTGGTTTTGGTTGGGCTTAAACTGAATTCGTGGCCGAATTCTTTTTAAGTGGTGGTGAGCACATTGTGTGCGTCATCGTAATAACAGTGAAAAGAACTCATGAATGTCCACTTAGGAATGAAAATACTCGTGTTTGAGGAACCTGCGTGTTCCTATAATTGCTGTTTGCAATTTATTTGGTCGCTTAACGGTGTTTTGTACCACTATAGGTGACCCAAAGTGGTGTTGGGCCGTCAGAACGTCGAGTTTCTGAGGCTAGTAGTGCACCGGATGTTGCTCCCGTAACACCTCTGTCGGCTGAGAATATTCGATTGGTGGCTGAAGTGGTGTTGGCCGTGATTAATGCGCAGCCTGGAAGGCAAACGCAGCAGCCCGCTCCTGTGATGGAGCAAGTACCTCTTCAAGAGGCTGAGCCGAGGAGGGTGGAGCAAGTGGTTGTAGAACCGGTAGTGCCAAGGAGGGCAACTGAGAGGCAGCTAAAGCATGTAATGAGCTTTAACCCTCTGCTATTTTCGGGGTTGGGAACCCCATCTCAGGCTGAAGACTGGCTCTCCAGGGTGAAGAGAGTCATGACAGCGACGGAGACGGAGGAGTGGCAGATGACGACCATCGCTACGTTCCTGCTGGACGGTGAAGCGAGGATGTGGTGGGAAGGATTGGAGCTGCATCATTTGAGAGGTACACAACTGATAGACGTTCTGATGGAAGAGTTCTCAGGATTGTTCTTAGCAAGATACCTCCCCTCTACTCAGAGGATTTCGATGGAGAATGAGTTCCTGAAGTTGGTACAGGGTGAGAAGAGCGTGGATGAATATCTCCATGAGTTCACTCGTTTGAGTTGTTATGCTAACTCCACCATCATGGATGAGGAGCGCAAGACTAATCGTTTCTATGAAGGATTGAGAGATGAGTTGAGATTACTACTTTCGGGGCCGATGACGCAGGGTTTCTTAACCTTGGTCAATACTGCCCGGTCCTTGGAGAAGGACATGAAGAGCGTGCAAGCGAAGAAAAGCTTGGGTGACAAGAAATCTGAATACAAAGTGCCGACTACTTCAAAGTCTGGCTATCGGAGGTCTTTCAAGATGCATAGGACTTCAGGTCCAGCTCCTTCTGGCGCTTCTGGGGCGACTACGGGTCGGACCCCGGGCGGGTGTTTTACTTGTGGAAAGATGGGGCATTTCGCCCGTCATTGTTGGAGCGGACGTCCTAAGTGCGAGAGGAGGCCGGGAGCTACTTATGAAGAGAAGGGAAAGGCGGTGGAGTCGACCGCATCCCATTATGTTCCGGCCCAACCAAGGGTCTACAATCTTGGCCAACAGGAGGCCATTAAACAAGCTGATGTGGTGACAGGTATGATTTAAATTATAGCAAGTCAATTTCTTTAAATACTTGTTATGCACATGTTACCTTACCACTACTTTTTTAGGATTTGTATTGATTTGTGAAAATCCGGCACGAGCACTCTACGATACGGGAGCTTCACACTCCTTCTTGTCTGAAGGATTTATATCATGCATCGGAGTCCCTTCTTCGATGGCGAAGGATAAGTTGGATGTGTTGTTGCCCAATGGGTGTTCGATGCGAGCGGATAGGATCTGCGATGTTAAGATTCGTATTGGGGAGCAGGAGTTCGACCTGCGGGCGTCTTTTCTTCCGTTAGTGGAGTTCGACGTCATATTCGGCATGGACTGGCTCTCGGAGCAGCAGGCCCATATAGATTGCGGTAGCAAGGAAGTTAAGCTGGGAGCGAGTCGTGAGATGACTTTTACGGGCTTAAAGGGGTCGGGCAAGACGTTGATGTCTGCTCTTCAGGTGGTGAAGGCGGTTCGTGCTGGAGCAGAACTGTTCTTTACACTAGTGGAGGTTGCAAAGCCGAAGCCCGCGTTGGATTGTATTTCAGTGGTATCGGAATACCCTGATGTGTTCCCCGCAGATCTTCCTGGAGCCCCGCCTCAGCGGGAGATAGATTTTACGATCGAGCTAGTGCCAGGTGCAAAGCCTGTGTCACGATCTCCGTATCGGCTAGCGCCTAAGGAAATGGCAGAGCTGAAAGTTCAACTGCAAGAGTTGTTGGAGCAAGGGTATGTGCGCCCAAGTTCTTCGCCTTGGAGCGCACCGGTCCTCTTTGTTAAGAAGAAGGACGGAAGCTTGAGGCTATGTATTGATTACCGGGAGCTCAACAAGCTGACTGAGAAGAACAAGTACCCGATCCCTCGGATTGATGATCTCTTTGATCAGTTAGTCGGGTCGACGGTGTACTCGAAGTTAGATCTCAAGGCTGGGTACTATCAGCTGCGGATAAGGGAGAGTGATATCCCGAAGACAGCGTTTAGTACGAGATACGGGCATTATGAGTTTACGGTCATGTCGTTTGGGCTGACTAATGCGCCGTCGGTGTTCATGGATTTGATGAACAGGACGTTCAGGGAGTACTTGGACCATTTCGTGATCGTCTTCATCGACGATATTTTGGTGTACTCGCAAAGTGAGGAAGATCACTTCAAGCATCTTCATTTGGTGTTGGAGACGCTAAGGAGAAATCAGTTGTATGCCAAGTTCTCGAAGTGCGAGTTTTGGCTATCCTCAGTGGCGTTCCTCGGTCACATAGTGAGTGGAGAGGGTATTGCTGTGGATCCGGCGAAGATTGTTGCGACACGGGAGTGGCCTGAGCTTGCTACGGTAGCAGAAGTCCGGAGCTTTTTGGGGCTTGCCGGCTATTATAGGCGCTTCGTAGAGAACTTCTCGCGGATAGCGTTACCTCTCACTACTTTGATGAGGAAGGAGCATAAGTTCGTTTGGACGCCGGAGTGCGCGCGAGCTTTTGAGGAATTGAAGTGTCGGTTGACCACGACGCCTGTGCTGAATTCGCCATGTAGAACCGAAGGCTATGAGATATATAGCGATGCTTCGGGCAGCGGTTTGGGTTGCGTGCTACTGCAACACGGAAGTGTAATAGCTTATGGCTCGAGACAGCTAAAAGTGCATGAAAGGAACTATCCGGTCCATGACTTGGAGTTAGCGGCCGTGATTTTTGCCTTGAAGCTGTGGAGACACTATTTGTACGGTGTGAAGATTGATATCTACACCGATCACAAGAGCCTAAAGTATCTAATTGATCAGAAGGATCTGAATATGCGGCAGCGTAGGTGGATGGAGTTCCTGCGGGACTATACATTCAAGATCCACTGTGCCTGGCAAAGGGAATGCGGTTGCGGACGCGTTGAGTTGCCGAGCCCCAGCTCAAGCCAATTGGCTATCAGTGCATGATGAGCGGTTGGTGCGGGAGTTGGAAGCATTGGAGATTGTTTGTGTGGATAGACAATCTAGTGCTGAAGCAGTTCTGAATTGGACTGAAGTCCAATATGACTTGGCTGATCGTATTCGGCAAGCTTTGGATATGGATGCTCATATGAAGCAGTTCATGGTAGAGGCTCTGGATGGGTCAAATTCCCAATTCGTCGTGGAGGACGGATTGCTGTGGAAAGACGGTCGTCTGTGCGTCCCAAGTGTGGGCAATTTACGGGTGGAGTTGTTGTACGAGGCGCACCATACCAAGTACTCGATTCACCCGGGGAGCACGAAGATGTACCGTGATGTGAAGAAACTATTTTGGTGGCCGGGTTTGAAAAAGGATGTGGCGCTATACGTAGCGAAGTGCCAAACCTGCGCCTTGGTAAAGGCGGAGTGCCAAAAGCCGGGAGGATTTCTTAAGTCCTTGCCTATTCCGGAGTGGAAATTCGACGACATCTCTATGGACTTTGTGCACGGTTTGCCAAGGTCGCAAAAGGGAAACGACGCCATTTGGGTGGTTGTTGATCGATTAACGAAGGTGTCGCATTTTATTCCGCATAGGAAGGATGATCCGGTGGAGAAGTTGGCAAAGCTCTATGTAGATAACATAGTACGGCTTCATGGTGTGCCCCGCAGCATCGTGAGTGACCGAGATGGGCGGTTCACGTCCAATGATTGGAGGCTGGTGCAACAAATGTTGGGAACAAAGTTGAAATTCAGCACAGCCTTCCATCCGCAAACGGATGGGCAGACCGAGAGGGTTAATAGAACCATGGAAGACATACTTCGCATGTGTGTCTTGGATTTTGGAAAGCAATGGAAAGACCACCTTTATTTGGTGGAGTTCGCATACAACAACAGCTACCAAGCGAGTATTCTGATGGCGCCCTTCGAGGCCCTATATGGTAGAAGATGTCGCACGCCGTTGTCTTGGTTAGAAACGGGTGAGTCAAAGTTGTATAAGCGATCGGAAGTGGATGATGCTACTTCTTTGGTGAGAACCATTCGGGAGAGGTTGCTTATCGCTCAGGACCGGCAAGCAAAGTACTATAATGCCAAGCACAGGAATGTGGAGTTCGCTGTGGGCGATTATGTATACTTAAAGATCAAGCCATTCAAGGGTGTCTCGCGGGTGCGACGATTGAAAAAGCTAAGCCCGAGGTACCTTGGACCATTTGAGGTTCTGGAGCGAGTTGGTGAAGCGGCCTATCGGTTGAAGCTTTCAGTGGAGCTTAGTGGTTTACACGATGTATTCCACATTTCGGTGCTTCGAAAGGCGGTGCAAGATCCTACGCAAGTGATCGCGGTTGATCAAGTGCCGGTGGATAGTGGGCTAACGACAAAGGTCAAGCCCGTGCGGATTGAGGACTCGGAGGTCAAGCGGCTACGCAATAAAGAGATCAGGATGGTCAAGGTCCGGTGGGACAATTGCGGTCGTGAGGAGCTCTCTTGGGAGCGAGAGCAGACTATGCTTGACGAATATCCGGAGTTGTTCCGCTCAGGTACAAATTTTGGTTTTGTACATGTCTTTCCTTTATGTAATTTCGTGGGCGAAATTCTTTTAAGAGGGGGAGAGTTGTAACGCCCCGAAACTCAAAGGAGCAAAGGGGACGTTTTGGGCCAGTTTGGGTTCTGGCAACAGCACACGCACACGGCCTGGGACACGGGCGTGTCCCAGGGCGTGTCAAGCGTGTGTCGACACTTAGCCGCGAAGACGTCGAGATTGACTCGACGATTCGTCGAGAGTGGGCACACGGCCTGCGACACGGGCGTGTCGCAGGGCGTGTCGACCCGTGTCGACACTTAGCCGTGAAGTCGTCGAGTTTTACTCGATGATACGTCGAGAATGGGCACACGGCCTGCGACACGGGCGTGTCGCAGGGCGTGTCGACCAGTGTCGACGATCGTCCCGGGGAGTCGTCGAGATTCACTCGACGATCGTCGAGACAAGGCACACGGCCTAAGACACGGGCGTGTCCAAGGCCGTGTCATCAAGTCGTCGATCTTCACTCGACGAAGTGTCCCGAGTACACGGCCTGGGGTCCAGGCGTGTCAGGGTGACACAGGCAAGGACACGGGCGTGTCCTAGAACCCGTGCAGTGCTCGGGTTGAAAATGAGGAAAAATCATGGGGTATACGGCCGGCCTCACGGCCGTGTCAGGTGGAACACAGGCGTGTCAGCTCGAACACGGGCGTGTTCGATACCCGTGTGAGGTTCCAGGCGAGTCGATTTTGACGGCGAATGCGGCACACGGCCCTGGACACGGGCGTGTGCCAGGCCGTGTTCGGTCCAGATTGGGCATTTCAGTCCCGAATCAAAGCCGTTTGTTTCCTTGTTTTGAGATCCAACGGCTGGGGGATGTTCCTGAAGCGATATACCCGTGGATTGACTTAGAAATCCATCACTTTTCATACCTTATCCCTTTCCAAATCCTTGGAGAGAGAGGAGAGCTAAGGGAAGAAGAAGGAGCTAGATCCTCCATTGGAGGAGCTTCGGAGCTCCGAATCGCAAGCCGACTCCGGATCCACGGAGGCAACGCTAGTGCGGTGATTTCCATCCGATTACTTTTCAATGGCGCCAAAGAGGAACTCAAGGGTAACGATCCTCATCTTGAGCATGAATAGCTCTCTTTCTTAGCATAGGAAGCCCGCTCTCGCGAGTTTGCGGAGAGTTGGAGGCGTTCCTTCGGGTAGATATGTAAAGTCCCAGTTGTTTAGAGTCCGTATGCGAGAACGGACGTAGGCATGATGTGTGAAGCCTACCCGGACATGTTAGTCTGGATCGGTGATGTTGCATTGCATAAATGCCGGAGAAGACTTCGTGCTATGGTTTGTTTTTCGGGTTTTCTATGCGGTAGATTGCAGCACGGAGCCTTGGGGACTAACCCAAAGGTGCACCCGGAAAACTGGGCGGATACGAGATCTTGCCGACTTGGTGGCCTGAGAGCCAACTTGAACATAACGGGTTATGTGACTTGCGATAGAATGGGACTCGGTGAAAGTTTGACCCGCGCAAATGGCTTAAATTGTCATTGCGATGTGAGCACGGGTTAGATGGAACCGTACCCGCTCTATGTCGTTCGGTTAAAGAGACCTAAGGTTACGTGGCACTTGTCGTTGGCATAGATGGGAGTCTTCGGCGGTCAATGGCTTAAATTGTCGTGATCCAGGCCAGGAAGACAAATTGCTCATAGGTTTGGTCGTCTTAGTGGCGGTGGTGAGTCCGGAATGTTAATGGCTTTAATTGACGTGACATCGACCAGTTCACCGAGTATGTGCCCTGAGTGCACGGGGCGTGTGGCCGTGCGAGCCAACGTCTGTGATGAAATGGCTATGGTTATATACATTGCTCGCTTATGCTAATGAAATGCAGGGAAGGAGCATCGCCGCCCCGAGTTGGGGGCGGGATCGTTATAATTTGGTCAGCATTGCTGACTGTTGCCTTGTTTTGTCACCATGCGGTGGTTTGTTGCTTGCAGGTGCAGCTGGACCAAGCGGTCAATAGCGGGCTAAAGCCCTTTTTGCGAAGCTGGCCCTCGAAGGCCCAATTAGATGTGTTTACTGCTTTATTCATGTGTGACCGGCCTGCGTGCCGTGGTTTGTAAAACATGTAATATTCAAGTTAAACATTTTGTAAGGCCTTAAGGCCGGTTTTGGGTATTTTTGGTATAACATTCCTAATTTGTACTAGTGGACATTCATGCTTTAATGCTGGGTTCTTGTTTACAACTTTTATAAACTGCTTCCGCTAGAATGCTCTGTGTAGGACGTTGAGATTGGTTGGATGGTTTCCATACGTAACCACCCGGTCTGTCTGTGGTATATGGCGTCGGGCCCCGGCCGGACCTACTACTATATGCTATGCGACGGATAGGGGGTGTTACACCTTCCTTGCTATGTTGATGTGGCATTTGTATGCGGTGGGAGTCGACACGCGGTTGTACAACCCCGTGTCCGGCGAGCAGGATCACCAGGGGGCGAACAGATCAGGTTAGGAGCAGCAGGCGAGCTCGGCAGCAACAGGGGCGAGGCTGAGGTCGGCAAACGTCGGCCAGAGATCGTCGATCGGTGACCCCGAGCTCGCAGTGGAGCTCGGCAGCAGTGGGCGAGCAGAGCACGCCGGGGAGACCAGAGCTCCCAGCTCGTTTGGGGGTCAGAGGTACTTTTTACTGTTTTACCCCTGCTGGTCTGCCCATAGCCCTTCAAAACAGCGGAGTTTGGCTGTCGGCAGACCCAGCTGAGGGTTTTCTGGTAATTTCAGGTCATTTATTTTGGTTATTGGCAGTCCGGATTTCAAAAGCTATAAATAGGACCCAAGGGGTACCCCAGAAAGCAAGTTTTTCCCTGTGCTTTTCTCCCCAAAATCTTCAAGTGCTTTTTGAGGGTACCTTAGCTCGGCTTCAGGCTAAGGAGGGGAAGCGCTCTGGGATCTTCCGGGTTTGTGGTGGGACCTCCCTGCCGAGCCCTTGGGTCTGTTTCTCCTTGCTTTGCGTTTTTCTTGTAGGAGCGAAGTAGGCGCGAGACCACCCCCTTCCCCAAGGGGAGCTCAACAGGAAGCCGGGTTCCGGTTTCAACATTTTGGTGTGGTGAGCGTGGATAGTGGTCAGCGCAGAAAAGTTTCCGCGAGCTCAATGACGGGACAAGGATCCGACAGGCCGAGCTCGCCCCCCCCCCCCCCCCCCCCCCCCCCGCCTCTCGCAACGGTAGGAATGTTTGAAGACTTCAGAAATGAGGTGCTGACTCTAGTCAAGTTCGCACTCGGCAAGCGGGCTGAGTGCTCGACTCCGGCAATCCAGATCGCGGCCGCCCCCTCATTGGGCGAGGACGCTCCCGGCAGGCGAGCTGGGAAGGAAGTGGCCGAGGAAGGCCGAGGGTGCGAGCTCCCCAGGCGCGAGCTCTTCCCCGGCTCGGCAGGCCGAGGTCGCTTCGGCGAGCTGGGCTCGCGAGACTCGCCAGCTCGCCCAGTGGGGGGAGAGAGCCCTTTCAGCGAGCTGGTCTCTTCAGCTCCAGTTCCGGACGGGTTCAGGGAGCCCGAGATGTCCTATTACACTGGGAAGGGAGACCCGGTCCAGCATGTCCAATGGTTCGAGGACGTGGTCTCCATCCATCAGATGTCGGACGGATTCAAGTGCCGGCTCTTCGCCATCACCCTCCGGGAAAAGGCGAGAGAGTGGTTCCACCAGCTACCGGCCATCTCCATCTACTGCTTCGAGGACCTGCACCGAGGATTCATGCTGAGATTCACCACCTCGAAGAAGAGGAAGAAGGAGTCTGAGTCCTTGTTTCACATTAAGCAGGGGGTGAACGAGACGTTGGGGAGATACGTGGACCGATTCCAGGAGGAGGTTACTCAGGTCCAGGAGATGTCGGGTCATAGTCTGATGATGGCCTTTACCCTGGGCCTGCAGCAGGGTTTCTTCCGAATGGAGCTGAAAAGAGTTCCTCCCCTCTCCTTTGAGGAGTTGATGGAAAGGGCGGCGAGAGAGGTCGATGGGGAGGCGTCGAACCCAGAGTTTGCAAGGAAGTTGGCCATGTGGGCCACAGAGGAGGAGAGGGAGTCGAAGGGAGGAAGAGGACAGGAGGAGAGAAGAGGGGAGTCCAGGCAGAGGGAGCAGAGACAGCTCCAAGGGCCGCAGCAGCCGGGGTGGGGGCGTCAGGAGCCCGACCGTCGGTTGGGCTGGAGGCCTAAGTGGCAGAGGCAGGGGCCACAGAGAGGGAACTTCGGAAGGGGTCACTTTCAGGGGAGGCAAGACCAATTCCACCCCCCGGGCTAGAGGCAGGGCCAGAGGCCCCGGCTCCCCGATCAGGAAGAGGCCATGGCCATAGCCCTGGGGGCCAGGAGAGGAGTGTGGAGGAGGAGGAGAAGAGAGGTCAGGGTGGAGCTGCCCTATTGCGACTTCCATCAGGAAGAGGGGCATGCAACGGCCAACTGTCCGGAGTTTCTAGAGATGAGGGGGAATAGGGAGCAGCAGCAGCAGCAAGGGAGACAGGAAGTGAGGATTGAGGAGGTCCTGCCTCGGGCGGAGGAGGATCGTTGCGAAGACCGGGTGGATGTGGGGACCCGAGGGGGGATCGGGGTGATCCACGGGGGAGTAGGGATCGAGGCCTCCCGCAAGGCCAGTCTCCACACCATGTACTGGTGGAGCGTCGCCTCTACATCCCAAACCCCGCCATCGGAGGAGAGGATCACCTTCTCCAGGAGTGATATGCCAGACCACGAGGATCCGTTCTGTGATGCGCTGGTCATCAAGGCGGCCATCGAGAACTTCACCGTCTCTCGGATCCTCGTGGACAATGGGAGTTCCGTCAACGTCGTCTTCAAAAAGGCGTTCGACATGATGAAGGTGGAGGCAAAGAGGGTGTTGGCCTCAGATGGCCCCTTGTTCGGGTTTTCAGGAGAAAGGAAGGAAGTAGAGGGAGGAGTTGGCCCGCATGTCACCTTGGGGGGCAGTCCCGAAACTGCAAGTTCGTCATTGTGGACGCCCCCAGCAGCTACAGCGCCATCTTCGGAAGGCCCCTGATCAGCGCCTTCCGCTGCGTCCCCGCATCTTTCCATCAGTGCTTGAAGTTCAACGCTGAGGGGGTCCAGGTTAGGGTTAGAGGGGACCCAAAGGTGGCGCGGGAGTGTTATGTTACTGCGGTGAACACCATCTCCTGGCAAGAGGGAGCCGAGGAGATGGGGCGGAGAATGGAGGAGGTCGAGCAGGAAGCAGGAGGGGAGGAGCTGGGAGTGAAGAACTGCGTAGAAGAGGCGGCAGGAGGAGATCAGGAGGAGGTGGCCGAAGTGAGGGCCATGAGAGGAGCGATGGAGGTGGAGGTCCCCGTTCCGGAGGAAGGGGATGCTGAAGGATGGGCAGAACAATCCAGGCTGGAGGCAGCAGAGGAAGTGGTGGAGCTGGAGGTGCTCACCCGAGGGGGAAGGATGGAAAAGATCTGCGTCAGCGGGGGGCTGACCCCGGAGGACCAAGGCAGGATGCTGGAGTGCATCCAAAAGAACGTGGACATCTTCGCCTGGAACGCCGCGGAGATACCGGGGGTTGACGCGGATGTGGCTTGCCACCGCCTTAACCTAGACCCGGTAACACGCCCCGTTCAGTAGAAGAAGAGGTCCACTGCCGACAGGCTGGCGGAGCCCATCAGGCAGGAGGTGGAAAAACTCCTCAAGGCCGGCTTCGTGTCTGAGATTCAGTACCCCAGCTGGGTCTCCAACGTGGTTATGGTAAAAAAAGGAGATGGCCGGTGGAGGATGTGTATCGACTTTTCCTTACTTAATAAAGCTTGTCCTAAGGACTGTTATCCTTTGCCTCGAATCGACGCGCTGGTTGACTCAGCCGTCAGTTTTTCTGTAATGAGTTTTTTAGATCCTTTTTCAGGTTATCATCAGATCAGGATGCACCCCCCAGACACCAAAGATGTCTCGTTCATCACAGGGGATGGATGCTACTGCTACAAGATGATGCCCTTCGGGCTAAAGAATGCTGGGGCAACCTACCAGAAAATGATGGATAGGGTCTTTAAGGAGCAAAGGGGAAGGAATTTGGAGGTGTATGTAGATGACCTCATGATCAAAAGCCGGGATGTGGACTCCCACCTCCGGGACCTGGAGGAGACCTTCGCCACCCTGCGCAAGTACAAGATGCGATTGAACCCTCTAAAATGTGTCTTTGGGGCCAGCAGGGGAAAGTTCTTGGGGCACCTCCTCACCCCCGCGGGGGTCGAGCCGAATCCAGATAAGGTCCGGGCAATCTTGGAATTGGGATCCCCGCAGAATGCTAAGGAGGTCCAGCAGCTAACAGGGAAGCTAGCGGGGCTAAGTCGTTTCCTTTCTCGGGCAGGGGAGAAGTGCTCCCCTTCTTCAAAACATTAAGGGCGGTCAGAGGTGGGGCAGGAGTTGAATGGTCCAAGGAGTGTGAGGAGGCTTTCCAGGCCCTCAAAGTGCAGTTGACACAGGCCCCGCTGCTCCAAGGGCCGAAGGAAGGGGAGGACCTGTTCCTATATCTTGGGGTCGGGGCGGAGGCCTTGAGCTCCGTCTTGGTTCGTGAAGAAGGAAAGAGGCAACTCCCTATATATTACGTAAGCCGGGTCCTGAGGAAGGCCGAGCTCCGATATCCGATTTTGGAGAAGCTAGACTTTGCATTAATCATCTCGGCTCGGAGGCTGCGACCTTACTTCCAGGCACACTCAATCCGAGTGGTGACCGACCATCCCCTCCGCAACATCTTCGAGGGGGTGGAGCATTCAGGCAGGTTGGCTAAGTGGTCGGTGGAGCTGAGCGAGTTCGACGTCTCCTTTGTTCCGCGGCTCTCAATCAAAGCTCAGGCAATGGCCGACTTCCTGGCCGACTACGTGGTTGAAGTAGCGGAGGAAGAGCTCACCCGCCCGACCCCTTGGAAGGTGAGGGTGGATGGTGCCTCGGGAAGGCACTCCCTAGGAGTAGGGGTGATCCTAGAAGGCCCTCAAGGGACCCGAATCGAGCAGGCGGTGGTGGTGCACTTTCCCATTTCCAACAACCAGGCCGAGTACGAGGCCGTGATAGCAGGGCTTCGCTTGGCCAGGGAGCTTGGGGTGTCGGACGTGGAGGTCCTCACTGACTCCATGGTAGTAGCTTCCCAAATCAATGGGGAGTTCGAGGCAAGGGAGCCCGCCCTGCGATCATACTTGGCCAAGGTAAAGGGGATCATTGGCACTTTTCAAAGTTTCACCATCCGACACGTGCCTAGGGAATAGAATGAACAAGTCGATCAGCTAGTAAAGCATGGTCCCCAGGTGGGGGGCACCATCACCGACCTATTCCGCCCCTCCATCGAGGAATGGGAGCTCATGGAAATTGATCAGCAAGCTTCATGGATGGATCCAGTCGTGGTCTTCCTCTCCACAGGAGAGTATTCGGAGGGAGTAGATAAGAAGAAACTGAGGCACAAGTCAGCCTATTACCTCCTCCAGGACGGGCAGCTATACCGGAAGACCCTCTCAGGGATGCTAGCCCGCTGCGTGACCGAGGGCGAAGTACGGAGGATCTTGGAGGAAGTCCACTCCGGGGAATGTGGAAGTCACTCCGGGAGTCGGACCCTGGAAGGGAGGATAGTCAGGCAAGGGTATTTCTGGCCCACCCTAAGCCGAGACGATGCAGAGTTCGCAAGAAGATGTCATAAGTGCCAGATGTTTGCCCCTCTCCAGCTGCAGCCGGCCCAGCGGCTCCGAAGTATCACGGCCCCATGGCCCTTCGCAATTTGGGGAATGGATTTGGTTGGGCCGTTCCCCCAAGCCAGCGGCCAGAGGAGGTTCCTCCTAGTGATGATTGACTACTTCTCAAAGTGGATGGAGGGGAAGGCGTTGGCCAAGGTGACCTCCCAGGTGATCAGGAATTTTGTTTGGGGGGAGATCATCTGTCGCCATGGGCTGCCGCAGGCCATCGTCACGGACAACGGGCCCCAGTTCGCCAGTGCCGAGTTCACCAGCTTCTGCGAACAGCTTGGGATCGATCTCAGGTTCGCCTCGGTCCATCACCCCAGGAGTAACGGGCAGGTGGAGGCCGCAAACAAGATCATCGTCAACCTCCTCAAAATGAAGGTGGAGAACCTAAAAGGGAGCTGGGTGGAGCAGCTTCCCACGGTTCTTTGGGCCCTGAGGACCACCCCCAACACGGCTACAGGAGAGACCCCCTTCAAACTCTCCCACGGGTGCGAGGCAGTGCTCCCCGTTGAATTCGAAGTCCAAACACCGCGAGTCGTGGCAGCAAAAGAAGGCCGTGAGGAATGGCAAGCAGAAAAAGAGGAGGAACTGAGGCTTTCCCTTGACATGGTGCAAGAGGTAAGAGACCTTTCCGCTGTCCGGCAGGAGGAGGTGAAAAGAAGAATGGCCAAGTACTTTGACAAGCATGTCAGGGTCAAGCAGTTCATGGAGGGGGACTTGGTGCTGAAGAAAGTAGATGCGGCAGGGAGGTCAGCATCCGTAGGGAAGCTCAATCCCAGCTGGGAGGGACCATTCATTGTAAAGATAGCCTTAGGGTCAGGGGGCTATCGACTCCAAAATGTAGAAGGCGAGACCCTGAGTCTCACCTGGAGTGGTGACGACCTCAAACGATTTTTCCCCTGAAACATGTAAGCAGCACTTTTATTATAATAAATTCCTTCAAGCTCTCTGATATTGTTGTAATTAGCTCGCGTGGTGGAATGTGATGTATTTTGGACCCCGAGCAGATCCCGCTGTCAGGCTCTCACCTAGCTGGCAGGGCTGGAAGTCACTCGGTGTCATCCTTGACCTCGAGCAAATCCCGCTGTCAGGCTCTCACCTAGCTGGCAGGGCTGGAAGTCACTCGATGGTGGTAGTAGCGGACCCCGAGCAGATCCCGCTGTCAGGCTCTCACCTAGCTAGCAGGGCTGGAAGTCACTCGGTGTCATCCTTGGCCTCAAGCAGATCCCACTGTCAGGCTCTCACCTAGCTGGCAGGGCTGGAAGTCACTCGATAGTGGTAGTAGCGGACCCCGAGTAGATCCCGCTGTCAGGCTCTCACCTAGCTGGCAGGGCTGGAAGTCACTCGGTGTCATCCTTGGCCTCGATCAAATCCCGCTGTCAGGCTCTCACCTAGCTGGCAGGGCTAGAAGTCACTCGATAGTGGTAGTAGCGGACCCCGAGCAGATCCCGTTGTCAGGCTCTCACCTAGCTGGCAGGGCTGGAAGTCACTCGGTGTCATCCTGGGCCTCGAGCAGATCCCGTTGTCAGGCTCTCACCTAGCTGGCAGGGCTGGAAGTCACTCGATGGTGGTAGTAGCGGACCCCGAGCAGATCCCGCTGTCAGGCTATCACCTAGCTGGTAGGGCTGGAAGTCACTCGGTGTCATCCTGGGCCTCGAGCAGATCCCGCTGTCAGGATCTCACCTAGCTAGCAGGGCTGGAAGTCACTCGATGGTGGTAGTAGCGGACCCCGAGCAGATCCCGCTGTCAGGCTCTCACCTAGCTGGCAGGGCTGGAAGTCACTAGGTGTCATCCTTAGCCTCGAACAGATCCCGCTGTCAGGCTCTCACCTAGCTGACAGGGCTGGAAGTCACTCGATGATGTTAGTAGTGGACCTTGAGCAGATCCCACTGTCAGGCTCACCTAGCTGATAGGGCCAGATGTCACTCGATGGAGACGGCCTTGAAATCGTCAGATACGGGTCAGTCTCAGTGCTAGGGAGCAAAGGGGAAAAGGTTTTGTCAGGGCGAGCTCGGGCTCGGTAAGCCCGGCTCGGCAGGATCAAGAATGCAGGCCAGGCTGGAGGGCTCGGCACGAGCGAGTGTGCACTCGTCAATCCAGACTCGGCATTGGCGAGTGGGACGCGGGCCCGGACCTCGCCAAAGGAAAGCAAGTCGGACCGGGGCACCTCGCCCCCCTTGACCATTAGACTTGGAGAAATTTTCCTGTTTTCGGGCTCAACCTAGATGGCTCGCGTGCGAGTTATGGTAGCGTGACAAGGGCGGAGAGCAACTCGCCCCTGAATCTTTTGGGGGCTCGGCGAACACTCAAAACGCGTCCACTCGCAGGCGCGCTCTCATAACCACTATACTCGCAGAACCTGTCTCTGCGAGGTCGCGGGAGGAAGCACTCGCATACATTCAGAGCACAATAAGCATAGTAAAGAAAGGAAATGACACCGGTATGATCAAAAAGAAACTTTCATTATTTACAAAGTTACAGGGAGCTCGCCTCGGCGAGTAATCGAAAAAGAAAAAAGATAAAAGAAAATACAAGGCTATCCGCCGGGCTCACCCCCTCCGCCGGACTGGTCCTCGCCGTCGCCCGAATGATCCTGGAAGCTCATCCCGAACATTGCATCCAGGCTATCTTCCTTCTCACTGGGCGGCGTCGCCGGAAACAGACTCGGCATCAGGTCCCGAGCAGAGATCTCCCCACACCCTTCCACCAACACCCCGGAGTCCTTCATCATTGAGAGGGTGCACTCGGCGGTCTGGATTGAGTTGATCTGCAGTCTCTCGACGAGGTCGGCCTCGCCGAAGATACGCGGGCTCTTGTAGGGGAGTATGGGATCGATGTCGTGCGACGGGAAGAAGATCTCCGCCTGGCGTTGCACCTCGCCGAGAAGGTGCTGGTTCTCCCCCTTCAACTTCGCGTTCGCGCCCTCCAGCTCGCCAAGGCGTGTGCGCAGTCGGCCGATCTCCTCCCCTAGCTCGGCGTTGCGAGCCTTGAGCTCCCCAGCAGCGTCGGCATCCGCGGCCAGTTGCGCGCGCAGCCGGCTGACCTCCTCCCCCAGCTCAGTGTTACGAGCCTGGAGCTCGCCCGCCGCCTTAGCATCCTGGAGAAAAGCCCATTTAGCAGCAGCACAAAGCTTTCTAAGTAAAAGAGAGCGGTGCGTAACACTTAACAATCCGTCGGCGGCCTAGGCGAGGAGACCATCCGCGATGCCGAGCCGCCTCGCCTGATCGACGACCTGCTCCTTGGCGAGGTCGCGAGCCTGCTCGGCCTTTTCGAGCTGGTGGCTGAGGGCGAAGCTGCGGCGCGCCAGCATGTGGTGCAACTCCAGAGTCCGCAGGTGGGACTGCAGACCCTCATGGCCAAGCTGTCGGAGGGTCGTCCTCTTGTAGGCCTCGGCATCCTCCCGGCCATAAAGGCCAAAGCCGAGGGCATAGGCGTGACCGGTGGTGGGCTCGCGGTCGTGCCAGGATGGGTGCAGAGTGGAGACGGAGACTCGATGAGCGAGCTCGTCCCACTACAGCATGGGCTCGCCCGCGGAATCCTTCCAGCGCGCGCCGAAGTTGAAGAGGGGGTGCTGCTTCGGTGGCGCACGCTCGCGGGCAGCCCTCTTCGCCGAAGGAGGAGGGGAGATCGCAACCGAGGAAGAAGGGCCCTTGCCACCCTTTCGGCCCTTGCTGGTCGTATCCTTCAGCGGGCTCTCCGGTGACGCGTCGGGAGGAGTCTCCGACGAGCTGATGTACTTGGGGCTGGGCTGATGTTGTTGTTGTTGTTGCCCCCGCGGAGCCAGCAGGGCCCTCCGCATCTTTTTCATCTGACGGGAGCCGGATGGCGGGTTTGACCCAGCGTCCTCAGATCGCCTCTTGCCGGAAGAGTGCTGCGAGAGGTCCGCCTCATCTCAGCAGGCCGCTGCCGCCGCCCTCTCGCGAGCAAGAGGGTCAGTATCGAGCCCCGGGTCCGCGAATGGCGGGTTCGTGGGGATTATTCGCTCCCCTGCAGGAAAACGCTTGAAAAGGTTAGGAATTCAGATATGACGATGTGCCTAGTTCGGCAAGTAGGCGAGCTCGGCAAGATGAGGAGAATATACCTTCGACGGGCAGAACTGGGGGGAGCGCGTCAAGGCCCCTCCGCAGGAAGGCGACCTCGAAATCTTTGTGGAGGAAGAATTTGTGGAGCTCGGCGTCGTTGCCGGACACGGCCGGCGGGCAGTACACCTCCTCGCCTTTTTGTTGCGGCGAGTAGGGGATGTTGCCGAGATCTCCCTTGACGAAGGCGATCTTGGTCATCCAAGTATGGTGCTTGTTCGCGATCTCGCGAACTTTGATCAAGGAGCCGCCGAAGTAGGCGACCCCGTCCGTCGTCGCCTTATTGGAAAAAAGCTTCCTGAACACCGTCAGGTTGAACTCGATCCTCTCCCGCCGGAGGTAGCTCGCGAACGCCACCATCATTGCGATGGAGTTGGAGTTCAGATGCGCGGGGATGGCCCCGTAGTACTTCAGGATCTGCCGGATCTCCGGCCACAAGGGAAGGCGCAGCCCCACCTCGAAGTGCGAGATGGGGAAGGCGAGCTCGTTCTCGTAGAACGTGTTGATGGCCTCGCCCGGCCCCGGCCTGCGTGCCTCAAAGCCCGGTGGCACATATACGGCCTTGAATTCCGCGAGCTCCTCCTCGCTGGTGTGGCCGTCGAAGAAGCAATAGTCTGCGAAGTGTTCCGCGCATTTGGAGCGGTCGTCGGCGTCCGGGTTGGTCTTGCCCATGATCGCAGAGGAAGAGCACGACGCGAGCAGGGAAGGGAGAAAGCAAAGAAAGGAAAGCAAAGCAATAAAGGCAGTATGGGGGTAGGTGAGGGGGGCTATTTATAGGAAAAGAAATCTGGGGCAGGCTGTCACATCGGCGCAGCTCGCTGCCCCAGCTCGCCACCCCAGCTCGCCACCCCAGCTCGCCGACTTCCGACGCGTCCCAACCAAGGCTAAGTCAAACATTGCAGTTTTTTATTTGAGTAACATAATTAAGAATGTTCTAAAAATTATTCATCACAGAAGTAAAAAATTCAGAATTGAAAGCGGGGCGCGCGGGCAGGGAGGGCACCGGGATGCGAGCGCCGGTCGGCTCGACAGAGGAGCCCGCAGACTTACCTACCCCGGCCTCGCGACCCCCGCCGCCCAGGCTGCCGTGCGAGGAGTAGCTCGCGGATCCTTCCAGAATTCCTATGCGCAACCAAGAGACCGTCGTCTATCTCGTCCAGGAGTCTGGAGTGGGACATCAACTCGCCAGCTTGGCCGAGGCGCACCTCCTCAGCAAGACGCGCGTAGTCGCACTGCAGCGTCTCGTTGACCCCCTGCACCTCACGCAGTCCGCACACCAGCTTCTTGAGGAGCTTGACCTCCCTCCTCGTCAGCTTGCCTTGATCCACCTCCGGACCCAGGTAAGATTCTAGCGAGCTCGGAGACGGGAGGGGAGAGTGGTGGGCTGCCCGGGAGGACTCCTCGGCAGCCGATTGACTGGGAAGAGTTGTAAAGGCAGATATCAGCAGAGCAAAAACTTATGAAGCACCTGGGGTTAAGCGAGGCTGACCTGAAGAGCTCGGCGGTTCAAAGGAGATGCGGGGAGGGATGAACCTCAGTTCCTTCCCGCGACCTGGGCCGCGAGCCCCCGGCGAGATGAGCTCGAAGCCTGGGGTGGGAATGGACCCCAGAACTTCCCCGGCAGCCGCGTCAATTTGCCGAGGAGGGGAGCCCGGTGGCAAAGTTGGCCTCTACGAGCTCACAGGCAGGATCCCGAAGAGGGGCGGCGGATCCCGGGGATTGCTGTCCGGTGCCGAGAATCGCGAAGTGGCGAGCGTGACCTCGCCTCGCGGCGTGGGGACCCGCGGCGCGGTGCCCTCGCCATCTGGTTGGCCGTCCTGATCGTCGCCGACTACGACGACCTCCCTATCCTTCTCCAGAATAGTTCGGGTAGAAGAGCCGGTCTCGCGAGCCAGGGTGGCCCTCAGATCGTGGAAAATGGGCTCGGACGCCTCGGGGAATGGCTTCGTCCTCTTAGAGCTCGGCTCGGCAGAATCAATTTGGGGAGCTTTCGCGGGGACCGCCGTCAGCGCGGCAACGCGAGCCGCGGAAGCCAGGCGAGCTCGGTCTATGCGTTCTTGGATCTCCTTAGGGAGGGGCATCTTGGCAAGGCGACAGGTGGAATGGCAAGAGTCAGGCAGCAGAGCAGGTGCATATATATAGCCGCAGGTGGCCCCACCAGAAGATTCCCTCCAACTCGCCAGCCAGAGCTCGCCGCACACTTCGGGTTGGACTTCTTTCCGAGCTTTATTGACAAGCTCGAAAAGAGCGGGGATTGTGTACAACCCCGTGTCCGGCGAGCAGGATCACCAGGGGGCGAACAGATCAGGTTAGGAGCAGCAGGCGAGCTCGGCAGCGACAGGGGCGAGGCTGAGCTCGGCAAACGTCGGCCAGAGATCGTCGATCGGCGACCCCGAGCTCGGCATTCGCCGAGCGGGCTGCAACTCGCGCCCTCGCAGTGGAGCTCGGCAGCAGTGGGCGAGCAGAGCATGCCGGGGAGACCAGAGCTCCCAGCTCGCCTAGGGGTCAGAGGTACTTTTTACTGTTTTACCCCTGCTGGTCTGCCCATAGCCCTTCAAAACAGCGGAGTTTGGCTGTTGGCAGACCCAGCTGAGGGTTTTCTGGTAATTTCAGGTCATTTATTTTGGTTATTGGCAGTCCGGATTTCAAAAGCTATAAATAGGACCCAAGGGGTACCCCAGAAAGCAGGTTTTTCCCTGTGCTCTTCTCCCCAAAATCTTCAAGTGCTTTCTGAGGGTACCTTAGCTCGGCTTCAGTCTAAGGAGGGGAAGCGCTCTAAGATCTTCCGAGTTTGTGGTGGGACCTCCCTACCGAGCCCTTGGGTCTGTTTCTCCTTGCTTTGTCGTTTTTCTTGTAGGAGCGAAGTAGGCGCGAGACCACCCCCTTCCCCAAGGGCGAGCTCCACAGGAAGCCGGGTTCCGGTTTCAACAGCGGTGTCATAATCCTGGGTTAAGGATAGTGTGGCAGTTCTACGGGCTCGCCAGTCGTCACACCGACGGGAGTTGACAGTTAGACTTTGGGCGGTTGGGCTGTGTCCTCGGTGTTCACGTCCCGGGGCCCCTTCCGTGCCAAGTGAACGGTTGGGTTGTGTCCTCGTGCTTACTTCTGAGGCCCCTTCCGGGTCACACAAGGCCAGTTCGGGCTATGTTCTTGGTGCACATCTACCCAAGACCCCGCTGGGCCATAGTACGCATGGGCTCCGATGTTGTGTTCTTAGCGTTGAGGCGTACGGAGGCCTAGGTGAATCAGTGTGGAGGCTTGCCTAGTAGTAGAAGTGCCCGTTCTACTGTCACCGCCTGGCCACGGCGGCTAATGCCTGAGAGGTTAGCTACCTGCTCGAAAAGTGGGAACTACAGTCTGTGTCGACATAGCAATTGCATGTGTGTGATCATGGGTGAGTCATTGCATAGCATATATAGCATTTCATAACATTGCACAACAAGATCCTCATCGTATAAGTTTGTATGGGCACTGTACAACCCCATGTTCGCTGAGTCAGACCAGGAGGCACAATGGTCACAATTGGGATAGCCAAAGGAGTTCCCGCCCCGAAAGAAGATCTCGCCCAAGTAGGCGGGAACGCTTGCGCCAGCATCCAGAGGGCGCTCTCGCCTGCAAGGCGCCCCGTGCTCGTCGAGCACAGATCGGCGAGCGCAGCCAAATCGCCGAATGAAGATCAGCGCGGGAACGCTTGCGCCAGCACTCAGATCGTCTTAAAGAAACTCTCGTCTATAGGCAGGCGAGAACGCTTACGCCGTGCTCTAGACAGAAGACTCTCGCCTCGGAGCTCTCGCCGAGTGGGGCCCAGGGCCTTGGGTAAGATGACCAAATTACCCTCGAGTGAAATTACCCCTGTACCCTCAGAAAAACAGCGCGATTCGGCTATTGGCAGACCAACTAGGGGCATTTCAGTAATCTCAGGGCAGCAAAGACTATAAATAGACCCATAAGGGCTCTTTGGAAAGCAAGGCTTTTCATTATCTTCCAACTTCTAGTGCTTTCTGAGGAGCTCCTAGCCCGGCTTTTGGCTTTGGAGGGGAAGCTCTCAGAGATCTTCCGGGTGTGAGGTGGGACCTCCCTGCTGAGGCTTTGGGTCAGTCTTAGGTCCTTTGCAGTTAGTCGAGGGTTGAGGCTTGAGAGAATTAGGTGTTGGCTGCACCCCTATTTTTGAACTCCCGTTGAGGTCATTTTTGGCTTCAGCAGTTCTGGTGCGGTGAGCGTGGAAAGCAGCCGATAAAAGAAAGCCTTGAGTCTTGTCCCATGGCTGGAGGTGAAGGTGAAGGTGAAGGTTCTAGAGGCTCCCCAACCCGGGGAGAGGAAGCGACGAAGAGGATGCTGGATGAATTCAGGAGAGAGTTCTTGCAGATGATCAGCTTGGCCTTCTCGGCCAGAAGCGAGTGGGCCACACCTCAGGTTCCGATAGAAGAGGTCCCGCTCTTGGGCGAGAACGCCCCAGGACAGCGCCCGGGAAAGGATGTCCCGGCAGAGGCTGGCGAAAGAGATGTGGCGGCGCGGGAACTCTTCCCAGGCCAGAGCCAGCGCCCGGGCAAGGAGGCATTGACCGATCTGGGCGAGAAGGAAGCGGCAGTGCGAGAGCTCTTCCTAGGGCACGGTCTCGCGGATCGGGTCAGTCAGCCGAGGCCGCGGGACGTACCCTCTCGCTAGGCAGGAGGCGAGAGCACATTCAGCGAGCTCATCATCTCAGCTCCGGTACCGGAGGGGTTCCAGGAGCCTGACATGTCCTACTACTCGGGGAAGGATGACCCTGTACAGCACGTACAATGGTTTGAAGACATGGTTTCAATAAGGCAGATGACGGATGCCTTCAAGTGTCGGTTGTTTGCCATCACCTTGAAGGAGAAGGCGCGGGATTGGTTCCACCAGTTGTCAGCGAGATCAATCTACTGCTTTGAAGATCTGCAAAGGAGTTTTCTGTTGAGGTTCTCAACATCGAAGAAGCAGAAGAAGGAGGCGGAGTGCCTGTTTGCGGTGAGACAAAAGCCGGATGAGACACTGGGTCACTATGTCGACTGTAACGCCCCCACCTGTCACATGACATATAACGGTGGGTCCGGCCGGGGCCCCACGCCATATAGCACAGACAAGAAAAGGAATCACGTGTGGAAATCAAAATCTATGCGTATCCTTAACTCATTCCATTCTAGCGCAGCATTTTTCTTGTTAGCATGAACTCAAACCAGAATGTCCACCAATATATAAATACCATATTTATATATAACAACACCAGGAATGTATAAAACTCACACACCCTGGCCTTATGGCCTTACAAGTTCCTCTTTCACATCACTGGTTTCCTACATCGGCACACAGGCCGGCCACACATGAAATCCAATCATGATTCTTCACATAGCCTTCAAGGACTAAGAACACCAGGCTAGCCAATCCACTTATTCTTTCCAATCGCAGCACCTGCAATTCATCATCCAAACCAACACAGAAACAAAGTCACGGTCAGCATTTGGCTGACCCATTATAACGACCCTACCCCCTACCCGGGGTAGTGGTTCCTTCCCTGTACACAATGCTTCCTTTCTCATCAAGCATCAGCAAACATCACCAAATCATATCATAGATAGATCATTCTCTTTATTCCACTAACAAACACATCACATCACAAACGCTGCAGTCCACCAACGCTCCGTGCACTCAGGGCACCTTCTTGGCGTACCGGAATCCACCGTCGTACACCGCTGTCTCTCGAGGTGTTAACTTGTTGGTTGACTGGCCCTAGTCTACCAGCTCGCAGGCTGGCGACATCCCGTCCAAGCCACTCAGAGGTCCATCCTCACAGCATCACAAACAGAGCAGACCGACCCACACTATGTGGTGTAGCAAGCCGGGTTTATCTAAGCTCCCCAGGCATTGTCTACCCATCGATCCCCCTCCTAGTCCGATCGACCCACCCATGTGGTGCAGCAAGCCGGGTTTAACTCGGCTCCCCAAGCATTGCCACCCATCGATCCTACCTTAACTGGATCAACCCACCTCGTGGTGTAACAAACCGGGGTATCTCGCACTAACCAGGCGTGCTACCAATTGATCATCTCATATCTAGGAGCTTCACCAAAGCTCCTCACAATCATCACATCCATACATTCATCACAACAGAAATCCGTTTTGCACATCATCAAAGCCACGGAGACTTCTCCGGTTTACCCATGAACATCACCAATCCGGACTACCGGTCCAGATGGGCTTCACACAGCATGCCTACGCCGTACTCCATATTTTCGGCTCTAAATGTGGACTCACCAAAGGAATCTCTTCCGCAAATCCACCTCTTGGTGGAGGATTCCAAGCACATGCATAAAGGAAGGACTTCAATGTCCAAGAAGGAGATCGTTACCCTTGAAATCGCTTCGACGCCATGAAGTAGCCGGATGGAAATCACCGCCTCGGCTCTGCCTTCACGAATCCGCTCTCGGATCTTTGTTCCGCACTCCGCAGCTCCTACAGCAGCTGGAAGACTTCTCCCTTTCCCTCTTGCCTTGGCCTTTCTTCTCTCTCTCTTGGAATGAAGATGAAGAAGAAGAAGCGAAAAGAGGGTTTAAATCCCCTTTTTCTCGGCCTTCACAACACCTGGACAAAGCCCAGCCACTGGATCCAGGAAGAGGGAAACAAACGGCTCAGATCTGGCCAGAAAATCCTGAACACGGCCGACACGCCCTGTGACACGCCGTGTCACAGGCCGTGTCCCTCTAAGCGGCAGACAACCGACTCAATCCAGCCAGAACACGGCCGTGTGGCACGCCCGTGTCACGGCCGTGTCCTCGACACGCCCTCAGACACGCCCGTGTCTGAGGCCGTGTACCTCAACAGAAATAATCCCAAACCAACCCGAGACTTCACACGGCCTGGCACACGCCCGTGTTCCTGGCCGTGTGCACCAGGACACACCCGTATCCCGCAAACACGCCCAGCCCGAGACGTCGAGCTGAGTTTGACGACCACTGACACGCCCTGTGACACGCCCGTGTCACAGGCCGTGTCCTCACGGGAAACTCGATACTCGACGATCGTCGCGTAACAGTCGTCGAGCAAATGACACGGCATCCGACACGGCCGTGTCCTGGCCGTGTGCCCCTCTCGACGATGTCGAGCGAAAATCGTCGACACCAAGCCCGATCGTCGACACAACCTCGACACGCCCTGCGACACGCCCGTGTCGCAGGCCGTGTCAACTGACACGCCTGGGACACGCCCGTGTCCCAGGCCGTGTCACCCAAAAATCCTGTTTTGAGAAAATTGGCCTGTTACAATCCTCCCCTCCTTCAAATAATTTCGTCCTCAAAATTTGACTCCAAACAGCCAATTAGTCACAACATCACAAAATCATACACCCCAAGCCTCCATGTTAGAAAGTAGAGACAAGAAGCGAAAAAGACTAGAACAAGAGAATAAACTTTTGAATAATTGAAATTTTATTATCCAAAAAGATATCATTTACAAAGGTATGGCCTCCCTTATATAGAATGGAGGAGATAAGAAAGAGAGTATACAAACAATGTGGGACTAAACATTTACAGGCTGAGCGGCTAGAATAATGGAGACCGATCAGGCCGCGCGGTTAGACAGATGCGATAACCGCTCGGCAACTCAGCAGATAGAACAAGCCGTAGAGTGAGACCGCCAGACCGCCGGTCTACAAACCGCTGGATCAGACCGCTAAGCCGCTCGGTCTTCAAACCGATGGATCAGACCGCTAAGCCGCCGGTCTAATACTTCAACACTCCCCCTCAAGCTGGAGCATAGATATCAATCATGCCCAGCTTGTCACAAATGCGGAAGAAGGAAGTAGAAATCGGCTGGTGAAGATATCTGCCAACTCCTTGTCAGAGGTGACAAAAGGAGTACAAATCTGTTTCTTCAAAATCTCCTCCCGAATGAAGTGACAGTCAACCTCTATATGCTTCGTTCTTCTCTCATGGAAGACCGGATTTCTGGATATGTGTATAGCGGCCTTGTTGTCACAGAACATAGGGAGAGGACAATCATATACCTCGCCCAGGTCAAGCATGAGAGCCCGCAACCACTTTAACTCACACGTAGTTGACGTCATACTCCGGTATTCTGCTTCGGCACTGGATCTGGAAACAACAGACTGTTTCTTGCTTTTCCAACTCACGAGATTACCTCCAACAAAGGTACAGAAACCTGACGTGGATTTACGATCGCCTTTGTCATCCGCATAACTTGAGTCTGAGTAGGCCTCAACTCTCAGATGGCCATTCTTCTGGAAGAGTAACCCTCTGCCCGGTGCTGCTTTGATATACTCTAAAATCTTCAGGGCGGACTGAAGATGACACTCCCTGGGAGCTTGCATAAACTGACTGACCTTTCCTACAGCGTAGGCGATGTCGGGTCTAGTCACCGTGAGATAGATGAGTTTGCCTACCAAACGTCTGTACCGTGTGACATCAGATAGAGGAGGCGATTCATCCGTCCACGTTTTGTCTTCTCAACAGCCATGGGAAGATGAGCTGGTTTGGCACCTGTCAAGCCTGCTTCTCGAAGAAGATCAAGGGCATACTTCCGTTGAGAGAGGACCAAGGAGTCAGGTTTCCGCCGCGAGATTTCTATCCCCAAAAAGTATTTTGGGGGGCCCATATCTTTGTGACCAAGTGCTGACGGAGGTGCTTCTTCGTCAAGTCCACCCCATCTCGGTCATCACCAGTAAGGAGAATATCATCCACATATACGGCCAAAACCACCAGTCCCGAGCCGTTTTGCGAATGAATAAGGAGTGATCGGCCGAACTCCTTTGAAAACCGATGGTTGCCACAATACCACTAAACTTTTCGAACCATGCCGAGGGCTCTGCTTGAGGCCATAAATGGCCTTCTTCAAATGACAGACACGTGTCTCCCCCTGAGCAACATACCCAGGAGGTTGCTCCATATAGACGTCCTCCTGAAGATCACCATAAAGAAAGGCATTCTTCACATCCAGCTGAGAAATAGCCCAAGCCCGGTTAACAGCCACAGAAAAGAGAACCCGGATGGTGCTGAGGCGAGCAACTGGAGAGAAGGTATCGAAGTAATCAACGCCATAAGTCTGAGTAAAGCCCTTGGCCACCAGCCGGGCTTTGTAGCGATCCACAGTGCCGTCGGGGCGAAACTTCACAACAAAGACCCAGCGACAGCCAACCACATCAGTGCCCACGGGAGGAGGAACCAGGGTCCAGGTACCCCGTTCAGTAAGAGTAGCCATCTCCTCATCCATGGCAGACTTCCAATGAGGGAGAGAGAGAGCCTCCTGGTAGGTACGGGGAGTAGAGTGGCAGAGATAGCCAAGGCAAAACACCTGCGAGAAGGAGAAAGCTGATCATAAGAAACAACAGCCGTGAGCGGGTGTTGAGTACACGCCCGCACCCCTTTGCGAAGGGCAATGGGACATCCAGATCATCGGGAGCGGCGGCGACGGGAGCGTCAGCGACCGGAGCGTCCGTGGCGGAGAAGGCTGGCCCGGGACTAGAGAGAGACGGCAGCGGAGAGGAGGGTGGAGGGGTAGGTGGGGAGACGGACTGGGAAGGAGTGGGTGGAGGAGGAGACGAAGGTGGGAAAATGGGGAGAGGTGTGGAATGAACGGAGATATCAGAAGGAAGAGAAGGAAGAGAAGAGGAAGGAGAGAAATAGGAAGCATTTTCAAAAAGGTCACGTCTGCGGAGACAAACTGCTTGCGAAGAAGGGGGTCAAAGCAGCAATAGCCTTTTTGAGTGGTAGAGTACCCCAAAAAGACACACTTAGTGGAACGGGGGGAAAGCTTGTCGCGGGTAGCGGAGGGAGCGTGAACAAAGGCCGTACAGCCAAAGACACGGAGAGGAAGAGGAAAAGGTTCCTGGTGGGGGTAGAGAAGGGAGAAGGGAGTCCGGCCGTGGAGGACCGTGGAGGGAATGCGATTGATGAGATAGCAAGCGAGGAGCACAGCGTAGCCCAGTAGGAGCGAGGGACGTGCATCTGCGTCATGAGAGTACGCGCAACATCAAGCAGGTGACGGTTTTTACGCTCCGCCACCCCATTCTGTTGGGAGGTGTAAACACAAGTCGTTTGATGAATGAGGCCGTGTTGGTGAAAGAACACGGAGAACTCATGAGACATGTATTCCTTGGCATTATCAGAACGTAAGACTTTAATCGAAATAGCAAACTGAGTCTTAATCATAAAGTAAAAAGATTGCCAAACAGAGAATAGTTCAGAGCGATCCTTTAAGAGATACACCCAGGTACAGCGAGTAAAATCATAAAAGATAAAAGTTACAAAATAGGAACTGCCCCGACCAACAGTGAGGGTAGGAGCAGGACCCCATACATCAGAATGAACAATATCAAAAATGCGAGAGGAGCCACGGCCTTGCTTCGGTGGGAAGGAGGAGCGATGATGTTTGCCAAGCTGACACGCATCACAGTTGAGCGGAGAACTGGTGGGAGGTAAGTGGGGCAGAAGCTGACGAATAAGCCGGGGAGGAGGATGTCCAAGACGAAGATGCCACTGAAGGAGATCAGCAGAGGAGGAGTAGGCAGAAAGAGCAGAAACATCGTCGAGGAAGTAGAGGCCACCGCTCTCAGTCCCAGTAGCAATCGTCCGCTGGGTCCTCGGGTCCTGAAAAGAACAAGTAGTGGGAGTGAATAAAACGGAGCACTGAAGTTGCCGGCATAAAGTGGTAACTGATAAGAAATTGCACGGGAACTTCGGGACATAGAGGGTATCCTCCAAGCAAAGCGATGGAGTGAGTTGAACCATGCCCGTCCCATGAACCGGAGACGGGAACCATCCGCCACACGAACTGGGGGTAAGCGGTCATGGGTCTCCAGACGGGAGAAGCAATGAGGGTTGCCCGTCATATGATTGGTGGCACCGGAGTCAATCAGCCATTTACCTTGGGTAACGACGTGGGCACTACCTGACGTCGTGGCTACAGAGGCAGACGGCCTAGAAGAGGCGGAGGCCGAAGGAGCATCACCGGAAGGGCGAAGATGAGGATGTTTCTGCCAGCAGCGATCAACAGTATGGCCAGTACGACCACGTGAGAGCAGAAGAAACGGGAGGAACCCCGTCCGCCGGAGGAGCCACGGCCACTCGGGCCCCCCCGCTGAGCCTGGTGTGCAAAGGAGTCCTGCGAAGGGGGGGGGCCAGCAGAGGCCGCTGGAGGAGAGAAGTAACGGCGGCAATGCGGGCCGCAGTGGCATCCAAAGTAGGAGATTCCGCCTCACCCAAGATCTGCTGGCAGATCATATCATAAGAGTCCGGAAGACGAAGAAGGTAACAACAACCAGGAGTTCCTGGAAGTGTTTGTGCTGGTCGGCCAAGTCCGCAGAGAAGGGACGATTCTGGAGGATTTCAGCCCCAAGAGCCTGGACCTGCTGATAAGCCGCAGCGGGGGACATGGAAGGGCGGGCGAAGAGGTCCGCATAGAGAGTATAAATGCGGGACGTCTGGCCCCCCTTAGAATAGAGAGCAGCGAGGTGAAGCCATGCGGCCTTGACCGTCTCATCATGGCGAATGACGGGAAGGCACTCATCAGAAAGGCTGTTGGCAGCCAGGTGCAAACAAGAGCATCACTCGCATCCCAGTCATCAACTCAGGAGAGGTGCGAGGAGGAGGGTCATCGGTGAGGTGATGACGCTTGCGTTGAGACGAAGGAGAAAGGTGAAAGAAACGCTCCAATCGGGATAGTTGGAGCCACAAGCTTGGAAAGGGTGCCAAGGTTACCCGAAGGAGGAGGAGGAGAAGGAGCTGCAGGAGTAGTGGTGAGACCGGAGGTAGTCATAGAACCCGGAAGCAGAAGAAGCCGCACGAATAGAGGCGGTTAGAAAAACAGAGGAAGCCGCGCGAACAGGAGCGGCTAGAAAGAGGCACTGCGGGGAAGAGGTCGCGCGGACTGAAAAGGCCGAGCGAACAGAAGAGAGGAGAAGAGCAGGTGACCGCGACCAAGATGCGGGTAAGAAAGAGACAACCCGCACGGTCAGGCAGATCACAGCAGCGGCAAGAAGGCGGGCAAAGGCACGGCGGGGAAGAAGTCGCACGAACTGAGAAGCCCGAGCGAACAGAAAAGAGGAGAAGAGCTGGCGACCGCGACCAAGATGCGGGTGAGAAAGGAACAACCCGCACGGTCAGGCAGATCACAGCAGCAAACCGCGTGGAGAGAGACAACACACACGCGGACAGGGACAGACCGCAGCGACTAGGAAGTCGGAGAGGCAAGAAAGAACAAGAGGCGCGGCGACAACTAAACAGGTCGGCGCGACAAAGAGAAGAAGGAGAGGAGAACCAAGAAGGAGCAAGCCGCGCGAACAGGTCTGCGGACAAAAAACAAGCCGCGCGGATAGAAACAAGCCGCGCGGATAGAAGAGAGGGCAAGCCGCGAATCAAGTCGCAGAACGCCGAAAAGAAGCCGCGAACAACAGAGGGCGCACAGAATCAGGAGGAAATGACCGTGTGCTCTGATACCATGTTAGAAAGTAGAGACAAGAAGCGAAAAGACTAGAACAAGAGAATAAACTTTTGAATAATTGAAATTTTATTATCCAAAAAAGATATCATTTACAAAGGTATGGCCTCCCTTATATAGAATGGAGGAGATAAGAAAGAGAGTATACAAACAATGTGGGACTAAACATTTACAGGCTGAGCGGCTAGAATAATGGAGACCGATCAGGCCGCGCGGTTAGACAGATGCGATAAACGCTCGGCAACTCCAGCAGGATAGAACAAGCCGTAGAGTGAGACCGCCAGACCGCCCGGTCTACAAACCGCTGGATCAGACCGCTAAGCCGCTCGGTCTTCAAACCGATGGATCAGACCGCTAAGCCGCCCGGTCTAATACTTCAAACACCTCCGCATACACTAACAAACAGACAACACAACAAACATCCCTAACTTCCACTTGTGCACATTCAACCACAGAAGACCTCAAAACAAAACAACATGATTTCATATCGCCTTACCATCACACGTGCACCACATGTTCAGCAAGATTGTCAACATCACGATTTTATTCATCATCTAGCCATATAGTTGACATACAACTATATATATAAACATCATTTACATACACCAAGATGGATGATTCATCAAGTTCTGATTCAGTCAAAAGTAATTCACAACACACTCACTTCCGCTCAGCCTCCCGATTTAGAAATTCGCGATTCAAAGATAAATGAAACGCTCGAGGCTGAATTTCACCAACTGAGCTTTGCGGCTCTGGCAGTTCCATAGCATGCAAGCGAGGTTGCGTCCGGGGTGCAGATGATTCGGCCACTGCTTTCCCTTTTTCTTCATATGACGCACCTGTCTTTTTCTCACTCCCTGGAGGGACATTCCAACAGAATTTTGCGATGTGTCCTTGCTGCCCACATTTATAGCAGATACGTGTATCCACACGTCCTGGCCCATACGTCGCCCCCGAAGAAACAGTCGACGGAGCTAATTCCACCGGTCTAAATCTTTTCTTCTCTTGTCGTCGAAACTCCGATTGATCCGATGGTGACATTTTAAACTCTGACTTTTCCCTTGCCAGTCTCTTATTCTCTCGTACTCGCTTCATATCCTTCTCTAAGGCACGAGCTGTATCGACCAACGCTTGGAAGCCTTGGCTCACTGAACTCGGAAGTGCTAACCTCAATTCATCCCGCAATCCTTCATAAAACCGATTCGTCTTTCGTGCTTCCTCCGCAAAGGTAGATCCCGCATATCGCCCCAATCTTGTAAACTCATGCAGGTAGGTATCAATATCTCGCTCACCCTGCACCAAACGGAGAAACTCATTTTCCATCGCAATCCTCTGCGACACTGGCACATACTTGGCTAAAAATATTTGGGAGAATTCCTCCATTGAAATCTCCATTAAACCTCGACCTGCCAAGTGATGTACTTCAATCTCATCCCACCACAATCTCGCATCTCCTTCCAACAAAAAAGTGGCCAACATCACTTTATGCTCCTCGGCCGTCCTGAGTGCGGTTAGGATCCTTTTTACTCTTGCCAACCAATCTTCTGCCTGCGTTGGTGAAAGCGCTCCACCAAACGTCGGTGGATGAAAGTGCATAAAACGTGACAAGGAGTCGTCACTTGCTTGCGCTTCCACCACCTCGGCAGCATGCTCTTGCCTTCCACCAGGTCTTACCTGTCCAGCAGGTTGTGCTTGTAACACTGCAAGCACTGTCTCCGCCACCACCCGTATGGCCTCTGCCGAAGGAGGCATCGGCGCTTCCACGGGTGCTGCACTTTCATCAGACCGCTGAGGCTCAGACGGCCCAGCTCCATCCCTCGCCACCTATCAATGTACAGAACACCATTAATACTTCCAATAACGGTACTGCTACATTGACTACACCCTCGCGCACATCATGTGCATGACATACATTCCTAGTGGACATTCATGAGGTCAATTATGTTCTCTCCTCCCAAACAATCTCAACCTGGCTTTGATACCACTTTGTAACGCCCCCACCTGTCACATGACATATAACGGTGGGTCCGGCCGGGGCCCCACGCCATATAGCACAGACAAGCAAAGGAATCACGTGTGGAAATCAAAATCTATGCATATCCTTAACTCATTCCATTCTAGCGCAGCATTTTTCTTGTTAGCATGAACTCAAACCAGAATGTCCACCAATATATAAATACCATATTTATATATAACAACACCAGGAATGTATACAACTCACACACCCTGGCCTTATGGCCGTACAAGTTCCTCTTTCACATCACTGGTTTCGTACATCGGCACGCAGGCCGGCCACACATGAAATCCAACCATGATTCTTCACATAGCCTTCAAGGACTAAGAACACCAGGCTAGCCAATCCACTTATTCTTTCCAAACCGCAGCACCTGCAATTCATCATCCAAACCAACACAGAAAACAAAGTAACGGTCAGCATTTGGCTGACCCATTATAACTACCCTACCCCCTACCCGGGGTAGTGGTTCCTTCCCTGTACACAATGCTTCCTTTCTCATCAAGCATCAGCAAACATCACCAAATCATATCATAGATAGATCATTCTCTTTATTCCACTAACAAACACATCACATCACAAACGCTGGAGTCCACCAACGCTTCGTGCACTCAGGGCACCTTCTTGGCGTATCGGAATCCACCGTCGTACACCGCTGTCTCTCGAGGTGTTAACTTGTTGGTTGACCGGCCCTAGTCCACCAGCTCGCAGGCTGGCGACATCCCGTCCAAGCCACTCAGAGGTCCATCCTCACAGCATCACAAACAGAGCAGACCGACCCACACTATGTGGTGTAGCAAGCCGGGTTTATCTAAGCTCCCCAGGCATTGTCTACCCATCGATCCCCCTCCTAGTCCGATCGACCCACCCATGTGGTGCAGCAAGCCGGGTTTCACTCGGCTCCCCAAGCATTGCCACCCATCGATCCTACCTTAACTGGATCAACCCACCCTAGTGGTGTAACAAACCGGGCGTATCTCGCACTAACCAGGCGTGCTACCAATTGATCATCTCATATCCAGGAGCTTCACCAAAGCCTCCTCACAATCATCACATCCATACATTCATCACAACAGAAATCCGTTTTGCACATCATCAAAGCCACGGAGTCTTCTCCGGTTTACCCATGAACATCACCAATCCGGACTACCGGTCCAGATGGGCTTCACACAGCATGCCTACGTCGTACTCCATATTTCCGGCTCTCAATGTGGACTCACCAAAGGAATCTCTTCCGCAAATCCACCTCTTGGTGAGGATTCCAAGCACATGCATAAAGGAAGGACTTCAATGTCCAAGAAGGAGATCGTTACCCTTGAAGATCGCTTCGGCGCCATGAAGTAGCCGGATGGAAATCACCCCCTCGGCTCTGCCTTCACAAATCCGCTCTCGGATCTTCGTTCCGCACTCCGCAGCTCCTACAGCAGCTGGAAGACTTCTCCCTTTCCCTCTTGCCTTGGCCTTTCTTCTCTCTCTCTTGGAATGAAGATGAAGAAGAAGAAGAAGAGAAAAGAGGGTTTAAATCCCCTTTTTCTCGGCCTTCACAACACCTGGACAAAGCCCAGCCACTGGATCCAGGAAGAGGGAAACAAACGGCTCAGATCTGGCCAGAAAATCCTGAACACGGCCCGACACGCCCTGTGACACGCCCGTGTCACAGGCCGTGTCCCTCTAAGCGGCAGACAACCGACTCAATCCAGCCAGAACACGGCCGTGTGACACGCCCGTATCACGGCCGTGTCCTCGACACGCCCTCAGACACGCCCGTGTCTGAGGCCGTGTACCTCAACAGAAATAATCCCAAACCAACCCGAGACTTCACACGGCCTGGCACACGGCTTGGCACACGCCCGTGTTCCTGGCCGTGTGCACCAGGACACACCCGTGTCCCGCAAACACGCCCCAGCCCGAGACGTCGAGCTGAGTTTGACGACCACTGACACGCCCTGTGACACGCCCGTGTCACAGGCCGTGTCCTCACGGGAAACTCGATACTCGACGATCGTCGCGTAACAGTCGTCGAGCAAATGACACGGCATCCGACACGGCCGTGTCCTGGGCCGTGTGCCCCTCTCGACGATGTCGAGCGAAAATCGTCGACACCAAGCCCGATCGTCGACACAACCTCGACATGCCCTGGGACACGCCCGTGTCCCAGGCCGTGTCACCCAAAAATCCTGTTTTCAGAAAATTGGCCTGTTACATCGACCGGTTTCAGGAAGAGATCCTCCTGGTCCAGGAGGTCTCAGGGTACGCACTGATGTTATCCTTCACCCTGGGGCTGAGACCGGGATTCTTTAGCATGGAGTTAAAGAGAGTGCCCCCCCCCCCATCTCCTTTGAGGAGCTCATGGAGAGGGCGGAAAAGGAGATAGACTTCGAGAGAGAAAACCCAGCATTCGCCAGGAAGTTGGTCAGGCTAGCAGAGGATGACGTGAAGGAACCAGCAGCAGGAAGACAAAAGGAGCCAAGGGAGCAGAGGGAGCAGAGAGAAGAAAGGAGAAGGGAAGAGCCCCGAAGTCATGGGCAGCAGCAGGGATGGGGGGCTCGGGAGCCGAACAACTGGTTGGGTTGGAGGCCCAAGGAGGGTCGCCCCCAGGGCCAAGGAGGAGGCTACCAGGGGAGAGATAACCTACGGGAACCAAGGAGGTTCAACCAACCGGCGTGGAGGCAGGAGCCAAGGGGTCGTGTCCCGCCGCCGCAAGAGGCCATGGAAGTAGGCAGAGGAAGAGGAGTGGGGAGAGGAGCTCGAGGAGGAGGAAGAAGAGGAAGAGGAGAAGAAAGAAGGGATGGGGTGGCGTTGCTCTTTTGTGACTTCCACCAGGAGGAGGGCCACGCAAAAGCCACCTTCCCTGAGTTCTTGGAAATGAGGGAAGCCAGAGGAGCAGGGAGGCAGGATCTGCCGGTGTGGATCGTAGAGATGCAGCAGGGGGAGATGGAAGATAGATGTGAAGATCGGGTAGACGTGGGGACCCGGGGAGGAATCGGGGTGATTCATGGAGGAGTGGGGATTGAGGCAACCCGCAAGGGGAGCCTGCAAACCATGTATCGAAGGGGGGTCGCCTCTACCTCCCAGGCTCCCCCACCGGAAGAAAAAATCACTTTCACGTCAGCGGACATGCCAGACTATGAGGATCCATTCTGTGACGCCCCGGTGATCCAGACGGCGGTGGAAAATTATACGGTCTCGAGGATACTAGTAGACAACGAGAGCTCGGTGAATGTCGTCTTCAAGAAGGCCTTCGATGAGATGAGGGTTGAAGGGAAGAGGATCCTGGCCTCAGATTGACCGTTGTTTGGGTTCTCCGGAGAAAGGAAGGAAGTGGAAGGGGGAGTAGGGATGTACATGAAGTTGGGGGGCGTGTCACGAAACTGCAGGTTCGTGATCGTGGACGCCCCAAGCAGATATAATGCCATATTTGGGCACCCCCTCATCAGCGCCTTTCGCTGCGTCCCCTCCTCATTTCATCAATGCCTCAAGTTCAACAATGGAGGGGTGCAGGTCAGGGTGAGAGGGGACCCAAAGGTGGCAATACAATGCTACGTTACAGCAGTCAACACCATATCATGGATGGCAGAGGCAGAGGGTTGGAGATGGAGATGGCGGCACTTGAGGAGGATGTTGAGGAAGAGGAGATGGGCCTGGAGGAAGCGAGAGAGATAGCTGAGGAGGAAGTCGGAGAAGAGGGGACTGAGAAGCAGCAGGGAGGAGATGTGCAGATGGTCCGGGGGGACGAGGAGCAGGAGAGCCCGGAAGGGGCGATGGAAGTAGAAGAACAAGAAGCAGGAGGAGTTGAGGGAGAGGCCCCGAGGGGCGTGGAAGTCGAGCAGCCGCAGGAGGGGCTGGAAGCAGCGATGGGGATCGAGGAGGAGGAAGAAAGGGGAGAGCTGGAGCTGGAGGAAGAGGAAAGGGTCGGCTGGGAGCAGTCGCGGCTGGAGCCGGCCGAAGAAGTGGTGGAGATGGAGGTCTTCACCAGTGCAGGGCAGGTGCAAAGGGTGCGGGTCAGCAGGGGCTTGAGTCCCGAGGCCCGGGAGCGAGTGCGGGCTTGCATTCAAAGCAACGTCGACATCTTCGCCTGGAGCGCGGCGGACATGCCGGGCATCGACGCGGACGTGGCCTGCCATCGCCTGAACCTGGACCCCCGCACTCGCCCCATACGCCAAAAGATGAGGGTCATCGCCACCAAGCTAGAGGAGCCCATCCGCAAAGAGGTCAAGAAGCTCCTGGAAGCTGGCTTCATCTCAGAGATCCCGTATCCGGGCTGGATCTCGAATGTGGTAATGGTTAAAAAAGGGGGTGGTAAATGGAGAATGTGTATTGACTTTTCTTTGTTAAATAAATCATGTCGTAAGGATTGCTACCTCCTGCCTCGGATCGACGTGCTGGTTGATTCAGCCGTCGGTTTTTCTGTCATGAGCTTTTTGGATGCTTTTTCAGGTTATCACCAGATCCGGATGCACCCTCCCGATACCAAGGATGTTTCCTTCATCACAAGGGAGGGATGCTTCAGTTACAAAATGATTCCCTTTGGGTTGAAGAATGCAGGGACTACATACCAATGCATGATGGATCGGGTCTTCCGAGATCAGAGGGGGAGAAATTTGGAAGTCTACATCGACGACCTAATGATCAAAAGAAAGTGCATGGATTCTCACATGAAAGATCTGGAAGAGACGTTCGCCACCTTAAGGAGGTTCAAGATGAGCCTGAACCCCTTGAAGTGTGTCTTCGGGGCCAGCCGCGGGAAGTTCCTCGGGCATCTCTTGACTCCGGCGGGGGTGGAGCCCAACTCGGACAAGGTAAAGGCCATCCTGGATTTGGAGTCACCTCGCGATGCAAAGGAGGTCCAGCGCTTGACAGGAAAACTGGCTGGGCTGAGCCGGTTCCTCTCCAGGTCAGGGGACAAGTGTTCCTCATTCTTTAAGGTGCTGCGAGGGAACCAGAGGTTCGAGTGGACCGCCAAGTGTGAAGAAGCCTTCCAGGGGCTGAATAGACAGCACTCTCAGTCCCCTCTACTTCAGAGTCCAAAATAAGGGGAGTACCTGACACTGTATCTTGGAGTGGGAGCGGAGGCGGTAAGCTCCGTCCTAGTGAGGGAAGAGGGAAAGAAGCAACTGCCCATCTACTACGTCAGCCGGATATTGAGGAAAGCAGAGCTCCGCTACCCCATCCTCGAAAAGCTCGCTTACGCCTTGGTCATCTCTGCAAGGAAACTCCGACCATACTTTCAAGCACATTCGATTAGGGTGGTAACCGACCATCCTTTTCGCAAGATCTTCGAAGGAGTAGAGCACTCGGGGAGACTTGCTAAGTGGTCTATTGAGTTAAGCGAGTTCGACATCTCTTTTGTCCCAAGACTCTCCATCAAGGCGCAGGCAGTGGCGGACTTCCTAGCAGATTACATCAATGAAGTCGAGGAGGGAGAGTAGCAGTCACGGGAAACGTGGAAGATGATGGTCGATGGGGCCTCGGGAAAACATTCCCTCGGGGAAGGAGTGGTGCTGATCAGCCCTCAGGGAGTCGCGATAGAGCAGGCAGTGGCTTACCATTTCCCGGTGACCAACAATCAAGCGGAGTATGAGGCCGTGATTGCCGGCCTTCGCTTGGCAAAGGAGCTGGAGATTCAGGATGTGGAAGCTTTCACGGACTCAAAGGTAGTAGCGTCGCAGATCCGGGGGGAGTTTGAAGCTCGGGAACCTACCCTCATCAAATACCTCTCCAAGGTAAGGGCGACCATCGGTGGGTTCCGTTCATTCTCCATCCAACATGTTCCGAGGGAAGAAAGCATAGCTGCTGATCGATTGGCAAAGTTTGGAGCTCGGGGAGGAGGAACCTTGACGGAACTATTTCGGTCGGCTATCGAGGAAGGAGAATTGATGGTGGTGGATTGGCGACCCTCGTGGGTGGATCCGTTGGTGACCTTCCTAACCACCGGAGGACTTCTTGAGGGGGCCAAGGATGGGAGAAGCTTCAAGCGCAAGGCAGCTCACTACCTAATGATAGAAGGGGGCATGCATCGTAAGATGTTGTCAGGACTCCTGGCCAGGTGTGTGACCGAAGAAGAGATCCCGAGGATCTTGGAGGAGGTGCACTCGGGCGAGTGCGGCAGTCATTCTGGAGGAAGGACGTTGGAGGCAAGGGTGGTCAGGCAGGGGTACTTCTGGCCCACCCTAAGGAAGGATGCCATGGAGTTTGTGAGGAGGTGTCAAAAATGTTAGCTTTGTGCCCCCTTCAGCTCTTGGCAGCTCAAAGGCTCCGAAGTATCATGGCACCGTGGCTGTTCGCCATCTGGGGAATGGATTTAGTTGGACCCTTTCCTCCGGCTAGTGGGCAGAGGAGGTTCCTCTTGGTAATGGTCGATTATTTCTCAAAGTGGCTGGAGGTTAAATCCTTGGCCAACGTCACCTCACAGGTCATAAGGAACTTCATTTGGGGGGAGATCATATGCAGAGACGGGTTGCCCCAAGCAATAGTGACAGATAACGGCCCCCAGTTTGCCAGTGAAGAATTCATCAGCTTCTGCACCCAGCTGGGGATAGACCTCAGATTCGCCTCTGTCCACCACCCCCAGAGCAACGGCCAGGTAGAAGCGGCGAACAAAATCATTGTGAACCTACTAAGGAGAACTTAAAGGGAAATTGGGTGGAGCAGCTCCCCTCGGTCCTGTGGGCCTTGCGAACGACCCCGAACACGGCCACCGGCGAGACTCCCTTCAAGCTTTCCCATGTATGTGAGGTCGTCCTACCAGTGGAGTTCGAGGTCCAATCCCCGCGAGTCACAGCCGCGGGCGAAGGAGATGAGACTTGGAGGTTGGAGAATGAGGAGGGGCAACACCTCTCGCTAGATATGGTGGAAGAACTACGAGACGTGGCAACCATCCGGCAAGAAGAGATCAAGCGGCGGATGGCCAAGTATTTTGATAGGCATGTCATGGTCAAGCAGTTTATTGAAGGGGATCTGGTGCTGAGAAAGGTTGATGCGGCAGGAAGATCGGCTCCCGTAGGCAAGCTCAACCCGAACTGGGAAGGACCGTATATAGTGAAGGAAGTCCTGGGAACAGGAGGATACTACCTCCAGGAAGTAGAGGGGAGGGCCATAAGTCAAACCTTGAGCGGTGATGACCTAAAATGCTTCTACCCATGAAGGGGGAAGGATGTAACCATGTATCTCAAAATAAGCTTGTTATACTACATCAGTTGATTTTCTCTTGACTATTGTCAAATTTTTTATAATATAACGCAATTATGTGTTTTGTAATACCCCGAGCTCGGCTCGGCCCCAGGTAGACCCGCTATGCAGGCTCTCATCTAGCTGGCAGGTCCGAATGCTTGCCTGTGGGGGATAGGTTTGGTTCGAGATCGTCATCGGCACCCCGAGCTCGACTCGGCCCCAGGTAGACCCGCTGTGCAGGCTCTCATCTAGCTGGCAGGTCCGAAGGCTCGCCTGTGAGAGTTAGGTTTGGTTTGAGATCGTCATCGGCACCCCGAGCTCGGCTCGGCCCCAGGTAGACCCGATGCGCAGGCTCTCATCTAGCTGACAGGTCTGAAGGCTCGCCTGTGGGGGATAGGTTTGGTTTGAGATCGTCATCGGCATTCCAAGCTCGGCTCGGCCCCAGGTAGACCCGCTGCGCAGGCTCTCATCTAGCTGGCAGGTCCGAAGGCTCGCCTGTGGGGGATAGGTTTGGCTTGGTCAAGGCAAGGAACGCACCCGAAACACGAAATGAAAAGAGGTGAAGATAAGAGAGGTCTCGGCGAGAATTGATCTCGGCAGGGAGACCCTCGTCAAGGAAGCCTCGCGGAAGGAGACTTTCGGCGAGAAGGCACTTAATAATATTCTTGGATAGAGAAGCGGAAGCGTTATGCGACAGCCATGTACGGTTCGCGCAACCTGAAGGAGGATGGCCCCGTATTAAGGGCTCGTGAGCCATGTTCCCGGCAGATAGTTTGCATCAGGTTCCCGCCTATTCATTGTTAAGGGAGACTACCCTAGGGAGGTCAGGGGCCTCGGCAGAAGCGTACAAAAGAAACACTCGGCCACAGCAATTACATCAAGCACATTCACAATAACAGGACGAAGGCATTTACAATGAAACGCTTGCAATAAATATATTATATAAGTACAAGCTTAGAGCGTCTCGCCCTTTACATTAAGGCGAAAAGAAAAGAAAAAGGGGGCCCTCAAGGAGACAAGTTGTACCCCTCAGAGCTCCCGCTGGAGCTTTCGCCGGAGCTCTCCCCGGAGGTCTCGCCACCCGCGGCAGGGGATTTCGGGACATCCGAGGGCGGGGTATCAGGCACGCCCGGGGGCTTCGGTACAGGCTCGAAGAGCCAGGGAATGAGCTGTGGAGCTGTAATGATCTTGCCCCTCCCGTCCAGACATCTGACATCTCGCAGCGTCTCCAAGGTTAGCTTGACGGTAGCTTACGCATTGGCCTGTAGAAGCTTGTCGATGTCATAAACCGAGTAGTAGCGGCTCTTCAGTCTCTCGTCCAGAGGAGGGGCGCATTCGCCTCCAGGCGCAAGATCTGGTCCCTCAGGAGAACATTCTCGTACCGCGCCTGGGATAGCTCCTCGCGAAGCGCGGCTTGGGCAGAATCCTGAACAGCGGGAGGTTAGCATGAAAGGGAAAGGAGTTATAGTGGCGAGAGTAAGTACCGTGGAAGATCTCGCTTACCCCTTCCGCCTGGCGCGAAGACAGGAGTTGCTGGGCATCTGCCAGCTCCTTCGTCAAAGTGGCCGCCTGAGCCACCGCGTCATCCCTGGCCTTGAACATATCCTGGAAATTACTGTCTATGGTGATGCTCCGGCGAGCACACATATGCGCAAGCTCCAGCCCTCGCATCAGGGCGCGAGTGGAATCATAAGCCAACAGCCAGGTAGTCATCTTATCGTAGACACTAGCATCCTCCCGGCTGTAGAGGCAGTAACCTAAGGCGAAAGCCTTGCTGGTAACCTCGTCTCGCTCTGCCCAGCTAGGCATGAGGGACGAGATCGAGATCCTGTTGACGTCGGGGTCCCACTATAGCAGCGGCTTGTTCTCCGCGTCCAGACACTTCATGCCGAGACCAAAATTGCGGTGGCCCCACGGCACCTC
Organism: Platanthera guangdongensis; assembly: GCA_039583875.1. Classification (NCBI taxonomy): domain Eukaryota; kingdom Viridiplantae; phylum Streptophyta; class Magnoliopsida; order Asparagales; family Orchidaceae; genus Platanthera; species Platanthera guangdongensis. The sequence goes on from CM077150.1 coordinate 87,680,027, forward strand.
TCCAGACAGAGGCTGGGCGGAGGTCTCGGCGGTGGCTGCCTCACCCTCTACAACACCGGGGGCCGGAGGGTTCTCGGCAGGGGCCTCAGCGCCGCCCCTAGTAGCTGCGATCTCGCTGATGACCTGCAAAATCTCCTCAAAGGAACGGCCTACAGCGAGAGGTTGGGAGGGCGGCACCCTAACGTCTTTTCCCTTCTCGGTATCAGTTGTCTTGGGCTCTTGATCGGTTGAGGCGGAGGGGCGCCGGGCTTTCGCTTCCCGGCACCGGACGAAGGAGGCGGGCCGGCTCTTTCCGGCAAGCTTGTGTCGCGGCCTTTGCGAGATCCAGCGGGTCTTTCAGAGGTTGGCTCCCGCCAGTGCGAGCCTCTTTAAAAGGTTGGCATAGGGGGATCTCACGTTCTCCTGCGAGAGTGACAAACACTCAATTCAAACGACAAGAAGAGGGGGAATAATGAGACAAAGGCAAAACCTTACCTTCGCCCAGGAGTACGGGGAGGAGTGAATCAACGTCTCGCCGAAGGAAGAGGATGTCGAAGTCCTTGGTTCCGAAGAACTCAAGGAGGGCGCTCTCGCGCGAGCCCAAGGAGGGGGGCTTGTGGGAGGCATCCTCGTATTGGATGGGCGCGAGAGGCACGTTCCCGAAGTCGCCAGAAATGAAGATGAACCTCTCACCCCAGTGGTGGTGCTTGTTGGAGAGACCGATCGTCTTGAGCAGTTGTCCTGAGAAGAAGACCACCCCTCCTTTGGCGCGGAAGGTGAACAGCTTGCGGAAGATTGGCAGGCTGAACTCGATCCTCTCGGACCGCATGTAGCATATGAAAGCCACGAGAATCGCAACCGAATTTGGATTCAGTTGTGTGGGAACCACTCCGTAATACCGGAGGGCCTGGCGCATCTCGGGCCACAGCGGGAGGTGGAAGCCCACCTCGAAGTGCTCAAGGGGGATGGCGAACTCCCCCTCCCCCGGGTGTTTACCTTATTATGGTTGTCTGGGTTCCGCGCGGTGAAGCCGGCGGGAACGTAGCGAGTCTGGGTCAGGTTGAACTCGTCCTAGGTGAGGGTGCAGGAAGGAAAAAGGTGCTTCTGGAAAGCTTCCGTGCAGTTGGATCGTCCCTCGCTTCCACCCGGCATCGTGATGAAGAATTTGTAGGCGAGATCTTTAAGAGGGAGGCGAGAGCAAGAACCATGTGAAAATAAAAGGAGAAGGCGAAAACAAGCGAGAGCCTTTTGAGAAACCGCGAAAGCCACAGGAGAGGAGAGAGATTGGGATCAGAGAAATGAATGTGGTAGGTGAGCTCCTCTATTTATAGGAAACCGTGATCATCATGATTTTTCAGAAAAGGCGGCGGGGGTACAGCTGTCACGACCTGAGGCGGCTTCGCTTCATTTTCCCGCCCAAATTTGACCGACTGACAGGTGATTGGCGCGAGTTTTGTGAGATGACATTCGACAAGCAACGGGAGCAGGTTTGCTCTCGCGGAGCAAGAAAGCTAAGTAAGGAGTAATAATAATAACCGCACACAACAGGAGATCAGATTGCTCTCGCCACGCGAGAACTAAACAGAGTGATAATAATAACGTAAATAATTGTTTTTCTCGCCAAACGAGAGCTGAATAAAAGAGTAAGCAACATCAGTTAAACATAAATTAAGCGGGGTACATCTGAGAAGGGGAAGGCCTGGGGAAGAGAAGGGGAGGTCTCGTGATTCAATAAGGCTCCCACCGCCATCTCCCTTGCTCGCGCAGCTTGGTCATGGGTGGCGCCTGCGGGTTGAAGTAGGACGACAGAACAGTGCATCCTAGGTTGACCCGGCGAGACACGTCCCGGATCCGCGCGATGCACCTTTCAGGAGAAGATCCGGTGGTAGGCCCTCCTGGCCGATCCATCTCACCGATGAGATAGTCCCGCTCCAGAGTCTCCAGCCTCGTCTCCACTGATTGGCGAAACTCCTTCGCCGCGAGGTCACGGGCCCGTTCCCGCCGGATAAGCTTCGATAGGACGGCGGCAACCTTCTTCCCCCGTCTTTTAGCGCTCCCGGCACTAGTCAAGATCTCCTCCATCTCGTCAGATGAAGGGAAGGGGGAGCTTTCGTCGTCTTCCCCCTCTCTATCTTCTTCTTCTTCTTCCTCTACCTCAGCCCCAGGCCGCGAGCCCAGATCCCCTGGCGAAAATTCCAGTTAAGGCGAGAGCCAAAGGATAGTAGTGATAAACGTACCGCATACCTGCAATATGGCGAGGACCCCGGTCGACGGCAGGCGAGAAGGCCCAGCCCCCCCCCCCCCCCCCAGCTCCAAAGAGTAGGTGGATCGGCTTTCATTTTCCTGGGGGGTAGATTTTGCGAGTGGTAATCCCGGCTTGGCCGGAAGAGGGGGGGAGGTCTGCTCTCCCGCAGGATGGCTGGCATCCAATGGAGGTGCGGAAGATTCGGCAATCTTTCCTCCCGTCGGTGGGTAGGAATCAACTGTGAGGGCAGGCTGATTTGCAGCCCTTAATTCGTTCTCCCGGGTAGCAAGACCCGGCTGGACGGAAGCTGGCGCTGCGAGAAGACAGTTCAGCGTCCTAAGATTTGAGTTAAGAGCAAGTGCGGAAATGTTACATGCAGCTCTCGGGTCAAGCGGAGGAGCCGCCTTCGAAACCCGTGGTTGATCCTCGAGGTGGCGAGAGGATGGATCCAAGGGTTCCTGCGGTGACGTGACGACGTCGGGAACCGTTTACTGCGAGAAATGTCGCGTCAACAACTGAGCGGCTGGTTTTCAATAATTGGCGAATCAAACATACCTTCCGCGGCGAGGGATCATCCGCGCGGCTTGGGGTTAGGGTAGGCGGGCTCCTATTCTCGCGGGGCAAGTCCCGCTGAACCACCTTCGCCCTCTTCTTTTTCTTCTTGGGTAGAGAAGGCTCAGTGGCTGACGACTGTCTCGCTAGCCATAGGGCAACCAAGGCGCTGTTAGCCTTGGCTCGCTCCTGTGCCGCATTGATGCGGTCTTGCAGATCCTGCGGGAGCGGTTTGTCGGCGCGTTTTGAAGGCATCGCGAGAAGAGGCAAGAACTCAGGCGAAGAAGGATGATTCAAGGGGAGAATTATGACCGTCTATCAGCACATATATTTATAGACACGGTACGGCCCACCAAACGATTCCCTGATGATGACACGTGCTCAGCGAATATTTTTGGGTTGGACGTGTCTTTTAGAGCGCAGAGCTAGCTCAAAAAGAGCGGGGATTGTGTACAACCCCATATTCGCTGAGTCAGACCAGGAGGCGCAATGGTCACAATTGGGCTAGCCAAAGGAGTTCCCGCCCCGAAAGAAGATCTCGCCCAAGTAGGCGGGAACGCTTGCGCCAGCATCAAGAGAGAGCTCTCGCCTGCGAGGTGCCCCGTGCTCGTCGAGCCCAGATCGGCGAGCGCAGCCAAATCGCCGAACGAAGATCAGCGCGGGAACGCTTGCGCCAGCACTCAGATCGTCTTAAAGAAACTCTCGCCTATAGGCAGGCGAGAATGCTTGCGCCGTGCTCTGGACAGAAGACTCTCGGCTTGGAGCTCTCGCCGAGTGGGGCCCAGGGCCTTGGGTAAGATGACCAAATTACCCTCGGGTGAAATTACCCTTGTACCCTCAGAAAAACAGCGGGATTCGGCTATTGGCAGACCAACTAGGGGCATTTCAGTAATCTCAGGGCAGCAAAGACTATAAATAGACCCATAAGGGCTCTTTGGAAAGCAAGGATTTTCATTATCTTCCAACTCTTAGTGCTTTCTGAGAAGCTCCTAGCCCGGCTTTTGGCTTTGGAGGGGAAGCTCTCAGAGATCTTCTGGGTGTGAGGTGCCTGCTGAGGCTTTGGGTCAGTCTTAGGTCCTTTGCAGCTAGTCGAGGGTTGAGGCTTGAGAGAAGTAGGTGTTGGCTGCACCCCTGTTTTTGAACTCCCGTTGAGGTCATTTTTGTCTTCAACAGGCACTCTTAAACGATGGGTTACCTTTATGTAACCCGATCCTTAACTTATAAGCTTGTATGGGCATTCTTATAAGTTAAGTTACTTTCCTGCTGTTACTTATACTTGTTAGTTTGTTATAGCTCTTAAATATCTGCTAGATTATGATATTGTTACTCTTCACTATTGCCACCTACTTGTACTTCTTTACTTGTATATATATTACTCTTGTTCCTTCTCTCCGCCCGGTGTTGAGGAGTCGCCGGGGGAGCGGATGTGAAGCCACTTTGTCGTTTCGACTAACGGTTGCTACGTCTTCCTTTTTAGGAGGTCACGCCATAGGTAGAGCAGTCGCAGACTATGCAGCAGGACAGCCAGGCTAGGACGACAGGGCCTGGAGTGACAGTGTCGTCAATACCGTCGGTCACAGATGTGAGTGTTGAGAGGTTTTGATGTAGCCCCTTTTTGGGCAATTTATATAGTTGTACTCTGATATGTAGAAGCATGTTTTAGCTTCTCTCTTTTGTGGTACTGATTTGGACATTATAACTTAGTGTGGATTTGACTTGTCTTGCTTATATTTTGGTTGGTTTGGCATGTAATATTGATATTGGTTGTAGCCGGCGGAATAGGCGTCTTGTGTTACAGGTTAGCCCGTGTGCTAATGCTACCGCAAGGCAACTGTTCCGGGCATAAGACCCCCTTCGTGTCGTGTTTTTGGATCCGGGAGGGGGGGTCTTACAAATTGTATCAGAGGGCCACAATCCTCAACTAAAGAATTCTTTCAACAATGGAACCACCCCCATTCGATTAGTCAGTTTGCGGACAAACTGACTTAGCGCAAGCAGTGGTGTGCCCATTTGTAATTCATACTATGTATGTCCAACTTTGACCCTACGATTAGCCAACCTGACCTTAGGTACATACCTTTATACGTCGATCTTCCAAGTTTGGACGACCCTAAGTATGTAAAACTATGGTATAAAGTCTTGCGAGATCCCCTAGGGCAAGCACTTTTGTTTATAGCGGATTTTGAATCTAACGGAGATAATAGACATGGCAGATTTCCTAGGGCAACCACTTTTGTTTATAGGAGACTTGAGCTTGGTGGAGATAATGGATATGGTAAAGTGGTTGGAAGCAGGTCTTTTGGGTGTTCAGACAAGCGTTAAGAGACTCGCTGAAGGAGTAATTGAAGAGGACCCAGCTCAAGGACGAGGACTACGAGGAAGAAATTAAGCATTCGTCCTTAGTCTGCCTAAGTTTTTCTAGGAATCTGGCTTGAGACTTCATAATTTTGATGCTTAGGCATAATGGTTAGTGAGAAACCGGCCTACACTCGATTCAATACCGGTGCCTCACACTCCTTTGTGTCCGAGGATTTCATTAAATGCATAGAGGGTGTAAAATATTTCACTGAAATAGCCCGACGAGTTCGCCTTCCAGACGGCTCAGAGATGATCGCAACCACCAAGTGTAAGTTGGAGTTATTCATTGATGGAAAGGCCTTTGATACGCCGGCCACGTTCCTGAGAATGCCAGAGTTTGACATCATTTTGGGCATGGCGTGGTTGGACTGGCACTTCACGAGGATCGACTGTGCAGAGAAGCGAATCTATTTGAGACATGGAGACTCTGATGTCATCTTCCAAGGTATTTGCTTCGCGCCTCGTATGATGTTATCTTCCGTACAGGCTGTAAAAGCCCATATGAAGGGGGATGAGGTCTTCATGATCTGGTTCGAGTTGAAGGAGTTAGCGTTGGAAGTAAAAGATGTACGGGTAGTGTGGGAATTCCTCGAGGTATTTCCTGAGAAACTACCAGGATTTCCCCCGCATAGGGAAGTTGATTTCCAGATTAATCTAGTACCGGGTGCCAAGCCTGTATCTAAGGCCCCTTACCGAATGGCCCCGAAGGAACTCGCGGAGTTTAGAGTTCAATTGCAAGAACTGGTGGAGTCAGGGTTCGTTCGCCCTAGTTCGTCACCCTGGGGAGCCCCTGTACTGTTCGTGAAGAAGAAGGATTGAACCCTGCGTTTGTGCATAGATTATCGGGAACTCAATCGGTTGACGGTGCGGAAGACTTATCCGCTACCTCGGATCGACGAGTTGTTCGATCAACTAGTGGTAGCACATTGGTTTTCTAAACTGGATTTGCGCTCTGGATACTATCAGTTGAGGATACAAGAAGGGGACATCCAGAAAACATCCTTTAGTTCAAGATATGGTTTGTATGAGTTCACGGTAAAGTCGTTTGGGCTCAGAAATGCCCCTTCGGCCTTCATGAGTCTGATGAACAAGGTGTTTGAGCCATATTTGGACATCTTCGTCATTGTTTTCATCGACGACATCTTGCTCTACTCAAAGACGGAGGAGGAGCTTGTCGAGCACCTTACCTTGGTGTTGAAGAAATTGAAGGAGCACGCCTTGTACGCCAAGTTCAGCAAGTGTGAATTCTGGCTTAAGGAGGTTGCTTTCTTGGGGCATGTGATTAATGGAGCAGGATTAGCAGTGGATCCAGCAAAGGTGCGAGCCGTGAAGGAGTGGTCTCCCTTGAAGTCGGCGGCCGATATACGAAGCTTTCTTGGACTTGCTGGGTACTACCGCAGGTTCGTGAAAGGATTCTCCAAGATGTCCCTTCCTCTTACTTCTTTGACGAAGAAAGGTGTGTCATTTGAGTGGACTCCACAATGTGAAGCGGCGTTCCAAGAGCTGAAGGATAGGCTTACCTCCGCCCCCATACTTGCACTTCCGTCTGGGAAGGAAGGATTTCAGGTTTACACTGACACATCGTATCAAGGGATGGGAGCGGTACTGATGCAGCACGGGCACGTGAACGCATATGCTTCAAGACAGTTAAAGAAACATGAAATTAATAACCCGGTCCATGATTTGGAGTTAGGAGCAGTGGTGTTCGCTTTGAAGGTCTGGAGGCATTATCTATATGGCGTCCACTACGAGATCTTTTCCAATCAAAAAAACTTGAAGTATGTCCACACTCAGAAGGAGTTAAACCTGAGACAATGGCGGTGGTTGGAATTTCTATGCGACTATGAGTTCACCATGAACTACCACCCCGGGAAAGCGTACTCGGTAGCCGATGTATTGAGTAGAAAAGTGCCAGGCTCTAGCCCAGAGTCTCGGTTGATGAGTATGGAGTTGGCTCGGATGATTGAGGAGATGGATATTACTTTGGTATTCAAGGCTCCTTTGACAGAGTATGCGGAGTATTTGGCAAGCATGAGCATAGTTTGTGATATCCGGGACCGGATTCGGGTGGAGCAAGGAATGGATGCGGCCTTGGCCCCGACAATCAAGGCAATTGAAGATGGGACCACCGATGAGTACACACTAAAAGATGACCTCGTTTATTTTCGTGGCCGGATCTATATTCCCAAGGGCGGCAAAATCCGGGAGGATATCTTGAGAGAGGCACATTGCTCACAATATTCTGTACACCCGGGTATTGCCAAGATGTACGCCGGCTTACGGAAGACCATGTGCTGGCCGAGAATGAAGAAGGATGTTCGTCACTATGTTACACATTATGAAGCTTGTCAAAGGGTGAAGGCCGAATGTAAGAGTCCCGGTGGTTTGTTGCAGTCGATGCCCATCCCCAAGTGGAAGTTTGAGGATATCTACATGGACTTCGTCCATGGGCTGCCTCGCTCCCGCTCCAGGAATGATTCAGTGTGGGTTATTGTTGATCGACTGACAAAGGTGGCCTGATTCATTCCAATGAAGAAGGAAGCACACGTGGACGTTTTGGTACGCCTTTTTGTGGAGCAATTCGTACGGTATCATGCCGTGCCCAAGACAATTATTTCGGATCGGGATGGTCGGTTTACTTCCAAGGAGTGGAAGGCGGTACAGGCGTATTTGGGATCGCGCCTAACCTTTAGTACTGCATTTCACCCTCAGACGGACGGGCAGTCTGAGCGGACCATCAGAACACTGGAGGATTTATTGAGGTTGTGTGTGATGGACAGAGGAGAGCCGTGGGAAAGACTCTTGCCCCTAGTGGAATTCTCCTACAATAATAACCATCAGGCGAGCATCGGTATGGCGCCCCATGAAGCCCTTTACGGAAGAAGGTGCAGGACTCCCTTGTCTTGGGTGCAGGATGAAGATCCGAAGGCATTGGGAAATGAATATATAGATGATACTGATGCGGTGGTCAAATTGATACGGGATCGCATGTTGGAGGCTCAAAGTCGGCAGGCGAAATATTACAATGCAAAGCACCGGATGGTGGAGTTCCAAGTGGGTGATAAAGTGTTCCTCAAGATTCGGCCGATGCATGGAGTGTCGCGAGTGCGTGGAGTGAAAAAGCTCAGCCCAAGGTATGTTGGGTCTTATACTAAACTGCAAAGGATTGGCCCGTTGTCCTATCAGTTGGAGTTACCGCCAGAGCTGGAGAACCTCCACGACGTGTTCCATGTGTCGTCACTTCGAAAGGCGATGTTATGGCCCGATCAATATACCCCCACTACCGATGGTGCTGTGGCGTCCGATAGGTCTGTGCGACTAGAGCCGGTGCGGATTGTAGATAACGAGACGAGAATATTGCGCCGCAAAAGTGTTCCCTTGGTGAAGGTGCTATGGTCTAACCATGGGAAGGAGGAGTACACATGAGAGCCAATGGATTTGATGCAACATCGCTACCCGGAGTTGTTTTCTCAAGGTAATTTTATTTAAAAGCATATGTTAATTTTCCTGTTATGCTTTTCTCCCCTAGCCCAAGACTGATTTCGGGGACGAAATCTTTTATTTTGTTTATAGGATTTGTAACGTCCTGAATCGCACTAGGCCCCCATGCGTGTCTTTTGAGTCAGGAGAGCTGACTGGGGTTCAGGGGAGTGCTAACAACTGGGCAGCACTTGTGGGGAGTACAGAAATCAGTGGAGACAAGGACACGGGTAGAGACACGGGCGTGCCCCTACCCGTGTGTGTGAGCCCGTCTCTCGAGACAAGGACTCGAGTGTGTCCAGAGAAGGACACGGGTAGTGACACGGGCATCTCACAACCCATGTGAATGTGACACGGGTAGGGACATGGGTGTGTCCCTACCCATGTGATTGCGTGTGCGTCGAGTTGACTCGACACAGCGTGTCGAGATCGTGGAACTATGTGTCGAGATCGATGAGTTATATGACACGGGTAGAGACACGGTCGTGTCCCTACCCGTGTGTCATTGTGTCGAGTTGTCCTCGACGAGGCGTGTCGAGATCGACGAACTGCGTGTCGACATCGACGAATTATATGACACGGCTAGCGACACGGGCGTGTCCCTACCCGTGTGGCATTGTGTCGAGCTGAACTCGACGAGATGTGTCGAGATCGACAAATTATATGACACTGGTAGAGACACGGGTGTGTCCCTACCCGTGTGTCAGTGTGTCGAGTTAAGCTCGACATAGCGTGTCGAGATCAGCGATCGTGGTGTCGAGATCGACAAATTTCCTCCGTTCGACGATTTTGGTTGAGTTCGACGAATCCTCGAGTAGTTGATAGGGGGCACGCCCGGTGTCACGGGCGTGACCATGGGCGTGACCGGGGCGTGTTCTCCGATCGATGATTTTGATCGAGGTCAACGAAGTGTGTTGAGATCGACAAAATGTATGACACGGGTAGAGACATGGGCATGTCCCTACCCATATGTCGTTGTGTCGGGTTGAGTTCGTCGAAATGTATCCAGAGAAGGACACGGCCAGGGAACACGGCTGTGTCATGTGGACACGGGTCGGGACACGGGTCTGGACACGGGTGTGTCCCTACCCGTGTCGAGTGTTGAACCGACACTAAAAACTGTCGTAATGCTTCGTTGGAGCAGGACATGGGTAAGGACACGGGCGTGTCCCTACCCGTGTCACTTTTCATATATAAGGGCTTAGAAAACCCTAGCAGTTTCACTTATCTTTCCAGCCTGAGTTTTTGAGAAAACTTCTGTAGAAAGAGAACTGCAGGAGCAAGTTCTAGGGAGAGAAAATCCGCCAACGCCGCGAAGGAGAAGATGCCGCCAAGGAGAATTACGAGATCCATGGCCGTAAATTATGGTACCACTGGAACTGAGGTGAGTTTCCTACCCTATCCCTTGGTGCTAAATCTGTAGATATCTAGGCGAGACGTCGACTCAAAAGAGTCTAGACATGTGAGAAGATGCTTTCTCTAGGGTGAGGCCAATCCAGGGCTTGTGCTCTTGGTTAGTGGTGTCTTCAACCTCTCCAATCTTCTATGTGGATATGGGGGATGGTTTCGTGAAGAGAAAAGGCCACATGAGGGTGAATAAGGCTGGAGGAATTTCTGGAGGTGATCTGATGTGCCCGCGAACAGACTCTTACTGTGGTTGGTTCGGTGAGTCGATCGCCGCTGGCTTTCTCGGCTAGGCAAGTGCACCTATCGCAAGTAGTACTCGATATTCGGGGGAATACCGAGGTCGTATTGTTCTCGGGGTCGCGTTGACTATTCTTACTCCTCCGGGAGGGCTATTATTTTACTGAAAGAAAAGGTGAATTTTTTTACTTTAAGAAAAGACGGAAAAGCAAAGGAGCGAAAAAAAACGATTTAGAGAATATTCGATGAAGGGTTAACGCTCGGCATCGAATCGGATTAAGACTAAAACAATTTTTAATAATAAAAAGACTTGGTTTTCAAATTAATAATAAGGCAACTTGGCCGTGGAGGTTCCACAAATGTGAGCTCACCTAGCTATAGGGATATCGCTCACCTAAACGTTAAGACTATTCGACCGAACGTTAGTCCGACGAAGGATTCCTCTTAACGCCCGCTTTACGCTAAGAACCCCGCTATTGGGTGGGGAACCCAATCCGGTAGAATTACGCTAGTCCTCTCTCGAGGGTATGCACGCAACTCTATTTACCCAGGGGTGATCGGTCCATATGCACGGCCTCTCGGCTAGCTAGCATATGGACTATGGAAATAGGGCCCACACATCGATTATGTGGTCCTACACGTCGTAAACCCGGGGCAAACCCTAAGTGCTTAAATTAAAATGAAAATAAAGAGCTTCAATTATTATAAATCATTTTAAATGTCCCAAAGCTCTTCGATGCCGAGGCTAATAGCGATTAGCCACACATCGGTATGGGGACGGCTTATAATTTAGTGAGGCGCGAGTTCGAAATTAAACACTAAACGTTTATAAGAAAGGGACAAAAGAAAAATAACAACATTTAGAAAGCTAAAAAGTTAACTAAACGAGAACTCACGCACACTCCAAATTATAAATTAAACAAAAACTAAGTTACACATGAATGAAATTTGCATAATTTAAATTTGCGAGTCCCACTCAAACGAGTGGGGGCGGTAAATAAAGGCTGAAAATTGCAAGTCCTACTCAAACGAGTAGGACTGAAATGAAAGCGAGTCCTACTCAAATGAGTAGGAGAAAATAAATGCGATTACAGGGCTAAAAAGTCCGGCCATTTAACTCAAGTGAGTAGGCGGAAAAAATAAAGAAAGAAAAATTGCAAGTCCTACTCAAACGAGTAGGACTGAAATAAAGGTCCGGCCATTTAAACTCAAGTGAGTAGGCGGAAAAATAAAGAAAGAAAAATTACAAGTCCTACTCGAACGAGTAGGACTGAAAATGAAAACGATGCGCCATTTAACTCTTAACGAGTAGGCGGAAATAAATGCACACGAACACACACACTCCATATGAAATTCAAGAAAGCAATAAAGCTAACACCTACACTCACACACTCTACAAAATTGAACAAAGCATTAAAAGAAAGCGTTAAAACAAAGCATGAAAATTATACACCTACACTCACACACTCTACATAATTTGAACAAAGCATAAAAATTATACACCTACACTCACACACTCAACATGAAAAATCAAAGTTACCAAAAAATTAAAATTTATACTATTTCAAGCATAGGTTTTGCCAAAAACAAATAAAAAGAAGAAATTAAAATTTTAGAAGACAAAAGTTTTTCAAAACAAATTAAAAACCAAAGTTTTTGGAAAATAAAAATTTCAACATTTTCATTCCTAGGATTTCATAAAAGAGCTAAAAAGGTTGAAATAAAAGAGAAAGAAGAAAAAAAAAATTTTCATTCCAAAATAAAGCTAAGTAAAAAAACAAAAGAAACCTCAACTCTTTTACACACTCATAAGAGTGAAGATGTTGAAGAAATTAAAAGAAGACATGGAAAAGGTTTGTAATTCATCATTTCATGAGTTTCTAACAAAACCTAACTTGAGAAAAATTAAAGGTATGTAAAGTACTAAACATGTAAAGAGGAAAACCTAACATCCCTAAGCATGAAAACAAGTAAAAAAAATGTAAAGGAAATAAGTTACACTCATACACACACACACACACTTTTCATAAATGAAGAACAAAGATGAAACTAAGAATAAAAAGGAGAAGGAAAGTGGGGCACAAGTGCTCATTCCAAAGCCATATATGAAGAGAAAATTTGACATTTTATTTGATCAAAATGAAACTATTACAAGCTATTACAAGTGCTAAAACTAAAGCAAAACAAGAAATGAAATAAAAAAGGGAGAAATCTCCTTACATAGCCTTGAAAATCACGGATGCAGCCCACAAAAAGACACTAACTTGGCCCAAAAATCTGAACCCTTGGACCTTACAGAACTGGGATATTTATAGGAAAAAATTTCAAAGTACACGCCCTCGGTCACGGGCGTGTAGGGGGGCGTGACAGTACTATTCATGAAGGCGGCTGGCGATTGGACAGCAAAGTTGACTTCGGGCTGAGTTCGCAGCAGTCACGCCCTAGGTCACGGGCGTGACTATGGGCGTGACAGGGAGGTAGAACCGGGCGCGGGTTGCGTCAAATGTCCTTGGCAGCATGTTGTCGGGCCAGCTGGAAAGGTCACGCCCCATGTCATCGGCGTGACTATGGGCGTGACAGTTGGGGTCGACACTCGACGAATGTCGAGCGGAAAGTGTCGAGTCGAAATCGTTGAGCTGAAATTGGGTCACGCCCTTGGTCACGGGCGTGACACTGGGCGTGACAGTTGGTGTCGACACTCGACGATCGTCGAGCGGAATTCGTCGAGAGGAGAGGACACGGGCTTGGATCACGCCCCGTGTCGGGTGACACGGGCGTGTCGCCAGGCGTGTCAAGCCTTTTCTTCAGAAATTTTCCGATTTCACGGGAAATGCACAGTCACGGCTCGGTCACGGGCGTGACCCATGTGTCACGGGCGTGTACTTCCCAAATTTTGGCAGATTTTGGAATTTTTCTGCAAAATCAAATAAAACAAGTTAGGAGAAAATTTACAAGAATAGGAACATTTTATTGAACAAAAATAAGTAAAAACGACGAAAATAAATGAAAATGACTAAATTAATGTGCATAAAAATACGCATATTTACAGTTCATCATGATCCGAGAGGATCGACTTCAGGAGGAAGATGAACCGATGTCGTTCATTCCGCCTCAAGATGGGTGCTAAATCTGTATTCTGCGCGCAGTGATTTTCTAAGCCATTTTCCTGAGGGATATGTCCAGATCTGGGCTTTCGACTAAACACGAATGTTGAAGCCCTTGAAAATACCTTTCCAACGAGTGGCTGCACGACTTCAGGCGACGTCTGTAGCCACAGGAAAGTCTGAACGCAAATGGTGTTCGATAAATCCTGCATGCAGAAATTGTGTTCTGTACGCAGCTGACCTCAAGGCTGATTTCTAATAGGATACAGTCCAATATGGGTTGAGGTCTGAATATGAAAGTTGTAGCCCATGGAAAGACCTTTCCATCGAGGGGTTACATGTCTTACTGGATTCCTGTAACTTCGTGAATCTCCGGTTGAAGTTGCTGTCCAGATTTACTCTACACCTAAATTCTAGGTTTATATAATATGGATTTTGATTCGGTGGAATTAATATTGCAAGTTACTTGGCTTGAATGAACTCTTTTATGATTAATCATTTTAGTTGCATGATTGATGAAGACTATTAATCAGATTTCATATAATCAAATTGTGAAGCAAGCTTACCTAAACGAATTGACTTGTTAGAAATTTGGTAGATTATTATTTATGCGCATCAAGTTTATAATATGTTGTTATCATTTGGAAAGATTGATATATCTTTATACGCGCATCATGTTTATAATAAGTTGTTATCATTCGGAAAGATTGATAGATCTTTGTATGCGCATCATGTTTACAATAAGTTGATATCAATTGGAAAGTCACGTAGAAGAATAAACTATGGCCATGAGTGTGTTTGATTAATGGAATGAGTTTAGTAGTCCAATACTTAGAGTGTAGTCTCCCTACGGGTAGTATTGTGGAAGGATGTAAGTGCGGCGGCGACCGTCACTTGTTGGGTTAATGTTGAAAGGAGGTATAGACGGATGGTTGGGTTGTGTCCTCGTGCTTACTTCTGAGGCCCATTCCTTGCTATGTCGATGTGGCATTTGCATGCGGCGTGAGTCGACACGCGGTGTCGTAATCCTGGGTTAAGGATAGTGTGGCAGGTCTACGGGCTCGCCAGTCGTCACACTGTCGGGAGTTGACAGTTAGACTTTGGGCGGTTGGGTTGTGTCCTCAGTGTTCACGTCCCAGGGCCCCTTCCGTTCCAAGTGAACGATTGGGTTATGTCCTCGTGCTTACTTCTGAGGCCCCTTCCGGGTCACACAAGGCCAGTTCGGGCTGTGTTCTTGGTGCACATCTACCCAAGACCCCGCTGGGCTATAGTACGCATGGGCTCCGCTGTTGTGTTCTTAGCGTTGAGGCGTACGGAGTCCTAGGTGAAGCAGTGTGGAGGCCCGCCTAGTAGTAGAAGTGTCTATTCTACTATCACCGCCTGGCCACGGCGGCTGATGCCTGAGAGGTTAGCTACCTGCTCGAAAAGTGGGAACTACAATCTGTGTCGACATATCAATTGCATGTGTGTGATCATGGGTGAGTCATTGCATAGCATACATAACATTTCATAACATTGCACAACAAGATCCTCATCGTATAAGTTTGTATGGGCACTCTTATACGATGAGTTACCTTTATGTAACCCGATCCTTAACTTATAAGCTTGTATGAGCATTCTTATAAGTTAAGTTACTTTCTTGTTATTACTTATACCTGTTAGTTTGCTATAGCTCTTAAATATCTGCTAGATTATGATACTGTTACTCTTCACTATTGCCACCTGCTTGTACTTCTTTACTTGCAAATATATATTACTCTTGTTCCTTCTCTCTGCCTGGTGCCGAGGAGTCGTCGGGGGAGCGGATGTGAAGCCACTTAGTCGTTTCGACTAACGGTTGCTACGTCTTCCTTTTTAGGAGGTCACGCCACAGGTAGAGCAGCCGCAGACTACGCAGCAGGACAGCCAGGTCAGGACGACAGGGCCTGAAGTGACAGTGTCGTCAATACCGTCGGTCACAGATGTGAGTGATGAGAGGTTTTGATGTAGCCCCTTTTTTGGCAATTTCTATAGTTGTACTATGATATGTAGAAGCATGTTTTAGCTTCTCTCTTTTATGGTACTGATTTGGACATTATTACTTAGTGTGGATTTGACTTCTCTTGCTTATATTTTGGTTGGGTTGGCATGTGATATTGATATTGGTTGTAGCCGGCAGAATAGGAGTCTTGTGGTACAGGTTAGTCCGTGCGCTAATGCTACCGCAAGGCAAATGTTTCGGGCATAAGACCCCCTTCGTGCCATGTTTTGGGATCCGGGAGGGGAGGTCTTACAAGCCGAGTCTAGTGCGTTGCTAGATCGGTGAGGTGGAAAGTGGATGTACCCAAGGTTGGGGAACCACTATAATTCTTGGTATCATCTGTGTATGCTTGCTTATTTTTCTGTGCATCGCACGTTCAATTTTTATTCCGCAAAAAGACGCAGAACTCACCTATTCACCCCCTCTAGGTGGTTTAGGTAGACAACTTAAACATTTTTCAATTGGTATCAGTGGGATGTTGTTCATCAAAAGGTTAACACCTTGAACAGATCTTCCCCAAGTTGTCTTTTGAGTGATTCAAGCATGGACAGAGCAAAGGATTTTGCAATGCTTCCTTTATGCAAAAAGACAAACTTTCCCATGTGGAAAGAAAGAATTAAATTTTTCATGGAAGCTGTGGCCCCAAGAATCTTCATGATTATGGAAGAAGGACCTTATATTCCTATGACGGTCTCCACTATTGATCCCACCAAGAAAGTTCCAAAGAAGTTGATGGATCTTGATAAGGATGAGATTACACTTGTTTCCTTAGACAAGAAAGTCAAAAATATCATCGCAAGTGCAGTCGATGATTCTATGCTGCAGAACCTTATTCATTGCCAATCCGCCAAGGAAATGTGTCAGTCTCTCATCATCATGATGGAAGGAACGGAAGAGGTTAGGGATGACAGAGGATCCCTCCTGAATCAAAAGTATGAAGCATTTAGAAAGGTTCCCAAGGATTCAATTGCAGATACCTTTGAAAGTTTCTTCAAGATTGTTAACGGCCTAAGAGTATATGGCCTGGTCTTCACTAATGGAGAATTGAATGATAAATTTCTGAGGTCCCTAACTAAGGAATGAGACAACAAAGTCTGTGCAATTCGGGAGTTTGGCAAGCTGGCAGAGACTGACCCTCAAAATCTCTTCGGAAAGCTTATGTCATATGAGCTGCAAATCAATTCAAGAAAAGCTGAAGAACAAAAGAGTCGGTCTTCATTCAAGGAAAAGTCTGTCGCACTGAAGGTAGACAGCTCAAGGAAAGTCAATGCTGCATCACCTGCACCTGCACAGGAAGAGAGTGAAGAAGAAGCTTCAGAGCCAAGTACCTCAGGCTCAGAGCTATCGGAAGGAGAGTTTTCTCTTCTTTCACGGTAGTTCAAGAAGTTCCTGAACAAGAAGAAACAGTGGAGAGGCAAAGTTGCCTCGTCCAGAAGATCACATCGTGATGGTGATCGGTATAAGAAATGCTCAAGTAGCCATGACAGGTATCATTCTAAACAAAACAAACATATTTCTTCTGACATTGTTTGTTATTGTTGCAATAAGCCAGGACACATCATTGCTGATTTCCCTCACAAGAAGGAGGGTGGAAAAAGAGAGAAGAAGAAATCTTTTTACAATAAGAAGAGAACTGAAAGAAGCCTAATAGCCAAGAAGGGCAAGACTCTCAGCGACTCTGACTCATCTGAGTCAAGTGAGGAAGAGGAGGCGTACTTTGGGCTAATGGCACAAATAAATGAGGAAGAAGAACCCTAGTACACTAGGAAGGTAAAATCTCATACTCCTCTCTCTGAATCGGATGCTTATGACCATGATCATGAGGATTGCTCTTCTAACGATGAGTCTGAACTCATGGCTCAATATAAAGAGTTAATCAAGGCTTACGACAAATGTCGAAAAGTTGTTAAAACTCAGGCCAAGGAGATTAAATCTCTCAAGGCTGAAGAGAGCACTCTGAGAGAGGATGTCTCTAAGATGGACTCACTCAGAGAGAATTTCAATGCTGCAATTGAAGAGTATAATAAAGCTCTCGATCACCTAGATCTGAAGGAGAAAATCATCAAAGAATTGGAAGAACAACTTGCAGCTGAAAGGAACTTGTTGAAAGTTTATCCAAGCCCAAGACTGTCCTTCCGCTTATTGCTGAACTCTCAGCTCAAGCCAAAGGTGCTGGCTTAGGCCATATCGATGCTCCTAGTAAATCTTCTAGGAGAAATAAGGCTCAACGGAAGAATAAGGCTGCCAAGAAAGCTTTGGCCAAGGAGAAGGGGAAAGATCGTCAAGATCAGACTTCATTCAAAAAGGTTATCTTTCTAACTAACGAGTTTGATTTTGATTCCTCCTACTATCATTTTGCTAGGCCTACTTATGTAGAGCCCAAGTTTTGGTACCAAGGATGGACCCGTACCTGGAACTTTGGCGAAAGTGTCTTCAAGGTACCTTATGAGGAGATCAATCTTCAGAGCTATGACCCTTACAGTCATGGTCACAACATCAAAAAAGCACCAAAAGTAAAACCCGTTGTGAAAAAGCCTCTTAAGGAGAAGAAGTCATGTGAGTGTCATCACCATGAAACTTCTACCTCCAAGTCTGCTGTCCCTGCTAGACCACACTCTCAAAAGGTCAAGTAGGAGAAATTTAGGCAAAGATACAACAAGTTTGACTGTTGGTGCTGCGACAAAGTTGGTCACTTTGCTATAGATTGCTGGTTTAACTCCAAAAATTATGTAACTCCTCAAGTTAATAATGTGAGAAAGACCACTCACAATGTTAACACACGTAGGGGGAGTATGCTAACTAGAGACTAAGGACCCAAACAAGTTTGGGTTCCTAAGGTAAACTGATTTATGAATGCAAGTATGTCCAAAGGCCACCAAAAATCTTATCTGGTATTTGGACAGCGGATGCTCTCGGCATATGGCCGGGACTAGAAGCCTACTCCAGCATTATTCTCCAGTCATGAATGGGCCAAATGTCATTCTTTGGAGGTTCTGATAGAGGAATTACTAAAGGCTACGGTATAATTACTACTGGTAGTGTATCCTTCTCAGATGTTCCTTATGTTGAAGGATTGGAACACAATCTTATAAGCATAAGCCAACTCTGCAATAAAGGATACATAGTAGAATTTCATGCAGACAAGTGCTTGATAAAATCGGTAGACAATTTGGAAACGATTCTATCAGGCACTCGTAGTAGAAATATATTTTATTTAAATTTTATTTGCATAGACTCTTCTACGCTAGTGTACTTTTTGGCTAAAGATAGTGCGTCTCTTGGTGATCAATGACACAAGAGATTAGCACATATTAATTTCAAAACTATTAATAAATTATTTTCTCTTAATTTAGTACATGATGTCCCAAATATCAAGTGCGCTAAAGATAGACCTTGTCATGCATATGTAAAAGGCAAGCAAACAAGGGTTACCTTTAAAAGCATTATTGGCAAAGACTCTAATAGGTCTTTACACCTACTTCATATGGACTTGTTCGGTCTACTACAAGTTAGAAGTTTGGCAGGTAAGGATTATACATTGGTTATTGTTGATGATTACTCTCGCTTTGCGTGGGTGTTCTTTCTGAAACAAAAGTCAGATACTTTTGATATCTTTACTAATTTTGTCAGGCAGATCCAGAATGAATACAACTGTTCTGTAGTCAAAATCAGAAGTGACAATGGAACAGAGTTCAAGTCTGGGCCCATGACAGAATTCTGTGAAAGCCTAGGTATCTTTCATGAGTTTTCCTCTCCTCGTACTCCTCAACATAACGGAGTAGCTTAGAGAAGAAATAGAATACTCATAGAGGCCTACAGAACCATGTTGAGTGATGCCTCACTACCAGAATATTTTTGGGCTGAAGCCATCAACACTGCATGCCATGTGCAAAATCGAGCACTCATAAACAAGAACCATAATAAGACACCTTACAAACTACTAAAGGGCAGGAAACTGACTATTTCATATTTTAGATTCTTTGGTTGTAAATGCTTCGTCCTTAACAATGGTAAGTATCACACCACTAAATTTAATGAAAAGAGTTTTGAAGGTATTTTCATTGGTTATAGTAGACATAGTTAGGCATATAAGATTTTTAATAAGAAAACCCAGGTTGTAGAAAAATCTATTCATGTTTTATTTGATGTGACAAGCCTGCTACAAGGCAGCTCTTCTAATATGTTAATTGAAGATGCATGTTCAAGAATAAAAGAATTAAACTTGGATGTGCCGACTGAAAAAAAAAAGATCAAAAATTCATCGAGATCACCACTCCAACCCCAATTGGAGGGGTTGATCACCATGATGAAGACATAATTCAAGTTGATGAAGTCACTCCTGTGGTTGAGGAAGCTCTAGATGCAAGGACTCTAGAGCTCAGACACTTGAAGGATCACCCAATGGATCAAATCATAGGAGATCCACGGGATGGTGTCAGAACTCGTAGAGATACAGTTAGTGAAAATTTATACTTACGTTTTCTCTCACAGGTTGAACCGAAGAAGTTTGAGGAAGTAAACTCAAACACATCTTGGATAATGGCAATGGAAGAAGAACTGAATCAATTCAAGCGTTGCCAAGTCTGGAAGCTTATTCCAAGACCCAAAGGCAAAAACATTATCGGAACGAAATGGGTCTACAGGAATAAGATGGATGAGGATGGAACAATTTTAAAGAACAAGGCCGGACTCATCACCAAGGGATACAGACAAGAAGAAGGAATCGACTTCGATCAAACGTATGCACCGGTGGCAAGGCTGGAGGAAATCAGGTTGTTCTTAGCATATGCAACACTTAAGGGCTTCATTGTCTATCAGATGGATGTGAAGTCGGCCTTCCTTAATGGTGACATAAAGGAATATGTGTATGTAGAACAACCTCCAAGTTTTGTTGATTCTAACTATCCTGAGCATGTTTATCTTTTATTTAAAGCTTTATATCATTTGAAACAAGATCCTCGAGCTTGGTACGAGACGCTGTCTAACTTTCTTCTTGAGAACAAATTCGCAAGAGGAAAGATAGATAAGACATTATTTCTTAAGGAAATAAAAGGTAAGATTTTTCCAGTGCAAATCTATGTCGATGACATCATATTTGGCTCTACTAACGACAAACTTTGCAAAAAGTTTTCCAAATTTATATAAGGGAAGTTCGAAATGAGCAGTATGGGAGAGTTGAAGTATTTCTTAGGACTTCAGGTGAAACAATCTGAAGATGGAATTTTCATCACTCAGACGAAATTCACCAAGGAGTTCATTAGGAAATTCAGAATGGAGAACACAACCTATATGAGGACTCCAATGGATTCAGCTATGTCTCTAGACAAGGATGAGAAAGGGAAACCTTTTGATGAAACCAAGTACAAAAGAATAATGGATCCTTGCTCTATCTTACTGCTAGTAGACCGGAAATAATGTTTTTAACATGCATGTGTGCTAGATTTCAAGTGAACTCTAAGGAATCTCACTACGCTGCTACAAAGTGGATCTTGAGATAACTTAAAGGTACATCAAATCTTGGCTTATAGTACCCAAGAAGTAATGACAGCGAACTAATTGGTTTCTTAGATGCAGATTTTGCAGGAAGCAAAGATGATAGAAAGAGCACTTCCGGGACTTGCCAATTCCTTGGAAGGAGGCTGATTTCATGGAGCAACAAAAAGCAAAATTGTGTCACAATCTCAACGGCCGAGTCAGAATACATTTCTGTCGGCAGTTGTTGTGCACAATTGCTTTGGATAAAGAACCAATTTGAAGACTAAAACTTGAAGGTCAAGGACATTCCTTTGTTTTGCGACTCCTTTAGTGCGATTACGATAGCAAACAACCCAGTCTCTCACAGCCGGACAAATCACATAGAGCTACGATACCACTTCATCCGGGAGCATGTGGAGCATGGTGACATAAATCTCCAATATGTCCCAACTGACAGGCAGATTGCAGATATATTCACGAAGCCGCTGGACGAGGCCAAGTTCTCATTCTTCAAAACAAAACTTGGCATGTTCAACAAGGAAGAATAAGTATGAAGAAAAAGGTCTCAAGCAAGTTCGAGATTTGATTATACTTCAAAATTAATAAAATTTCAAAGCATGGACTTCATTTCTTGAGTACATCACTTGTACTCGAGAACGACAGAATTATTTCTTGAGAACAAAAGCTCTACTCGAGAACGACAGAATTAGTTCTCGAGAACAAAAGCTCTACTCGAGAACAAGGTGTATAACCCCATATTCACTGAGTCGGACCCGGAGACACCAACAGTTAGGATTAGGCTAGCCAGAGGAGCTCCCGCCCTGAAGAAGTTCTCGCCCATGAGTGGGCGGGAACGCTTGCGCTTGCGCCAAGCTCCCAGCTTGGAGGAGCTCTCGCCCATAAGCAGTGGAGATCGCTTCCTTGGAGGAGCTCTCGCCCATAAGCAGGGGAGGCCGCTTGTGCCAGGCTCTGGACAGGAAGGTTCTCGGCTCAGAGTTCTCGCCGAGTGGGGCCCTAGGCCCAGGGTAAAATGACCTAATTACCCTCAGGTAAAATTACCCCTATACCCTCAGGATAAACAGCGGGATTTGGCTATTGGCAGATCAACTAAGGGTATTTCAGTAATCTCAAGTCAGCAAAAGGCTATAAATAGACCCATAAGGGCTCCTTAGAAATAAATCTCTCATTATCTTCCAATCTCCAGTGCTTTTTGAGGAGCTCCAAGCCCAGCTTTTGGCTTTGGAGGGGAAGCTCTCAGAGATCTTCCGGGTGTGAGGTGATACCTCCCTGCTGAGGCTTTGGGTTAGTCTTAGGTCCTTTGTAACTGGTCGAGGGTCGAAGCTTAAGAGAAGTAGGTGTTGGTTGCACCCCAGTTTTGAACTCCCGTTGAGGTCATTTTTGGCTTCAATAGTTCTGGTGCGGTGAGCGTGGAAGGTAGCTGATACAAGAAAGCCTTGAGCTTTGTCCCATGGCTGGAGGTGAAGGTGAGGGGTCTGGTTCTGGAGGCTCCCCCACCCAGGGAGAGGAGGCGACGAGGAAGATGCTGGATGACTTCAAGCGAGAAGTCATGCAGACCATCAGCTTGGCCTTCTCGGTCCGAAGCGAGTGGGCCACACCTCAGGTTCCGATAGAGGAGGTCCCGCTCTTTGGTGAGAACGCCCCTGGATAGCGCCCGGGGAAGGAGGTCCTAGCCGAGGCTGGCGAGATGGACGTGGCCGCGCGGGAGCTCTTCCCAGGCCAGTGCCCGGGCAAGGAGACTCTGACAGATTTGGGCGAGAGGGAGGCGGTTGTGCGAGAACTCTTCCTTGGGCACGGTCTCGCAGATTGGGCCAGGCAGCCGAGGCTGTGAGACATGCCCTCTCTCCAGGCAAGAGGCGAGAGCCCTTTCAACGAGCTCATCATCTCAGCTCCAGTACCGGAGGGGTTTCGGGAGCCTGACATGTCCTACTACTCGGGGAAGGATGACCCTGTACAGCACGTGCAGTGGTTTGAAGATGTCATTTAGATAAAACAGATGACGGATGCCTTCAAGTGTCGGCTATTTGCCATCACGTTAAAGGAGAAGGCTCGGGACTGGTTCCACCAGCTGCCAGTAAGGTCGATCTACTGTTTTGAAGATCTGCGAAGACGTTTCCTGTTGAGGTTCTCAACATCAAAGAAGCGGAAGAAGGAGGCGAAGTGCCTGTTTGCAGTGAGGCAGAAGCCGGATGAGACACTGGGTCACTATGTCGACCGGTTTTAGGAAGAGATCCTCCTGGTCCAGGAGGTCCCGGGGTACGCGCTGATGCTCGCCTTTACCCTGGGGCTGAGGCCGGGATTCTTCAGTATGGAGTTAAAGAGAGTGCCCCCCTCTCCTTTGAGGAGCTCATGTAGAGGGCGGCAAAAGAGATAGACTTCGAGAGGGCAAATCCAGTATTATCCAGGAAGTTGGCCAGGCTGGCGGAAGATGATGTGAAGGAGCCTGCAGCAGGAAGGCAGAAGGATCCGAGTGAACAGAGGGAGTAAAGAGAAGAAAGAAGGAGGGAAGAACCCCGAATACATGGGCAGCAGCAGGGATGGGGGGCCAGGAGTCGAACAACCGGTTGGGTTGGAGGCCCTAGGAGGGTCGCCCCCAGGTCCAAGGAGGAGGCTACCAGGGAAGAGATAACTTACGCGAACCTAGGAGGTTCGACCAACTGGCGTGGAGGCAGGAGCCAAGGGGTCACGCCCCGCCGCAAGAGGCCATGGAGGTGGGCAGAGGAAAAGGAGCAAGGAGAGGAGTTCGAGGAGCTGGGAGAAGAGGAGGAGGAGAAGGAAGAAGGGGTAGGGCGGCATTGCGTTTTTGTGACTTCCACCAGGAGGAAGGTAACGCGACGGCCACCTGCCCTAAGTTCTTAGAGATGAGAGAAGCAAGAGGAGCAGGGAGGCAGGATCCGCCGGTTAGGATCGTGGAAATACAGCAGGGGGAGATGGAGGATAGATGTGAAGATCTGGTAGATGTGGGAACGCAGGGAGGAATCGGGATGATCCACGGAGGAGTGGGGATCGAGGCAACCCGCAAGGGGAGCCTTCAAACCATGTACCGAAGGGGGTAGCCTATACCTCCCAGGCTCCGCCGCCGGAAGAAAAGATGTAACATCCTATTCCCAACTAGACCCCTAAGAGTGGTTTTGGCCATGACTAGGTCATGACGAAACCCTAGGAAGCCAGAAATGGGCCAATGTGAGGATCACCATGGTCTGCCTATGGCACAACCTCATCACCAAACCTAGGGTTTGACCTTAGGGCTTCACCATGACTCCATGACCCCACCACAACATCACTAACCTATTAGAGGGTCCACTAGAGCCTTAAGGGTCCATTGGAGTCAACCCAAAGTGGCCAATTTGACCTAGGACCACCATAGGCCTAAATTGGGCAAGGTGCCCTAACAAAGGGCAGTTGGCCTCTAATGTGCCCAACCAACCTTGCCAGGACTTCCTAGACCTAAAGTGAGGTCAATGGGTCACTAAGGATACATTGGGGTCAGCCCTAGAGGCCAAGTTGACCCAAGTCAACTCAAACCCCTAATCTGGTCAAGTACCCTTACTAAGGGTAGGTGACCTCCAAAGTGCAAGGTAACCCTACATAACCTTTACTAGGCCTCGGGGGAAGCCATGGGGTCACCAAGGACCCCTTGGGGTCAACCCAAATGGTCAAGTTGACCCAAGTCAACTCTAACCCCTAACTTGGTCAAAGTGCCCTAACTAAGGGTCAAGTGACCACCAAGGTGCCCAACCTGTAACACCCCCTATCCGTCGCATAGCATATAGCAGTAGGTCCGGTCGGGGCCCGATGCCATATACTACAGACAGACCGGGTGGTTACTCATGGAAACCATCCAACTAATCATAACGTCCTACACAGAGCATTCTAGCGGAAGCAGTTTATAAGTTGAAATAAAGAACCCAGCACTAAAGTATGAATGTCCACTAGAATAGCCAACCAGGAATGAAGTACATACACCAGTACTGGCCTTAAGGACTTACAAAAAAATGGTTTACTTAATGTTACATGACTTTCAAACCACGGCACGCAGGCTGGTCATACAGGAATAAAGCAGTAAACACTCCAAATAGGCCTTCAAGGGCCGGCTTTGCAATTTGGGCTTTAGCCCTCTATTGACCGCTTGGTCCAGCAGCACCTGCAAGCAACATAACCACCACACGGTGGCAAACAAAAAGGCAACGGTCAGCAATGCTGAACAAATTATAACGATCCCGCCCCCAACTCGGGGCGGCGATGCTCCTTCCCTGCAATTTTATTAGCACAAGCAAGCAATATAATAATACTCATTTCATCACAGGTGTAGGCCCAAATGGCCACACACCCCGTGCACTAAGGGCACATTCTCGGTGAACCGGTCGATGTCACGTCAGTTAAATCCATAGACATTCCGGACCCACCACCGCCACTTTGACGGCCAAACATATGAGCAATTTGTCTTCCCGGCATGGGTCACGACAATTTAAGCCATAGACCGCTGAATACTCTCATCTATGCCAATGGCAAGTGCCACGTAACCTTAGGTCTCTTTAACCAGAACGACATAGAAATGGGTACGGTTCCATCTAACTCGTACTCACGTCGCAACGACAATTTAAGCCATATGCGCAGGTCAAACTTCTCCCGAGTCCCATTTTCGTCACACAATTTCACATAACTCGGTTATGTTCAAGTTGGCTCTCAGGCCTCCATGTTGGCAAGATCACGCATCCGCCCAGTTTTCCGGGTGCACCATAGGGTTAATCCCCAAGGCTCCCTGTTGCAATCTACCGGTATAAAACCCGAAAAAAACAACCAATAGCACTGAGTCTTCTCCGGCATTTATGCAATGCAACATCACCGATCCAGACCAACATGTTCGGGTAGGCTTCGCACATCATACCTATGTCCGTTCTCGCTTACGGACTCTAAACAACGGGGACTTCACATATCTACCCGAAGGAACGCCTCCAACTCACCGCAAACTCGCGAGAGCGGGCTTCCTATACAAAGAAGGAGAGCTACTCATGCTCAAGAAGAGAATCGTTACCCTTGCGTTCCTCTTTGGCGCCATGGAAAAGTAAGTAGATGAAAAGCACCGCACTAGCTTTGCCTCCGTGGATCCGGAGTCGGCTCGCGATTTGGAGCTTCGAAGCTCCTCCAATGGCCAGATCTAGCTCCTTCTTCCTTCCTTGGCTCTCCTCTCTCTCTAAGCTTTTAGAAAGATAACAACTTAAGAAAAGTGAGGGTTTCTAAGTCCAATCCCGAGTATATCCCTTCAGGAACAACCCCCAGCCGTTGGATCATCAATTAAAGAAATGAACGGCTTTGATTCGGGACTGAAATGCCCAATCTGGACCGAACACGGCCTGGCACACGCCCGTGTCCAGGGTCGTGTGCCTCATTCGCCGTCAAAATCAGCTCGCCTGGAAAAACACACGGGTATCGAACACGCCTGTGTTCGATCTGACACGCCCGTGTTCCACCTTACACGGCCTTGTACCCCCATCATTTTTCCCCGAAAACAACCCGAGCACTGCACGGGTTCTAGGACACGCCCGTGTCCTTGCCCGTGTCACCTCAACACGCCTGGGCTCCAGGCCGTGTACACGGTCTCGACACTCGACACTTCGTCGAGTGAAGATTGTCGACCTGATGACACGGCCTTGGACACGCTCGTGTCCTAGGCCGTGTGCCTTGTCTCGACACAATGTCGAGATCAAAGTGTCGACTTCCCAGGACGAGTGTCGACACGGGTCGACACACCCTGCGACACACCCGTGTCGCAGGCCGTGTGCCATGTCTCGACACTTCGTCGAACGCAAAGTGTCGACTTCGCGAGCTAAGTGTCGACACGGGTCGACACGCCCTGCGACACGCCCGTGTCGCAGGCCGTGTGCCCAGTCTCGACACAATGTCGAGACCAAAATGTCGACTTCCCGGCTGAGTGTCGACCCAAGCTTGACACACCCGTGTCACAGGCCGTGTGCCTGCAGCCAGAACCCAAAATTGGCCCAAAACGTCCCCCGTCGCTATTTTGAGTTCCGGGGCGTTACAACTCTCCACCCTCTTAAAAGAATTTCATCCGCGAAATTATATAAAGGAAAGATATGTACAAAACCAAAATTTGTACCTGAGCGGAACAACTCCGGATACTCGTCAAGCATAATCTGCTCTCGCTCCCAAGAGAGCTCCTCACGACCGCAATTGACCCACCGGACCTTGACCATCCTGATCTCGTTATTGTATAGCCGCTTGACCTCCGAGTCTTCAATCCGTACGGGCTTTACTTTTGTCGTCAACCCACAATCCACCGGTGTTTGATTGACCGCGATCACTCGCGTAGGCTCTTGCCCCGCCTTCTGTAGCACCGAAATATGGGATACATCATGTAGACCACTAAGCTCCACTGAAAGCTTGAATTGATAGGCCGCTTCACCAACCCGCTCCAGAACCTCAAACGACCCAAGGTACCTCGGGCTTAGCTTTTTCAATCACCGCACCCGCGAGGCACCCTTGGACGGCATGATCTTTAAGTACACATAGTCGCCCACGGCGAACTCTACGTTCCCGTGCTTGGCATTATAGTACTTCGCTTGCCGGTCCTGAGCGATAAGCAACCTCTCCCGAATGCTTCGCACTAACAAACTAACATTCTCCACTTCGAATCGCTTACACAACTTGACTCACCCGTTTCCAGCCAGGACAACGGCGTGCGACATCTTCTACCATATAAAGATGGTCTTCCCATTGCTTTCCAAAGTCCAAGACACACATGCGGAGCATGCTTTCCATAGTTCTATTGACCATCTCGGTCTGCCCATCCGTTTGCGGATGAAAGGCTGTGCTGAATTTTAACTTTGTCCCCAACATTTATTGCACAAGCCTCCTACCATTGGATGTGAACCGCCCTTCTCGGTCACTCACGATACTGCGGGGCACATCGTGAAGTCGTACTATATTATCCACATATAGTTTTGCCAACGTCTCCACCGGATCATCCTTCCTCTGCGGAATGAAATGCGACACCTTCGTTAACTGATCTACGACCACCCGAATGGCGTCATTTTCCCCTTTTTAACCTTGGCAAACGGTGCACAAAGTCCATAGAGATGTCGTCGAATTTCCACTCCGGAATAGGCAAGGACATAAGAAAACCTCCCGGCTTTTGGCACTCCGCCTTCACCAAGGCGCAAGTTTGGCACTTCGCTACGCACAGCGCCACATCTTTCTTCAAACTCGGCCACCAAAACATTTTCTTTACATCGTGGTACATCTTCGTGCTCCCCGGGTGAATCGAGTACTTGGTATGGTGTGCCTCGTACAACAATTCCACCCGCAAATTTCCCACACTTGGGACGCACAGACGACCGTCTTTCCAACGCAATACGTCCTCCACAACGAATTGGGAATTTGACCCATCTAGAGCGTCTACCATGAAATGCTTCATATGGACATCCATATCCAAAGCCTTCCGAATCCGATCAGCCAGGTCATATTGGACTTCAGTCCAATTCAGTACTGCTTCAGCACTTGATTGCCTATCCACACAAACAATCTCCAACGCCTCCAACTCCCGCACCAACCGCTCATCATGCATCGATAGCCAATTGGCTTGAGCTGGGGCTCGGCGACTCAACGCGTCTGCAACCGTATTGCCTTTACCAGGCACGTAGTGGATCTTGAATGTATAGTCTCCCAAGAACTCCATCAATCTATGCTGCCGCATTTTCAGCTCCTTCTGATCAATCAGATACTTCACGCTCTTGTGACCGGCGTAGAGATCCATTTTCACACCGTACAAAATTATGCCTCCACAGCTTCAAAGCAAAACTCACGGCCACTAACAACAAGTCATGGACCGGATAGTTCCTCTCGTGCACTTTTGGCTGTCTCGCGTCATAAGCTTTTACACTTCCGTGTTGCAGTAGCACGCAACCCAAACCGCTGCCTGAAGCATCTCTATTAAATCTCATAGCCTTCGGTCCCACTCGGCGAAGTCAGCACAGGCGCCGTGGTCAACCGACATTTCAACTCCTCAAAAGCTCGCGCGCACTCCGGCATCCAAAGAACTTCTGCTCATTCCTCGTCAAAGTAGTGAGGGGTAACGCTATCCGCGAGAAGTTCTCTACGAAGTGCCTGTAATAGCCGGCAAGCCCCAGAAAGCTCCGGACTCCCGCCACCGTAGAAAGCTCAGGACACTCCCGCATCGCAACAATCTTCGTCGGATCCACTGCAATACCTTCCTCACTCACTATAAGACCGAGGACGCCACTGAGGGTGACCAAAACTCGCACTTCGAGAACTTGGCATACAACTGATTCCTCCTTAGCGTCTCCAAAACCAAAAGAAGATGCTAGAAGTGATCTTCCTTACTCTGCGAGTACACCAAAATATCGTCGACGAAGACGATCACAAAATGGTACAAGTACTCCCAGAAGGTCATGTTCATCAAATCCATGGACACTGACGGCGCATTGGTCAGCCCAAACGGCATGACCGTAGACTCGTAGCGCCCGTATCCTGTACTGAACGTTATCTTTGGGATATCACTCTCCCTTATCTAATTTAGAGTACATCGTTGGCCCGACCAACTGATCACAAAGATCATCGATCCTTGCGATTGGTTACTTGTTCTTTTCCGTCAACTTGTTGAGCTCCCGATAATTAATACATAGCCTCAAGCTTCTGTCCTTCTTCTTAATA
Source organism: Platanthera guangdongensis (assembly GCA_039583875.1). Classification (NCBI taxonomy): domain Eukaryota; kingdom Viridiplantae; phylum Streptophyta; class Magnoliopsida; order Asparagales; family Orchidaceae; genus Platanthera; species Platanthera guangdongensis. The sequence continues at coordinate 87,709,593 of CM077150.1, forward strand.
AAGAGGGTCGGTGCGCTCCAAGCCGAAGGACTTGGACGCACATACCCTTGCTCCAATAACTTTTAGAAGTTGCACCTTCAGCTCCACCATTTCCTTAGGAGCTAGCCGATATGGAGAGCGTGATACAGGCTTTGCACCTGGTACTAGCTCAAACATGAAATCTATCTCCCGGCGAGGCGGGGCTCCAGGAAGATCTCTAGGGAACACATCAGGGTACTCCGTTACCACTGAAATATTAACCAACGCGGGCTTCGGCTTTGCAACCTCCACTAGTGTACAGAACAGCTCTACACCAGCACGACCGCCTTCACCACCTGAAGAGCAGACACCAACGTCTTGCTCGACCTCTTCGAGCTCGTAAGGGTCGTCTCAGGACTTGCTCCCAGCTTGACTTCCTTGCTACCGCAATCTATATAGGCTTGCTACTCCGAGAGTCAGTCCATGCCAACTTTAACGTCCACCAATGGAAGTAACGACGCTTGCAGATCGTACTCCTGATTCCCAATCCAAAACTAAGCGCAACAAATTCTACCCGCGCACAATGAGCACCATTGGACTATAACGCATCCAATTTGTCTCTTACCATCGAAGGAGGTACTCCGACGCACAATATAATTCCTAATAAAGGAATGCGAAGCTCCCTAAACAAACGGTGCTCTCGCAGATAAAGTAAAGTCAAAACAAGGCTTAGCACCAGTAGTTCTAAGCTAACATGCACAAGGGCGACAAGTGTTTAAGGCAAAACTATCTTTAAACCATACCTGTCATCACGACGGCGTGCTTCCTCCAGGGTCTTAGGCACTCACGGGCATAATGCCCTGGCTCCCCACAGTTGTAACATACACTAGGGGTTTGGCTTGTAGTTGCCCCCGAAGCACTGAAAGGAGGGACTAGACCCAAAGTCCTAGCCTTCTTGTACCACTTTCGATATACAGACTTTGAGTTATTCGGCACTTTGAATGTCGTTTCCTTTGCACTAAAGTCCTTGACTGCTCCTGACATAGCTTTCTTGGCCTTCTGAGCACCTTTCCAACAGTCTCGGGCAAAGTGCCCTTTCTTTCCACAAGTAAAACATGTGTAAGTAGCATTGCTAGTCGATGCCATAGCCCCCTTCTCCAGCATTCCAACGGATGCAACCCTTATGGGGCTTGTATAATTCGATACCATGGTCGCTGGCATCGGGAGGGTCTTCCTCAAATCTGCCTCCAAAGATCTAGCTGATTCCACCAAGGCTCGGAATCCCAATAACTTTGGTCCTAGCAGTAGAACTCGTAACTCGGTGCACAGGCCATTATAAAACCTATCGACTGTAGCTTGCTCATTATCCACCTCGAAACATGGGTAGCGGCTTATCATAAGAAATGCTTGTAAATATTCCTCAACTGTGTGCGCTCCCTGCACTAAATGCATATTCAGCTGCTGCCCCGATGGTCTACCAAAGGTCATCTGCTCCATCATGCCAACCGGCGTTGAAGCCACAACAGGGGCGCAAGGTTGTACATTTCCTCCAAGTTGTGCACCCGTCACAGCGAACACCGCTTCTACGATCCTTCTAACGGTTTCATACGAAGGAGGAGTCTCAAACAACTCACCGGGTGCACTATGCTCCTCAGAAACCGGACATTATGGCGGTCCAGCCCCGCTTCCGGTCACCTATAGTGGTACAAAACACCGTTAAGCGACCAAATAAAATTGCAAACAACAATTATAGGAACACGCAGGTTCCTCAAACACGTGTATTTTCATTCCTAAGTGGACATTCATGGGTTCTTTTACTGTTATAACAATGACGCACACAATGTGCTCACCACCCCTTAAAAAGAATTCGCCCACGAATTCATCTTAAGTCCGGCCAAAACCATTAGTTTGATACCAAATTGTAACACCCCCTATCCGTCGCATAGCATATAGCAGTAGGTCCGGTCGGGGCCCGACGCCATATACTACAGACAGATCGGGTGGTTACTCATGGAAACCATCCAACTAATCATAACGTCCTACACAGAGCATTCTAGCGGAAGCAGTTTATAAGTTGAAATAAATAACCCAGCACTAAAGCATGAATGTCCACTAGAATAGCCAACCAGGAATGAAGTACATACACCAGTACTGGCCTTAAGGCCTTATAAAAAAATGGTTTACTTAATGTTACATGACTTTCAAACCATGGCACGCAGGCCGGTCTTACATGAATAAAGCAGTAAACACTCCAAATAGGCCTTCAAGGGCCGGCTTCGCAATTTGGGCTTTAGCCCGCTATTGACCGCTTGGTACAGCAGCACCTGTAAGCAACATAACCACCGCACGGACGCAAACAAAAAGGCAACGGTCAGCAATGTTGACCAAATTATAACGATCCTGCCCCCAACTCGGGGCGGCGATGCTCCTTCCCTGCAATTTTATTAGCACAAGAGAGCAATATAATAATAGTCATTTCATCACAGGCATAGGCTCAAATGGCCACACACCCCGTGCACTCAGGGCACATTCTCGGTGAACTGGTCGATGTCACATCAATTAAAGTCATTAACATTCCGGACTCACCACCGCCACTAAGACGGCCAAACCTATGAGCAATTTGTCTTCCCGGCATGGGTCACGACAATTTAAGCCATAGACCGCTGAAGACTCTCATCTATGCCAATAGCAAGTGCCACGTAACCTTAGGTCTCTTTAACCAGAACGACATAGAAATGGGTACGGTTCCATCTAACTCGTGCTCACGTCGCAACAACAATTTAAGCCATATGCGCAGGTCAAACTTCTCCCGAGTCCCATTTTCGTCACACAATTTCACATAACTCGGTTATGTTCAAGTTGGCTCTCAGGCCTCCATGTTGGCAAGATCACGCATCCGCCTAGTTTTCCGGGTGCACCTTAGGGTTAATCCCCAAGGCTCCCTGTTGCAATCTACCGTGTAGAAAACCCGAAAAAAACAACCAATAGCACGGAGTCTTCTCCGGCATTTATGCAATGCAACATCACTGATGCAGACCAACATGTCTGGGTAGGCTTCACACATCATGCCTATGTCCGTTCTCGCCTACGGACTCTAAATAACGGGGACTTCACATATCTACCCGAAGGAACGCCTCCAACTCACCGCAAACTCGCGAGAGCGGGCTTCCTATGCAAAGAATGAGAGCTACTCATGCTCAAGAAGAGAATCGTTACCCTTGCGTTCTTCTTTGGCGCCATAGAAAAGTAAGCGGATGAAAAGCACCGCAATAGCTTTGCCTCCGTGGATCCGGAGTCGGCTCGCGATTTGGAGCTTCGAAGCTCCTCCAATGGCCGGATCTAGCTCCTTCTTCCTTCCTTGGCTCTCCTCTCTCTCTAAGCTTTTAGAAAGATAACAACTTAATAAAAGTGAGGGTTTCTAAGTCCAATCCCGGGTATATCCCTTCAGGAACAACCCCCAGTCGTTGGATCATCAATTAAAGAAATGAACGGCTTTGATTCGGGACTGAAATGCCCAATCTGGACCGAACACGGCCTGACACACGCCCGTGTCCAGGGCCGTGTGCCTCATTTGCCGTCAAAATCAGCTCGCCTGGAACAACACACGGGTATCGAACACGCCCGTGTTCGATCTGACACGCCCGTGTTCCACCTGACACGGCCGTGTACCCCCATCGTTTTTCCCCGAAAACAACCCGAGCACTGCACGGGTTCTAGGACACGCCCGTGTCCTTGCCTGTGTCACCTCAACACGCCTGGGCTTCAGGCCGTGTACACGGTCTCGACACTTCGTCGAGCGAAGATCGTCGACCTGATGATACGGCCTTGGACACGCCCGTGTCCTAGGCCGTGTGCCTTGTCTCGACACAATGTCGAGATCAAAGTGTCGACTTCCCGGGACGAGTGTCGACACGGGTCGACACGCCCTGCGACACGCCCGTGTCGCAGGCTGTGTGCCATGTCTCGACACTTCGTCGAACGCAAAGTGTCGACTTTGCGGGCTAAGTGTAGACATGCCCTGCGACACGCCCGTGTTGCCGGCCGTGTGCCCAGTCTCGACACAATGTCGAGACCAAAATGTCGACTTCCCGGCTGAGTGTCGACCCAAGCTTGACATGCCCTGGGACACGCCTGTATCCCAGGCCGTGTGTCTGCAGCCAGAATCCAAAATTGGCCCAAAACGTGCCCCGTCGCTATTTTGAGTTTTGAGGCGTTACACAACCAACCTTACTCAGGGCTTCCTAAACCCAAAGTGAGGTCAATGGGTCACTAGGGACCCATTGGAGTCAAACCTAGTGGCTAAGTTGACCCAAGTCAACTCAAGCCCCAAAGTGGTCAAAGTGCCCTAACCAAGGGTCAAGTGACCTCCAAGGTGCCAAGTTAACCCTACCCAACCCTACATGGACCTTAGGGGAGGCCAATGGGTCACCAAGTACCCAATGGGGTCAACCCAAATGATCAAATTGACCTAAGTCAACCCTAGCCTAAGCCAAGTCAAACCTAGCCCACATGGGCTAACCCAAGCTCAAACTTATTTCCCACACTTGGGCTAACCTCATTTTTATTATTAATATGATGCTATGGGCTGCCAATAGGATAGGGAGATGAGCAAATTCATTCATGATGACTAGGAGAGAGAAAGCTCCATTTTGCCCTTTAATGGAGGAGAGAGAAAGAGGGAGGAAGAAGCCGGTCATGGCTTAGGGAGGCCAAGAGCCATCTTTGATGGCTGATTTCAACTCCCATGAAGAAGGGGAGGGGTTTCTAGCATTTCTTGGCCACCCCAATCCAGATTCACCCCCCCCCCCCCCCCCCACCACCTTGGACGAACCATACCTTCAATGGACATTAATGGTCATTGATGTTTGGCCTCTCCCCTCCCCCAACTCATGATTTAAACACCATCAGTGACATGAGAGGAACCCTTCCCACCATTTACCTGAGGAATTCGAGCCACTTGACTGCACTACTGTAGAAATCCGGCCGGCAGCACCACCACCATGGCAACCCGAAGATCGACTCGACTCCAGACCACTAGAAAGGCCCTCCTCCACTCCTTCTCTCATGTATAGATCATAGCAATCTCTAAGTCCAAGGTTCGGGCTCAATTGAGCCCGATCCAATTCGGAATTTTCATGGAGTTTGGCTGAAATTTCTCTTGCTAGAACAGCCGGAATAGTGCTTTCCGGCGGCCAAGCCGCCGGCTGGCGACGGCCACCACCTCAACGGAGGTGGTGGTGGTGGTGGCCGGCCGGGGAGGTGGCCGGATCGCCGGCGGCAGTGGCTGGAAGGAGATCCAGGAGGGATGAATCGCAGCCGTCGGCTGGAGATAGAAGACGATAGGATTCCGTCAATTACGCGCCAAGATTCGTGTAGATGGATATATTAAACTATAGGAGTTAATTTCATGGTTAATTCATTTCTATCACACTAATAACAGTAAATGGTTTTAATTTTAAAAATACTTAGGGCCATCTGCTGGGAAAACTTTCAACATGAAAGTTGTAGCCCTATGGGTCTACTTTAATCCAAAATTAATTTGGACCAATTTGGGCCTCTGCTTTGACCAGGGCACCCCTTTTGGCGGGACCTACACCTAGGGCTAGACAGACATTCAATTGAGTTCCCACACTTCATCCTTGGTCCAAATTAATTGAAATTTTGGCAAGGAGTCCGCCCTAACTATACCTAGGGCCTACCCAAAATTCAAAATTTTTAGAGACACTTTGCCTAAATGTTTTACTTTTATTTAATAATGCTAGGGTATTTTAATTAAGTGGTCTAATGACCTTCAAACCCTCCCAAATTTTGGTGTGTGGTCCTTGGCATCAATACCTAGTTCTGTACAAACATTCAACTTATTTAGATATGTTTTGGTTAGGGAATCACCAAATCCTAGTTTGGCCTTAAGGAGGTATTTTTGACTAAAAGTGCACCATGGACTTAGGGTGGCCACCTCCCCTCAATAGAGGCTGATGTTTTGGACACTGACTTAGTATGCCCAATGTCACCCTCTAAAAGAAAATGGGATGATTTAGGCTTGATTTACCCTAGGGTTCAACCTCAAACCCTAAGGAAGGACATTTGGGGGTTGTGAAGGAAATGGGGGCTAATGCCTTTGCATGGCCTAGAAAACTCAGTAGAATTGAAGGTAGAGTAACCTAAGTTCACTGGAAAGAATCTTAGAAGATTTGGAGGAAGGTAGGCACCTCAAAACCCTAACCCTAGTTTTAGGGTAGAAGCACAATATTGTAAATTCAGCCACTAAACCTTATCCAAAGCTTGTGAAACTTGGGTAGAGTAAGTTTTAGACCATCTAGATCCGCTAGTAATGTTATTAGAATTTTATGGATTATATTTCTGGCACTTTATTTGTTAGTAACCAAAAGGCCCAAAATGGTGTTTTAATTAATTTGATTATTCTGGTCATTTGAATCTGATGAGACTTGGTCAGAAGATAATCTAGTGTAAGTGAATATCCCTGAATTTTGTTACAATTTTTAATTGAATATATTTGGTACTTCCTTCACTAATTTCAAAAAGGGGCTTTTGTGGTATAAAATTATTTATAAGTGATATAACTGTTGAAAAATCATGAGACTTAGGTACTATTGAATAAAGGCCAAAATATATTTGTAGGAATTTATTCATAATTTTTAGAGGGATGTTTACAGTACTTCCTTTACAAGTCCATAATATTGAGATTTTGATAATTAATTTATTCAGAGAATAATTCTTGCTGAAAAATTATGAAACTTGACTAATGCTACTTTTAAGGTTTTATCTGCATAGTATAATTATTTTATAATTTTTGGATGGATATTTCCTATACTTGGTTCATAAACAGCGGAAGATAGTAAATATTGCAAAAATAATTTTAGTGCCCTTTTAATGATGGAAAAATTGTGATACTATGAATTTACCATATTGAGATAACCTAATATCTATCATAATTTTGTTAGGCATCTTGCATGTGTGCTTAGGGTAGTTCATGTTCAAACTGGTAGCCTTTGGAAGCTTTAAGAAAAATAATTAAATACCAGATAAGTTAGGAAAATTATAATTTCCTGGATTTAGTCTATTCGTGTCATGATAAGTCTCCAGTAAATAAGGTAGGCCATTTGGATGAGAATTTTGATTATCTCCTATCCGGACCGACATATAGCCTAGGATGATCTGCATGCGGGAATTGCAATAAGTCACATTGGGACATGGTGTAGGAGTTAGTCCTTTTTGATAGAGGTGGGTTAGTTCACCATAGAAGGATGGGAAGAGTGGTGAGAAATTGGTTTGGCTAGAGTTTAGAGGCGCTCGGGTTCGACGAAAAATCGTCCTTCCCGAGGTGAGGTAGAGTCAAATCACCCTAGGAATTAGCCTATCGTAATATGAGAAGGTAATGGGTAAGGGAATCAACCAATAATAATAATAAGTACCATGCGAAAGGGAACGCTGGGCGTAATCCCAACATAGTTCCTAGTGCCCCTTGAGAGCCCTTCACAGGGAATACCGGGGGCAGTCCTGGGTTAACGTAAACTGTATTAACAAGCTGAAAAGAGTAACTTAGTAATTATGGTTGCACATTTCACGAACACTGATAGCATTGGAAGATAGTTGGGAGCTTCGGCTTGGATGGTTAAGAGACGGACGTTTGGGGTCCGGGGAGCTTCGGCTCGATTGTTTGAGACGGAAATTTCTAGTCCGGGGAGCTTCGGCTCGGGTTTTGTGTACGTTAAATCTGCATGTGCATAAAAGGAAAGAAAATTAAGGTGGTGGGTCTTCGGTATTGCAGGGTCGATGCACCGACGCCAATACGCTGACTCGGCAAGTGTGGCTAGCACTTCGCCAACAGAAGTCCGGTGCGCCAGCCGGCAAGAGTACGCAGGAGTCTGCTTCATGCACCAAGCGTTGAGGCATACGATAGGTTGACCGGTAGTGCTTTGATGGTTTAGAGGTGGGCGAGGCCCAACCCACCACTTCTGTCTGCCACTATGGAGGTATCCTGGGAGGTTACGGCTCCAGAAAGGGGGAACTAAAGGTCTGTGTGCACAGAGTCGGGTGTGTGTGTTGCACTTGCATGATCCATCATACCCACTTGCATGTCATAGCATAATCGATTCATTTAACCCTGACACCTAAAGTATAAGTGGAATGGGACGCTTATACTTTAGGCCCTGCAAAATGACCCCTTGGTCTATAAGCTTATGTGGGCAAGTTTATAAATTAAGGTCAATTTTGATATATATTTACTGTTTTTTGATAACCGACACCCCAACGTATAAATTGGTATGGGACTTTTTATACGATGGGAGCCTTGCAGAAGACCCCTTGGCTTATGTGTTCTCACATAAGTGAAGGTTACTTTTCATATTTCAGCTTATTGTCCACACCTATTATAGTATTGTTAGTATAGATCTGCTGCCATCCGTTTTTGATTATTCTCCACCTTCAAGTCCTCCCCTTTCTTCCTCTCCGCTCGATGCCTAGGAGCATGGGGGAAGGGGTGGGGGATGATAGGACTTAGTCTTTTAGACTAACGGTTTTCGAACTGCATCATTTTAGGGAATCATGGAGCCCAGCATGGAGGAGCAGCCCCAGAGACCGGTCCGCATGGAGATGGGGCAGTCTAGCTCCGGAGTTCATACAGTTGGGACCGTGAGTCTCGACCTTGAGTATATCTTTAGCATTTGCTTCCGCATGAGTGATTTGTAGTGAGGACATGATGTACCGGGCATAAGCCCGTATTTTTCTACTCTGATGTGTTTTTCTGTGGACACTCCCTTCGTGGAGATTATCTTTATGATATGTGATTATCTGTGGACTGCTAGTTTGCATTTACTTTATTGTGCTACTTTTCTGTGATCGAATTGGCCGGCAGAATCGGCGCTTTGTGGTGATGACCCTTCAGGGCGTGAAGGAGTCACCGCAAAACGGCGGTTCTGGGCCTAAGACCCCGGTGTTGAAAAAGAAGAAAAAAAGGGGGGGTCTTACAAGTGGTATCAAAGCGAACCTCGATCAAAAAGTAGCAGTCCACAACCCTGGGTCACCCCCGCGCGAGTTTAGTTTGGGGACAAACTAAGCAGCGGAAGCAGTGGTGTGCCCATATGAGGGATCACATGTAAATTGTCCACTTCTTATTAGGTATTGAGTCGATTACCTACTAATGTAGTTCGTTTTGCAGCCTCCAGCTCAGCCCACCCCACAAGGCGGAGCTCAGCAGACTCTGGACATTGCACCACCTCCCCTGGTCCCCACTCCTTTCCTTCAGTCAGGCATGGGGCAAACTCTTACAGCTATCCTTGAGGCCTTCCAGGCTCAACAGGCTCCGGCCCCACAACCAAACCCGGGGGCAAACTGGATGAGCACCTTCCGAGGACTCTCTCCCCCATCCTACTTGGGGACAGAGTCGGTAGTGCGAACAGAGGAGTGGCTGGATATTATGTACGAGACGTTGACCGGGATACGGTGACCCTGGGAGGAGAGGGTGGCTTTGGTGGTATCTTGCTTGGAGTCTCATGCCAAGAGGTGGTGGAAGACATTGTTGTACACGACGTTTGCCGATAGGGAGGTTGCGGAAATTACCTGGGAGGAATTCAGGGCCACACTGCTGGAGCATTTTGTTCCGCAGTCGGCCATGGATGAATTGGAGGAGCGGTTCTTACAGCTAAAGCAGGGTGTTGGGTATATTGGTTTAAATGTACCTGATTTGAAGAAGCCTCACTCAACTTAATAATATACATCAAAATGTATTTGATGTATTTTGAGTTACATGTGCAGGTTAAGTATTTGCAGGAAATGATGAAAAAGTTTCTAAGTCCATGTGTCGACACTCAGAGGGAAAGTGTCGACACTTAAGAAGACTTGTGTCGACACCCAGGCAAGCAGTGTCGACACTTGGAGTCATTGTGTCGACACCAGGTATGCTGAGTCGACACCAGACAGAAAGTGTCGACATAAGGAGATGTGGCGACACTCATTGAAGAAAAGACTGTGAAGCTGTGTCGACACTTAACAGTTGTATCGACACCCAGTGAAGCTGTGTCTACATCAGAAAGTGTCGACACTTGGAGCTGTGTCGACACTCGGCAAAAGTCTGCAGAGACTAAGTACAAGTGTCGACACCCAGAACAATGTGTCGACACTCAATAGAAGAGTCAACACTTGAAGTAAGTGTCGACACCCAGAACAATGTGTCGACACTTAGCAGAAGAGTCAGCACTGGAAGTAAGTGTCGACACCCAGAACAATGTGTCGACACTTAGCTGAAGACTCAACACTTGAAGAAAGTGTCGACATAAGGAGCTGTGTCGACACTTAGCAAAGAACAGCAAAGTTCAAAAATATTCTAAGTACAAGTGTCGACACTAAGGGAATGTGTCGACACACAGCCAGAGTCTCGACTGAAGAAGAAAGTGTCGACACCCAGAGCAATGTGTCGACACTCAACAAGTATCAACACTGAAGACATGTGTCGACACCAAGAAGCAGTGTCGACACTTAACAGATACAACACATGAAGATGTGTCGACACAAAGGTGTTGTGTCGACACTTAGAAGAATTCAGCAAAATTCTGAAGAACAAGTACTTGTGTCGACACTCAATTTCAGTGTCGACACATGAAGAAGAAGTAGTGTCGAGATACAAAATCTACAACACAAGGAGTTGTGTCAACACCTTGTAGGCTAGTGTCGACACTTAGACAACATGTGTCGACACTTGGTCTATAAGTGTCGACACTTAAAGACAGAAAGTCTCGACACTTTCAGACAGTTAGAGAATTTTCAAGAACTGACTGGATGACTTGACTGCTGCCATTCCAGCCGGTCTACAGCACCTGTCAGAGTTGTCAGAATTCAGTTATGGACCGGACCAGCCGGTTACCATGAAGAAGGCCTATAAATAGGCCTATGCTGTCTACTGAATAAGTTGTTAAAAAAAGGAGTTGTTCAAATCATTGATCAAGTATTCAACAAAGAAGATCTAGCTATTCCTTGAAGAATCAAGTGCAGATCTAAGAAGTTGGAGAGAGAGCTCCATCCAAGAAATCAGCTGTTGCAACCCAGCTGAGAAGAAGGATTCAGATTAGTCTGAATCTTAAGAAGCAGAGATCAAGGATCAACTGCAGAAGGAGTCAATCTTATTGAGTTCTACTTTCAAGAAGCTTTGAAGAAAGCTAAGTCAGATTGAGTCCAGCTGAGTTCTTCCAAGAACTCATCAAGAATCTCACAACTTATCTCTCTTTCATCTAAGTTGTTGAGTTTATACATTTTGTATTCATTATAACTTGTAGGATCCTTATGGATCTGAGATTGTAAGCCTGCAATTATAAAGGCTGAGGGTTGGAGAGTGAAATCTCTGAGTGTAGGCCTTGGTGGCTGAGTGTAGGCCTTGGTGGCTGAGTGTAGGCCTTTGTGGCTGAGTGTAGGCTTTGTGGAAAAGCTGAGTTATAGGGCCTTGGGCCTGAGGTGTAGGAGCCTGTTTTGGGTTCTGAGTTAGTGGAGAAGTTTGGCCGAATCTAGTACACTGCTAGATAGGCGAAGGGGGAAAGTGGATGTACCCAAAGCTTGGGGAACCACTATAAAACTCTGTGTCTACTGTGTTTGCTGAGTTGCTGTGATTGCTGAATGTGTGCTGTGTTAAATTAGATATAATTCTGTGATATTATCTATTTGCTGCCTAAAAAGTTAAAAAGATTCAAGTCACCTATTCACCCCCCCCCCCCTCTAGGTGCTTAGGGACAATATCTTTCAAGTAGTATCAGAAGGAGGTTCCTCAAAAAGTACTAACAGTCTGAGGAGATCCTGATTGGCAGTTTCAGTCTAAGTCAAATTACAGATTCAAGAAAATCAAGAACCATGGGTTCCACAGATAATCACAAGGAATTGAGATCCATGAAATTACCTATATGTAGGAAAGAGATTTTTGGGATCTGGAAGGAAAGGGTGAGGCTGTTTATGGAGGCCTCAGACCCTAGAATTTACATCACAGTAAAGGAAGGGACATATGTGCCCATGAAGATATCAGTCCTAGATGCTAATCAGAGAACACCAAAGGATTTCTCTGAAATGACTAAGGATGAGATTGTCCTAGCCACCATGGACAAAAGGGCTCAAAACATCATTGTAAGTGCCATAGATGATGCCACTTTTCAGAATCTAATACACTGTAAGACAGCAAAAGAGATGTGGGATACTCTTATTGTGTATATGGAAGGTTCTGAAGAAGTAAGGCAAGACAGAAAATCCTTGCTAAATCAAGAGTATGAAAGTTTTAGACAAGGAAAGGGTGATAGCATAACTGAGTGCTATAAGAAGTTTTACAGGATAGTGAATGAACTCATGTCCTATGGCAGAGAGTTCAGTAATTATGAACTTAATGACAGGTTTCTAAGGTCCCTAACAAAAGATTGGGACACCAAAATCTGTGCCATTAGAGAAATGACTAAGTTGGCAGAAATTCCTCCACCTACACTGTTTGACAAACTGTTGTCTTATGAAATGCAGTTGACAGTGAGGAAAGAAGAGGAGAAATCCACAAGAAATGAACACAAGGAAAGGACAGTGGCCTTTAAATCAGAAGCCCCCAGAAAGTACAGGAGTAAGTCACCAACTCCACCTCCAAAGGTTGCTGAAACTGAGTCAGAAGAGTCAGCAAGTACAAAGTCTGAAAGCAGTGAAAGTGATGAGGACTTTGCTGTCTTCACTAGACATTTTCAGAAGTTATTGAAGAATAAACAGTGGAGGTCAAGACCTTCTACATCACAGGGAAAGGAAGACTCTTATCAGAAAAAGAGGTCTTCAAAGAAAGACAAGAAAAAGTCAAAGTCTAGCAAAGCTACACTATCAAAAATTGTGTGCTATTGCTGTAATAGACAAGGTCATGTGATAGCAGATTGTCCAGAGAAGAGAAAGGAGTCTAGTGACAAGAAGAAGACTCATTTCAAAGGCAAGAAAGAAAAGTCATTTGTTGCCAAAAAGGAGAATACCCTGTCAGATATCTCTTCTTCAGAAACTGAGTCAGATGCTGAGGCATATATAGGGCTGTTTGCTGAAGAAGAAGAAGAAGAGTTCATGCAGATTATGGAGTCTATATATGAACAAGAAGACTGTCAGTGCCAAGTACTAATGGCATTGACTGAAAATGACAAAATCCTGGAGCAGCCAGGACCTAGTAAGGTACAAATTTCAACTTTTAGTTCAATTTCTTGTGCCAGTACAAAATCAGATTCATCCTCATCAAATGATGAGAGTGCATCTGAGTCTGAAGCAGATATTCATCAGTTGATAGATGAATACAAGGTTCTGTTGTAAGCTTACAAGAAGAGCAAGTCCCTAGCCAAAAGTCAGGCAAAGAAAATTGGTATTCTTAAGGCTGCTGCAACTGAGTTTGAGAAGTCTTTTGATCAAAAGCTTAATGAGATAGCCAGATTGAAGCATATAACTGTGATTCAAATGGGAACTATATCATTTAAGAATGATCAAATCAAGTGTCTGGAGATTAATCTTCAGAAGGAAAAGGACTTAGTTGCAAGGTTTTCTAAACCTAAGTCAGTTCTACCTTTAATTGATGAATTTGTTCATCACAAAGGCAAGGCTGGACTGGGTTTTACAAGACCTGCAAGGACTGTTCAGTCCAAGTCCAAGTCCAAGGGCAAAGCCCCAACACTCAACAAGCCAGCTGTAGATAAAACAGCTAAGACTGTACCTAAGCAAAGGTACAATAAGTTTGAGTGTTGGTGCTGTGGCAAGGTTGGCCACTTTGCAATGGACTGTTGGCACAATGCTAGTGCCAAAGTGAGTAGCAATCTGCCTGTAGGAAAGCCTGCAGGTAGCTTTGTCAGGAGGCAAACTAACAAATACCAAGGACCCAAGAATACTTTGGGTTCTAAGGTTCATTAATCTGTTTTGCAGGTGAGTCCAAGTTGTCATGCCCGAATATGGTACTTGGACAGTGGATGTTCCAGACATATGACTGGAACTAGGGGACTACTAAAGGACTACATTCCAATCAAAGATGGTCCAAAAGTCACCTTTGGTGGTTCTGAAAAAGGAATCATCAAAGGATTTGGTAACATTTCTAGCAACTTGGTTACCATTACTCAAGTGGCATATGTTAAAGGGTTGAAACACAACCTAATAAGTATAAGTCAATTAAGTGATGTAGGGTATGACATCTCATTTGTTAAGGATGGTTGTCATATCAAGAGGTCAAATGATCAAGAGATCATTTTGACTGGCTATAGAAAGAGGAATGTCTACTGCCTAGACATTATGTGTGAGACCAATGGTTCTCAAGTGTGTCTTATAGCTGATGAGACAGTCTCTCATTGTGTCAAATGGCACAAGAGGCTAGCTCATCTTAACTACAAGACAATTGGCAAACTCTTTAGCAAAGAGTTAGTGAGGAATGATCCTCAAGTTAAGTGTGTTAAAGATGGTATTTGATCAGCTTGTCAAAAGGGCAAGCAGACAAGATCCACCTTTAGAAGCATAGAAAACAAAGATGCTGTGAGGTGTTTATACCTCTTGCATATGGATCTCTTTGGTCCAATGCCAGTTCACAGCCTAGGTAGGAAGGTCTATACCTTTGTAGTTCTAGATGACTACTCAAGGTTTTCCTGGGTGTTCTTCTTAAGATAGAAATCAGAAACACCTAATGTCTTCTATAGCTTTGTCAAGCAAATTCAGAATGAACTAAATAGTACAGTGGTCAAAATAAGAAGTGACCATGGTACTAAGTTTCAGTCTGATAGCATGACAAAACTATGTGAAGACTTTGGGATATTTCAAGAGTTTTCTTCACCTAGAACACCTCAGCAAAATGGCATTGCTGAGAGGAAGAATAGAACCTTGATTGAGGCTGGTAGGACTCTATTAAGTGATACATCACTACCAGAATATTTCTGGGCTGAAGCAGTCAATACTGCATGCCATGTTATTAATAGGGCTACCATAACTAAAGGCCTCAACAAGACCCCCTATGAGGTTGTGAAAGGCAGGAAACCAAACCTATCCTACTTCAGGATCTTTGGTTGCAAATGCTTCATACTTAACAATGGAAAGTCTTACTTAACTAAGTTTGCTGCCAAGTCCCAAGAGGGAATTTTTGTTGGGTACAGCAACAACAGTAAGGCTTATAGAGTCTACAACTTGTCAACTCAAGTTGTAGAAGAAACTGTACATGTAGTATTTGATGAGACTAAACTTATTAACAATGAGTTGTCTAGTAGTGTATGCAGCCCCATAGGTTTAACAAAGAAGATGGACAAGCTCACTCTAGAAGAAGAATCTACTGCAAGACAGCAAGTAGAAGACAGTGGCTGTTGTCTAGGGGGAGTACTACATGTACCAAATGCAGAAGAAGTACAAGGAGTACAGCAAGATGATGAAACTGAAGAGGTTCAACCAGAAGTCAGGATGCCTCCAGCCAATAGGCATCTTAGAGATCATCCAGTAGAGCAGATTATTGGAGATCCAAGACAAGGGGTACAAACAAGGAGCAGAAACCTGAATGCAGTAGTCTACTCCAGCTTTCTATCCCAAGTTGAACCTAAGAAGTTTGAAGAAGCCATCAAAGACCCTCTTTGGATTGAAGCTATGCAAGAAGAACTCAATCAGTTCAAGAGATGCAAGGTCTGGGAGCTTGTTCCTAAACCTAAAGACCACAATATAATTGGAACCAAGTGGATCTATAGGAACAAGATGGATGAACAAGGAGTCATCATTAAGAACAAAGCAAGACTAGTTGCTAAAGGATATAGGCAGGAAGAAGGTATTGATTTTGATCAAACCTTTGCTCCAGTAGCCAGACTGGAAGCCATAAGAATGTTCCTGGCCTATGCAACTTTTCAAGGATTCAAAGTTTACCAAATGGATGTCAAGTCAGCATTTCTAAATGGTAATCTTAAAGAAGAAGTCTATGTGGAACAACCCTCAGGTTTTGTTGATTCAACTCTACCTAATCATGTCTATAGACTTAGGAAAGCTTTATATGGGTTAAAGCAAGCCCCTAGGGCTTGGTATGAAACCCTATCTAGTTTCCTCATTGAGAACAAGTTCTCAAGGGGGAAAATAGATAAGACTCTATTCCTTAGGGAATCTAGAGGCAAAGTTATACTAGTCCAAATATATGTAGATGACATTATATTTGGGTCTACTGAAAGCAGAGTTTGCAAAAAGTTTGCAAAACTTATGCAAGGTCAATTTGAGATGAGTAGTATGGGAGAGCTGAAGTTTTTCTTGGGTCTCCAAGTTAAACAGATTGAGAGTGGTTTATCCATTTGTTAGTCTAAGTTCACCCTAGAACTCATAAGGAAGTATGGTATGGATTCATCCAGCACCATGAAGACTCCTATGGGGTCAAGTATGTCTCTTAGTAAGGATGATGCAGGGAAACCTGTAGATGAAACCTTGTATAGAGGGATAGTTGGCTCCCTATTATACTTGACTGCAAGTAGACCAGATATCATGTATGCTACATGTGTCTGTGCAAGGTATCAAGCCTGCCCTAAAGAGTCTCATTTGATAGCAGTCAAGAGAATATTGAGATATCTAAAGGGCACTCCTTATCTAGGCCTCTGGTACCCTAGGAATGGGGATTTTGATCTAACAGGTTATTCAGATGCAGACTTTGCAGGATGCAAAGAAGACAGAAAAAGCACTACTGGAACCTGTCAATTCCTAGGAGGTAGACTGATTTCATGGAGTAGCAAAAAGCAAACAAGTGTGGCTATCTCCACTGCAGAATCAGAGTATGTGGCTGCAGGAAGTTGCTGTGCTCAACTTCTGTGGATACAACATCAGCTAGAGGACTATGGAATTCAGGTAAGTAGAACTCCACTCTTTTGTGATTCTACTAGTGCTATTTCAATAGCTAATAATCCTGTATCCCATAGTAGAACAAAACATATTGAAATTAAATATCATTTTCTTAGGGAGCATGTAGAAAGAGAAGATATTTTACTTGAATATGTTAAAACAGATGAACAACTAGCTGATATGTATACTAAGCCCCTAGAAGAAGCTAAGTTCAATAGATTTAAAATTGAACTAGGGATGATAAACTTAGAGTAAGTTTACAGAATTGAAATTGGCTAAGTAAAAAGGTGTCGACACATAGAGATTTCTGTGTCGACACAGAATAGTGGTGTCGACACTTCAGGAAAAAGGTGTTGACACATCTAGGAAATTGGTGTCGACACTTCAGAATATTAGTGTCGACACATGACATGTAGGTGTCGACACATCCAATGTGGTGTCGACACTTAGTATTTACTCAGAATTCTCTAAGTAAAGTCTCGACTATGTGTCGAGTTATGAAGTGTCGACACATAAACAAGTGTCGACACATATAATCTGTTGACTAAACTTGTGTCGACACATATGTGTCGAGACATTATAAGTCAGTGTCGACACTTATTGCCAGTGTCGACACAATTTAAGTTGGTTGCCCACCTTTTCATCTTCAAAAGTCGAAAGGTATAAATAGGGTTTTGCCTTAGTCTATCGACACGCTTTCAAAAGTTTCGAGACCAAAACTTCTGTGTCGACACCTCTCTTCTCTCAAGACAAATTCTACAAACCCTAATGGCGCCAAAGCTTGAGGAGAATGTCAACGAAGGGTACGAACTGGTGCGGAATGCTTTTGAGGATGCCGATCAAGAAATCAAGAACGTGATAACCCTAGTAGCAGATTCAGGGTTAGAATATCTTGTTTCTGAACCTACTAAAATATGGAAGAAAGAGGTACTAGAATTCCTCAATGGAGCTGAAGTAGACGAATCTGGATACAAGATCAAATCCAGAGTTCATGGAGCAAAGGTTAAGGTTTCACCTAAAAGTCTGAGGAAGGTACTTCAGTTGCCCAGAACTAAAGAGGAAGATGAGGTTACTGCTTCTAAGACCAAGGAAGCTCTAACCTGGTGTGGACTGGATCCTAAGATGAAGCTTGGATCAGTGTTTCTTAGAAAGGTCATGAACAATCAAGGGAAATTCCTTTCAGAGATTGTTGGCAGAGTAATACTCAATAAGCCAGGAGGGCATGACAGAGTGTCTGCCTATATGTTTACTATTATGACAAGGATAATCTTCTCTCTGCAAACTGACTGGTCTATGGTAGTTTTTGAAAAGATTAAAGAAAGCCTAAAGAAGCCCAACTTAGGCAGAATTTTAAGTCTTTATCTAGCAGGTGTTATACCTGAAGTTATGAGTCAGGCTGCTGGAAGTAAAATAAATCACATGAGGAAAATGGATCTGAGAATATTCTCCATATGGGACAGGGTGTTGTCAAAAGAGCTGCCAACCCCTGAGAAGATAGTTTCTGAGAAAGTATCACCTCCAAAGAAGAAGAGGAAAGTTGCCCCAGTGGCTCAAGTGTCCACTAGCAGCTCAGATAGTGAAGAACAAGTTGTCTTCACACCAGATGAGATTGAGGAAGAGCCTGCTGTGAAGTCTCCAGCTCCTCAAGTGGATGCTGAAATCCAGGGGGAGCTACCACAAGCTAGCCCCATACACAAAGATCACATTCAGGGGGAGCCACTAGTTGTGGAAGAACCCACTCCTCTTGAGAGTGAGCAAGCTACAGAAACAATTCTAGAGGTAATTACTGAGCTTAATGCTTTGGTTTTTCCTATAGAAGATACTGATTTGTCTGATGTTTATCAGCAACCACAGCCTGCTAATTAAGTCCCAGATGTTGCCATGGAAGACACATCTGCTGCAGCTCAATTTGTTTCTGATCCAGTGGTTGAAGAGCCAAGACTTTCTCCAGCACATTCACCACAAGAGTATACCATGGAAGATCTTTTCTTGAATCTGGATCAAGCAGATTTTGACAAGGAAACTAATGCTGCTGAGAGGGAGAATGCTCCATTTGAGGGGGAGCAAATTGTATTTCTGGAAGAGCCTGTAAGGCAAGAACCTGAGACAGCACCAGATGTGCAGACTGAGAGGCCCCCAAGCCCTAAGGAAAGGGTAGATATAGCCAGCTCCTCAGCATCTGAAGATGAGGAGGCTGCAAGGGCAAAGAAACAGAAAATTTATGTACTCAAGAGAAGGAGTCAGAGTTGTAAGAAGGCCTTACAATCTATTGCTCCACATCCTATAGCACAGCCAGCTCCAACTGTGGATTATAGTGCTTTAATGGTTGCAATGCAAGTCAAGTTGGATGAGCAAAGGTAGGCCATTGAAAAGTATGTTGATGAAGGGAACAAATCACTACAGTTTGATCTAGCCCAGGACATAAAATCAATAAGATTTGAAATGAATCTTAACAAGAAGGAGATGACAGACTGCTTCCACAAAGGGGGGAATGCAGTAGTGTACTTAGCTACACACCAAGAAAAGATTAAGGCTCAAGTTGATGACATAGCCCTGAAGCAAGGATATGTACTTGAAAATCAACTTAGAATGAATGACAATTTGACAGAATCTCATAATGCAATTGTCACAGAAATAAAGAACATAGTTGTTGGACCTTCTACCTCTACTGCTACTGTTAAAGCTGAATTTGACAAAGTATTTCAAGAAGAAATCACTGCTGTTAAGACTGCCATTCAAGACTCCCAGAAGGCCATATCTGAACAACTTAATAAGCTCAAACCTTTCTTTAAAGATGGAGTCAGATACTTGGATAATCAAATCAGATTCCAGAAGGATGATGTCAGAGATCACATGGCTAGAGAAGTCATAAAGGGGGAGAGAGTTTTAGTCAAAGCTAGCTCTGATCATGCCAAATGGATATCTAATTCCATCAGAGCTACACTGGGCTATCCTCCTCTTTGTGATGATGACAATGTTGCTGAATCTGGAATTCATCCTGCATATTTAGGAGGGGAGCAACCAGAAGTGGCTCAAGTTATCTATCCTCCTCCAGATTTTGAAATGGTGCAAGCTGATATTCATCACATGTATAGCCCAACTGAAGGGAAGTCCAATGTCATTCTAGAAAAAGTGGTTCAGCCTATATCTAAAGCTATGCAAGCAGCTCTTCAGAAAGAAGAAGAAGCTCTACAGAAAGAAGAAGAGACAAGATTGTCTAAGAAGAGGTTTAGGGAACAAGCTGAACAAAGGCCAGACTTTGAACAATGGAGCCCTACCTCAAGAAATATCATTTTGACTGCCTGGAAAGCTGCCAAAGATAATGTGCATGACAGGAACAAATGGTTTTCTGAGGCTGAATGGAGAAAACATGAAATCAGGCAGGAGGTAATAGTCCAGTACAGAAGGAAGGCCAAGATGGGAAAGCTACCTCCTACTGCTCAGGAGCCTAGCAAGTACTTTCCAAAGCCATACCATTATTTTGAAAGGCAGAAGATTAAAGCAGAAGAGCTTAAGAAGAAAGATCTGAAAGGCAAGAAGCATGTTGATGCTGAAGTTGCTGATGCTCCTGTTCAAGCTAAAGTTCAAGTTGGAAAAGGAATTGTGATTAAGGAGCCAGAACTGAAATAGAATTAGAATTTTCTTGAAGTTTACTTTGTAATCTTTTTGATGTAAAACATTTTGTGAACTTCTGAAAAAGAATATGACAGATATTAGAACAATGTGTTATATGTTAAATCTATTTCATATTTGTTCTGTGATGATGTCTATGTCTATTTCATATTTGTTCTGTGTTGATGTCTATGAATACATGTGTGATTGATACATGTTTATGTTTACCCTGCTGTATATAATCCTGCTTTACATCATTTTGTAATTTTATTTATGAATGGTGTATATCATTGACTAAGGGTTATGACTTCTCCAAATAGGGGGAGATTGTTGGGTACATTGGTTTAAATGTACCTGATTTGAAGAAGCCTCACCCAACTCAATGATATACATCAAAATGTATTTGATGTATTTTGAGTTACATGTGCAGGTTAAGTATTTGCAGGAAATGATGAAAACGTTTCTAAGTCCATGTGTCGACACCCAGAGGGAAAGTGTCGACACTTAAGAAGACTTATGTCGACACCCAGGCAAGCAGTGTCGACACTTGGAGTCATTGTGTTGACACCAGGGATGATGATTCGACACCAGACAGAAAGTGTCGACATAAGGAGCTGTGTCGACACTCAGTGAAGAAAAGACTGTGAAGCTGTGTCGACACTTAACAGTTGTGTCGACACCCAGTGAAGCTGTGTCTACATCAGAAAGTGTCGACACTTGGAGCTGTGTCGACACTCGGCAAAAGTCTGCAGAGACTAAGTACAAGTGTCGACACCCAGAACAATGTGTCGACACTCAACAGAAGAGTCAACACTTGAAGTAAGTGTCGACACCCAGAACAATGTGTCGACACTTAGCAGAAGAGTCAGCACTGGAAGTAAGTGTCGACACCCAGAACAATGTGTCGACACTTAGCTGAAGACTCAACACTTGAAGAAAGTGTCGACACAAGGAGCTGTGTCGACACTTAGCAAAGAACAGCAAAGTTCAAAAATATTCTAAGTACAAGTGTCGACACTAAGGGAATGTGTCGACACACAGCCAGAGTTTCGACTGAAGAAGAAAGTGTCGACACCCAGAGCAATGTGTCGACACTCAACAAGTATCAACACTGAAGACATGTGTCGACACCAAGAAGCAGTGTCTACACTTAATAGATACAACACATGAAGATGTGTCGACACAAAGGTGTTGTGTCAACACTTAGAAGAATTCAGCAAAATTCTGAAGAACAAGTACTTGTGTCGACACTCAATTTCAATGTCGACACATAAAGAAGAAGTAGTGTCGAGATACAAAATCTACAACACAAGGAGTTGTGTCGACACCTTGTAGGCTAGTGTCAACACTTAGACAACATGTGTCGACACTTGGTCTATAAGTGTCGACACTTAAAGACAGAAAGTCTCGATACTTTCAGACAGTTAGAGAATTTTCAAGAACTGACTGGATGACTTGACAGCTGCCATTCCAGCCGGTCTACAGCACCTGTCAGAGTTGTCAGAATTCAGTTATGGACCGGACCAGCCGGTTACCATGAATAAGGCCTATAAATAGGCCTATGCTGTCTACTGAAGAAGTTGTTAAAAAAAAGGAGTTGTTCAAATCATTGATCAAGTATTCAACAAAGAAGATCTAGCTATTCCTTGAAGAATCAAGTGCAGATCTAAGAAGTTGGAGAGAGAGCTCCATCCAAGAAATCAGCTGTTGGAACCCAGCTGAGAAGAAGGATTCAGATTAGTCTGAATCATAAGAAGCAGAGATCAAGGATCAACTGCAGAAGGAGTCAATCTTATTGAGTTCTACTTTCAAGAAGCTTTGAAGGAAGCTAAGTCAGATTGAGTCCAGCTGAGTTCTTCCAAGAACTCATCAAGAATCTCACAACTTATCTCTCTTTCATCTAAGTTGTTGAGTTTATATATTTTGTATTCATTATAACTTGTAGGATCCTTAGGGATCTGAGATTGTAAGCCTGCAATTATAAAGGCTGAGGGTAGGAGAGTGAAATCTCTGAGTGTAGGCCTTGGTGGCTGAGTGTAGGCCTTGGTGGCTGAGTGTAGGCCTTTGTGGCTGAGTGTAGGCCTTTGTGGCTGAGTGTAGGCTTTGTGGAAAAGCTGAGTTGTAGGGCCTTGGGCCTGAGGTGTAGGAGCCTGTTTTGGGTTCTGAGTTAGTGGAGAAGTTTGGCCGAATCTAGTACACTGCTAGATAGGCGAAGGGGGAAAGTGGATGTACCCAAAGCTTGGGGAACCACTATAAAACTTTGTGTCTACTGTGTTTGCTGAGTTGTTGTGATTGCTTAATGTGTGCTGTGTTAAATTAGATATAATTCTGTGATATTATCTGTTTGCTGCCTAAAAAGTTAAAAAGATTCAAGTCACCTATTCACCCCCCCCCCCCTCTAGGTGCTTAGGGATAATATCTTTCACAGGGCACCAGGACGGTGGTGGAGTGCCATCGAGAGTTCGACCATTTGGCTCGATATGCAGGTTCGTACCAGCTGGACGAAGCAGGATACATCAAGAGGTTCTATAAGGGTCTGAAAGAGGAGTTGAGGGAGCCCTTATTGTTTCTATCTGACGGACCTATCTCCCGGATATTGGAGATGGCAAAGAGGATTGAGCCTGATTGGCACACCACTCGGGGTCGGAAGCGGCAAGCGGAGGATCAGGGCCGGAGAGACAGAAATGACCAGCGGCGAGGTGTTATACCAGAAGGGAGAAGAACAGAGGACCAGCCTCATCAGGAAGTGAGGCAGGAGCCGAGGTAGTAGGTGATTTTGGACCCTCAACCTCTTCAGATACAGGAGATGTCGAGACCCGGGGGTATGGCGTATCCCCCACCGGAGTGCTTCCATTGTCATCAGGTTGGACACCTCCAGAGAAACTTCCCCTTGAGGGGGGCACCACCTCCAGCACCACAGGGTGGCCCACCTGCTCAGCATTTCGGAGGCCGAGGCCGTCACCGAGGATGTGGTTACTAGGGAGGGGATCGAAGACAAGAAAGGGAGCAGGTGTATGCTTTGGACCTGGCACAGCCTAGGAACCCAGAGCAGGTCATAGCAGGTACGCCAAGATGTTTAAATTGTTTAAATCGAATTCCCTTTCTCAATTGCCCAACAAGTAGAACTGCCCTAAGTAGAATAAATAGGAAAGAAAATTCGTTATAAAATACTAAGACATTTAACCGTCCCAGGTATAGTCTTCATCAGCGGCAAGCCCGCCTATACTCTGTTCGACATAGGTGCCTCGCACTCGTTTGTGTCGGAGGCCTTTCTGAAAGGGCTGGAAGGAGTGGAGCGGTTCACAGGCCGGATGAGGAGGGTGCGTCTACCCGATGGATCGGAGATACTCACCTCTGCCCACTACAGCATGGAGGCAGAAATTGGAGGGAAGTCATTCGAAGTATCGGCTACGATCCTGAGGATGCCAGTCTTCGAGCTGATCCTGGGCATGACTTGGTTACACTGGAACCATGCCCAGATTGATTGTCATGAAAAGAGGATCACCGTGAGGCACGGGGACTCTGTCATCATCATCGAAGGTATAAGACTTCCCTCTCGTATACCCTTATCTTCAGTACAGTCCGTTAAGGCCTATTTACAGGGGGAGGAGGTCTACGAGGTGCTGTTTGAAATGGCGGAGGCCACGGATTCTATATCGAATATTCCGGTGGTGCGGGATTTTGCGGACGTCTTTCCAGAAAAATTACCCGGATTACCCCCGCACAGGGAGCAGGACTTTCAGATACATCTTGTGCCGGGGGCCAAGCCGACATCTAAGGCCCCTTACCGGATGGCCCCAAGGGAATTGACGGAGTTTCTGAGCCAGCTTCAGGAGCTAGTGGAAGTCGGATTTGTCCGGCCAAGCTCTTCACCATGGGGAGCTCCGGTATTGTTCGTCAAAAAGAAAGTTGGGACACTCAGATTATGCATCGACTACCGGGCACTAAATTGGCTGACGGTCCGGAACACCTATCCACTGCCAAGGATAGACGAGCTGTTCGACCAGCTGCAGGGAGCGCAGTTCTTTTCGAAATTAGATTTGAGGTCGGGCTACTACCAGCTTCGGATTCGAGAGGAGGATATTCAGAAGACTGCTTTTAGTAGCAGATATGGATTATTTGAGTTTACGGTGATGCCCTTCGGGCTCACCAATGCACCATCGGCATTCATGACCCTCATGAACCAAGTTTTCAAGGAGTATCTAGATGTGTTTGTAATTGTGTTTATCGATGACATCCTCATCTACTCGAGGACAGAGGAGGAGCACACTCGCCATCTGGCACTCACCCTACAAAGACTGCGGGAGAATCATTTATATGCAAAGTTTAGCAAATGTCAGTTCTGGTTAAAGGAGATGGGCTTCTTAGGCCATATTATCAGTGGAGCCGGGTTGGCAGTGGATCCGGCAAAGATTCGGGCAGTTCAAGATTGGCCGTAGTTGAAGGCAGCCACCGACGTACGAAGTTTCCTAAGACTTGTCGGTTATTACCGGAAGTTCGTGAAGGGATTCTCTCGAATCGCCCTCCCACTCACATCTTTCATGAAGAAGTAGGTACCTTTTGTGTGGACCCCGCAGTGCCAGGCAGCTTTCCAAGAGCTGAGGATCGACTCACCTCGGCTCCCATACTTGCTCTCCCCTCGGGGAGAAAAGGATTTCAGGTCTACACTGATGCTTCCTACCAGGGTATGGGAGCTGTACTGATGCAGAAGAGTCATGTGATTGCTTATGCGTCTCGCCAGTTGAAGAAGCACGAATAGAACTATTTGGTGCACGACCTTGAGATGGGGGCGATTCTTTTTGCTTTAAAGGTCTGGCGCCACTATCTTTATGGAGTCCACTGCGACATCTACTCCGACCATAAGAACCTGAAATACGTGGACACGCAGAAGGAATTGAACATCAGGCAGATAAGCTGGGTGGAGTTCTTAGCAGATTATCAGTATGAGATGCACTACCATCCAGGGAAGGCAAACATGGTGGCTGACGCATTAAGCCGGAGAGCTGCCACTTCTGAAGCCGGGCCCCAGGTTATTTCTATGGAGCTGGTGAGGAGATTGGAGGATATGCACATCACACTGGTGTCATCCGAGGACCCCGAGCTTTACATCGAGTATTTAGCTGCGGTGAGTGCTACAGACGATATTCGGGACCGAGTGAGAGAGGGACAGAGGCGAGATGTCAAATTGGAGCCGATATTCTGGGCCTTGGAGAACGGTGCAGCAGGAGATTACACAATGAGGGATGGCGTGGTATGCTTTAGAGGTCAGACTTATATACCGGAAGGAGGCCAGGTCCGGGAAGATATTATGGCGGAGGCCCACCACAGCAGATACTCGGTGCACCCGGGGATCACGAAGATGACTGTGGATTTGAAGAAGACTATGTATTGGCCTGGCATGAAGAAGGATATCACTCAGTTTGTGACCCACTGCGAAGCGTGCCAGCTAGTGAAGGCGGAGTGCAAAAACCCCGCGGGTTTGTTGCAACCACTCCCGGTACCAGAGTGGAAGTTTGAAGACATCGCGATGGACTTTATTCACGGACTTCCCCCATCACGGACGGGAAATGACTCGATTTGGGTCATCGATGATCGGTTGACAAAGGTGGCCAGGTTCATTCCGATCATGAAGGATGATGTTGTGGGAGTATTAGTGCAGAGATTTGTGGAGCAGTTCGTTCGATATCACGGGGTGCCCAAGACGATCGTGTCGGATCGGGATGGCCGGTTCACTTCCAGGGAATGGAGATCCGTGCAAGCTTACTTAGGCATGCAATTGACCTTCAGCTCCGCATTCCATCCCCAGATGGATGGGCAGACAGAACGCACCAACCGGACGCTGGAAGATCTTTTGAGGCTATGCATTTTGGACCGCGGGGAACCGTGGGAGAAGCTCTTACCCCTGGTTGAGTTCTCCTATAACAACAGCTACTAATCTAGCTTCAGGATGGCGCCTTATGAAGCCTTGTATGGAAGGAAATGTCGGACCCCGCTTTCTTGGATTCAGGACGAGGATCCGAAGGTGTTGGGATCAAATTTTGTTGAAGACACCGAAGCTCGGGTGAGGCTGATCAGAGACAGGATGATAGAGGCGCAGAGCAGACAGGCTAAGTACTATGACGCCCGGCATCGTCAGGTGGAGTTTCAGGTGGGGGACCGAGTGTTTTTGAAGATCCGGGTCATGCATGGAGTTTCACGGGTGCGTGGTCGGAGGAAGAAGCTCAGCCCGAGGTATACGGGCCCTTATAGGATCCTGGAGCGGATTGGACCCCTAGCCTACAGGCTGGAGTTGCCACAAGAGCTGGCAACTCTACACGACGTCTTCCACATTTCTTTGCTGAGGAGGGCTCTGCTACGCCCGGAGCAGCAGATTTTGACCACCGAAGGGCCGGTAGCTTCAGACCGGTCAGTCCGCTTAGAGCCGGTTCGGATCGACGACCGAGGTGTACGGATCTTGCATCGCAAGAAGGTTCCATTAGTCAAAGTCCAGTGGAGGAACCACGGCCAGGAGGAGCACACCTGGGAACCGCAGGACCTGATGCAACAAAGATACCCAGTGCTGTTCAGCCAGGTATACCTCACAACCCCTCAAGATGTTTAATTTATTTTCCTGCTTTAAACTAGTAAGGCTTCTTCCGGAAGAGTAGAGGCTAATCTTTTGTTTATTTGGATCTTGGCTTCACCAATTAGGCGAATTGGGTATAGATTTATGTTTCCCATAAAACATAATTTAGCAAACATGGCGTCGTGATGGGATGTTGCAAGTTTCTTTTCTTCGGTAGAAATTCTCGTAGGCTTAACCTTGATTTCGGGGACAAAATCTTTATTTTGTTTATTGGGATTTGTAACATCTCATTTCCAACTAGACCCCTAAGAGTGGTTTTGGTCATGACTAGGTCATGACGAAACCCTAGGAAGCCAGAAATGGTCCAAGAGATAGAAGGCCAATGTGAGGATCACCATGGTCTGCCTATGGCACAACCTCATCACCAAACCTAGGGTTTGACCTTAGGGGTTCACCATGACTCCATGACCCCACCACAACATCACTAACCTATCAGAGGGTCCACTAGAGCTTTAAGGGTCCATTGGAGTCAACCCAAAGTGGCCAATTTGACCTAGGACCACCATAGGCCTAAATTGGGCAAGGTGCCCTAACAAAGGGTAGTTGGCCTCTAATGTACCCAACCAACCTTCCCAGGTCTTCCTAGACCTAAAGTGAGGTTAATGGGTCACTAAGGACACATTGGGGTCAGCCCTAGAGGCCAAGTTGACCCAAGTCAACTCAAACCCCTAATCTGGTCAAGTACCCTTACTAAGGGTAGGTGACCTCCAAAGTGCAAGGTAACCCTACATAACCTTTCCTAGGCCTCAGGGGAAGCCATAGGGTCACCAAGGATCCCTTGGGGTCAACCCAAATGGTCAAGTTGACCCAAGTCAACTCTAACCCCTAATTTGGTCAAAGTGCCCTAACTAAGGGTCAAGTGACCACCAAGGTGCCCAACCAACCTTACTCAGGGCTTCCTAAACCCAAAGTGAGGTCAATGGGTCACTAGTGACACATTGGAGTCAAACCTAGTGGCTAAGTTGACCCAAGTCAACTCAAGCCCCAAAGTGGTTAAAGTGCCCTAACCAAGGGTCAAGTTTCCTCCAAGGTGCCAAGTTAACCCTACCCAACCCTACATGGACCTTAGGGGAGGCCAATGGGTCACCAAGGACCCAATGGGGTCAACCCAAACGATCAAATTGACCTAAGTCAACCCTAGCCTAAGCCAAGTCAAACCTAGCCCAAATGGGCTAACCCAAGCTCAAACCCATTTCCCCCACTTGGGCTAACCTCATTTTTATTATTAATATGATGTTATTGGCTGCCAATAGGCTAGGGAGATGAGCAAATTCGTTCATGATGACTAGGAGAGAGAAAGCTCCATTTTGCCCTTTAATGGAGGAGAGAGAAAGAGGGAGGAAGAAGCCATTCATGGCTTAGGGAGGCCAAGAGCCATCTTTGATGGCTGATTTCAACTCCCATGAAGAAGAGGAGGAGTTTCCAGTAGTTTCTTGGCCACCCCAAGCCAGATTCACCCCCCCCCCCCCCACCACCACCTTGGCTGAACCATACCGTCAATGGACATTAATGGCCATTGATGTTTGGCCTCTCCCCTCCCCCAACTCATGATTTAAACACCATCAGTGACATGAGAGGAAGCCTTCCCACCATTTACCTGAGGAATTCGAGCCACTTGACTGCACTGTTACAGAAATCCGGCCGGCGGCACCACCACCATGGCAACCCGAAGATCGACTCGACTCCAGACCACTAGAAAGGTCCTCCTCCACTCCTTCTCTCATGTATAGATCATAGCAATCTCTAGGTCCAAGGTTCGGGCTCAATTGAGCCCGATCGAACTCAAGATTTTCATGGAGTTTGGCCGAAATTTCTCTTGCTAGAACGGTCAGAATAGTGCTTTCCGGCGGCCAAGCCGCCGGCTGGCGACGGCCACCACCTCAACGGAGGTGGTGGTGGAGGTGGCCGGCCGGGGAGGTGGCCGGATCGCCGGCGGAAGCGGCTGGAAGGAGATCCAGGCGGGACGAATCACAGCTATTGGCTGGAGCTAGAAGACGATAGGATTTCGTCAATTACGCATCAAGATTCGTGCAGATGGATATATTAAAATATAGGAGTTAATTTCATGGTTAATTCATTTCTATCACACTAATAATAATAAATGGTTTTAATTTATAAAAATAGTTAGGTCCATCTGGTGGGACAACTTTCAACATGAAAGTTGTAGCTCTATGGGTCTATTTAATCCAAAATTGATTTGGACCAATTCGGGCCAATGGTTTTACCAGGGCACCCCTTTTGGTGGGACCTACACCTAGGGCTAGGCAGACATTCAATTGAGTGCCCACACTTCATCCTTGGTCCAAATTAATTGAAATTTTGGCAGGGAGTCCACCCTAGCTATATTTAGGGTTTGCCCAAAATTCAGAATTTTTAGAGACACTTTGCCTAAAGTTTTTACTTTTATTTAATAATGCTAGGGTATTTTAATTAAGTGGTCTAACGACCTCCAAACCCTCCCAAAGTTTGGTGAGTGGTCCCTGGCATCAATACCTAGCTATGTACATTCTACTCATTTAGATAGGTTTTGGTTAGGGAATCACCAAACCCTAGTTTGGCCTTAAGGAGGTATTTTTGACTAAAAGTGCACCATGGGCTTAGGGTGGTCACCTCCCCTCAATAGAGGCTGAGGTTTTGGACACTGATTTAGTATGCCCAATGTCACCCTCTAAAAGAAAATGGGATGATTTAGGCTTGATTTACCCTAGGGTTCAACCTCAAACCCTAAGGAAGGACATTTGGGGGTTGTGAAGGAAATGGGGGCTAATGCCTTTGCATGGCCTTGAAAACTCAGTAGAATTGAAGGTAGAGTAACCTAAGTTCACTGAAAGGAATCTTAGAAGATTTGGAGGAAGGTAGGCACCTCAAAACCCTAACCCTAGTTTTAGGGTAGAAGCACAATATTGTAAATTCAGCCACTAAACCTTATCCAAAGCTTGTGAAACTTGGGTAGAGTAAGTTTTAGACCATCTAGATCCCCAAGTAATGTTATTAGAATTTTATGGATTATATTTCTGGCACTTTATTTGTTAATTACCAAAAGGCCCAAAATGGTATTTTAATTAATTTGATTATTCTGGTCATTTGAATCTGATGAGACTTGGTCAGAAGATAATCTAGTCTAAGTGAATATCCCTGAATTTTGTTACAATTTTTAATTGAATATATTTGATACTTCCTTCACTAATTTCAAAAAGGGGCTTTTGTGGTATAAAATTATTTATAGGTGATATAACTGTTGAAAAATCATGAGACTTAGGTACTGTTGCATTAAGGCCAAAATATATTTGTAGGAATTTATTCATAATTTTTAGAGGGATGTTTACAGTACTTCTTTACAAGTCCATAATATTGAGATTTTGATAATTAATTTATTGAGAGAATAATTCTTGCTGAAAAATTATGAAACTTGGTCAATGCTACTTTTAAGGTTTTATCTGCATAGTATAATTATTTTATAATTTTTGGATGGATATTTCCTATACTTGGTTCATAAATGCGGAAGATAGTAAATATTGCAAAAATAATTTTAGTGCCTTTTTGATGATGGAAAAATTGTGATACTATGAATTTACCATATTAAGATAACCTAATATCTATCATAATTTTGTTAGGCATCTTGCATGTGTGCTTAGGGTAGTTCATGTTCAAACTGGTAGCCTTTGGAAGATTTAAGGAAAATAATTAAATACCAGATAAGTGTAACGTCCCGAATCGCTCTAGGCCCCTAGTGTGTGTGTTTTGAGTCAGGAGGGGTTGACTTGAGTCCTGAGAGTGCAGGGAATTGGACTGCACTTGTGGAGAAGTGGAGAATCAGTGTAAAAAGGAAGTGACACGGGTAGGGACACGGCCGTGTGCCTACCCGTGTGCGTCGAGTTGAGCTCGACGAGCCGTGTCGAGATCGTCGAGCTGTGTCGACACCAAGGGACACGGGTAGGGACACGGCCGTGTGCCTACCCGTGTGCGTCGAGTTGAGCTCGACGACCCGTGTCGAGATCGTCGAGCTGTGTCGACACCAAGTGACACGGGTAGTGACACGGCCGTGTCCCTACCCGTGTGCGTCGAGTTGAGCTCGACGAGAAGTGTCGAGATGCAACCCGAGAAGTACACGGCCAAGGACACGGCCAAGCACACGGCCGTGTCATAGGGACACGGGTCGGGACACGGGCGTGTCCCTACCCGTGTCAAGTATTGAACCGACATGGAAACTGTCGTTGCCGCTTCGCCAGGCAGGACACGGGTACGGACACGGCCGTGTCCCTACCCGTGTCACATTTTATTTATATAGGGGACAGAAAACCCTAGCCGTTTTCATGCTCTTTTCATCCCCTAATTCCTGTGAGAACTCCTGTGAGAGGGAAAACTGCAGAAGCAAGTTTTACCAAAGGAGATCCGTCATCGCCGTGAAAGAGAAGATGCCGCCAAGGAGAACTACGAGATCCATGGCTAGAAATGGTGGTACCGCTGGAGCCAATGTGAGTTTCCTACCCTCTCCCTTGGTGCTAGATCTTAGATATTTAGGAGAGGCATCGACTCAAGAGAGTCTTGATGGAGAGGAGAAGATTTCTAGGTTAGGCCATGTTAGAACTTGTGTTCTAGACTTTAGATCTCTTCAACTCTTCCCCTTTTCTTCAATATGACGATGGGTGGATGGTCTCGTGAGGAGTTTATGGCCTTGAGGTTGAATAAGGGAGGAGAATATTTCTGGAAAATTTAGGAACGATCGCCTTGAGGAGGAAGACGAACCGATGCCGTTCATTTTCCTTTAAGATGCGCGCAGAATCTGTATTCTGCGCGCAGCAATCTTCTAGGCCATTTTCCCGATGGATAAGGCCCGATCTGGGCTTTCGGCTAAACACGAAAGTTGAAGCCCTTGGAAATACCTTTCCAACGAGTAGTTGCACGACCTCAGGTGATATCTGTAGCCACGGGAAAGTCTAAACGAAAATGGGGTTTTATAAATCTTGTATGCAGAAACTGTGTTCTGTACGCAGCGGACTTCGGGTCCGATTTCAAATAGGATAATGTCAAATCTGGGTTGAGCCCTGAATATGAAAGATGTAGTCCATGGAAATACCTTTCCATCGAGGGGTTACACGACTTCACCGGATTCATGTAGCCTCGGGAATCTCCGGTCGAAGTTGCTGTCCAGATTCAGCCTGCGCCTAAATTCTGGGCTTAGTGAAAGATGAAGTTTGATTCGGTGGAATTAATAATGCATGATACTTGCCTTGGATGAACCCTTATGATTAATCAATTGTTGCATGATTGAGGTTGCTTATTAATCAGATTTCATATTATCAAATTGTGAAATAATCTTATTTATACGAATCGAATTGGTAGGAATTGAAAGATTGGTATTGTGCACTTCATGTTTAAATTATGACATTATCAAATGAAAATGAGATAGATCTTTATATGCGCATCATGTTTATATTACATTGTCATCATTTGGAAAGTCTTATAGATGAATGGATTATGATTATGGACATGTTTGATTAATGAAATGAATCTTGTAGTCCAATACTTAGAGAGTCGTCTCCCTACGGGTAGTACTGTGAAGGGATGTAAGTGCGGTGTTGACCGTCACTTGTTTTGGTTGTGTTGAGTTAAGGTGTGGATGGATGGTTGGGCTGTGTCCTCGTGTTTACTTCCGAGGCCCCTTCCATGATATGTTGATGTGGTATTTGCATGTGGTGTGAGTCGACACGCGGTGTCATAATCCTGGGTTAAGGATAGTGTGGCAGGTCTACGGGCTCGCCAGTCGTCACACCGACGGGAGTTGGCAGTTAGACTTGGTCGGTTTGGGCTGTGTCCTCGGTGTTCACGTCCCGAGGCCCCTCCGGCCATGTGAACGGTTGGGCTGTGTCCTCGTGCTTTCTTCCGAGGCCCCTTCCGGGTCACGCAAGGCCAGTTCGGGCTGTGTTCTTGGTGCACATCTACCCAAGACCCCGCTGGGCCATAGTACGCAGGGGCTCCGCTGTTGTGTTCTTAGCGTTGAGGCGTACGGAGGCCTAGGTGAAGTAGTGTGATACCCGCCTAGTAGTAGAAGTGCCCGTTCTACTGTCACCGCCTGGCCACGGCGGCTGATGCCTGAGAGGTTAGCTACCTGCTCGAAAAGTGGGAACTATAGTCTGTGTCGACATAGCAATTGCATGGGTGTGCATGGGTGAGTCATTGCATAGCATTCATAGCATTTCATAACATTGCACAACAAGATCCTCATCGTATAAGTTTGTATGGGCACTCTTATACGATGAGTTACTTTTATGTAACCCGATCCTTAACTTATAAGTTTGTATGAGCATTCTTATAAGTTAAGTTACTTTCCTGCTGTTACTTATACTTGCTAGTTTAGTGTAGTTCTTTCATATATGCTGACTATGATGCTGTTACTCTTACACTACTGCCACTTGCTTGTACTTCCTTTACTTGCTTACTTGTTATATACTATACTCTTGTTCCTTTTCTCCGCCCGGTGCCGAGGAGTCGCCGGGGGAGCGGATGTGAAACCACTTAGTCGTTTCGACTAACGGTTGCTACGTCTTCCTTTTTAGGAGGTCACGCCGCAGGTAGAGCAGCCGCAGACTACGCCGCAGGACAGCCAGGCCAGGACGACAGGGCCTGACGTGACGGTGCCGTCGATACCGTCTGTTACCGATGTTAGTGTTTTGCTTACTCTGATGTAGCCCGTTTGGGCATTGTTTAGCTGTACTCTGATATATTGTAGAAGCATGTTTTAGCTTCTCATTATTGATGTATTTGGACATTATAACTTAGTGTGGATTTTGACTTCTTCTGTTTATTTATTTGGTTGGGTTGGCATGATATATTGATATTGTTGTAGCCAGCGGAATAGGCGTCTTGTGGTACAGGTTAGCCCGTGTGCTAATGCTACCGCAAGGCGGCTGTTCCGGGCATAAGACTCCCCCTTCGTGTCGTGTTTTGGGATCCGGGGAGGGGGGGTCTTACAAATGCCTGAGAGGTTAGCTACCTGCTCGAAAAGTGGGAACTATAGTCTGTGTCGACATAGCAATTGCATGGGTGTGCATGGGTGAGTCATTGCATAGCATTCATAGCATTTCATAACATTGCACAACAAGATCCTCATCGTATAAGTTTGTATGGGCACTCTTATACGATGAGTTACTTTTATGTAACCCGATCCTTAACTTATAAGTTTGTATAGGCATTCTTATAAGTTAAGTTACTTTCCTGCTGTTACTTATACTTGCTAGTTTAGTGTAGTTCTTTCATATATGCTGACTATGATGCTGTTACTCTTACACTACTGCCACTTGCTTGTACTTCCTTTACTTGCTTACTTGTTATATACTATACTCTTGTTCCTTTTCTCCGCCCGGTGCCGAGGAGTCGCCGGGGGAGCGGATGTGAAACCACTTAGTCGTTTCGACTAACGGTTGCTACGTCTTCCTTTTTAGGAGGTCACGCCGCAGGTAGAGCAGCCGCAGACTACGCCGCAGGACAGCCAGGCCAGGACGACAGGGCCTGACGTGACGGTGCCGTCGATACCGTCTGTTACCGATGTTAGTGTTTTGCTTACTCTGATGTAGCCCGTTTGGGCATTGTTTAGCTGTACTCTGATATATTGTAGAAGCATGTTTTAGCTTCTCATTATTGATGTATTTGGACATTATAACTTAGTGTGGATTTTGACTTCTTCTGTTTATTTATTTGGTTGGGTTGGCATGATATATTGATATTGTTGTAGCCGGCGGAATAGGCGTCTTGTGGTACAGGTTAGCCCGTGTGCTAATGCTACCGCAAGGCGGCTGTTCCGGGCATAAGACTCCCCCTTCGTGCCGTGTTTTGGGATCCGGGGAAGGGGGTCTTACAAAGGTGCGGGTCGTGAAGGAGTGGTCGCCCTTGAAGTCGGCGGCAGATGTACGAAGTTTTCTTGGACTTGCTGGCTACTACCGCAAGTTCGTGAAAGGATTTTCCAAGATTGCCCTTCCTCTTACCTCCTTGACGAAGAAGGGTGTGCTATTTGAGTGGACACCTCAATGTGAAGAGGCATTTCAAGAATTGAAAGATAGGCTTACCTCCGCCCCCATCCTTGCACTTCCGTCTGGGAAGGAAGGATTCCAAGTTTACACGGACGC
This sequence comes from Platanthera guangdongensis, assembly GCA_039583875.1. Classification (NCBI taxonomy): domain Eukaryota; kingdom Viridiplantae; phylum Streptophyta; class Magnoliopsida; order Asparagales; family Orchidaceae; genus Platanthera; species Platanthera guangdongensis. The sequence goes on from CM077150.1 coordinate 87,744,726, forward strand.
ATCATATCAAGGGATGGGAGCGGTGCTGATGCAGTACGGGCATGTGATCGCTTATGCTTCAAGGCAGTTAAAGAAACATGAAATCAATTACCCGGTTCATGATTTGGAGTTGGGAGCAGTGGTGTTCGCTTTGAAAGTCTGGAGGCATTATTTATATGGCGTGCACTGCGAGATCTTTTCCGATCACAAAAACTTGAAGTATGTTCACACTCAGAAGGAGTTGAACCTGAGACAACGGCGGTGGTTGGAATTTCTATGCGACTACGAGTTCACCATGAACTACCACCCCGGGAAAGCGAACTCGGTAGCCGATGCCTTGAGTAGAAAAGTGCCAGGCTCTAGCCCAGAGTCTCGGCTGATGAGCATGGAGTTGGCTCGGATGATCGAGGAGATGGAAATTACTTTAGTATTCAAGGATCCTTCGGCAGAGTATGCGGAGAATTTGGCCAACATGAGCATAGTTTGTGATATCCGAGACCGGATTCGGGTGGAGCAAGGAATGGATGCGGCCTTGGCCCCGGCAATCAAGGCAATTGAAGATGGGACCACCGATGAATACACACTCAAAGACGACCTCATTTATTTTCGTGGCCGACTCTATATTCCCAAGGGCGGCAAAATTCGGGAGGATATCTTGAGAGAGGCACATTCCTCTCAATATTCAGTGCACCCTTGTATTGCTAAGATGTACGCCGGATTGCGAAAGACCATGTGTTGGCCGGGAATGAAGAAAGATGTTCGCTACTATGTTACACATTGCGAAGCTTGCCAAAGAGTGAAGGCTGAATGCAGGAGTCCCGGTGGTTTGTTGCAGTCATTGCCCATCCCCGAATGGAAGTTCGAGGATATCTCCATGGACTTTGTTCATGGGTTACCTCGTTCCCGCTCCGGGAATGATTCATTATGGGTTATTGTGGATCGACTGACAAAGGTGGCCCGGTTCATTCCAATGAAGAAGGAAGCACACGTGGATGTTTTGGTACGCCTTTTTGTGGAGCAATTTGTACGGTATCATGGCGTGCCCAAGACAATTATTTCAGATCGGGATGGTCGGTTTACATCCAATGAGTGGAAGGCGGTACAGGCGTATTTGGGCTCACGCCTAACCTTCAGTACCGCATTTCATCCACAGACGGACGGGCAGTCAGAGCGGACCATCAGAACACTGGAGGATTTATTGAGGTTATGTGTGTTGGACAGAGGAGAGCCATGGGAAAGGCTCTTGCCACTAGTGGAATTCTCCTATAATAATAGCCATCAGGCAAGCATCGGCATGGCGCCCCATGAAGCCCTTTACGGAAGAAGGTGCAGGACTCCCTTGTCTTGGGTGCAAGATGAAGATCCGAAGGCATTGGGGAACGAATATATAGATGATACTGATGCGGCGGTCAGATTGATACGGGATCGCATGTTGGAGGCTCAAAGTCGACAGGCGAAATATTATAATAAAAAGCATCGGATGGTGGAGTTCCAGGTGGGAGAAAAAGTGTTCCTCAAGATTCGGCCGATGCATGGAGTGTCGCGGGTGCGTGGAGTGAAAAAGCTCAGCCCAAGGTATGTTGGGCCTTATACTATATTGGAAAGGATTGGCCCGTTGGCCTATCGGTTGGAGTTACCACCAGAACTAGAAAATCTCCACGACGTGTTCCATGTGTCGTCGCTTCGAAAAGCACTGTTGCGGCCCGACCAGTATATTCCCACTACTGATGGTGCAGTGGCATCAGATAGGTCTGTGCGACTAGAGCCGGTGCGGATTGTTGACAGCGAGACAAGGACTTTGCGCCGCAAAAGTGTTCCCTTAGTAAAGGTGCTATGGTTGAATCATGGGAAGGAGGAGTACACATGGGAGCCATTGGATTTAATGCAGCAACGCTACCCGGAGTTGTTTGCTCAAGGTAATTCTATTTAAAAGCAAGTGTTAAATTTCCTGTCATGCTTTCCTCCCCACAGCCTAATGGTGTAGGGATGTTTGTGAGATGGACGTGCTTACGCTAACGGCGGGTACCAATCACAGAACATAGAAAAAAGGAGAGTGCTCCGACCAAAAGCGAACGAAAAGGGGTCGGTTGGCTCTCAAAATACGGGACTCGATACAACGTCCTTAGGACCTACTCTCCAACAAGCACACAACTCGCGCCTAGCCGGACTCGATACCACGACCTTAGGACCTACCTCTCCAACAAGCACACATCTCACCGCACCTACACAAGCATCTATTCTTTTCACAATAAGCCGTCAATCGCAGCAAAAATATATTTAGGAGCGGCGGTAAACGATAAGGAGGGATCAAGAACAAGTTGAGATTAACTCCCTTGTTAGCACCAAAGCGTGCCCAATCTTGGAGAACAAGTCAAGGCTTGGCCTAGTTTGTTCTCTAGCGGATCTTCCAATCCGGAAAACAAGAGGGTCAATAGCAACGTTCGATTCAGATTTGCAAGCGAAAAACACTTTAAAATCGCGGAAAAGACGGATGAATAACCTCCACAAAATTCTCACAGCAAGAAACACAAAGATAGGGAAGAGATTACCCAACCAAGAAGAAGATCACACAATATTTGTGGGAGAATCACTCTCTCCACGGTTCCACCGGTTTCACACCGAAGGGGCTGCTTCCTTCTTCCACGGAGTCGCACCGAGAGAAGCCACGCCGGAGTCGCACCGAACGGGGATGGAGGAGGCAAGGCTTGGCTTCACACCAAAGGGGAGGAGGTGGCTATGGCTTCCACCATGGTGGCCGAAATTCCTCAAGGGGGGGTTTCTTTAGGTTTCTTTTTCCAATGTGTAACTCATCATAATAGCCTCCTTTAAATAGGAGTTACAAAAGAGATCCAACCATCCATGATGGAGATGAAATCTCATCCATCCGGGCGGTTACATACACACCAAGGGTTTAATAGCACACCAACATGAAAATAAAAATAATACAAGCCAAATGTTTTAAGCAATTAAAATTAAACTAAGTAGAATTATTAAGCAAGCTTTGCGCGCCGCGGACGGAGGTTGTATCGCAGCTTTCCGTTAGCGTCCGTGGCGTTGTCATGACGCCGCAAATCTTTAACTTGTTGCGCCGCAGCAACCGGGTCATCATCAGGAAGTGTTGGAGGGGCCGCAGCAACCGGGTCATCATCAGGACGTGTTGGAGGGGCCGCGCCATCAATCCTCCCCCACTCAAAATCGCGCATCTCCGATGCGTGGGCTGATAGAAAACGGCGGAGAAGCTCGACATCCAAACGTTGAAGCTCTGTCGCGAGTACCCATGAGTCGTCCGACGGTGGGCGGTCACGCCAACGGATGAGGAAGCGGTAGGTAGTACCGTCAGGAGTAGTAAGTGGCTCAGCAGCGAGTATCATATCTGGATGGAGAAACATCTTGGGAAACCTGGGAAACATGTCAGCAGTAGGAATAAAAGAAGGCAACGTACCATCCGATGTTATACCTGCGGGGACCGGAGGAGAGAGATCATCCAAACTACCACTCCCCAACCCATTAGAAATTTCAGTGGAGGGAGAAGACGACAAAGAAACCAACTCTTGTGGAGGCGCAACAAACAACGTCAAATCCGAGACATTAAAAATAGGGGAGATACCCCATTCAGCAGGCAAATCCAAAACGAAAGCGTTGTCACCTAGCTTCTTGATAATCCGAAAAGGACCGGCGCGTTTTGGAGCTAACTTTTTAACGGTGCCAGTTGGCATTCGTTCGGGAACTAACCGTACTAAAACCAGATCGCCGACCTTAAAGTGTGACACCTTCCTATGTAGATTAGCGTGCGCTTGATAAGACTCATATTGAGCAGTCAAGGTAGCTCGTATACGTGCATGTAAGTCGTGAATATGTTGGGTGAAGGATTGTGCAAATTGACTTGTTTTGTATGTGGGAGGTAAGGGGACCAAGTCAAGTGGCACAGGGGCCTTATACCCGTGAACAATTTCATTCGGAGACATACCCGTGGACCGATTTTTAGAATTATTGTAAGCCAGTTGTGCATGTGGAAGCAGTAAATCCCAAGTGCCTTTATGGTCGCTCACGAGACATCGAAGAAGATTTCCTAGGCTCCGATTGACTACTTCCGTCTGGCCATCAGTTTGTGGGTGATAAGCCGCGGAGAATAATAATTTTGTGCCCATAAGAACCCACAAGGTTTTCCAAAAGTAGCTAGTGAACTTGACGTCCCTATCTGAGACAATAGTCTTCGGAACGCCACGGTGACTAACGACGTCTTTAAAATACAGTTTCGCAATGTGAGAGGCGTCGTTGGTCTTACTACAGGGGAGGAAGTACGCCATCTTGGAGAACCTATCCACAACAACGAGTATAGAATCATGACGTCGCAGGGTGGGGGGAAGGCCTAATACAAAGTCCATGCTCACGTCTTCCCACGGGACGGACGGAATAGGTAGCGGAGTGTATAAACCTACATTGGACTTAGTACCTTTAGAAACTTGGCACGTACGGCAACTGCTCACAACTTTCCCAACCATCGCCTTTAGTTTAGGCCAAAAGAATTTCTCCTCTATGAGCGTTATCGTTTTGTCTCTGCCAAAGTGGCCACTCAAGCCACCACTATGTAACTCCCAAATGATGTGGAGTCGCAAAGAGGAGTGGGGGATACACAATTTTCCGTGTTTGAATAAGTATCCGTCTCTAAGTGAATAGGCCGTGATGGTCGTGGGAGAGCTATCCTGGGCAGATAAGTATGGCTCCTGAAAATCAGGGCATGTGGCGTATTCATCCTTTATGCGCTCGAACCCTACCACGTGGACTTGCATGGAGGAAAGTAAGAGGGTGAGGCGACTGAGTGCATCGGCAACTCGATTGTCGGTCCCCTTAAGGTGCTTGAGAGTAAATGTGTATTCTTGCAAGAAGGATACCCATTTAGCGTGGCGCGGGCTGATTTTGTGCTGACCATTGATGAATCGCAACGCTTCATGATCAGAGAGGATCACGAACTCCTTATGAAGGAGGTAGTGCCTCCAATGATGCAAACATCTAATGACCGCATAAAACTCCCTATCGTAATTGGAATAGTTTAATTTAGCACCCGCTAACTTCTCACTAAAATAACTAACTGGGTGACCCTCTTGACTCAAGACACCTCCAATCCCTACGCCAGATGCATCACAAGTAAGCTCGAAGACCTTGGTGAAGTCTGGGAGACGTAACACCGGTGCTTCGGTCATAAGCTCCTTAATACGATGGAATGCAAACATGGCGGATTTGGACCATGTGAATTCTCCTTTCTTCATGCAGTCCGTAATGGGTGCCATAATGCTACTAAAATCACGTATGAAACGACGATAAAAGGTAGCTAACCCGTGGAAACTACGCACCTCACGAAGGCTAGTGGGCTCGGGCCAGTCTCTAATCACTTGAACCTTTCCTGGGTCAACACGAATTCCTTCAGAGCCAACTATATAACCTAAGAATTCAACCTCCGAAACATAAAACGTGCATTTCTTTAGATTTAGATATAAGGTTTCAGTCCTTAAGGTGGAGAGGACTACTTTGATGTGAGAGAGGTGTTCGGCGGGGGAGGTACTAAACACTAGGATGTCATCAAAATACACTACAACAAACTTCCCCATATATGGCCTAAAGATGTGCGTCATCATCCGGGAGAAGGTGCTGGGGGCATTGGATAGCCCAAAGGGCATCACAAGCCATTCATACAACCCGTCCTTAGACTTGAACGCCGTCTTCCACTCATCCCCCTCTCGGATCCTGATTTGGTGGTAACCACTCCGTAAGTCCAGTTTTGAGAAGATAGTGGCACCCGATAGGACATCCAAGAGATCATCTAGTCGCGGAATTGGAAACCTATATTTTATAGTAATTTTGTTGAGAGCTCGGCTATCAACACACATGCGCCAGGTGCCATCCTTCTTAGGGGCAAGAAGAGCGGGGACAGCACATGGGCTCATACTCGTCCTAATAAATCCCTTATTTAACAACTCCTCTATCTGGGTTTGTAACTCTATGTGGGCAGTTGGATTAAGCCTATAGTGTGGTTGGTTGGGTAAGGACGATCCGGGGATAAGGTCTATTGCGTGTTGTATATCTCTAAGCGGTGGTAACGACGAAGGCAACTCCTCCGGGTATACATCCCTAAACTCATCCAACAATACCCGTAGCTCTCGGGGTAAATCTTCCAACACGCCACCATCAGTTTTTTCACTCAGAAGTACAAGAGCGTACATTATTCCCCCAATGAAGGAATCCTTCACAAATTCCTTCCTACCAACTAAACTCAAGGCTTTCCTCTCAACTGGGATGGTGGTATCCTTAGCCAACACTACCGGCTCTTTTGGCACAGTCGGTCTCAAGGTGACGATCTTGCCATTGAATTTAAACTCATAAGTGTTGGCACGACCATAGTGCGTCACATCACGGTCGTATAGCCAAGGGCGGCCTAATAACACATGACAAACGTCCATTGGTAGGACGTCGCACCAAACCTCATCCGTGTAGGATTTGAAAGACAGGGGGACTAGGCATCGTTGGGTAACCTTAATAGTAACCTTACTAATCCAAGCGACCTGGTAGGGGGTCGGGTGCGGCTCGACAGTCAAGGACATACGCTTAACGGCATTCTCAGAAACGGCGTTTACGCAACTACCACCATCAATAACTAATTTGCAAAGTTTTTCTCCACTCTTAAAGATCAGGGAAAAGATGCTCGTCCTCTTCCAGTCGTCTACAGGACGAGGAGTGGTCATAATGCAACGCATCACCATAAGGCGGTGATCGTCCTCCAAGTCACTAGGGACTCCGTCAAGGTCGCTCTCCTCTTCGGCCTCATGGACATAGTCGTCAGGGTCGGTAGTGGACTCTAGTAAGGCTATGGCCTTCATCTTGGTGGGGCATTCGTAGGCATAGTGGCCTTGAACACCGCATGAGTAACAAGTGGTGTTAGCCTTGCTAACCTTTCCAACGGGGATACGCTCACTAGCGGGGTTCTTGGTATTTCTCGCGGTAATCACAACGGATTTCGACTCGGAGGATCTAAATTTTCCTTTATCAGGAAAAGTGGAAGAAGATGCCCCAGCGGTGGACTTATTCTTCGCATTAGAATAACGGGAGTGAGCTTTAGATGCTAGGTTCTTTTCAATGTCCAAGGCGGCATTGAAAGTCGTATTCAAGTCCGTGTGACCATAACGCAAGAGTTTCCGCTGAATGTCGGGGTGAAGTCCCTTTCGAAATCTAGATAAAGTTACTTCGGGGATCTCTCGAAGGTCACATCGTACCATACGGTCCTTAAGTTCTCCCATATATTCAGCAACAGACATTGAGCCTTGCCGAAGGGTGGCAAGCTCATCGAACATTTGCGTCCGATGGTACGCGGGAACGTACAGATCGGTTAGCAGGTTCTTCATAACAGCCCATCCAATGAGTGGGACCCCGTGCCCAGCTCCTAATCTACGTTCTTCATTCAGCCAATAGGTTTTGGCACGTCTCATTAATTTCATCCTGGCAACTTGAACCTTTTGGGGGTCCGTGAGGTTATGCCATTCGAAATAGCACTCCATGTTTATAGCCCAATGGAGGAAGATCTCGGGATCTCCCATGCCATCATAGGTAGGGGCATTTATCTTGATAGCCCTCGTGATATCAAAGCCTCGCTCGGGGCGGGGTTCTCGAGGGGGCATACGGGGAGAGTTTCCCTCAGAATCCGAATCAAAGTTCGGTTGGTGCCGGTTGGGCTGCCCAGCATTAACGGGAGGTGGGGGTGGCCTTGCTTGATTTTGTAGGATCTGGGCTAAGGCGTTCCTAAGCTCTGTCATTTCGGCACGAAGACCTGCTATAGCCTCGGTGTTGGGATCACCATGCTCGTTCGCAGCCATCCTAGACGTAGACGGGGTTGCGTACTCCGTTCCTAGCCTAGTGCGCATTCAGGTTTGGGAGGCCCCAGGCAAGATGAATTTTCCTAGGACGGAAGCTATATTGAAAATAAGATATTTTTATATACTCCTGTTGTGAATAACACGTAGATCGTTAAAAAATTTTTTTTTTTGAAATTTTGCTGAAAAATAAAGATTTCAGCCCGCTATTTGCAGACCACAGAAAATAATTTTTTTGAGTTCTAACGATCGGATCTCTAACAAGGAACGCAGAGAGGATGTTTGCAACGTGAAAGTTGAAACGACCGCCTCTGATACCAAATTGGTGTAGGGATGTTTGTGAGATGGACGTGCTTACGCTAACGGCGGGTACCCATCACAGAACATAGAAAAAAGGAGAGTGCTCCGACCAAAAGCGAACGAAAAGGGGTCGGTTGGCTCTCAAAATACGGGACTCGATACAACGTCCTTAGGACCTACTCTCCAACAAGCACACAACTCGCGCCTAGCCGGACTCGATACCACGACCTTAGGACCTACCTCTCCAACAAGCACACATCTCACCGCACCTACACAAGCATCTATTCTTTTCACAATAAGCCGTCAATCGCAGCAAAAATATATTTAGGAGCGGCGGTAAACGATAAGGAGGGATCAAGAACAAGTTGAGATTAACTCCCTTGTTAGCACCAAAGCGTGCCCAATCTTGGAGAACAAGTCAAGGCTTGGCCTAGTTTGTTCTCTAGCGGATCTTCCAATCCGGAAAACAAGAGGCTCAATAGCAACGTTCGATTCAGATTTGCAAGCGAAAAACACTTTAAAATCGCGGAAAATACGGATGAATAACCTCCACAAAATTCTCACAGCAAGAAACACAAAGATAGGGAAGAGATTACCCAACCAAGAAGAAGATCACACAATATTTGTGGGAGAATCACTCTCTCCACGGTTCCACCGGTTTCACACCGAAGGGGCTGCTTCCTTCTTCCACGGAGTCGCACCGAGAGAAGCCACGCCGGAGTTGCACCGAACGGGGATGGAGGAGGCAAGGCTTGGCTTCACACCAAAGGGGAGGAGGTGGCTATGGCTTCCACCACGGTGGCCGAAATTCCTCAAGGGGGGGTTTCTTTAGGTTTCTTTTTCCAATGTGTAACTCATCATAATAGCCTCCTTTAAATAGGAGTTACAAAAGAGATCCAACCATCCATGATGGAGATGAAATCTCATCCATCCGGGCGGTTACATACACACCAAGGGTTTAATAGCACACCAACATGAAAATAAAAATAATACAAGCCAAATGTTTTAAGCAATTAAAATTAAACTAAGTAGAATTATTAAGCAAGCTTTGCGCGCCGCGGACGGAGGTTGTATCGCAGCTTTCCGTTAGCGTCCGTGGCGTTGTCATGACGCCGCAAATCTTTAACTTGTTGCGCCGCAGCAACCGGGTCATCATCAGGAAGTGTTGGAGGGGCCGCAGCAACCGGGTCATCATCAGGACGTGTTGGAGGGGCCGCGCCATCACCTAAGCCTGATTTCGGGGACGAAATCTTTTATTTTGTTTATAGGATTTGTAACGTCCTGAATCGCTCTAGGCCCCTAGTGTGTGTGTTTTGAGTCAGGAGGGGTTGACTTGAGTCCTGAGAGTGCAGGGAATTGGACTGGACTTGTGGAGAAGTGGAGAATCAGTGTAAAAAGGAAGTGACACGGGTAGGGACGCGGCCGTGTGCCTACCCGTGTGCGTCGAGTTGAGCTCGACGAGCCGTGTCGAGATCGTCGAGCTGTGTCGACACCAAGGGACACGGGTAGGGACACGGCCGTGTGCCTACCCGTGTGCGTCGAGTTGAGCTCGACGACCCGTGTCGAGATCGTCGAGCTGTGTCGACACCAAGTGACACGGGTAGTGACACGGCCGTGTCCCTACCCGTGTGCGTCGAGTTGAGCTCGACGAGAAGTGTCGAGATGCAACCCGAGAAGTACACGGCCAAGGACACGGCCAAGCACACGGCCGTGTCATAGGGACACGGGTCGGGACACGGGCGTGTCCCTACCCGTGTCAAGTATTGAACCGACATGGAAACTGTCGTTGCCGCTTCGCCAGGCAGGACACGGGTACGGACACGGCCGTGTCCCTACCCGTGTCACATTTTATTTATATAGGGGACAGAAAACCCTAGCCGTTTTCATGCTCTTTTCATCCCCTAATTCCTGTGAGAACTCCTGTGAGAGGGAAAACTGCAGAAGCAAGTTTTACCAAAGGAGATCCGCCATCGCCGTGAAAGAGAAGATGCCGCCAAGGAGAACTACGAGATCCATGGCTAGAAATGGTGGTACCGCTGGAGCCAATGTGAGTTTCCTACCCTCTCCCTTGGTGCTAGATCTTAGATATTTAGGAGAGGCATCGACTCAAGAGAGTCTTGATGGAGAGGAGAAGATTTCTAGGTTAGGCCATGTTAGAACTTGTGTTCTAGACTTTAGATCTCTTCAACCCTTCCCCTTTTCTTCAATATGACGATGGGTGGATGGTCTCGTGAGGAGTTTATGGCCTTGAGGTTGAATAAGGGAGGAGAATATTTCTGGAAAATTTAGGAACGATCGCCTTGAGGAGGAAGACGAACCGATGCCGTTCATTTTCCTTTAAGATGCGCGCAGAATCTGTATTCTGCGCGCAGCAATCTTCTAGGCCATTTTCCCGATGGATAAGGCCAGATCTGGGCTTTCGGCTAAACACGAAAGTTGAAGCCCTTGGAAATACCTTTCCAACGAGTAGTTGCACGACCTCAGGCGATATATGTAGCCACAGGAAAGTCTAAACGAAAATGGGGTTTTATAAATCTTGTATGCAGAAACTGTGTTCTGTACGCAGCGGACTTCGGGTCCGATTTCAAATAGGATAATGCCAAATCTGGGTTGAGCCCTGAATATGAAAGATGTAGTCCATGGAAATACCTTTCCATCGAGGGGTTACACGACTTCACCGGATTCCTGTAGCCTCGGGAATCTCCGGTCGAGGTTGCTGTCCAGATTCAGCCTGCGCCTAAATTCTGGGCTTAGTGAAAGATGAAGTTTGATTCGGTGGAATAAATAATGCATGATACTTGCCTTGGATGAACCCTTATGATTAATCAATTGTTGCATGATTGAAGTTGCTTATTAATCAGATTTCATATTATCAAATTGTGAAATAATCTTATTTATACGAATCGAATTGGTAGGAATTGAAAGATTGGTATTGTGCACTTCATGTTTAAATTATGACATTATCAAATGAAAATGAGATAGATCTTTATATGCGCATCATGTTTATATTACATTGTCATCATTTGGAAAGTCTTATAGATGAATGGATTATGATTATGGACATGTTTGATTAATGAAATGAATCTTGTAGTCCAATACTTAGAGAGTCGTCTCCCTACGGGTAGTACTGTGAAGGGATGTAAGTGCGGTGTTGACCGTCACTTGTTTTGGTTGTGTTGAGTTAAGGTGTGGATGGATGGTTGGGCTGTGTCCTCGTGTTTACTTCCGAGGCCCCTTCCATGATATGTTGATGTGGTATTTGCATGTGGTGTGAGTCGACACGCGGTGTCGTAATCCTGGGTTAAGGATAGTGTGGCAGGTCTACGGGCTCGCCAGTCGTCACACCGACGGGAGTTGGCAGTTAGACTTGGTCGGTTTGGGCTGTGTCCTCGGTGTTCACGTCCCGAGGCCCCTCCGGCCATGTGAACGGTTGGGCTGTGTCCTCGTGCTTTCTTCCGAGGCCCCTTCCGGGTCACGCAAGGCCAGTTCGGGCTGTGTTCTTGGTGCACATCTACCCAAGACCCCGCTGGGCCATAGTACGCAGGGGCTCCGCTGTTGTGTTCTTAGCGTTGAGGCGTACGGAGGCCTAGGTGAAGTAGTGTGATACCCGCCTAGTAGTAGAAGTGCCCGTTCTACTATCACCGCCTGGCCACGGCGGCTGATGCCTGAGAGGTTAGCTACCTGCTCGAAAAGTGGGAACTATAGTCTGTGTCGACATAGCAATTGCATGGGTGTGCATGGGTGAGTCATTGCATAGCATTCATAGCATTTCATAACATTGCACAACAAGATCCTCATCGTATAAGTTTGTATGGGCACTCTTATACGATGAGTTACTTTTATGTAACCCGATCCTTAACTTATAAGTTTGTATGAGCATTCTTATAAGTTAAGTTACTTTCCTGCTGTTACTTATACTTGCTAGTTTAGTGTAGTTCTTTCATATATGCTGACTATGATGCTGTTACTCTTACACTACTGCCACTTGCTTGTACTTCCTTTACTTGCTTACTTGTTATATACTATACTCTTGTTCCTTTTCTCCGCCCGGTGCCGAGGAGTCGCCGGGGGAGCGGATGTGAAACCACTTAGTCGTTTCGACTAACGGTTGCTACGTCTTCCTTTTTAGGAGGTCACGCCGCAGGTAGAGCAGCCGCAGACTACGCCGCAGGACAGCCAGGCCAGGACGACAGGGCCTGACGTGACGGTGCCGTCGATACCGTCTGTTACCGATGTTAGTGTTTTGCTTACTCTGATGTAGCCCGTTTGGGCATTGTTTAGCTGTACTCTGATATATTGTAGAAGCATGTTTTAGCTTCTCATTATTGATGTATTTGGACATTATAACTTAGTGTGGATTTTGACTTCTTCTGTTTATTTATTTGGTTGGGTTGGCATGATATATTGATATTGTTGTAGCCGGCGGAATAGGCGTCTTGTGGTACAGGTTAGCCCGTGTGCTAATGCTACCGCAAGGCGGCTGTTCCGGGCATAAGACTCCCCCTTCGTGCCGTGTTTTGGGATCCGGGGAGGGGGGGTCTTACAATAAGTTAGGAAAATTATAATTTCCTGGATTTAGTCTATTCGTGTCATGATAAGTCTCCAGTAAATAAGGTAGGCCATTTGGATGAGAATTTGGATTATCTCCTATCCGGACCGACATATAGCCTAGGATGATCTGCATGGGGGAATTGCAATAAGTCACGTTGGGACATGGTGTAGGAGTTAGTCCTTTTTGATAGAGGTGAGTGAGTTCACATAGAAGGATGGGAAGAGTGGTCAGAAATTGGTTTGGCTAGAGTTTAGAGGCGCTCGGGTTCGACGAAAAATCATCCTTCCCGAGGTGAGATAGAGTCAAATCACCCTAGGAATTAGCCTATCGTAATATGAGAAGGTAATGGGTAAGGGAATCAACCAATAATAATAATAAGTACCTTGCGAAAGGGAACGCTGGGCGTAATCCCAACATAGTTCCTAGTGCCCCTTGAGATCCCTTCACAGGGAATACCGAGGGCAGTCCTGGGTTAACGTAAACTGTATTAACAAGCTGAAAAGAGTAACTTAGTAATTAGAGTTGCACATTTCACGAACACTGATAGCACTGGAAGATAGTTGGGAGCTTCGGCTTGGATGGTTAAGAGACAGACGTTTGGGGTCCGGGGAGCTTCGGCTCGATTGTTTGAGACGGACATTTCTAGTCTGGGGAGCTTCGGCCCGGGTTTTGGATACGTTAAATCTGCATGTGCATAAAAGGAAAGAAAATTAAGGTGGTGGGTCTTCGGTATTGGAGGGTTGATGCACCGACGCCAATACGCTGACTCGGCAAGTGTGGCTAGCACTTCGCCAATAGAAGTCTGATGCGCCAGCCGGCAAGAGTACGCAGGAGTCCGCTTCGTGCACCAAGCGTTGAGGCGTACGATAGGTCTGACCGGTAGTGCTTTGCTGGTTTAGAGGTGGGCAAGGCCCAACCCACCGCTTCCGTCTGCCACTACGGAGGTATCCTGGGAGGTTACGGCTCCAGAAAGGGGGAACTAAAGGTCTGTGTGCACAGAGTCGGGTGTGTGTGTTGCACTTGCATGATCCATCATACCCACTTGCATGTCATAGCATAATCGATTCATTTAACCCTGACACCTAAAGTATAAGTGGAATGGGACGCTTATACTTTAGGCCCTGCAAAATGACCCCTTGGTATATAAGCTTGTGTGGGCAAGTTTATAAATTAAGGTCAATTTTGATATATATTTACTGCTGTTTGATAACCGACACCCCAACGTATAAATTGGTATAAGACTTTTTATACGATGGGAGCCTTGCAGAAGACCCCTTGGCTTATGTGTTCTCACATAAGTAAAGGTTACTTTTCATGTTTCAGCTTATTGTCCATACCTATTATAGTATTGCTAGAATAGATACGCTGTCATCTGTTTTTGATTATTCTCCACCTTCAAGTCCTCCCCTTTCTTCCTCTCCGCTCGATGCCTAGGAGCATGGGGGAAGGAGTGGGGGATGATAGGACTTAGTCTTTTAGACTAACGGTTTTCGAACCGCATCATTTTAGGGAATCATGGAGCCCAGCATGGAGGAGCAGCCCCAGAGACCGGTGCACATGGAGATGGGGCAGTCTAGCTCCGGAGTTCATACAATCGGGACTGTGAGTCTCGACCTTGAGTAGATCTTTAGCATTTGCTTCCGCATGAGTGATTTGTAGTGAGGACATGATGTACCGGGAATAAGCCCGTATTTTTCTACTCTGATGTGTTTTTCTGTGGACACTCCCTTCGTTGAGATTATCTTTATGATATGTGACTATCTGTGGACTGCTAGTTTGCATTTACTTTATTGTGCTACTTTTCGGTGATCGAATTGGCCGGCAGAATCGGCGCTTTGTGGTGATGACCCTTCAGGGCGTGAAGGAGTCACCGCAAAACGGCGGTTCTGGGCCTAAGACCCCGGTGTTGAAAAAGAAGAAAAAAAGGGGGGTCTTATAAGTGGTATCAAAGCGAACCTCGATCAAAAAGTAGTTGTCCACAACCCTGGGTCACCCCCGCGCAAGTTTAGTTTGGGGACAAACTAAGCAGCGAAAGCAGTGGTGTGCCCATATGAGGGATCACATGTAAATTGTCCACTTCTTATTAGGTATTGAGTCGATTACCTACTAATGTAGTTCATTTTGCAGCCCCTAGCTCAGCCCACCCCACAAGGCGGAGCTCAGCAAACTCCGGACATTGCACCACCTCCCCTGATCCCCACTCCTTTCCTTCATTCAGACATGGGGCAAACTCTTACAGCTATCCTTGAGGCCTTCCGGGCTTAACAGGATCCGGCCCCGCAGCCAAACCCGGGGTCCAACTGGATGAGCACCTTCCGAGGACTCTCTCCCCCATCCTACTTGGGGACAGAGTCGGCAGTGCGGACAGAGGAGTGGCTGGATATTATGTACGAGACGTTGACCGGGATACGGTTCCCCTGGGAGGAGAGGGTGGCTTTGGTGGTATCTTAATTGGAGTCCCACGCCAAGAGGTGGTGGAAGATGCTGTTGGACACGACGTTTGTCGATAGGGAGGTTGCGGAAATTACCTGGGAGGAATTCAGGGCCACGCTGCTAGAGTATTTTGTTCCACAGTCGGCCAGGGTTGAATTGGAGGAGCGGTTCTTACAGCTAAAGCAGGGCACCAGGATGTTGGTGGAGTACCATCGAGAGTTCGACCATTTGGCTCGATATGCAGGTTCGTACCAGCTGGACGAACCAGGATACATCAAGAGGTTCTATAAGGGTCTGAAAGAGGAGTTAAGGGAGGCCTTGTTGTTTATATCTGACGGACCTATCTCCCGTATTTTGGAGATGGCAAAGAGGATTGAGGCTGATTGGCACACCACTCGGGGTCGGAAGCGGCAAGCGGAGGATCAGGGCTGGAGAGCCAGAAATGACCAGCGGCGAGGTGCTATACCAGATGGGAGAAGAACAGAGGACCAGCCTCGTTAGGAAGTGAGGCAGGAGCCGAGGGAGTAGGTGATTTTGGCCCCTCAACCTCTTCAGATACAGGAGATGCCGAGACCCGGGGGTATGGCGTATCCCCAACCGGAGTGCTTCCATTGTCATCAGGTTGGACACCTCCGGAGAAACTGCCCCTTGAGGGGGGCACCACCTCCAGCACCACAGGGTGGCCCACCTGCTCAGCATTTCGGAGGCCGAGGACGCGGCCGAGGACGTGGTTACCAGGGAGGGTATCGAAGACAAGAAAGGGAGCAGGTGTATGCTTTGGACCTAGCACAGCCTCGAAACCCAGAGCAGGTCATAGCAGGTACGCCAAGATGTTTAAATTGTTTAAATTGAATTCCCTTTCGCAATTGACCAACAAGTAGAACTGCCCTAAGTAGAATAAATAGGAAAGAAAATTCGTTATAAAATACTAGGACATTTAACCGTCTCAGGTATAGTCTTCATCAGCGGCAAGCCCGCCAATACTCTGTTCGACACAGGTGCCTCGCACTCGTTTGTGTCGGAGGCCTTTCTGGAAGGGCTGGAAGGAGTGGATCGGTTCACAGGCCGGATGAGGAGGGTGCGTCTACCCGACGGATCGGAGATACTCACCTCTGCCCACTGCAACATGGAGGCGGAAATTGGAGGGAAGTCATTCGAAGTATCGGCTACGATCCTGAGGATGCCAGTCTTCGAGCTGATCCTGGGCATGACTTGGTTACACTGGAACCATGCCCGGATAAATTGTCAAGAAAAGAGGATCACTGTGAGACATGGGGACTCTGTCATCATCATCGAAGGTATAAGACCTGCCTCTCGTATACCCTTATCTTCAGTACAGTCCGTTAAGGCCTATTTACAGGGGGAGGAGGTCTACGAGGTGCTGTTTGAAATGGCGGAGGCCACGGATTCTATATCGAATATTCCGGTGGTGCGGGATTTTGCGGACGTCTTTCCAGAAAAATTACCCGGATTACCCCCGCACAGGGAGCAGGACTTTCAGATACAGCTTATGCCGGGGGCCAAGCCGGCATCTAAGGCCCCTTACCGGATGGCCCCAAGGGAATTGACGGAGTTTCGGAGCCAGCTTCAGGAGCTAGTGGAAGCCGGATTTGTCCGGCCAAGCTCCTCACCAAGGGGAGCTCTGGTATTGTTCGTCAAAAAGAAAGACGGGACACTCAGATTGTGCATCGACTACCGAGCACTAAATCGGCTGACGGTCCGGAACACCTATCCACTGCCAAGGATAGACGAGCTGTTCGACCAGCTGCAGGGAGCGCAGTTCTTTTCGAAATTAGATTTGAGGTCGGGCTACTACTAGCTTCAGATTCGAGTGGAGGATCTTCAGAAGACTGCTTTTAGTAGCAGATATGGATTATTTGAGTTTACGGTGATGCCCTTCGGGCTCACCAATGCACCATCGGTGTTCATTACCCTCATGAACCAGGTTTTCAAGGAGTATCTAGATGTGTTTGTCATTGTGTTTATCGATGGCATCCTCATCTACTCAAGGATGGAGGAGGAGCACACTCGCCATCTGGCACTCACCCTACAGAGACTGCGGGAGAATCATTTATATGCAAAGTTTAGCGAATGTCAGTTCTGGTTGAAGGAGGTGGGCTTCTTAGGCCATATTATCAGTGGAGCCGGGTTGGCAGTGGATCCGGCAAAGATTCGGGCAGTTCGGGATTGGCCGTAGTTGAAGGCAGCCACCGACGTACGAAGTTTCCTAGGACTTACCGGTTATTACCCGAAGTTCGTGGAGGGATTCTCTCGAATTGCACTCCCACTCACATCTTTGACGAAGAAGGAGGTACCTTTCGTGTGGACCCCGCAGTGCCAGGCAGCTTTCCAGGAGCTGAAGGATCGACTCACCTCGGCTCCCATACTTGCTCTCCCCTCGGGGAGAGAAGGATTTCAGGTCTACACCGATGCTTCCTACCAGGGTATGGGAGCTGTACTGATGTAGAAGAGTCATGTGATTGCTTATGCATCTCGCCAGTTGAAGAAGCACGAACAGAACTATCCGGTGCATAACCTTGAGATGGGGGCTGTTTTTTTTTGCTTTGAAGGTCGGGCGCCACTATCTTTATGGAGTCCACTGCGACATCTACTCCGACCACAAGAACCTGAAATATGTGGACACGCAGAAGGAACTGAACATCAGGCAGAGGCGCTGGGTGGAGTTCTTAGCAGATTATCAGTATGAGATGCACTACCATCCAGGGAAGGTAAACGTGGTGGCTGACGCGTTGAGTCGGAGAGCTGCCACTTCCGAAGTCGGGCCCCAGGTTATGTCTATGGAGCTGGTGAGGAGATTGGAGGATATGCACATCATACTGGTGTCATCCGAGGACCCCGAGCTTTACATGGAGTATTTAGCTGCGGTGAGTGCTACAGACGATATTCGGGACCGAGTCAGAGAGGGACAGAGGCAAGATGTCAAATTGGAGTCGATATTCTGGGCCTTGGAGAACGGTGCAGCGGGAGATTATACGATGAGGGATGGCATGGTATGCTTTAGAGGTCAGACTTATATACCGGAAGGAGGCCAGGTCCGGGAAGATATTATGGCGGAGGCCCACCACAGCAGATACTCGGTGCACCCGGGGATCACGAAGATGACTGCGGATTTGAAGAAGACTATGTACTGGCCTGGCATGAAGAAGGATATCACTCAGTTTGTGACCCACTGCGAAGCGTGCCAACTAGTGAAGGCGGAGTGCAAAAACCCCGCGGGTTTGTTGCAACCACTCTCGGTACCAGAGTGGAAGTTTGAAGACATCACGATGGACTTTATTCACGGACTTCCCCGATCACGGACGGGAAATGACTCGATTTGGGTCATCGTCAATCGGTTAACAAAGGTGGCCAGGTTCATTCCGATCAGGAAGGACGACACTGTGGGAGTATTAGTGCAGAGATTTGTGGAGCAATTCGTTCGATATCACGGGGTGCCCAAGACGATTGTGTCGGATCGGGATGGCCTGTTCACTTCCAGGGAATGGAGATCTGTGTAAGCTTACTTAGGCACGCGATTGACCTTCAGCACTGCATTCCATACCCAGACGGACGGGCAGACAGAATGCACCAACCGGACGCTGGAAGATCTTTTGAGGCTATGCATTTTGGATCGCGGGGAACCGTGGGAGAAGCTCTTACCCCTGGTCGAGTTCTCCTATAACAACAGCTACCAGTCCAGCATCAGGATGGCGCCTTATGAAGCCTTGTATGGAAGGAAATGTCGGACCCCGCTTTCTTGGATTCAGGACGAGGATCCGAAGGTGTTGGGATAAGATTTTGTTGAAGACACCGAGGCTCAGGTGAGGCTGATCAGAGACAGGATGTTAGAGGCGCAGAGCAGGCAGGCTAAGTAATATGACGCCCGGCATCGTCAGGTGGAGTTTCAGGAGGGGGACCGAGTGTTTTTGAAGATCCGGCCCATGCATGGAGTTTCACGGGTACGTGGTTGGAGGAATAAGCTCAGCCCGAGGTATACAGGCCCTTACAGGATACTAGAGCGGATCGTACCCCTAGCCTACAGGCTGGAGTTGCCGCCAGAGCTGGCAGCTCTACACGACGTCTTCCACATTTCTTCGCTGAGGAGGGCTCTGCTATGCCCGGAGCAGCAGATTTTGACCACCGAAGGGTCGGTAGCTTCAGACCGGTCAGTTCGCTTAAAGCCGGTTCGGATCGACGACCGAGGAATACGGATCTTGCGTCGCAAGAAGGTTCCGTTAGTCAAAGTCCTGTGGAGGAACCACGGCCAGGAGGAGTACACCTGGGAACCGCAGGACCTGATGCGACAAAGATACCCAGAGCTGTTCAGCCAGGTATACCTCACAACCCCTCATGATGTTTAATTTATTTTCCTGCTTTAAACTAGTAAGGCTGCTCCCGGAAGAGTAGATGCTAATCTTTTATTTATTGGGATCTTGGCTTCACCAATTAGGCGAATTGGGTATACATTTAGGTTTCCCTTAAAACCTAATTTAGCAAACATGGCGTCGTGATGGGATGTTACAAGTTTCTTTTCTTCGGTATAATTTCCCGTAGACTTAACCTTGATTTCGGGGATGAATTCTTTGTTTTGTTTATTGGGATTTGTCACATCCCATTTCCAACTAGACCCCTAAGAGTGGTTTTGGCCATGACTAGGTCATGACGAAACCCTAGAAAGCCAGAAATGTGCCAAGAGATAGAAGGCCAATGTGAGGATCACCATGGTCTGCCTATGGCACAACCTCATCACCAAACCTAGGGTTTGACCATAGGGCTTCACCATGACTCCATGACCCCACCACAACATCATTAACCTATCAGAGGGTCCACTAGAGCCTTAAGGGTCCATTGGAGTCAACCCAAAGTGGCCAATTTGACCTAGGACCAACATAGGCCTAAATTGGGCAAGGTGCCCTAACAAAGGGCAGTGGGCCTCTAATGTGCCCAACCAACCTTACCAGGTCTTTCTAGACCTAAAGTGAGGTCAATGGGTCACTAAGGACACATTGGGGTCAGCCCTAGAGGCCAAGTTGACTCAAGTCAACTCAAACCCCTAATCTGGTCAAGTACCCTTAATAAGGGTAGGTGACCTCCAAAGTGCAAGGTAACCCAACATAACCTTTCCTAGGCCTTATGGGAAGCCATGGGGTCACCAAGGACCCCTTGGGGTCAACCCAAATGGTCAAGTTGACCCAAGTCAACTCTAACCCCTAATTTGGTCAAAGTGCCCTAACTAAGGGTCAAGTGACCACCAAGGTGCCCAACCAACCTTACTCAGGGCTTCCTAAACCCAAAGTGAGGTCAATGGGTCACTAGGGACCCATTGGAGTCAAACCTAGTGGCTAAGTTGACCCAAGTCAACTCAAGCCCCAAAGTGGTCAAAGTGCCCTAACCAAGGGTCAAGTGACCTCCAAGGTGCCAAGTTACCCTACCCAACACTACATGGACCTTAGGGGAGGCCAATGGGTCACCAAGGACCCAATGGGGTCAACCCAAATGATCAAATTGACCTAAGTCAACCCTAGCCTAAGCCAAGTCAAACCTAGCCCAAAAGGGCTAACCCAAGCTCAAACCCATTTCCCCCACTTGGGCTAACCTCATTTTTATTATTAATATGATACTATGGGCTGCCAATAGGCTAGGGAGATGAGCAAATTCGTTCATGATGACTAGGAGAGAGAAAGCTCCATTTTGCCCTTTAATGGAGGAGAGATAAAGAGGGAGGAAGAAGTCATTCATGGCTTAGGGAGGCCAAGAGCCATCTTTGATGGCTGATTTCAACTCCCATGAAGAAGGGGAGGAGTTTCCAGCAGTTTCTTGGCCACCCCAAGCCAGATTCACCCCCCCCCCCCCACCACCTTGGTCGAACCATACCTTCAATGGACATTAATGGCCATTGATGTTTGGCCTCTCCCCTCCCCCCAACTCATGATTTAAACACCATCAGTGACATGAGAGGAACCCTTCCCACCATTTACCTGAGTAATTCGAGCCACTTGACTGCACTGTTGTAGAAATCCGGCCGGCGGCACCACCACTATGGCAAACCGAAGATCGACTCGACTCCAGACCACTAGAAAGGTCCTCCTCCACTCCTTCTCTCATGTATAGATCATAGCAATCTCTAGGTCCAAGGTTCAGGCTCAATTGAGCCCGATCGAATTCGGGATTTTCATGGAGTTTGGCCGAAATTTCTCTTGCTAGAACCGCCGGAATAGTGCTTTCCGGCGGCCAAGCCGCCGGCTGGCTACGGCCACCACCTCAACGGAGGTGGTGGTGGCGGTGGCCGGCCGGGGAGGTGGCCGGATCGCCGGAGGCAGTGGATGGAAGGAGATCCAGGCGGGACGAATCGCAGCCGTCAGCTGGAGCTAGAAGATGATAGGATTCCATCAATTACGCGACAAGATTCGTGCAGATGGATATATTAAACTATATGAGTTAATTTCATGGTTAATTCATTTCTGTCACACTAATTATAGTAAATGGTTTTAATTTATAAAAATACTTAGGGCCATCTGGTGGGAAATCTTTCAACATGAAAGTTGTAGCCCTATGTGATGCAGTGACCCAGAGCCGACCCGCTCTGTCGACCAGGCCTCGCACCTGGCCTAGCCAGAGGCCCACGTCTGGCGGCCCACTGCCGGGCCCACCAAGGAGTCACACCATGGCGTCCCTTTTATCAGGCCCGCGGGCCGTACACCCCAACCCATCTTCGGGCCCAACCACAGGCACACGATAGGTTGTTGAGGCCAGGTCTCGATCCACTGACCTCCTTGATAAAGAGATTTCAGGCAAGCTCTCATCAACCAACTGAGCCGCGGATCAGTTGGTTGATGAGAGCTTGCCTGAAAGCTCTTTATCAAGGAGGTCAGTGGATCGAGACCTGGCCTCAACAACCTATCATGTGCCTGTGGTTGGGCCCGAAGATGGGTTGGGGTGTACGGCCCGCGGGCCTGATAAAAGGGACGCCATGGTGTGACTCCTTGGTGGGCCCGACAGTGGGCCGCCAGACGTGGGCCTCTGGCTAGGCCAGGTGCGAGGCCTGGTCGACAGAGCGGGTCGGCTCTGGGTCACTGCATCAAAAAAGTGCACTTTTTTGATGCAGTAGCCCCGAGCCGCCCCTCTCAGTCGGCCCTACTCGGCCTAGCCAGAGGACCACGTTCTGGCGACCACTGCCGGGCTGCAGCCCAAGCACCCCACCCATGACCGCGCCTATTCTCAGCGCGGCGGGATGTTGAGGCGGGGTCTCGAACCCAGCCCCCTTGATAAAGAGCTTTCCTAACAGCTCTCATCACCAACTGAGCTGCAGCTCAGTTGGTGATGAGAGCTGTTAGGAAAGCTCTTTATCAAGGGGGCTGGGTTCGAGACCCCGCCTCAACATCCCGCCGCGCTGAGAATAGGCGCGGTCATGGGTGGGGTGCTTGGGCTGCAGCCCGGCAGTGGTCGCCAGAACGTGGTCCTCTGGCTAGGCCGAGTAGGGCCGACTGAGAGGGGCGGCTCGGGGCTACTGCATCACTATGGGTCTAATTTAATCCAAAATTGATTTGGACCAATTTGGGCCTCTGGTTTGACCAGGGTAGCCCTTTTGGTGGGACCTACACCTAGGGCAAGACAGACATTCAATTGAGTACCCACACTTCATCCTTGGTACAAATTAATTGAAATTTTGGCAGGTAGTCCCCTAGCTATTCTTAGGGCATGCACAAAATTCAGAATTTTTAGAGACACTTTGCCTAAAGTTTTTTACTTTTATTTAATAATGCTAGGGTATTTTAATTAAGTGGTCTAATGACCTCCAAACCCTCCCAAATTTTGGTGAGTGGTCTCTGTACAAACGTTCAACTCATTTATATAGGTTTTGGTTAGGGAATCACCAAACCCTAGTTTGGCCTTAAGGAGGTATTTTTGACTAAAAGTGCACCATGGGCTTAGGGTGGCCACCTCCCCTCAACAGAGGCTGAGGTTTTGTACACTGACTTAGTATGCCCAATTTCACCCTCTAAAAGAAAATGGGATGATTTAGGCTTGATTTACCCTAGGGTTCAACCTCAAACCCTAAGGAAGGACATTTGAGGGTTGTGAAGGAAATGGGGGCTAATGCCTTTGCATGGCCTTGAAAACTCAGTAGAATTGAAGGTAGAGTAACCTAAGTTCACTGGAAGGAATCTTAGAAGATTTGGAGGAAGGTAGCCACCTCAAAACTCTAACCCTATTTTTAAGGTAGAAGCACAATATTGTAAATTCAGCCACTAAACCTTATCCAAAGCTTGTGAAACTTGGGTAGAGTAAGTTTTAGACCATCTAGATCCGCTAGTAATGTTATTAGAATTTTATGGATTATATTTCTGGCACTTTATTTGTTAATTACCAAAAGGCCCAAAATGGTGTTTTAATTAATTTTATTATTCTGGTCATTTGAATCTGATGAGACTTGGTCAGAAGATAATCTAGGTCTAAGTGAATATCCCTGAATTTTGTTACAATTTTTAATTGAATATATTTGATACTTCCTTCACTAATTTCAAAAAGGGGCTTTTGTGGTATAAAATTATTTATAGGTGATATAACTGTTGAAAAATCATGAGACTTAGGTACTGTTGAATTAAGGCCAAATATATTTGTAGGAATTTATTCATAATTTTTAGAGGGATGTTTACAGTACTTCCTTTACAAGTCCATAATATTGAGATTTTGATAATTAATTTATTCAGAGAATAATTCTTGCTGAAAAATTATGAAACTTGGTCAATGCTACTTTTAAGGTTTTATCTGCATAGTATAATTATTTTATAATTTTTGGATGGATATTTCCTATACTTGGTTCATAAACAGCGGAAGATAGTAAATATTGCAAAAATAATTTTAGTGTCCTTTTGATGATGGAAAAATTGTGATACTATGAATTTACCATATTGAGATAACCTAATATCTGTCATAATTTTGTTAGGCATCTTGCATGTGTGCTTAGGGTAGTTCATGTTCAAACTGGTAGCCTTTGGAAGTTTTAAGGAAATTAATTAAATATCAGATAAGTTAGGAAAATTATTATTTCCTGGATTTAGTCTATTCGTGTCATGATAAGTCTCCAGTAAATAAGGTAGGCCATTTGGATGAGAATTTGGATTATCTCCTATCCGGAACGACATATAGCCTAGGATGATCTGCATGGGGGAATTGCAATAAGTCACGTTGGGACATGGTGTAGGAGTTAGTCCTTTTTGATAGAGGTGGGTGAGTTCACCATAGAAGGATGGGAAGAGTGGTGAGAAATTGGTTTGGCTAGAGTTTAGAGGCGCTCGGGTTCGACGAAAAATCGTCCTTCCCGAGGTGAGGTAGAGTCAAATCAACCTAAGAATTAGCCTATCGTAATATAAGAAGGTAATGGGTAAAGGAATCAACCAATAATAATAAGTACCTTGCGAAAGGGAACACTGGGCGTAATCCCAACATAGTTCTCAGTTCCCCTTGAGAGCCCTTTACAGGGAATACCGGGGGCAGTCCTGGGTTAACGTAAAATGTATTAACAAGCTGAAAAGAGTAACTTAGTAATTAGGGTTGCACATTTCACAAACACTGATAGCACTGGAAGATAGTTGGGAGCTTCAGCTTAGATGGTTAAGAGACGGACGTTTGGGGTCCAGGGAGCTTTGGCTCGATTGTTTGAGACGGACATTTCTAGTCCGGGGAGCTTCAGCTCGGATTTTGTATACGTTAAATATGCATGTGCATAAAAGGAAAGAAAATTAAGGTGGTGGGTCTTCGTTATTGGAGGGTCGATGCACCGACGTCAATACGCTGAATTGGCAAGTGTGGCTAGCACTTCGCCAACAGAAGTCCGGTGCGCCAGCCGGCAAGAGTACGCAGGAGTCCGCTTAGTGCACCAAGCGTTGAGGCGTACGATAGGTCTGACCGGTAGTGCTTTGCTGGTTTAGAGGTGAGCGAGGCCCAACCCACCGCTTCCGTCTGCCACTACGGAGGTATCCTGGGAGGTTACGTGTAACACCTCCCTTGTAGTGGACGTATAATATGGGTCCGGCCGGGGCCCCACAGCATACGAACGCCACAACTTTAGTATTATAAGTTGATATGACTACCCAAACTCACAACACTTGCACAACACAACGGAAACACAACAGGACTAGAAGTTATCCACCACTAAAGAGTAAGACAAATGGCCTTAAGGCCTTACAACAAGTGTCCAAAAAGAAATAGTACATCAAACATGAATGTGCTCAGCACTCCTAGTCTACCTCGGCATGCAAGCCGAACAAAATAGTCTCAAACAAACATCATCATAACTGTAGTGCTACAAAAAGGGAAAAACACTTCATGGGGCTTAGGCCTTTCTGGCCGACGTGCTAGCTTCTGCATGCGATCCTTGCCCTGTAAAAATCATTAGTAACGTGGGTCAGCAAAGGCTGACCTCAAACTGTGTAACAACACATCTCCTCCCGGCCGCCCCTAACGGACCCCGGGGAACCCTCCAACCTGCAAGTCAGCACTTCGTATGCAATATAATCATCTATAAATAGAAAAGCATTAAAACAGGCTTGTATGTCTCAATCATCAAACACGTTCTCTACTGGTTGAGCATGTAATAAAAGGGCCTACTATGCAACATGTATGCAACACTCGGGCTTCGCCCAAGGCACCCTACTGCGTATGCAACTAGCACAACATCACAACATTTGGGTACTCACATTTCCCCATTGGCATAAAGCCGCAAACAATGAGGGAGACACAACTCCCTCAAACGGCGCACAGGCCGCCACATGGAATTCTTGCCAAGGCCCCACCCGCTTGTGGGCTTAGCCACGGGCTTGCCTGCAAACTCTGACGTCTCATGTCAGGATTCCAACAAACACAGACCGACCGATTCTAAGAAGCCTTGCTGGACCCCACCCGCTCATGGCCTCTTTGTCCGGGCTTGCCCCAAGCTTGGCATTCTCGTCAGTCTCACAGAAGGGGACTAGTCTCGCCGGGACACTCTCCACACATGACGCACATGTCACGGGATAGCCAGCCGACCACAGAGACATAGCCACGCCTTGGCACAACACAAACCAAGACCAAATACATCAAAATCCCTCATTGCACTGCAGCGTTCCCACGCACCAAGGAAACCATCTCCAACTCGTGCGGAGCTAACCTTGTCCCTTAAGGAAACCATCTACCGCCACGAGCAGCTAACCTTGTCCGGGTCCGACTACACGTACCTTTGCAAATAAACGGGACAGTCACCACCACAACACAAACGACATCTTGCCGCAACAAAAAATCTCTACGAATCCCTAAGTTCGTATGCAACATCACCGAGTCGGACTAACGGTCGCGACTACGGCTTCACCCACCATGCCTAATCCACTAGCGAAGCGGATCTCTAATGCAAAAATATGCCGGGGACGGACTCAATCAACCCGGAAGTTCCTCTTGAAACTTGGCAAACCAAAACCCCTCTCATTTGAGAGTTCGGTGCCCAAAAAATTAGGGAGAAAGAAAACTAAATGATGCTAATACGTGCATCCTAAGGACCGAGAGGAGAGATGTCGTTACCTTCCGACTCCTCTTCCTTGCCATGGCAAAATAGCCGGATGGAAATCTTCGCAACGCTCCAAGCTTCACGGATCCGGACTCGGCTCGCGATTTGGAGCTCCGAAACCCTTCCTACAGCCCAAGACCTTCTTCTTCTTCCTCCTTGCTCTAGTTTTTCTCAAGAACTTAGAAAGAGAAGACTTGGAAAACAAATGAGGTTTTCCAACCCTAGAATCGGACTTAACTTCCCAAGAACAGTCCTGAGCCGTCAGATCCCAAAATCTGGGAAAGAATGGCCACGATTCGCCTGGAAAATAAAAGACCTGGGCCGAACACGGCCTGGCACACACCCGTGTCCAGGGCCGTGTACCTCATTCGTCGTCTCAAATCGACGCGCCTGGAACCGCACACGGGCATCCGACACGCCCGTGTTCAACCCGACACGCCCGTGTCCCCAGTGACACGGCCGTGTGGTCGGCCGTGTGCCTCCAACAACACGGCCCCGAAACCAACCCGAGAGATGACACGGCCTGGGACACGCCCGTGTCCCAAGCCGTGTGCCAAGTCTCGACACCCGTCGACAGGCTTTGTGTCAACACCGCGGAAAAACGTCGAGCGAAGATCGTCGACCAAGCGGGACACGCCCTGTGACACGCCCGTGTCACAGGCCGTGTGCCCCAGTCTCGACACTTTGTCGAGCGCATGTGTCAACACTTGGGCCGAGTGTCGACACGGCCTCGACACGCCCTGCGACACGCCCGTGTCGCAGGCCGTGTGCCCCACTCTCGACACTTTGTCGAGCGAAAGTGTCGACACTTGGGCCGAGTGTCGACACGGCCTCGACACGCCCTGCGACACGCCCGTGTCGCAGGCCGTGTGCCCCACTCTCGACACTTTGTCGAGCGAAAGTGTCGACACTTGGGCCGAGTGTCGACACGGCCTCGACACGCCCTGTGACACGCCCGTGTCGCAGGCCGTGTGCCCCCTGCCAGAAACCCAAAAATGTTCAGAACTGCAGACTGAACCTCTTGCAAAAACTGGGGTGTTACAGCTCTCCCCCACTTAACAGAATTTCGTCCCGAAATTTCAAAACAAAAGGGTACAAAACTTAAATTGTACCTGACATGAAGAGTTCTGGATAATCTTCTAGCATGGCCTGTTCTCGTTCCCAGGAGAACTCCTCACGACCGCAGTTGTCCCATCGAACTTTCACGAGTTTGACTTCTTTATTCCGCAACTGCCGAGTCTCTGAATCCTCTATAGCAATTGGGAGGACTCGCGTCCTCAAGTCTTCCTCAATCGGCACCGATGCCGGCTCTATCACCACGCTAGCCTCCACCAAGGCTTTCCTCAAAGCGGAGACGTGGAAGACGTCATGTAACCCACTCAAGTCTGCGGACAATGCCAACCGATATGCTGCTTCTCCTACCCGCTCAACAATTTCAAAAGGCCCCAAAAACCTTGGACTCAACTTCTTGAGTCGGCGAATCCGTGAGACGCCTTTGAACGGCTTGACCTTTAGATAAACCCAATCACCAACTGTAAATTCCAACTTCCGGTGACGAGCATTAAAATATTTTGCTTGCCTGTCTTGCGCCACCTTCATACGCTCTTGGATGGTCCGTACCCACTCACAAGCGTCAACTACCGCACCCTTTCCCAAAAGTTTGGTGTCTCCCGCCTCTGCCCATGACATTGGCGTTCGACACCGCCTCCCATACAAAGCTTCGTATGGCACCATCTTTATACTAGCTTGAAAACTGTTGTTGTACGCAAATTCTACCATGAAGAGGTGATCCTCCCACCTCTTGCCAAAATCAAGAACGCACATCCTCAACATGTCCTCCATAGTACGGTTCGTTCTCTCCGTTTGCCCATCCGTTTGAGGATGGAACGCCGTACTAAACTTTAGCTTCGTGCCCAAGCTCTTCTGAACCAATCTCCAGTCCTTGGACGTAAATCGTCCATCTCGATCACTGACTATGCTCTTAGGAACTCCGTGCAGTCGCACAATATTGCGAACATACAACTCCACCAGCTTCTCCACGCTGTACTCTTTCCGATTTGGGATAAAGTGAGCCACCTTGGTTAGGCGATCCACGATCACCCAAATAGCATCATTACCATGCTGCGATCTAGGCAAACCATGCACAAAGTCCATGGAGATGTCCTCAAATTTCCATTCAGGAATTGGAAGGGGCTTCAGGAACCCACCCGGTTTCTGACATTCAGCCTTCACCAAGGCACATGTTTGGCAACGACTCACATACAATGCTACATCTCGCTTCAACCCCGGCCACCAAAAGGATTTCTTCATATCCAAGTACATCTTTGTACTGCCCGGGTGAATGGAGTACTTTGAGAAGTGAGCCTCAAACATCAACTCCTCACGGAAATTGCCAAACTGCGGTACACAAACCCTTCCATCCTTTCTCAAGATTCCCCCATTCATCTCCCAGGCGCTACTCTCGCCCTTTTGAGCCTCCAACACAAAAGGTTGAAACTCCACATCCAATCGAGTCGCTACCCGAATACGATCGGACAAGTCGCTTTGCACTTCAATCCAGTTCAACCGAGCCACGCTAGACTCGCCTCTTGCAACACATTCCAACCCAAGGGACTCCCATTCCCGAACCAACCGCTCATCATGAGCTTCGATCCAATTTCCTTGCCCCGAGTACTTTCTACTCAACGCATCCGCCACCACATTGGCCTTACCCGGCGTATACTGAATCGCCACTTCGTAGTCTCCAAGGAATTCAACCCATCTGCGTTGCCGCATGTTCAAGTCCTTCTGATCCAAGAGATACTTCAGGCTTTTATGGTCCGTGAAGATCTCCACCCTTGCGCCATACACATAGTGTCGCCATATTTTCAACGCGAAGATTACCGCCGCCAACTCCAAGTCATGGACGGGGTAATTCCTCTCATGAGGTTTCAGCTGTCGAGACCCAAAAGCTATTACCTTGCCATGTTGCACCAACACGCAACCCAAACCGCATCCCGATGCGTCACTGAAAATCTGAAATCCATCGGTCCCTTGCGGTAAACTCGGGATCGGAGCCATCATAAGCCTCTCCTTCAGTGCCTCGAATGCTTGACTACACTCTTGGGTCCACACAAACTTATGGTCTTTACGAGTGAGTGAGGTGAGGGGTAGAGCTAACTTCGAGAAATTCTCCACGAATCTCCTATAGTACCCGGCTAGTCCAAGAAAACTTCGGACTTCCGCCACGGTCCTCAACACCGGCCAGTCTCTGATGGCCTCCACTTTCGCCGGATCCACTGCCACCCCATCACCACTAATCACGTGGCCCAAAAATGCCACCTTCTCCAGCCAGAACTCGCATTTGGAGAATTTTGCATACAACTCATTCTCCCTCAACACTTGCAAAACTATTCTCAAGTGGGTCTCATGCTCCACTTGCGATTTGGAATACACCAAAATGTCATCAATGAAGGCAACCACAAACGAATCCAAGTATTCCCGAAATACCCGATTCATAAGGTCCATGAACACCGATGGTGCGTTCGTCAACCCGAACGGCATCACCGTAAACTCAAAGTGTCCATACCTTGTACCAAAGGCAGTCTTGGGTATGTCCTCGTCCCGAATTCGCAGCTGATAGTAGCCTGACTTCAAGTCCAACTTCAAATATACCACTGACCCCACCAATTGGTCGAACAAATCATCTATCCGAGGGATCGGATACTTATTCTTGACAGGAGCATGCTACCGTCTATGCACAGGAGCATGCTACCGTCTTTCTTCTTTACAAACAACACCGGTGCGCTCCACGGTGAGGAACTGGGCCTAATATACCCCTACTCCAACAGTTCCTGTAACTGTACCTTAAGTTCCGCCAACTCCTTTGGTGTCATCCTAAAAGGAGGGCGCGACACCGGTCTAGCCTCCGGCACTAACTCGATCGAAAAGTCGATCTCCCGCCGAGGAGGCGCTCCAGGAAGTTCATCCGGAAACACATCTCTGAACTCTGCCACCACAGACACTTCCTCAAAAGATAGCTGGGAGAGACGAACCTCCAACAACGCTACCAGCGCCACACCTCCCTGGTTAACCGCCCGCATCATTTGCATGGTCGTAATTAGGGAATGGGCTACTCCACAAAGGCCCACAAATTTGACTTCTGATTGCCCCTTACTCTTTAGGGTCACTACCTTCGACAAACAATCAATGCTGGCGCGCTGCTCTGCAAGCCAGTCCATGCCCAAAATGACATCGAACTCTACTAACGGCAACACTGCCGCTTCCAAAACGAAGTCAACTCCATCTAGCTCCCAACAGATGCGCCCTTAGCCCCGGTGGTCATAGATGACCCATTGGGCATGCACACTTTCAGTTCCGCGTCCGTCGAGAAGGACTCGACTCCTACCCTTTGGACGAAGCTCTCCGCAAGAAAGGAGTGCGATGCTCCCGTATCGAACAATACCCTAGCGGGGTATCCAGAAACTAACACGAAGCCTACAACAAGACAACACACGGAAAGGGGGTCTAAAAGTATGAAGCACAAATGCAAACTTAAATTTTCTTCATACCTGTCACCACATCGGTTTGGCGGATCGCTTCTTGCTGTCCAAGGTTGTAAGCCCTTGGTTGCACCGGTTGGAACCGAGAAGCGCTCGACTCCGCCATCTTTCCTTTCTCCGCAGCACTGGGGCCCGAGCGCACAGACTGCTCCTGCTTTGACTCTTGCCCCGCTCCCCCTTGCTGACAAGCACGGGCTATGTGCCCAACCTTCCCGCAGTTGTAACACGTCGGCGGTCCCCTAGAGTGAGAAGCCCCAGGCGTCCAAGTGCTCCTCTCACCCGACCTGGAAGGGTGAGGCTTCCTCCTCCACCTGCTCCCATCAGACTTTACATGAGATTGGGAGGGCTTCCCTTCCCCATGCTTGGGAGTAAAACCCTTTCGACGCTGGGTTCGCTCCAGATCACTCTCCAAACTCCTGGCGGCTTCAACTAGCTCATTAAATCCCGCCCTCTTCATGGAGATGAGAGGCTGTCTCAGATTCTCCCTCAAACCTTGGTAGAAGAGGTTATCCCTCTCTACATCATCCGCCATTGTCGTTCCCGCATAACGACCCAAACGGGTGAACTCTTGCACGTACTCATCCACTGTCTTGTCTCGCTGTATTAGATGCAGAAACTGCCTCTGCAGGGCCAACCGTGTTGAAACTGGAATATACCTCTTAAGAAAAGCGTCCCTAAACTCTTCCACTGACGGGGTGCGCCCCGGGAACAGGCGGCCGCAATGGCTCACCCACCACAATTTGGCGTCTCCTTCCAACATGAACACCGCATACTCGGATTTCTTCTCCTCTGGCGTCTCTGCCGCCCTTAACAATTCTTGAATACGAACCCACCAATCCTCCGCGTCCGTTGGCGTTCCTACACCCTTGAAAGACGGGGGATGGAAACTCAGGAAATACTTCATGTGTCGGTCTCCATGCCCTACCACCACCCTTTCTGCCAAAGGCTCCACTCGCCTGGCTTCTCCGCCTGGCGCGGCCGTCGCCGTGTCCGGTGTAGCAGGGGTTGCTACCTGGGCTGCAGCCGCCGCTTGCGCCGCCACCATCGCTTCTGCAAGCATACGGCAGAAGTCAGTCGGGTTTACACCCGTGCCCAGAAGGCCTGGAGCAGTTGCACTGCTCGCCGAGAGATCATCCCTTGCTCTTGAAGTGCCCGCCTCGTTGCTTGCACTCTTCAGGAAAACAAGAAATAAGGGATTAGTCTCCAATCTCAAGACTAGAACATAAGGACACTCACGGTCCCGCATTACTCTTTTGTGGATAACTTCTCTACGCACTGACCTTGAATCTAACCTCCCTCTAATACCAAATTGTAACACCTCCCTTGTAGTGGACGTATAGTATGGGTCCGGTCGGGGCCCCACAACATACGAACGCCACAACTTTAGTATTATAAGTTGATATGACTACCCAAACTCACAACACTTGCACAACACAGCGGAAACACAACAGGACTAGAAGTTATCCACCACTAAAGAGTAAGACAAATGGCCTTAAGGCCTTACAACAAGTGTCTAAAAAGAAATAGTACATCAAACATGAATGTGCTCAGCACTCCTAGTCTACCTCGGCATGCAAGCCGGACAAAATAGTCTCAAACAAACATCATCATAACTGTAGTGCTACAAAAAGGGAAAAACACTTCATGGGGCTTAGGCCTTTCTGGCCGGCGTGCTAGCTTTTGCATGCGATCCTTGCCCTGTAAAAATCATTAGTAACGTGGGTCAGCAAAGGCTGACCTCAAACTGTGTAACAACACATCTCCTCCCGGCCGCCCCTAACGGACCCCGGGGAACCCTCCAACCTGCAAGTCAGCACTTCGTATGCAATATAATCATCTATAAATAGAAAAGCATTAAAACAGGCTTGGATGTCTCAATCATCAAACACGTTCTCTACTGGTTGAGCATGTAATAAAAGGGCCTACTATGCAACATGTATGCAACACTCGGGCTTCGCCCAAGGCACCCTACTGCGTATGCAACTAGCACAACATCACAACATTTGGGTACTCACATTTCCCCATTGGCATAAAGCCGCAAACAATGAGGGAGACACAACTCCCTCAAACGGCGCACAGGCCGCCACATGGAATTCTTGCCAAGGCCCCACCCGCTCGTGGGCTTAGCCCCGGGCTTGCCTGCAAACTCTGACGTCTCATGTCAGGATTCCAACAAACACAGACCGACCGATTCTAAGAAGCCTTGCTGGACCCCACCCGCTCATGGCCTCTTTGCCCGGGCTTGCCCCAAGCTTGGCATTCTCATCAGTCTCACAGAAGGGGACTAGTCTCGCCGGGACACTCTCCACACATGACGCACATGTCACGGGATAGCCAGCCGACCACAGAGACATAGCCACGCCTTGGCACAACACAAACCAAGACCAAATACATCAAAATCCCTCATTGCACTGCAGCGTTCCCGCGCACCAAGGAAACCATCTCCAACTCGTGCGGAGCTAACCTTGTCCCTCAAGGAAACCATCTACCGCCACGAGGAGCTAACCTTGTCCGGGTCCGACTACACGTACCTTTGCAAATAAACGGGACAGTCACCACCACAACACAAACGACATCTTGCCGCAACGGAAAATCTCTACGAATCCCTAAGTTCGTATGCAACATCACCGAGTCGGACTAACGGTCGCGACTACGGCTTCACCCACCATGCCTAATCCACTAGCGAAGCGGATCTCTAATGCAAAAATATGTCGGGGACGGACTCAATCAACCCGGAAGTTCCTCTTGAAACTTGGCAAACCAAAACCCCTCTCATTTTAGAGTTCGGTGCCCAAAAAATTAGGGAGAAAGAAAACTAAATGATGCTAATACGTGCATCCTAAGGACCGAGAGGAGAGATGTCGTTACCTTCCGACTCCTCTTCCTTGCCATGGCAAAATAGCCGGATGGAAATCTTCGCAACGCTCCAAGCTTCACGGATCCGGACTCGGCTCGCGATTTGGAGCTCTGAAACCCTTCCTACAGCCCAAGACCTTCTTCTTCTTCCTCCTTGCTCTAGTTTTTCTCAAGAACTTAGAAAGAGAAGACTTGGAAAACAAATGAGGGTTTCCAACCCTAGAATCGGACTTAACTTCCCAAGAACAGTCCTGAGCCGTCAGATCCCAAAATCTGGGAAAGAATGGCCACGATTCGCCTGGAAAATAAAAGACCTGGGCCGAACACGGCCTGGCACACGCCCGTGTCCAGGGCCGTATGCCTCATTCGCCGTCTCAAATCGACGCGCCTGGAACCGCACACGGGCATCCGACACGCCTGTGTTCAACCTGACACGCCCGTGTCCCCAGTGACACGGCCGTGTGGCCGGCCGTGTGCCTCCAATAACACGGCCCCGAAACCAACCCGAGAGATGACACGGCCTGGGACACGCCCGTGTCCCAAGCCGTGTGCCAAGTCTCGACACCCGTCGACAGGCTTTGTGTCGACACCGCGGAAAAACGTCGAGCGAAGATCGTCGACCAAGCGGGACACGCCCTGTGACACGCCCGTGTCACAGGCCGTGTGCCCCAGTCTCGACACTTTGTCGAGCGCATGTGTCGACACTTGGGCCGAGTGTCGACACGGCCTCAACATGCCCTGCGACACGCCCGTGTCGCAGGCCGTGTGCCCCACTCTCGACACTTTGTCGAGCGAAAGTGTCGACACTTGGGCCGAGTGTCGACACGGCCTCGACACGCCCTGCGACACGCCCGTGTCGCAGGCCGTGTGCCCCACTCTCGACACTTTGTCGAGCGAAAGTGTCGACACTTGGGCCGAGTGTCGACACGGCCTCGACACGCCCTGTGACACGCCCGTGTCACAGGCCGTGTGCCCCCTGCCAGAAACCCAAAAATGTTCAGAACTGTAGACTGAACCTCTTGCAAAAACTGGGGTGTTACATTACGGCTCCAGAAAGGGGGAACTAAAGGTCTGTGTGCACAGAGTCGGGTGTGTGTGTTGCACTTACATGATCCATCATACCCACTTGCATGTCATAGCATAATAGATTCATTTAACCCTGACACCTAAAGTATAAGTGGAATGGGACGCTTATACTTTAGGCCCTGCAAAATGACCACTTGGTCTATAAGCTTGTGTGGGCAAGTTTATAAATTAAGGTCAATTTTGATATATATTTACTGCTGTTTGATAACCGATACCCCAACGTATAAATTGGTATGGGACTTTTTTTACGATGGGAGCCTTGCAGAAGACCCCTTGGCTTATGTGTTCTCACATAAATGAAGGTTACTTTTCATGTTTCAGCTTATTGTCCATACATATTATAGTATTGCTAGTATAGATCCGCTGCCATCTGTTTTTGATTATTCTCCACCTTCAAGTCCTCCCCTTTCTTCCTCTCCGTTCGGTGCCTAGGAGCATGGGGGAAGGGGTGGGGGATGATTGGACTTAGTCTTTTAGACTAACGGTTTTTGAACCGCATCATTTTAGGGAATCATGGAGCCCAGCATGGAGGAGCAGCCCCAGAGACTGGTGCGCATGGAGATGGGGCAGTCTAGATCCAGAGTTCATACAGCCGGGACCGTGAGTCTCGACCTTGAGTAGATATTTAGCATTTGCTTCCGCATGAGTGATTTGTAGTGAGGACATGATGTACCGGGCATAAGCCCGTATTTTTCTACTCTGATGTGTTTTTTTGTGGACACTCCCTTCGTGGAGATTATCTTTATGATATGTGATTATCTATGAACTGCTAGTTTGCATTTACTTTATTGTGCTACTTTTATGTGATCGAATTGGCCGGCAGAATCGGTGCTTTGTGGTGATGACACTTCAGGGCGTGAAGGAGTCACCGCAAAATGGCGGTTCTGGGCCTAAGACCCCGGTGTTGAAAAAGAAGAAAAGAAAAGGGGGTCTTATAAAAGATCACCTTCTCGGCAGCAGACATGCCGGACTATGAAGATCTGTTTTGTGACGCCCTGGTGATCTAGACGGCAGTGGAGAATTTCATGGTCTCGAGGATACTGGTGGACAACGGGGGCTCAGTAAATGTTTTCTTCAATAAGGCCTTTGATGAGATGAGGGCTGAGGGGAAAAGGATCTTGGCTTCGGATAGACCGTTATTCGGATTCTCTGGAGAGAGGAAGGAAGTGGAAGGAGGAGTAGGGCTGCATGTGAAGTTGGGAGGCATGTCACGGAACTGTAGGTTCGTGATAGTGGACGCTCCGAGCAGTTACAACGCCATCTTTGGGCATCCCCTCATCAGCGCCTTTCGATGCATCCGCTCCTCTTTCCACCAATGTCTTAAGTTCAATAATGGAGGGGTGTAGGTTAGGATCAGGGGGGATCCGAAGGTGGCGGGGCAATGTTATGTGACGGCGGTCAACACCGTGTCCTGGATGGCCGAGGCAGAAGAGCTAGAGAGGGAGATGGTGGAGCATGAGGAGGACGTCGAGGAAGAGGGGATGAGCCTAGAGGAGGCGAGGAAGGAGACTGCGAAGTAGTAGGAGAAAGCTGAGAGAGGCCCAGAGGGGCGTGGAGCCTGAGCAGCAGCAGGAGAGCCCGGAGGGGGCGATGGAGGTAGAAGAGCAAGTAGCATGAGGAGTGGAGAGGGAGGCCCAGAGGGGCGTGGAAGTCGAGCAGCAACAGGAGGGGCCGGAGGAGGCGATGGAGATTGAGGAGGTAGGAAGGGAGGAGTTGGAGCTGGAGGAAGAAGCAAGGGTCGGCTGGGAGCAGTCGCGGCTGGAGCCGGCCGAGGAAGTGGTGGAGATGGAGATCTTCACCAGCGCAGGGCAGGAGCAGAGGGTGCGGGTCAACGGAGGCTTGAGTCCCGAGGACCGGGAGCGAGTGCGGGCCTGCATTCAAAGCAACATCGACATCTTCTCTTGGAGCGCGGCAGACATGCCGGGCATCAACGCGGGTGTGGCCTGCCACCGCCTGGACCCCCGCACCCGTCCCATATGCCAAACGATGAGAGCCATCGCCACCAAGCTGGAGGAACCCATCCACGAAGAGGTCAGGAAGCTCTTGGAGGCCGGCTTCATCTCAGAGATCCAGTATCCAGGCTGGATCTCCAATGTGTTAATGGTTAAGAAGGGGGTGGGAAATGGCGAATGTGTATTGATTTCTCTTTGTTAAATAAATCATGCCCTAAGGATTGCTACCCCCTGCCTCGGATCGACGCGCTAGTTGATTCAGCCGTCGGTTTTTATATTATGAGCTTTTTGGATGCTTTTTCAGGTTATCACCAGATCCGGATGCACCCTCCCGATGTCAAGGATGTTTCCTTCATCACGAGTGATTGATGCTTCAATTATAAAATAATGCCCTTTGGGTTGAAGAACGCAAGGGCTACATACCAACGCATGATGGATCGGGTCTTCTGAGATCAAAGGGGGAGAAACTTGGAGGTCGATGTCGACGACCTGATGATCAAGAGCAAGTGTGTGGATTCGCACCTGAAGGATCTAGAAGAGACGTTCGCCACCCTGCGGAGGTTCAATATGAGGCTGAACCCCTTGAAGTGTGTCTTCGGGGCCAGCCGCGGGAAGTTCCTCGGGCATCTCTTGACTCCGGCAGGGGTGGATCCTAACCCGGACAAGGTAAAGGTCATCCTAGATTTGGAATCACCTCGCGATGCCAAGGAGGTCCAGCGCTTGACAGGCAAACTGGCTGGGCTGAGCAGGTTCCTCTCCAGATCAGGAGACAAGTGTTCTTCATTCTTCAAGGTGTTGCGAGGGAACCAAAGGTTTGAGTGGACTGCCGAGTGCGAAGAAGCCTTCCAAGGGCTAAAGAGACATCTCTCTCAGGCTCCTCTGCTTCAGAGCCCAAAAGAAGGGGAGGACCTAACCTTGTACCTTGGAGTAGGATCTGAGGCGGTGAGCTCCGTTCTAGTAAGGGAAGAGGGAAAGAAGCAACTGCCCATCTACTACGCCAGCCGGATCTTGAAGAAGGTAGAGCTCCGCTACCCCATCCTTGAAAAGTTGGTTTACGCTTTGGTCGTCTCTACAAGGAAACTCCGGCCTTATTTTCAAGCACACTCGATTAGGGTGGTGACCGACCATCCTCTTCGCAAGATCTTTGAAGGGGTAGAGCACTCGGGAAGACTTTCCAAGTGGTCCATTGAACTAAGCGAGTTCGACATCTCTTTCGTTCCGAGACTCTCCATTAAGGCGCAAGCAGTGGCAGACTTTCTGGCGGATTATGTTGTCGAAGTCGAGGACGGAGAGCAGCAGCCACAGGAAGCGTGGAAGATGATGGTTGATAGGGCCTCGGGAAAACATTCCCTCGGGGGAGGAGTGGTGCTGATAAGCCCATAGGGAGTCACGATAGAGCAGGTGGTGGCTTACCACTTTCCGGTGACCAACAACCAAGCAGAGTATGAGGTCGTGATCGCCGGCCTTCGTTTGGCAAAGGAGCTTGAGATCCAGGATGTGGAGGCCTTCACTGACTCAATGGTAGTAGCGTCGTAGATCTGAGGAGAGTTTAAAGCTCTGGAACCTACCCTCATAAAATACCTATCCAAGGTAAGGGCGATCATCGGTGGGTTCTAGTCATTCTCAATCCAGCATGTCCCCAGGGAGGAGAGCGCGGCCGCCGATCGATTGGCAAAGTTTGGACCTCGGGGAGGAGGGACCCTTACTGAACTTTTTCGGCCAGCCATTGAGGAAGGGGTGTTGATGGAGCTAGGTCGGCGATCCTCGTGGGTGGACCCGTTGGTAACCTTCCTGACCACAGGCAGGCTGACAGAGGAGGTTAAGGATGCAAAGAGCTTCAGGCGTAAGGCAGCTCATTACCTGATGATAGAAGGGGGGTTGCATCGTAAGATGTTGTCAGGGCTCCTGGCAAGATGTGTAACCAAAGAAGAGATCCCAAGGATCTTGGGAGAGGTGCACTCGGGCGAGTGCGGCAGTCATTCTGGAGGTAGGATGTTGGAGGCAAGGGTGGTCAGGCAGGGGTACTTCTGGCCCACCCTAAGGAAGGATACCGCAGAGTTTGCAAGGAGGTGTCAAAAGTGCCAGCTCTGCGCCCCCCTCCAGCTCTTGGCAGCTCAAAGGCTCCGAAGCATCGCAGCACCATGGCCGTTCGCTATCTTCGGGATGGATTTAGTTGGGACTTTTCCTCCGGCTAGTGGGCAGAGGAGGTTCCTCTTGGTCATGGTCGATTACTTCTCAAAGTGGCTGGATGTTAAGGCCTTGGCCAAGGTCTCTTCGCAAGTTATAAGGAACTTCGTCTGGGGGGAGATCATATGCAGACACGGGCTGCCTCAAGCGATAGTGACAGATAACGGTCCCCAGTTTGTCAATGAAGAGTTCATCAGCTTCTGTGTACAACTGGGGATAGACCTCAAATTTGCCTCTATCCACCACCCCCGGAGCAACGGCCAGGTAGAAGCGGCAAACAAGATTATTATGAACCTGCTCAAACGAAAGTGGAAAACTTAAGGGGAAATTGGGTGGAGCAGCTCCCCTCGGTCCTGTGGCCCTTGCGAATGACCCGGAACATGGCCACCGGTGAGACCCCCTTCAAGCTTTCTCATGGGTGTGAGGCGGTCCTACCAGTGGAGTTCGAGGTTCGGTCCCCACGGGTCTCAGCTGCAGGAAAAGGAGACGAGATGTGGAGGTTGGAGAATGAGGAGGGGTTACGCCTCTCGCTAGACATGGCAGAAGAGCTACGGGACGTGGCGGCCATCAGGCAAGAAGAGATCAAGCGGCGAATGGCCAGGTATTTCAATAAGAATGTCAGGGTCAAGCAGTTTGCCGAAGGAGATCTGGTGCTGAGAAAGGTCAATGCGGCAGGAAGGTCGGCTCCCGTGGGCAAGCTCAACCCAAACTGGAAAGGACCTTACATAGTGAAGGAAGTCCTTGGAACGGGAGGTTACTACCTCCAGGATGTGGAGGGCAGGGCCTTAAGCCACACCTGGAGCGGCGATGACCTAAAACGCTTCTACCCATGAAATGAGTAGGATGTAATTATGTATTCAAAATCAAGCTTGTTATACTACATCAATTGACTCGTTTTTTCATCTTGCCTATTGCGAAATATTTATGATAGGATGTAATTATGTGTTTTGCAACACCCCGAGCTCGGCTCGGCCCTAGGTAGACCTGTTGCGCATGCTCTCATCTAGCTAGCAGGTCTGAAGGCTCTCCTGTGGGGGATAGGTTCGGTTTGAGGAAACTTCATCGGCACCCCGAGCTCGGCTCGGCCCCAGGTAGACCCACTGCGCAGGCTCTCATCTAGCTGACAGGTCTGAAGTCTCGCCTGTGGGGGATAGGTTTGGTTTGAGGAAACTTCATTGGCACCCCGAGTTCGGCTCGGCCCTAGGTAGACTCGCTGCGCAGGCTCTCATCTAGCTGGCAGGTCCGAAGGCTCGCCTGTGAGGGATAGGTTTGGTTTGAGGAAACTTCATCGGCACCCCGAGCTCGGCTCGGCCCCAGGTAGACCCGCTGCATAGGCTCTCATCTAGCTGGCAGGTCCGAAGGCTCGCCTGTGGGGGATAGG
This sequence comes from Platanthera guangdongensis, assembly GCA_039583875.1. NCBI lineage: Eukaryota > Viridiplantae > Streptophyta > Magnoliopsida > Asparagales > Orchidaceae > Platanthera > Platanthera guangdongensis. The sequence continues at coordinate 87,785,391 of CM077150.1, forward strand.
TTTGGTTTGAGGAAACTTCATCGGCACCCCGAGCTCGGCTCGGCCCCAGGTAGACCCCCTGCGCATGCTCTCATCTAGCTGGCAGGTTCGATGGCTCGCCTGTGGGGGATAGGTTTGGTTTGAGGAAACTTCATCGGCACACCGAGCTCGGCTCGGCCCCAGGTAGACCCACTACGCAGGCTCTCATCTAGCTGGCAGTTCTGAAGGCTCGCCTGTGGGGGAATGATTTAGTTTGAGGAAGCTTCATCGGCACCCCGAGCTCGGCTCGGCCCCAGGTAGACCCGCTGCGCAGGCTCTCATCTAGCTGGCAGGTCCGAAGGCTCGCCTGCGGGGGATAGGTTTGGTTTGAGGAAACTTCATCAGCACCCCGAGCTCGGCTCGGCCCCAGGTAGACCCGCTGCGTAGGCTCTCATCTAGCTGGCAGGTCTGAAAGCTTGCCTGTGGGGGATAGGTTTGGTTTGAGGGAACTTCATCGGCACCCCGAGCTCGGCTCGGCCCAAGGTAGACCTGCTATGCAGGCTCTCATCTAGCTGGCATGTCCGAAAGCTCGCATGTGGGGGATAGGTTTGGTTTAAGGAAACTTCATCGGCACCCCGAGCTCGGCTCGGCCCCAAATAGACCCGCTGCGCATGCTCTCATCTAGCTGGCAGGTCTGAATGCTCGCCTGTGGGGGATAGGTTTGGTTTGAGGGAACTTCATCGGCACCCCGAGCTCGGCTCGGCCCCAGGTAGACCCGCTGCACAGGCTCTCATCTAGCTTGCAGGTTTGAAGGCTCGCATGTGGGGGATAGGTTTGGTTTGAGGAAACTTCATAGGCACCCCGAGCTCGGCTCGGCCCCAGGTAGACATGTTGCGCAGGCTCTCATCAAGCTGGCAGGTCCAAAGGCTCACCTGTGGGGGATAGGTTTGGTTTGAGGAAACTTCATCGGCACCCCGAGCTCGGCTCGGCCCCAGGTAGACCCGCTGCGCAGGCTCTCATCTAGCTGGTAGTTCTGAAGGCTCGCCTGTGGGGGATAGGTTTGGTTTGAGGAAACTTCATCGTCACCCCGAGATCGGCTCGGCCCCAGGTAGACCCGCTGCACAGGCTCTGATCTAGCTGGCAGGTCCGAAGGCTCGCCTGTGGGGGATAGGTTTGGTTTGAGGGAACTTCATCGGTGCCCCGAGCTCGGCTCGGCCCCAGGTAGACCTGCTGCGCAGGCTCTCATCTAGCTGGCAGTTCTGAAGGCTCGCCTGTGGGGGATAGGTTTGGTTTGAGGAAAACTTCATCGGCACCTCGAGCTCGGCTCGGCCCCAGGTAGACCCGCTGCATAGGCTCTCATCTAGCTGGCAGGTCCGAAGGCTCGCCTGTGGTGGATAGGTTTGGTTTGAGGGAACTTCATAGGCACCCCCAAGCTCGGCTCGGCCCCAGGTAGACCCGCTGCGCAGGCTCTCATCTAGCTGGCAGGTCTGAAGGCTCGCCTGTGGGGGATAGGTTTGGTTTGAGGAAACTTTATCGACACCCCGAGCTCGGCTCGGCCCCAGTTAGACCCGCTGTGCAGGCTCTCATCTAGCTGGCAGGTCCAAAGGCTCACATATGGGGGATAGGTTTGGTTTGAGGAAACTTCATCGGTACCCCGAGCTTGGCTCGGCCCCAGGTAGACCCTCTGCGCAGGCTCTCATCTAGCTGGCAGGTCCGAAGGCTCGTCTGTGGGGGATAGGTTTGGTTTGAGGAAACTTCATCGGCACCTCGAGCTCGGCTCGGCCCCAGGTATAGCCGCTGTGCAGGCTCTCATCTAGCTGGCAGGTCCGAAGGCTCGCCTGTGGGGGATAGGTTTGGTTTGAGGGAACTTCATCGGACCCGGAGCTCGGCTCGGCCCCAGGTAGACCCGCTGCGCAGGCTCTCATCTAGCTGGCAGGTCCGAAGGCTCGCCTGTGGGGGATAGGTTTGGCTTGAGGAAACTTCATCGGAACCCCGAGCTCGGCTCGACCCCAGGTAGACCTGCTGCGCAGGCTCTCATCTAGCTGGCAGATCCGAAGGCTCGCCTATGGGGGATATGTTTGGTTTGAGGAAACTTCATCAGCACCCCGAGCTCGGCTCGACCCCAGGTAGACCCGCTGCGCAGGCTCTCGTTAGCTGGTAGGCCCGAAGGCTCGCCTGTGGGAGGGGAGTTTTTGATCCTAGGAGACACTTCGACTCGGATGCTCTGAACAGGGCAAGAAACGCACCCGGAACACGGAATGAAAAGAGGTAGGATCCCTTCAGGCAGGAGAGGTCTTGGCCAGAGGAGATCTCGGCGGGGAGGTCTCCGCCAAGGAGATCTCACCGAATGAAGTTCTCGGCGGGAAGGCTCCTGACAGTATCCTTGGTCAGACACTGGGAAATGCTAGGCGAAAGCTTCGAATAGTCCGCGCAAGGTAAAGAGGTACGACCTCGCCTTAAAGGGCCTACGAGCAATGTTCCCAACAGACGATTCTCCGCAGAGTGCGAAAACGAGACGTTTAAGCCCTGGGCTCTTTCTACAGGTTCCTGCGTATCCATCGCTAAGGGAGACTACCCTAGGGGGGCCAAGTGCCTCGGCGGAAGCATGTTTGAGAAGCACTCGGGCTCAACAGTTGTATCAAACACATTTACAATAAAAAGAGTGACAAACAGAATATTTACAATGTATTTACTTAATGTGATTACAAATCTAGAGCACCTCGCTCAGTACAACCAAAAGAGAAAAGAAAGGGGGCCCTTTAGGGAGACACGATGTACCCCTCCAAGCTCTCGCTTGATCTCCCGCGAGAGCTCTCGCCTGAGCCCTCCCCGGATGTCTCGCCACCCGCGGCAGGGGATTTCGGGACATCCGAAGGCGGGTAATCGGGCGCGCCTGGGGGCTTCGGGACGGGCTCAAAGAGCCAAGGGACGAGATGGCGAGCGGTGATGGACTTGCCTCTCCCATCCAAGCAACCTACGTCTCGCAGCGTCTCCAGGGTCATCTTGACTGTTGCTTTAGTGTTGGCCTGAAGGAGCTTGTCGATGTCGTAGACTGAATAGTGGCGGCTCCTCAACCTTTCGTCCAGTGGAGGAGGAGGGGGCGCAATCGCCTCCATGCGCCGGAGCTGGTCCCTCAGCAGGACGTTCTCGTATCGCGTCTGGGCTAGCTCCGCGCGAAGCGCCACGGCCTGAGCGGAATCCTGCGTAGCGAGAGGTTAACATGAAAGGAAAAAAGGTTGAAATCTGTAGTGGCGAGAGCGAGTGCTGCGAAAGGTCTCGCTTACCTTTTTCGCCGGGCACAAGGACAGCAGTTGCTTAGCATCTGCCAGCTCTTTCTTTAAGGCAGCCGCCTGAGCCACCGCCTCCTCCCTTGCCTTGAACATATCTTGGAAGTTGCGGTCGATTGTGATACTCCGACGTGCGTACATATGCGCAAGCTCGATCCCGCGCATCAGGGCCCGTGTGGAGTCGTAGGCCAGGAGCCGGGTGGTCATTTTATCATAAATGATGGCGTTCTCCCGGTTGTAAAGGCAGTAGCCCAAGGAGAAGGCCTCGCTGGTGACTTCTTCTCGCACCGCCCAGCTGGGTAGAAGAGACGAGATTGAGACCCTGTTGGTATCAGGGTCCCACTGAAGCAGCAGTTTATTTTCCGCATCAAGGCACTTCGTGCCGAGACCAAAATTTCGATGACCCCGCGGCACCTCTCCAGGCGGAGACTGAGCGGAGGTCTCGGCGGCGGCTCCCTCGCCATCTGCCCCACCAGGGGCCGAGGGGTTCTCGGCAGGTGCCTCGACGCCACCCCTGGTAACAGCAATCTTGCTGGCGGCCTGTAAGATCTCTTCAAAGGAGCGGCCTGAAGCGGGAGGTCGGGACGTCGGAACCGCTATGGCTTTACCCTTCTCAGCAGCGGTTATTTTGGGCCTCTTAAGCGCTGGGGGCAAAGGGGTGCCGTGCTTTCGCTTCCCGGCGCCGGTTGAAGGAAGCGGGGCCGGCTCATCCCGGCAAGCTTGAGTCGCATACTTCGCGAGAGCCAGCGGATCTCTCACGATTTGGCTCTCGGTAGCGTGAGCCTCGTCTAAGGGTTGGCGCAGGGGGATCTCGCGCTCTCCTGAAGAAGCGACAGCACTCAGCCCTAATCTTAAAAAAGGGGCGATAGCGAGTCAAAGGCGAGACCGTACCTTCACCTGGAGGCACGGGGAGGAGCGAATCGGCGCCCCTCCGGAGGAACTGGACGTCGAAATCCTTGGTTCCGATGAACTCAAGGAGGGCGCTCTCGTGCGAGCCCAAGGAGGGCAGCTTGTAAGCGGTGTCCCCATACTGAATGGGCGCGAGAGGAACGTTCCCGAAATTGCCAGAAACGAAGACAAACTTCTCGCCCCAGTGATGTGCTTGTTGGCGAGACCGATGGTCTTGAGCAGCTGCCCCGAAAAGAAGACCACCCCTCCCTTAGCGCGGAAGGTAAACAGCTTCCGGAAGATAGGGAGGCTGAACTCGATCGTCTCGGATCACATGTAGCAGATGAACGACATGAGGATAGCGACCGAATTAGGATTCAGCTGCGCGGGAACCACTCCATAGTATCGGAGGGCCTGACGCATCTCTGGACAGAGGGGGAGGCGGAAGCCCACCTCGAAGTACTCAAGGGGGATGTGAGCTCCCCCTCCCCCGCACTGTTCACCCTGTCGCGGTTGCCAGGGTTTCGCGCGGTGAAGCCGGTGGGAACATAACAGGTCTGGATCAGTTTGAACTCCTCCATGGTTAGTCTATAAGAGGGGAACTGATGCTTCTGGAAGGCTTCCGTGCAATTAGATCGTCCCTCGCTTCCGCCCGGCATCGTGCTTGTGAGGTTGAGGGCGAGATCTTCAGAAGAGAGGCGAGAGCGAGAATTGAGCGAGAATGGGAGAGGGAAGCGGAAGCAAGAAGGATCTCATGGCAAACCGCGAAAGCGACGAGAAAAAAGGCACGGGTTTCGGATCGGAGAAATAAATATGGTAGGTGGACTTCCTATTTATAGAAAACCGTGATCATCATGGCTATTCCCAAAAAGGCGGCGGGGGTACAATCGTCATGCCCTAAGTCGGCGTCGCCTCGGTGTCCCGCCCAAGATTGACAGCGACTGACCGACAAATCTGATTAGCGCAAATATTTTGAGATGACACGCGACAAGTAAAACGAGCGGAAGCAGGGGTTACTCTCGCCGAGCGAGAGCCGAATAAAAAATAATAATAATAACAAAGTTATGAGTTAGAACGATAAAAAAGCAACAGGGTACATGGTGGAAAGGGAAGGTCGGGGGGTAAGAAAGGATGAGACTTCGCGAATCAATAAGGTTCCCACCGCCATCATCCTCATTCCCGCTGCCTAGTCCTCAGTGGCGCCTGCGGGTTGAAATAGGACGATAGGACGGTGCATCCTAGGTTGATTCGGCGGGATAGGTCTCAGATTCGCGCAATACACCTTTCGGGAGAGGACCCGGCGGTAGGCCCACCTGGCCGATCCGTCTCGCCTATGAAGTAGTCTCGCTCTAGAGCCTCCAGCCTCTTCTCCACCGATTGGCGGAACTCTCTCGCCGCGGAGCCATGGGCCTGCTCCCGCCGTATAAGCTTCGACAGGACAGCGACAACCCTCTTCCCCCGCCTTTTAGCGCTCCCGGCACTGGTTAAGATTTTCTCCATCTCGTCAGATGAAGTGAAGGGGTAGCTCTCGTCGTCCTCCCCCTCTCTGTCTTTGTCGTCTTCTTCATCTTCATCCTCTGCGTCAGCTCCCGACCGCAAGCCCGGATCCCTTGACAAAAGAGTTCCATAGTCATGGCGAGAGCTAAGCGATAATTATGATAAGCATACCGCATACCTGCAGTATGGCGAGAATCACCAGCCGAAGGCAGGCGAGAAGGCCCAGCACCCCCCCAGTTCCAAAGAGGAGGTGGAGCGGCTTTACTTTTCCCGGGGGGAAGATTTTGCGAGTGGTGATCCCGGCTTGGTCGGAAGCAGGGGGGAGTTGTCCTCTCCCGTGGGATGGCTGTCATAATGGGGAGTTACGAAAGATTCGACAGCCACTCCTCCCGCTGGTAGGGTAGAATCAACTGCAGGGGCAGGCCGATTAGCAACACTTACCTCGTTTTCACGGATGGCGAGACCCAGTTTGGCGGAAGCTGGTGCTGCGAGAAGTCAATTCAGCAATCTGAGACTGAGTTAGGAGTGAGAGTGGAAAAGATATCTGTAGTTCTCAGGGAGTCAGGCGGAGGAGCGACCTCCGAGACCTGCAGTTGATTCTCAGGAGGACTAGATGATGAGTCCAAGGGTTCCTACGGGGGCCTGACGTCGTCAGGAGCCGTTTCCTGCGAGAAGTATCGCGTCAGCTGTAAATCCTCCCACGTAAACAGCTAGTGGTTTCAATGATTAGCGAGTCGAGATACATACCTTCTACGGAGAGGGATCATCCGCACGGGTTGGGGTCGAGGTAGGCGAGCTCCTGTTCTCGTGAGACAGGTCTCGCTGGACCACCTTCACCCTCTTCTTTTCTTTATTTTTCTTCTTTAGCTGAGAGGGCTCAGCGGCTGACGACTTTCTCGCCAGCAATGGGGCAACCAAGGCGCAGTTAGCCTTGGCTCGTGCCTGGGTCGCATCGATACGGTCTTGAAGGTCCTGCAGGAGCGGTTTGTCAACACGCTTGGAACGCATCGCCAAAGGAAGCGAGAACTCAGGCAAGGAGCGACAATTCGGGGGCGGATTTATGGTCGTTCATCAGCACATATATATATATAGCCACGATACGGCCCACCAAAGGATTCTTTGATGTTGACACGTGCTCAGCGAATATTTACGGGTTAGAGGTGTTTTTTCGAGCGCAGAGCTAGCTCAAAAGGAGTGGGAATTGTGTACAACCCCATATTCGCTGAGTCGGACCCGGAGACACCAACGGTCAGGATTAGGCTAGCCAGAGGAGCTCCTGCCCTGAAGAAGTTCCCGCCTATGAGTGGGCGGGAACGCTTGCGCTTGCGCCAAGCTCCTGCCTTGGAGGAGCTCTCGCCCATAAGCAGGGGAGGTCGCTTCCTTGGAGGAGCTCTCGCCCATAAGCAGGGGAGACTGCTTGCGCCGGGCTCTGGACAGGAAGGTTCTCGGCTCAGAGTTCTTGCTGAGTGGGGCCCTGGGCCCAGGGTAAAATGACCTAATTACCCTCAGGTAAAATTACCCTTATACCCTCAGGATAAACAACTGGATTTGGCTATTGGCAGATCAACTAATGGTATTTCAGTAATCTCAGGTCAGCAAAAGGCTATAAATAGACTCATAAGGGCTCCTTAGAAATAAATCTCTCATTATCTTCCAATCTCCAGTGCTTTCTGAGGAGCTCCTAGCCCAGCTTTTGGCTTTGGAGGAGAAGCTCTCAGAGATCTTCTTGGTGTGAGGTGGGACCTCCCTGCTGAGACTTTGGGTCAGTCTTAGGTCCTTTGCAACTAGTTGAGGGTCGATGCTTGAGAGAAGTAGGTGTTGGTTGCACCCCAGTTTTGAACTCCCGTTGAGGTCATTTTTGGCTTTAACACAAGGATTGCTCTACTCGAGAACTTGGAAATTCTACTCGAGGGCGCAGTTGCAGCATGTGAAGATTAAATTCGTCGATTGGAGTTCGACTTTCATCGATCGGTTTTCGTCTATCCTATTTCGTCGATCAGAGTTCGAATTTCGTCGATTAGAGTTCGACATTCGTCGATCGGTTTTCTTCTATTGTAGTTCAAATTTTGTCGATCGAAGTTCGACGTTCGTCGATTGATTTTCGTCTATTCTATTTTGTCGATCGAAATTTAGTACTCTTCTCGAGAACAATAACCCACTCGAGAAATCAGATTCAAATTTTTCTTCAAGTTCAAATATTTCATACTGACACCCAGGCACTTCACCGCCATATTCCAGGTATTTTAAACGTTATTTATATCTTTTATCATCAAAATTAAAGGAAAATGTAAATAGATTATAGTCACAGAATTTTCTATTCCCGATTTCAAAACCCTTTCTCTTGAGAAAAGACGCTTCACCTTCTCCGTCTCTGCCGACTGCCGCAATCAAGCCCATTTCTCCATTCGCCAGCCAGCCAACATTTATTTCTCCACATCAATGGCATCGTCTTCCAAGCTTGGAATCGGCAGCGAACAAGTCTTAACAGGGATTGGCAAACTTTCAAATGACTTCAGGAACATTCTAATCATACTCCATACCATCGGTTAATCCTTTGTTTTGGAACACCCATGTCGTGTTTTAATTTTTGATGTCAAAGAATTCTTTCAACATGCCAATGTCAAGCGCAATGGCAAGGTGCTCAAATCAAGGGTTAGAGATGTCAAGGTAAAAATGACCTCTCTCTATTTCCAAATTTCTGCAACTACCTATGATAGATCAAGAAGACGATCTAGTAGGAATAGATTATTAATGGGTATACAGTTTCTGTGGGATTCCCCAATCATCTCACACTGTTTGCAGACAGTTCATGAATACTGAAAGTAAGCTACTGGCAGATATTCTAGGAAAAGTCCTCCTCTGCAGGACATGCTCTATAAGTTATATCACACTAGAATTCTTTGATATGATGACTGCAGTTATTTGTGGAAAGAAATATCAGTGGGGTATGATGCTCTTTGACAAAATTAAGGCATGTATTAAGAGCCCTAATTATAGCAGGATCATTTCTTTGTACCTGAACAAGATGGACCCTAAAGTATTCTCTATGAAAAGGGCATGGCCCTCCACCATATGCAGAAAGTTTCCATCACTTCCATCCAGAGATGGGAAGTTAAAATTCAGAAGTCTGACAAAGATCCAAAGGAAATTGAAGATGTGGATAGGACTCCATCTCCCCTTTCTCATCAAATAACTGATCCAGTTATTGAGGGGGAGCCTGCCCCATCTGATCTAGCTCAGCCCTCTCCAACTCCAGCTCCTGCTCCAGCTGCTTCTTCAGTTTCTACTCCTGCTGCTGCCAATTCCACCTTATTTTATATAGAACAGACAGAGTTTACTGCTGCAGGTATACCAGATACAGAAAAACTGACTGATGTCCAGGTTTAAGAACAGATTTTGTCTACTGATGAAGATATCAACCAGATGATAGAGGAACTCTCTTCTAAAGAGCCTCTTTTCACAGCTCCTAAAGAACATCCCTCTACACCTACAAAGTCACCAGAACATCAACCAGAAAAATCTCAAGAATCAAAAAAATCTCCTGTACCAGAACCAACACAATCTCCATTTGAAGATGCACATGATGCAGAAGTTGTTTCTATTCATGATTCAGAAGATGAAACTCCAGTTGAAGCTGCTGAACCACCACTTCCCAGTCTTCACTTTAAGATTCCCTCCATACTACCCATAGATGTTGAAGATGAACAAAGTACGATCAGCAGAAAGCAAACCTCTACCTCAACTGTCATCATTGAAGAGATTGCTCCCTGGACAATCCCAGTTCTACCTCCACCACCTACTCAAACTGAAACATTTCCTAAAGGTTCTATCTTAAGTAAGATTGAAGCTATGCTAACTGCTCAGAGAGCTTATTTTGATTCTTCCCTTAAAATTGTAACTGACAAAGTAACTGCTTTGGATAAAGAAATGAGCCGTTGATTTGCTGAAATCCAGAATAATGCTGATGAATTTAAAAGGCTTTTAAAAATTGGAGGAAAAACAATTGATCATACCATTACCCGCATTTGTGAAGTAATGAAACAATCAGTTACCCTTGCAAATAATCAGATTCAACTCGAAAAGAAAGCCCAAGAACGCAACTTCAAAACTTGTGAAGAAGTTGGGTAGTTCAAAGAAGATGTAATTAGCACCCTATCTCTAGAAGTTAGAAAGGGGGAGGATAAGGTTAAAGAACAACTTGAGAAACAAGTACAAATAATGAAAAATCAGTGGGATGATCAACTAAAAGAGATCCAGACTTCAGTGCTCAAAGAAGGTAAAAGCACAAATCTATATACTTATGATACTACCATTTGGATGCATAATCAACTCTTCCCTGATCTAGCAATGGATCCTTCTGAACCCCCTCCTACACACTTTCAGCATTCATGAATTGTCTGCGAACAGTGTGAGATGATTGGGGAATCCCACAGAAACTATATGCCCATTCATAATCTGTTCCTACTAGATCGTCTTCTTGATCTATCACAGGAAGTTGCAGAAATTTGGAAACAGAGAGAGAAATCATCTTTACCTTGACATCTCTAACCCTTGAATTGAGCACCTTGCCATTACGCTTGACTTTGGCATTTTGAAAGAATTCTTCGACATCAGAAATCAAAACACGGCATGGGTGTTCCAGAACATAAGATAAACTGGCGGTGTCGAGTAAGATTAGAATGTTCCTGAAGTCATCTGAAAGTTCGCCAATCCCTGTTGAGACTAGTTTGCTGTCGATTCCGAGTTTGGAAGACGATGCAATTGGTGTTGAGAAAGAAATGTTGGCTGGCCGTCGAATGGAGAAATGGCCTAGATTGCGGCAGTCGGCAGAGACGAAGAAGGTGAAGCGTCTTTTCTCTACAGAAAGGGTTTTGAAATCGGGAATAGAAAATCTTGGAATATAATCAATTTATATTTTTCATTAATTTTAATGATAAAAGATATAAATAACATTAAAAAACCTGGAATATGGTGGTGTTGTGCTTGGGTGCCAGTAGGAAAAATTTGAAATTGATGAAAAATTTCCAATCTGATTTCTCGAGATGGATAGTTGTTCTCGAGAAGAAGATAGTTAGCACTCGAGTAGAATTCTTCTTGTTGTCGAGTAGAAGTTTCCAATTTCTCGAGTAGAGCAAACCTTATTCTCGAGTAGAGCTTTAGTTCTCGAGAACTCATTCCTCCGTTCTCGTGTAGAATTTTTTATTCTCGAGGAATAATTTCTTTGTTCTCGAGTGCAAGTGATGTACTCGAGAAATTATGTCCATGCTTTGAAATTTTCTTGATTTTGAAGTATAATCAAATCTTGAACTTGCTTGAGACCTTTTTCTTCATACTTATTCTTCCTTGTTGAGCATGCCAAGTTCTGTTTTGAAGAACGAGAACTTGGCCTCGTCAAGCGGATTCGTGAATATATTTATGTCATCATGCTCCACATGCTCCCGGATGAATTGGTATCGCAGCTCTATGTGTTTTGTCCAGCTGTGAGAGACTGGGTTGTTGGCTATTGCAATGACACTGGAGGAGTCGCAAAACAAAGGAATGTCCTTGACCTTCAAGTTGTAGTATTCAAGTTGGTTCTTTAACCAAAGCAATTATACACAACAATTGCCGGCAGAAATGTATTCTGACTCGGCCGTTGAGATTGCGATATAATTTTGCTTTTTGCTGCTCCTTGAAATGAGCCTCCATCCAAGGAATTGGCAAGTCCTGAAAGTGCTCTTTCTATCATCTTTGCTTCCTGCAAAATCTTCATCTGAGAAACCAATTAGTTCGATGTCATTACTTCTTGGGTACCATAAGCCAAGATTTAGTGTACCTTTAAGGTATCTCAAAATCCGCTTTGCAGCAGCATAGTGAGATTCCTTAGAGTTCACTTGATATCTAGCACACACGCATGTTGAAAATATTATATCTGGTCTACTGGCAGTAAGGTAGAGCAAGGATCCAATTATGCTTCTGTACTTGGTTTCATCAAAAGGTTTCCCTTTCTCATCCTTGTCCAGAGACATAGTTGAACCCATTGGAGTCCTCATAGAGGTTGCATTTTTCATTCTGAATTTCTTAATTAACTCCTTGGTGAACTTCGTATGAGAGATGAAAATTCCATCTTCAGATTGTTTTACCTGAAATCCTAAGAAATACTTCAGCTCTCTCATACTGCTCATTTCGAACTTCCCTTGCATAAGTTTGGAAAACGTTTTGCAGAGGTTGTCATTAGTAGAGCCAAATATGATGTCATCGATATAGATTTGCACTAGCAAAATCTTTCCATTTATTTCCTAAGAAATAATGTCTTATCTATCTTTCCTCTTGTGAACTTGTTCTCAAGAAGAAAGTTAGACATCGTCTCATACCAAGCTTGAGAAGCTTGTTTCAAACCATATAAAGCTTTAAGTAAAAGATATACATGCTCAGGATAGTTAGAATCAACGAAACCTGGACGTTGTTCCACATACACCTCTTCCTTTATGTCACCATTAAGGAAGGCCGACTTCACCTCCATCTGATAGATAGTGAAGCCCTTAAGTGCTGCATATGCTAGGAATAACCTGATTACATCCAGCCTTTCCACTGGTGCATAAGTCTGATCAAAGTCGATTCCTTCTTCTTGTATGTATCCCTTGGCGACGAGTCTGGCCTTATTATTTATAATTGTTCCATCCTCGTCCATCTTGTTCCTATAGACCCACTTTGTTCTGATAACATTCTTGTCTTTGGGTCTTGTAACAAGCTTACAGACTTGGCAACGCTTGAATTGATTCAGGTCTTCTTCCATTGTCATTATCCAAGATGCGTCTGAGTTTTCTTTCTCAACTTCTTTGGTTCAACCTGCGAGAGGAAACTTAAATATAAATTTTCATTAGTTGTACCTCTGCGAGTTCTGACACCATCCCGGGGATCTCCTATGATTTGATCCATAGGGTAAGCCTTCAAGTGTGTGAGCTCTAAAGTCCTTGCATCTGGAGCTTCTTGAACCATAGGAGTGACTTCATCAACTTGAATGATGTCTTCATCATGGTCATCAACCTCTCCAATTGGGGTTGGAGTGGTGATCTTGATGAAATTTTGATCTTTTCCTTCAGTCGGTTCATTCAAGTTTAATTCTTTTATTCTTGAACCTACATCTTCAATAAACACACTAGAAGAGTTGCCTTGCAGCAGGCTCATCTCATCAAATACAACATGAATAGATTCTTCTACAACCAGGGTTTTCTTATTAAAAATCCTATATGCCCTACTATGGATACTATAACCTACAAAAATACCTTCAAAGCTCTTTTCACTATATTTAGTGGTGTGATACTTACCATTGTTAAGGACGAAGCATTTTCAACCAAAGATTCTAAAATATGAAATAGTCAGTTCCCTGTCCTTTAGTAGTTCGTAAGGTGTCTTATTATGGTTCTTGTTTATGAGTGCTCGATTTTGCACGTGACATGCAGTGTTGACGGCTTCAGCCCAGAAATTTTTTGGTAGTAAGGCATCACTCAACATAGTTCTGTAGGCCTCTATGAGTGTTCTATTCCTTCTCTCAGCTACTCCATTCTGTTGAGGAGTACGAGGAGAGGAAAACTCATGAAAGATACCTAGGCTTTCACAGAATTCTTTCATGGGCCCATACTTGAACTATATTCTATTGTCACTTCTGATTTTAACTACAGAACAATTGTATTCATTCTGGATCTACCTGACAAAATTAGTAAAGATATCAAAAGTATCTGACTTGTTTTTCAGAAAGAACACACATGCAAAGCGAGAGTAATCATCGACAATAACCCAGATATAATCCTTACCTCCCAAACTTCTAACTTGTAGTGGACCGAACAAGTCCATATGAAGTAGGTGTAAATACCTATTAGAGTCTTTGCCAATAATGCTTTTAAAGGTAGCCCTTGTTTGCTTGCCTTTTACACATGCGTGACAAGATCTATCTTTAGCGCACTTTACATTTAGGGCATCACATACTAAATTAAGAGAAAATAATTTATTAATAGTTTTGAAATTAATATGTGTTAATCTCTTGTGCCATTGGTCACCAAGAGACATCTTTAGCCAAAAAGCACACATGTGTAGAAGAGTTTATGCAAATAAAATTTAAACAAAATATATTTCCACTACAAGTGCCTGATAGAATCATTTCCAAATTGTCTAGCGATTTTATCAAGCACTTGTCTACATGAAATTCTATTATGTATCCTTTATCACAGAGCTGGCTTATGCTTATAAGATTGTGTTTCAATCCTTCAACATAAGCCACATTTGAGAAAGATACACTACCATTAGTAATCATACCGTAGCCTTTAGAAATTCCTCTGTCAGAACCTCCAAAGATGACCTTTGGCCCATTCATGACTGGAGAATAATTCTGGTGAAGGCTTCTAGTCCTAGTCATATGCCGAGAGCATCCACTGTCCAACTACGAGATAGGATTTTTGGTGGCCTTTGTACATAGCTGCATTCACAAATCAGTTTGCCTTAGGAACCCAAACTCGTTTGGGTCCTTGGTCTCTAGTTAGCATACTCCCCCTACATAAGTTAACATTTTGAGTGGTCTTTCTCACATTATCAACTTGAGGCGTTACATAATTTATGGAGTTAAACCAGCAATCTATAGCAAAGTGACCAACTTTGTCGCAGCACCAACAGTCAAACATGTTGTATCTTTGCCTAAATTTCTCATGCTTGACCTTTTGAGAGTGTGGTCTAGCAGGGGTAGCAGACTTGGAGGTAAAAGCTTCATGGCGATGGCACTCACATGAATTCTTCTCCTTAAGAGGCTTTTCCACAATGGGTTTTACTTTTGGTGCTTTCTTGATGTTGTGACCATGACTATAAGGGCCATAGCTCTGAAGATTGACGTCTTCATAAGGTGCCTTGAAGACACTTTCGCCAAAGTTCTGGGGACGGGTCCATCCTTAGTACTGAGACTTTGGCTCTACATAAGTAGGCCTAGCAAAGTGACCGTAGGAGGAATCAAGATCAAACTCTTTAGTTGGAAAGATAACCTTTTTGAATGAAGTCTGATCTTGAGGAGCTTTCCCCTTCTCCTTAGACAAAGCTTTCTTGACAGTCTTATTCTTCTGTTGAGCCTTATTTCTCCGAGAAGATTTACAAGGAGCGTCCATATGACCTAAGCTAGCACCTTTGGCCTGAGCTGAGAATTCAACAACAAACGGAAGGATAGTCTTGGGCTTGGAGAAACTTTCAACAAGTTTCTTTTCAGCTGCAAGTTGTTCTTCCAATTCTTTAATGATTTTCTCCTCCAGATCTAGGAGCTCGAGAGCTTTATTATACTCTTCAATTGCAGCATTGAAATTCTCTCTGAGTGAGTCCGTCTTGGCGACTTCCTCTCTCAGAGTGCTCTCTTCAGCCTTGAGAGATTTAATCTCCTTGGCCTGAGTTTTCATAACTTTTCGATGTTTGTCGTAAGCCATGATTAACTCCTTATATTGAGATATGAGTTCAGACTCATCATCAGAGGAGCAGTGCTCATGATCATGGTCAGAAGCATCTAATTCAGAGAGAGGAGTATGAGAGTTTACCTTCCTAGTATACTGGGGTTCTTCTTCCTCATCTGTTTGTGTCATTAGCCCAAAGTAGGCTTCCTCTTCTTCACTTAACTCAGATAAGTCAAAGTCACTGAGAGTCTTGCCATTCTTGGCTACTAGGCTTCTTTCAGTTCACTTCTTGTTGTAAGAAGATTTCTTCTCCTCTCTTTTTCCACCCTCCTTCTTCTTGTGAGGGCAATCTGTAATGACGTGTCCTAGCTTGTTGCAAAAATAACAAATAATGTCAGAAGAAATATGTTTATTCTGTTTAGAATGATACCTGTCATGGCTGCTTTAGCCTTTCTTGTGACGATCACCATCATGACGTGATCTTTTGGATGAGGCATCTTTGCCTCTCCACTGTTTCTTCTTGTTCAAGAACTTCTTGAAGTGCCTTAAAAGAAGACAGAACTCTCCTTCTTATAGCTCTGAGCCTGAGGTGTTTGGCTCTGAAGCTTCTTCTTCACTCTCTTCCTGTGTAGGAGCAAGTGATGCAGCTTTGACTTTCCTTGTGATGTCGGCCTTTAGTGCGACAGACTTCTCCTTGAATGAAGACCGACTCTTCTCTTCTTCAGCTTTTCTTGAATTGATTTGCAGCTCATATGACATATGCTTTCCTAAGAGATTTTGAGGGTAAGTCTCTGCCAGCTTGCCAAACTCCCGAATTGCACACTTTGTTATCCCATTCCTTAGTTAGGGACCTCAGAAATTTATCATTCAATTCTCCATTAGTGAAGACCCGGCTATATACTCTTAGGTCATTGACAATTTTGAAGAAACTTTGAAAGGTATCTGCAATTGAATCCTTGGGACCTTGTCTAAATGCTTCATACTTTTCATTCCGGAGGGATATTCTATCATCTCTAACCTCTTCAGTATCTTCCATAAAGATGATGAGAGATTGTCACATTTCCTTAGTAGATTCGCAGTGAATCAGGTTCTGCAGCATAGAATCATCAATTGCACTTGCGATGATATTTTTGGCTTTCTTGTATAAGGAGACAAGTGTAATCTCATCCTTATCTAGATCCATCAGCTTCTTTGGAACTTTCTTGATGGGATCAATAGTGGAGACCAACATATGAATATAAGGTCCTTCTTCTACAATCATGAAGATTCTTGGGTCCACAGCTTCCGTGAAAAATTTAATTCTTTCTTTCCACATGGGAAAGTTTGTCTTTGTGCACAATGGAAGTTTTGCAAAATCCTTTGCTCTGTCCATGCTTGACTCACTCAAAAGAAAACTTGGGGGAGATCTGTTCAAGGTGCTAACCTTTTGATGAACAACCTTCCTCTAATTTCAATTGAAAAATGTTTAAGTTGTCTACCTAAATCACCTAGATGAGGTGAATAGGTGAGTTTTGCATCTTTTTGCGGAATAAAAATTGAACGAGCGATGCACAGAAAAATAAGCAAGCATACACAGATGACACCAAGAATTATAGTGGTTCCCCAACCTTGGGTACATCCGCTTTCCACCTCACCGATCTAGCAACAAACTAGACTCTGCTACTCTACTATTCTCGGATTGAAAACAATCCTATCACTCAAAACAAAGTTCCTACAACTCGATCCCTCAAAATAGGATCTACACTCGGAAGAGAAACTTCCTACAAATAACTCGGAGAACAAAGCTCCTACACTAGGAGAATAATCTCCTACAAGAGTAAAATGAAATACAAAGAAATACAAACAGTATTGATCACAGATCTGAAAACTTCAGCCCTTCTTCTTCCTTGAACTTTGAAGTTCTATCAGAAATAAATTGAAGAAGACACAGTCAAATCTCTGGATCTGAAAATTCTAGACTCAGCACGATCAAGAAAAGAATCTGTCGATGTAGAAGATCTTGAACTGTTGAATCACATGCTCTAAATCTCTGGATCGAAAGCAAATCAACGATGAAGATGATGAATAGCGGCGGCTTCCGATTTTGGAAAGAGAAAATGCAATTCAGAATACTTAGGGATTCTTCTTAGGGTTGGTCGATTATGATAAGACCTTTTATAGGACTTACCTAACGGTCATAATCATATTAAATAAATGACATGTGGACCAATCATGCGCTAGTCACTTTTGAAATCACGTTTGTCGAAACTTAGAAGAAATTCAGAAAACAGTACAACATTTCTCGAGAAGAATAATTATACTCGAGAAAAGGTTTTTTGATTCTCGAGAAGAATGATGAGGATCTAGAGAAAAATACTTAGTAAAAATGTGGAGGTGGAAATCAGCAATTTCGGGAATGAAGGAAAGTACTCGAGAAGAATAGAGTTTTGTTCTCGAGAACAATCATTCTGGTACTCGAGAACAAAGAAGTATCTCGAGAACAGATGTCTGGCTATCAAGAAAAATTTTATAGGTCTCGAGAAAATTTTCTGCTTCTCGAGAACTAAACATTGTCTTCTCGAGAAAAAATTCTTGGCATCTCGAGAAAAAGACTTAGAAAATATTCTGTCAGGAAAAGAAGTAACACGTGAAAAATGAACTTCTGTTCTCGATAAACTTATTCTGTTACATGAGAAAAGAATCTGTTACTCGAGAAATGACTTCTGGTTCTCGAGAAGTAATATCGAGCGTCTCGAGAAATAACATGTGGCTTCTCAAGAAAAATAAATTACTTCTCAAGAAAAAGACTTAGAAAAATATCATGACTGGAACTGAAGTAACTCGAGAAGGAAAGTCATGGAGTACTCAAGAATATATGGCTTTCTCGAGAATGGCATTAAGCTTGCTCGATAACTGCTTGTGCAACTCGAGTTCATGACAAGTCTTACTCGAGAATAGACTAAAGTTCTACTCGAGTATAAACATTCATACTCGAGAAAAAGACTTAGAATTTTTCTGAAAATCTGTAAACTTGATTTCTTCAAGATATACAGCTGCCAACTTTTCTCCTATGCCTTTAGTGCTTGAAAAAGAAGTGTGTCCCAATAGAGAGGCTACATATGAGTCAATACCATGGATCACACAATGAGGGATTACATTATATGGTCTTGTGTTTGGTGACTCATTGTAGACTGACATTGGTCTACACTTGGCAATAGTATCCTGCAAACACTCAACTAAAAATAGCATCAAATACAACCTTAATTCATCTTAGTTCACGGGTGAGTTCATACAAATCTAAGTTATCGTGGATACAATACCCAACAGGTGTGCATGTATGTGCGTCATGTTTCTCGTGCTCCCACGCAAGCCTTTTCTTTGCGCGTACGCGCGGCCTTCAGTTCGCTTCTCCTTTGAGTAAGCCTGTCCTTCAATTTTTCCTCGTGTGGCGCCGCGCCTTTGTGTTGTATCTAACTTTTTCTCCCCTTTTATTTTACTTTTGGTGGCAGGCTTTGAAGCACAATGCAAGACCGATGCGCCTGCGCTCTTGTCTTTCCAACGACTAAATTGCAATTTGGAGGAAAACAATTCGGGCTTCCTGCCGACCTTGAGGTGAGGATACGGTGCAGATTACCAAAGCTCCTTTAAGTGGACACTGGAAGAGAAAGGCTATGGTGGCTTCCTCTAGTGATGTTGACATGGCAGTCACGATGACTTCTTATGATGCTCGTCCTGAGACTACTCCCTAGGTATAGGTACTTGATTGCCCTGCACCCCAGACTCCTTCTATGGAGGCGGCTGCTCCACGTAAGTCTTCTTCCTTGAAGGCAATGAGTGAAGTGGTAAGTGCTTTTATGTTTGTATGTATTGCACTTTGTTTTCACGTTTGGTAGTTTGTACTTAGCGCTTTTGTGTGCATATTTGTATGGCATTGCTACCTTTACACTACTCAGCTTCTTTTTCCTGAGCATTGTTCTCGCAGGGCTGGCCTGCGGGAAAGATTGCGTGAGGCTAGCTCGCAATTTTGCGCGAGTTGGATTCGCGGCTTAGCTTGCGTGAGTCTGTCTTGCGGACAAGTTGGATATGTACCAATTGCCGGAGAATGTAAATACTCGATTTGTGTGCAATCGCGTGGGCAGGCAGGCCCTGGCAATTGCAAGGTGTTGGCCTGGGGTAACGACGGGGAATGTAAGTACTTAATCCTGCTCTCAGAGAATGTAGGCACTCAATCTGATTGCAATCACAAGGGGGCATGCTGCGGAGATGGCAAGGCATTGGTTTGTAGTAACATCGTAGAATGTAAGAACTCAATCCGACCGTCGGAGAATGTAGGTACTCAATCCGGTTGCGTGACCTAGCCCGACAATGAGCCAATTGCCGGAGAATGTAGATACTCGATCTGGGTGCAATCGCGAGGGGGCCAGGCACTGGCGACGGCAGGGCGATGGTATGCAGTAACGACGGAGAATGTGAGTACTCAATCCGACCGCCGGAGAATGTAGGTACTCAATCCGGTTACGCGACCTAGCCTGGCAATAAGTCAATTGCCAGTGAATGTAGATACTCGATCCAGGTGCAATCGGGAGGGGGGCAGGCCCTAGCGATGGTAGGGCAATGGTCTGCAGTAACGATGAAGAATGTAAGTAGTCAATCCAACCGCCAGAGAATGTAGGTACTCAATCCGGTTGTGCGACCTAGCACGGGTATGAGTTGATTGCCAGAGAGTGTAAATACTCAATCTGGGTGCAATCACAAGGGGGCAAGCCCTTGCGATGTTAAGATGTTGAGCGGTAATGTTGGAAAAGAACCTACTTGTTTGGCTTGCAAGCACGACTTTACCTAAAGATTTCATATTGATATTACTGAAACAAATACGATATTGCATTTAGAAATAAGCATAGTTCGCATGAGCCTGAGCTCGCAACTTTTACGATCACAAAGTGACAAAAGCAATATGCAGGGGGATGCAGATAATAAAGAGTACAAATAAAGTAAAAAATGTAGAGGAAAGACGCGATGCAAGTCACAAGCTGCGGGTATGCTACGGGGGATCTTCCTGTGTCGGGGAGAGCATCCTTCCTAGGAATCCACTGATGGGCGTAGGTTCATACTGTCAACACTGAAGGTGGTAGCGTATATTGGTTGCGCCTGTCTTGCATAGCAAGCATGTGTTTCTTATTGATTACCGCGACCAACTCCCACTCCTCTGGGGGTTCGAAATTTCATTTCAAGATTGGAGATTGACGGTATTTCTCCGAAAGTGGACTGAACAGGCCTTCCAAAAATGGCACTGTATGTCGAACTTGAATTAATCACGACAAAGTTGACCTCATGGGTAGCTTACTTAGGGAAATCTCTCATCGTGATGAGCAATGTGATTGTGCCTTGGACCGGAACGAGGTGGTTCTCGAAACCATAGACGGGGCCTTCTGAGGGGCTAAGATGTTGCTTAGTGAGCTTCATGATTTCCAGGGTGGAGAGGAACAACACATCTACCGAACTTTCATTCTCTACCAGGATCCTTTTAATGTTGAAGTAGGGATCCCCGATCCCAGCATGGATAACGAGGGGATCCTGGTTGGCCGTCTGCAACCCTTCGAGGTCCTTGTCGTCGAATGTGATGGTGATATCCTGATTTGTCTTCCTATCTAATCCTTTTACTTTTTGGGGCCCGACGATGGTCTTTATGTTGCCCACCATCTACCTTCCCCCACCAGTTCCCTGTGGTGGGTTTTCTAGTCTCTTTCATGATGTTGCGTTTGTTGGTTTTGCTCTTGTCCTTGCAAGAATCTCCCAAGGATCCCCTTGGCAGACGAGGTGCTCAATCTCATCTTTCAGTCTGACACACTCTTCGGTGTTGTGACCAGGCATGCGGTGGAACTTGCAGTACCTTGTTTGGAATGGGGGAAAATAACTTGCAGTACCTTGTCTAATCTGGCATTCCAACGACCAAGAATGTCATTACATTAGTGCGGGTGATATTTAGAGGGGTGTATTCTTGAAGTGGATATTTCACCCCATTCCTTGGAGGTTCACGTCGACGGTTGTCACTACGGTGCTCAACCTGACGTCGTTCTTCTTGTCCTATGAGAGTTTGTTCTTCTCCTTTCTTCTTTTTTTGTCTACCTTCAAACTGCTGGCATTGTGCTTTGATGGCCTCATCAACTGCTATCTGGGCCTCAACCTGGCGAACAAGATCTGGATAACTGGGCACAGTTTCCCTCATGAGGGCTGAATAGAAGCCGTTGGGGCGGAGTCTGCCAAGCAAGACGCCACTGAGAAGTTCCGGGTCGATGCCCAGAATTTGGCGTGCCTCTAAGGTGAAGCGATGAAAGAAGCCCTTAAGGAATTCTCCTTCATTCTGTAGAATACCAGAAATGTGTGAGGGATCACGAACAATTCTTTGGTTGGCAATGAATTGGTTAGTGAATTGTCTTGACAATTCTGCAAAGTTTGTTATAGTTCCCTCTCTCAGGGAGTGGAACCAGGTACGTGTTTGGCCTTTAAGGGTAGCTGGGAAGACTTGACAGAGCAGTTGGTCTATTGCATTATAGATCCTCATAATTGTGGTGAAATGGTTGATGTATTCTAGCGGATCGTTCATTCTATCAAACGTTTCGAAGCTTGGCAGTTTGAACCCATGCAGAATCAGATGTGCTAGAACCTGGGGGGAGTGGAGAGCCCTGATGGAGGTGTGTTGGGTCTATTGATCCCAATATCCTAAATTTTTAAGAAGTCAAACGGGTCAATGACATACACACATAGTGTATTTGATGAATGCTTTAGTTCATGCATGCAGGTAGTCCATGATTGGACAAGTAAAATGAGTTGGGCAGTAAACTCCAATTTCGTCAAACTCAACTCAGAGATCGTCGAAATCAGCTTGTTGATCATCGAGCTAAACTCAGCATAAGCTTAAGAAATTAGGATACTAAATTCGTCAAACTAAGATCGACGTTCGTCGAGCTCAAGTTCCAGATCGTCGAGCTCAGCCCAACGCTTGTCAAGTTGATGCAGAGAAAAATCGACTAAGGCAAAAAGCGCTGAGAGCGCTGAGAATATCAAAATTCGTCGAGCTCAGGTTGCGATTCATCGAGCTCAGCTCAAAGCTTATCAATTTAAAAGCCAGAAAATCTATCTAAGGAATAAGCGTTGAGTCCGCTGAGAAGAAGGCATTGACACCACTGAGACAGCTGAGACAGCTGGGAAGATAGCATTGAGATAGCTAAAGAAAACTGAGAAGATGGTGTTGAGACAGCTGAGAAGATGGCATTGAGACAGCTGAGACAGCTGAGAAGATGGCGTTGAGATAGCTGAGACAGCAGAGACAAAGTATGCTGGAAATTATTCTAAGTCCAGAAGCATTGAGTGAAGCAAGTTCACTCAACACTTCTATATAAAGCAGGTAGCGCTGAGACGGTAAAGAGGCAAACAGCTGAGAACAACATTAGCTGGAATTATTCTTCGTCAAGAAGCGTTGAGTGAAGCAGGTTTGCTCAATGCTTCTAATGAAGAGGAAAGCGCTGAAATTAAGAACTGTCTCAGCTAATAAATGAAAAACTGCTGAGACCGGTGAGACAAATCCGCTGAGACAGTTAAAGCACAGAAACCTCTGAGACAGCAGATAAGCGGAAAGCGCTGAGACAAAGGCTTATCTCAGCTAATAATGGAAAATAGCTGAGACCGCTGAGACAAAACCGCTGAGATAAAGCTAGGAAATTTTCTAAGTCCAAAAGCGCTGAGAGCCAAGGCTGATGGCATTGAGTGTCTCAATATCACTCAACTCTTGATGGGATTCAAGAAATTTTCTAAGTCCAGATGTTGATGACCACTACTGATGTCATCAAAGTCAAATCTACAGAAAGCCGGTGCGGGAAAGCTGCTACAGCCCCGAAAGATATTTTGTCCCTTTCTAATGGAGTTAGCACTCAACAATCCTTGGTGGGCCCACATACGATGTTGCCGTTGATTCAAATCAACACATATAAAAGGGAAAACAGTAAAGGGTTAGGGTTAACAAATCAAAGCGACAAATCCAAGAAACAGAGAGAGAAACAAAGAGAGGCGGCTGGACATTTATTCCGATCAAGCTTGAACGCTGAAGCCAGCCAAGTTAGCCAAAGGGCAAGAAGAAGATAGCTGGAGCACTTCCTGCTCAGAAAGTTGGTTCTCTCAAGAACAAAGTAAGCTGGTTGATCCACTCGACAGCAGATAGCTGCTCACTTGTGCAGCAAGAGATAATATAGCTATAGAAGAAGACTCATCCCTTCTACAGCAAGTTAGCTGGACTGATATCTGCTCAGTCTAGCAAGGCAAAATCAGAGATCTAATCTCAGAGTTATTTTTGTTTTCTTTGTTCATCTTAAAACTTGTAACCATTCTACTATAGGATCCAGGTTTCCTGGAACTGAGTTGTTGGAAGGCTTGATAGCCTGAAGCTGGAGAGTTTATCTCTTTGTGGTAGGATCCAAGTGGATCTGAGTTGCTGGAAGGCTTGATAGCCTGAGGCTAGAGAGTTTATCTCTCTATGGTAGGATCCAAGTGGATCTGAGTTGCTGGAAGGCTTGATAGCTTGAGGCTGGAGAGTCTATCTATCTGTGGTAGGATCCAAGTGGATCTGATTTGCTGGAAGGCTTGATAGCCTGAGGCTGGAGAGACTATCTCTCTGTGGTAGGATCCAAGTGGATCTGAGTTGCTGGAAGGCTTAATAGCCTGAGGCTGGAGAGTTTATCTCCCTATGGTACGATCCAAGTGTGGATCTGAGGTAGGGTTTTCCTCCCAGCCAGAGTGTAGGGCTTTGTGCCTGAGGTAGGTGGTGGTAAAGCCACTGAGCTATAGGTGATAAATTTGTCATTGAGTTGTAGGCCTTGGAGGAGGCTGAGCTGTAGGTACCCGGAGGGGTACTGAGAGTAGGTGTGTTGTTGCACACTGAGTGTAAGGTTGTAGACCTAAGGTGTAAGCTCTAAAGAGCATAGTGCTGGAGTTTGTGCCTTGTCCAACCAGTAAGTTGGAAAGGTGGGAGGGACAATGGATGTACCCAATTGGGGAACCACTATAAATACTTATGTGCTTGCTGTGTTTGTTTGTTTTACTTTCTTATTGCAGGACATAAGGACGAGCTCTAGATAGTGTAGTTAGAAAACAACAAAAGAAGCTATAAATTTCAAAGACCTATTCACCCTAGGTAACGCCCCGAAACTCAAAAGAGCGACTGGAGGCATTTTGAGCCAAGTTTGGAATTTGGTAGGGGTCACACGGCCTGGGACACGGGCGTGTCCTAGGGGCGTGTCGTGCTCAGGTTAGACGATAGTCGTGTGGTCGACGAATTTCAGTCGACGATCGTCGAGCAGCGAACACGGCCTGCGACACGGGCATCTCCCAGGCCGTGTCCTTCTTAGGTAGTTGGCTGGGTTGTGTTGGGGGAGAAACATAGCCTGGATCCCAAGCATGTTCGGGTTTGACACGGGCTTGTCAAATTGGACACGGGCATGTCCAATACCCATGTCCTTCACGAGTTGGTGTTGGTCCTGTGTCGATGGAGGAACGCAGACCGCTACACGGCCCTATACTGGATGAGACAGGCGTGTCAAGTCGGACACGGGCGTGTCGAGAACCCATGTACTTTTCGGGATACAACGGTTTCGACGGCGAATGGGGAACACGGCCTTGGACACGGGCGTGTCACAAGCCGTGTTCGGCCCAGGTTTTGGATTTTAAGTCCGAATCGTGGACGTCTGTTTCCTTATTTTGGGATCTAACGGCTTGGGGCTATTCCTGATAGGTTATATCCGGGTATAAGGTTTTGAAGCCTTCATTTCATCCAAGTACTCTCTTTCTAAAGTTCTAGAGAGATGGGAGAGCAAGGAAGAAGAAGGAAGAGAGATTCGGCCACCGGCGGAGCTTCAGAGCCCCAAATTGCGAGCCAACTTCGGATCTATGGAGGTGAGGACATTGCGGTGCTTTACATCCGCATAGATTTCCATGGTGCCAAAGAGGAATTCTAGGGTAACGATTCTCATCCTAAGACAAGTGAAGTCCTTTTTTCCTTTGCATAGGAAGCTCGCTCTCGCGAGTTTGCAGTGAGTGTGAGCCGTTCCTTCGGGTAGACATGAATAGACCCCGTTGTTTAGCATGTAGAGTCTGTAATCGAGAAACGGACATAGGCATGATGTGTGAAGCCAGTAACACCCCCATCTGTCGAATAGCATATAACAGAAGGTCCAGCTGGAACCCGACGCCATATACCACGGACAGTCGGAAGGGTTATATAAGAATATCAAAAATCTGACTATAACGACTCGCCCTAACACAGAACATTCTAGCGGAAGCCTTTAAACAGTTGGAAAGAACCCATAATTGAATAACAACAATCATGAATGTCCACATACTACCATAGGATTGAAATAACAAATACACTGAAAGTACTTGGCCTTATAGCCTTACAAGAGTTTACTTAACAAATTAGTGTTTTACATACATCGGCTCGCAGGCCGGTCACACATGACAAAAATAAAAAAAACAACTCGCTTTGGCCTTCGAGGTCCAGCTCAGCAACATGGGCTTCAGCCCGCTATTTGGTACTTGGCTCCGCAGCACCTGCAAGCAACATTCCACCGCGCGGTGGCAAACAAAGTAACGGTTAACCAAAGCCGACCAAATTATAACGACCCCGCCCCTTACTCGGGACAGCGGTGCTCCTTCCCTGCATTTCATTAGCTCATCTAAACAATAAAGTACAAACATACTTCGCCACAGGTGTAGGCTCGCACGGCCAAACACCCCGTGCACTCCGGGCACATTATCGGTGAATCCGGTCAATTCTGTGGCTTCACCACCATCAACGGGATGGCAACATCGTGAGCATTTAGTCTTTCTGACTACTGTCTAAGACTCCCGACTATACCAATGGACAGTCCCTCTATGGGTCTCTAGCACCAAACCGCATAGCCTGGGTCCGATTCCACTTGCCCATTGCTCACACCGCATAGTCACTTTAAGACGTATGCACAGGCCAAGATTCTCTCGGATCCCAAAACATTTCCAAACAACACATAACCCAGTTATGTTCAAAGCTGGCTCCTCGGCCGCCAATTTAGCAGAACTACATTTCCGCTTAGTTTTTCGGGTGTGCCTTGGAGTTAATCCCCAAGGATCTATGCTGCAATCTAATATATAGAAACTCGAAAACACAAAGCACGGAGTCTTCTCCGGCAAACCATATAATATGCAACATCACCGATCCAGACCAACACGTCCGGGTAGGTTTCACACACAATGCCTATGTCCGTACTTCGATTTCCGACTCTATATGCAACACAAGGGGGACTATTCACGTCAACCCCAAGGAACACCGCACACTCACTGCACACTCGCGGGAGCGGGTTTCCTTATGCAAAAGAAGGAGAGCTTCACATGCTCAAGTAGAGAATCGTTACCCTTGTAGTTTACTTTTGCGCCATGGGAATCTATCCGGATGGAAAGCTTCGCAAGGGAATTTCCTCCGAGGATCCGGTCTTGGTTCTGGATTCGGTGCTCTGATGCTCCGCCGGCGGCCGGAATCCTCCTCTTTCTTCCTCCTTGCTCTCTCCTCTAACTCCTTAGAAAGAGAAGGCTTAAGAGAAAATGAGGAATTAATCCTCCATTCCCAGCCTTAACAGAGCAGGAATACATCTGGGCCGTCAGATCTTATTTAAAGAAAACGAACGGCTCAGATCCGCCCAAAATTCCTCAATCATGGGCTGAACACGGCCTCGCACACGGTCGTGTACCAGGCCGTGTGCCCTGATCCAGGCACGATCGTCGAGCACAGAAAAGGACACGGGTCAAGACACGCCCGTGTCTCAACCTAACACGCCTGTGTCATGTCCTAACACACCCGTATCATAGGGGCATGTCACAGATAACCGCCACGCCAACCGACACATCTCTTGGGAACACGGATGGTGACATGGGTACGCACACGCCCGTGTCACGCTTGACACGCCCGTGTCGCTGTCGTGTTTCCTGCCTTGTCCATTTCTGGACACAGCCGGCCAACACAGAGAAAGATACGGCCTTAGACACGCCTGTGTCCCAGGCCCTGTACCCCTATTAAGGCACCAAAAATTCCTTAGGACGCGACCGGTTCGATTACGATTTTCGGGGTGTTACAAATCCCCCCCCCCCCCGCCTTAAAGAATTTCATCCCGAAATTATGTAAAGGTACACAAAATTTAAATGTTACCTGAGTGGAATAACTCGGGGTATTCCTCCAACATAGTCTGCTCTCGCTCCCATGAAAGCTTCTCAAGTCCGCAGTTATCCCAACGGACTTTAACCATTCGGATTTCCTTGTTGTGTAGTCGTTTGACTTCAAAGTCTTCAATGCGTACTGGCTTGACCTTTGTCGTCAACCCGTAATCAACCGGCACTTGATCGACCGCAACGACCTGCGAAGGCTCTTGCACTGCCTTCCGCAACACCGATATGTGGAACACATTGTGTAGCCCACTCAACTCCACTGACAGCTTCAATCGATAAGCTGCTTCGCCAACCCGCTCTAGGATTTCAAACGGTCTAAGGTATCTCGGACTCAACTTCTTCAAGCGTCGAACCCGCGAGACACCCTTGAACGGCTTGATTTTCAAATACACCCAGTCGCCAACACCGAACTCCACGTTCCTATGCTTGGCGTTATAGTATTTTTCTTGCCTGTCCTGAGCGATCTTCAACCGTTCCTGAATTATATGTATCATTGAAGTGGCATCTTCCACCGCTTGATGTTTAATAACTTCGACTCGCCTGTCTCCAACCAAGATAATGGCGTGCGATAATTTCTCCCATACAAGGCCTCGAAAGGCGTCATTCCAATACTCACTTGATAGCTGCTGTTATATGCAAACTCCACCATGTACATGTGATCTTCCCACTGCTTTTTGAAATCCAGGACACACATGTGAAGCATGTCCTCCATCGCCTTGTTGACCCTCTCAGTCTGACCATCTGTCTGTGGATGAAAGGTTGTGCTGAAATTCAACTTAGTTCCCAACAGACTATGCACCAGCCTCCAGTCGCTCGACTTGAAGCGTCCATCTCGGTCAATAACAATACTGCGGGGGCACACCATGCAATCGAACAATATTATCCACATAGAGTTTGAAAGTGCAAGTTAGATCTAATATACTCTAGAGGGGGTGAATAGAGTATGGTGCTTGCTAAAAACTTTTTACAACTGTTGTTGTATTCCTAGATGAACAGGGAAGCAAATAACATAAAGTAAATCTAAACACAGAACAATCACAGATCAATCACAAAGCACTCACAAAACACAGCCAGAAACAAAAGAAAGACAAGCAACCAGATGACACAAGGAGCTATAGTGGTTCCCCAATCAACCTGGGTACATCCACTCTTCTACCACCCTAGGTAGGAATCCACTGCAGGATGAGTTGATCAGGTGTCCTGGGCACCAATGAGCTTTTGATAAGGTGCTCAAAAACCAAACCAGATTTTTTGATCAGGTGTCTTACCACCACTGAGTTTTGATAAGGTCTCAGAAACCAATCACAAACTTTTGAAGGGAGTTTGAAAAACCCTTTACAGCAGAGAGAGAGAGAGAGGGATGAGATGATCTTCTCTGTCAATAGTCAGAGAGAAGATAGTGGATGTTGTCAAAGCTCCCCCTGACATCTTGAGTTGTTCAGGAAGTGAAGCTTTGTAGTAGGGTGATAGGCCTTCAGATGATTTGATCTCCAGCAAAAGATGATTTCAGCAACAGCTGAAATGTGAGGTGTCTGGAGTCTTGAATGATGATGGTCTTTGAACACTTGAATCAAGAGAGATCTGAAAATTTCAGTTAGTTGATCTCCTTTTGTGATGTGTGTTCTTGTATGAATTTTTGAGACTAAGAATGTCTGCAACTCTCTTTCTTTCTCTTGTGTAATTGTTGTTGTAAGAGTTGTAATTCTTGTTGTTGCAGAGAATTGTTGTTGCAGAAGTTGTTGTTGTTGAATAATAATATTTCTTTTATTCCTTTGATCTGGATAGAAATGATCCTCTGTCCAAGATAGCTGTTATGCCTGCCATAAATGACTTCCTTAACTGCATTTGTCTTCTGGAGGAAAGTCCAATAAAATATTCCTTGACAATTCCTGGAAACTTGCTCCAGATTAATTGAAAACGGCCACAGGATCTCTGACATAAATGCTGAGAATAATTCCACAACTGTCTGAATTTGAATCTTGAAAAACGTCTAACTCTTCAGAAAAACGTCGAACTGAGCTCCACTATCGTTGAACTGAGCTCAGAGACTGAACTTAGATAGAAATAGAGATCGTCGATCTAAGCTCAACTATCGTCGAACTGAGCTCAGAGATAGAGAAACAAACTGTAGACAAGAACGTCGATCTGAGCTCGAAGATCGTCGAATGGAGTTCGACGACTCGTTGAAGTTGAGCTCGGAGATCGTCGAATGGAGTTCGACGATTCGTCTAAGTGAGCTCAACGATCGTCGAATGGAGTTTGACGATTCGTCGTACTGAGC
Organism: Platanthera guangdongensis; assembly: GCA_039583875.1. Classification (NCBI taxonomy): domain Eukaryota; kingdom Viridiplantae; phylum Streptophyta; class Magnoliopsida; order Asparagales; family Orchidaceae; genus Platanthera; species Platanthera guangdongensis. The sequence goes on from CM077150.1 coordinate 87,814,919, forward strand.
TCGACGAAATGACTTAGTCTCCAAAACTAAAAAACCTGGTCTTGAGGGCAGCTTTCAAACCTAAATACTAACCCTTAGACTCAATTCTAATTGACCTTTAGATCTATACAAGGAGGTCAAAACAGATTTCCTAAGAGACATAGTGATCCTTGCCCAAATCAGTAATAGGGTGTTCCAACAATCTCCCCCTATTTGGGTTAGGATTACTATTTACAGACATTGGAAAAATAAAAGCATACAAAGCAGAACTATAACAAACAAGACATAGCAGAAACACATACATTATCTCAGATAGTCAGAAAACAAAATATACTGTCATCTTATAGAATCATTCTTTTTCCTTGCTCTTTATAAGTACTATTTCTCTGTTGGGATTGAGAGCTTCTTTCTTAGATCTTCTATCATCAGCTGCACCTAGAGAGGTTTGTTGCTTTGGCCTGGGCACTACAGCTTCTGGATGCAGCTTCATGTAGCTTTTTGAATCAAAAATTTACTGGATGAGTATCTTTCAAGTTCCTTCTTTCTTTGATCTGATAAGGTAGTTATATTGGATGTATCTCTTCCTTGTTCTCTAGCTTTCTTGATTTGATTTAAAGCAGCCAATTCTTTCATCCTAGCTGTCCATGAAGTAGGATTGTTTCTGGATCCTCCAATGGAACTGGAGGCTCATATCTATTTGAGGGATTATCTGGAGGAGCTCTGGAAGAGACTAAATCTTTCAGCTTATAAGGAAAGGGACCAGATGTTGTGTCAGATGGACCTTGTCCTTCCCTTGAATATGGATGTTGCCTGGAATATACTTTAGAATAAACTTGGAATTCTCTTTGATTTCCTCTGTAATTTCCTCTTCTTGACCGGTAGCCTCTAGATATACTTCCTCTATATTGGGATCTTCCTTGAGGTTGATAAGAGGTTTGGCTTCTGGCAGAAGGTTGAAATGCAGAACTTCCACTTGCACCTGCATCAGGTGAAGGAGGAGGAGGAGGAGGAGGATTGAACTGGGATGATCCTTTATCATATTTTCTCTTCTTCTTCATAGCTTTTAGTTGATTTTTGGAGTATTGCATCCAATGTTCTGTGATAGGGCAATTATGCAGTATATAGTATGGAATATCATTTGTGTCTTTCACTTTTGCTGGGGGAACTCTCTTCATTGCTTTGCTTCTGGCCTTCCTTTTCCTTGCAATTGTAGCAGAGGAATCATCTGAATCAGTCCTAAACTGATCACTATCTGAGCTTTGATTATCATATAATGCATCAATCCTTTTGAGATAATCTGTCTATTGTTGAGATTGAGCAGAAGTAACAGCAGAGACAGCAACAGTAGCAGCAGCAACAGCAGGAAGAGGAATAGAAGTAGCAGTGGCAGAAGAAGTTATGACAGCAGCAGATTCAGATACAACATTTTCAGCAACAGGAACAACATCAGCAGTAACAGCAGGCTCAAAATCAAATGTCTCTGTTATATGCATATCCTCAAATACTAAAATAATAGTAACTGAACTAATAGAAATATCAATATTAGAAGTAGGAGCAGCAGTATAGAGGGAGTTTACAAAAGAATTTATTAAACTGGTGTCACAGCTTGAAATAGGCACAATGGCCTTAGAGAGATCTTCAGATTGCTGGACTGTAGTGTGCTGGACTGGAAGATAGTTAAAATAAACAGAATCAAAAACTGATAACAGTGACCTGAGGTCCACTATGATAACTGCAACTGGAGGTACTGGGGCTTGAGCTTGGACTGAAGTAACAGCAGCAGCAGGCAATCTTTCAACTTCATGAGGCATCTCCCCCTGCCTAGATTCAGTGGCAACTGGATCAAGGCACCCATAAGAAGGGATTGTCTGAGGAGGAAGAAGTGAGGAGAGTCTGGCAGACAGTTCTTGAACTGTTTTTATAAGTGCAGCCAAAGAGGTCTCCATCAAGAGTGATAGCCTTGGAGCTATCAGCTCATAGAGCCTATCTGCAAGAGGTTGAAGATCTACATGCTCAAGAGGGACTTGAGTAGAGGAAGGAATTGAAGGTGGGGCAGTAAGAGATGTTGGTGGAGAACTTGTGGATGGTGGAAATGAAGGTTGAGAGATGGGAATTGTGGAAATGGAAGATAATGGAATGGAAACAGATGGTGTGAAGGATGGTTGTACAATTATGTCTTGAAGTAGTTGTTGGTATGAGGTGGATGAAGATGGTGGCTCAGTAGGGGATGAGGGAGAATCATCCATATAGGAATCATCTATAAGATTGAAAGATGAAATGTGAGAGGATGAATCAATATCTAGGTGTGGGTAGTGATGTAGAGGATGGAATAATTCTTCTGTGAGTGGTGGAGTTGGAGAAGGAATTGAAGTTGGAGATGGGGCGGAGATTATGATGGTGTATGTGACTGTGGTAGATGAAACAGGAGGTGGAGGAGGAGAAGAAGAAGCAAGCAAGTTTTCTGCAGGGGCAGAAACCTGAGGGGAAGAGACTAAAACAGTCTTTGTGCCTGAAGTAGAAATGCCAGAAGGCCTGCTGGGCTTCACAATTTGCCTGTCCCATTTTCCAAATAGGGCACAGGTGAGCCTCTTGGAGGCATTGATGTGCATCCCACTGGAAACTAGCAGAGCAGGGCATCTATTCTGAAGAAACAGCCTTAATATCCTTCCAAAATTAACAAAATTCTTATTAATCTTCTTCTTAATCAAGTCAAAGAAAATTTCTCCCCAGTTCAGTTGTTTCTTGTCCACTAGGGCACCCATCAAGCAGAGTTGATACCTTGATATGGTATCATGGGCTGAGTGTTTGGCCAACATTACCTTCCCAACAACATCAGCTAGAAATCTGTACTCAACATACAGATTTTTCTTCAGCAATTTGCTAGGGTTTGCTTCTGAGTGTCTCATCCTTTCAAGCATATTGGAAAACTCTTCTCCAGAAAGTTCAGCAGAGTCTTCTCCAGATTTCAATTCAAAAACCTCTGTCAAGGCAGCAGGTGTTAGGGATATCTGGGTTCCTGAGATTGTTCCAACCATTGTATTCTGATCCTAATTGTGGGCAGTATACACCCATTCCTTGATCTCATCTGCAACTAATTTGATCCTGGTAGTCATTATGGTAACTAGCTGTTGTTCCTTGAAAATTTCCAGAATATCTTTGAAAATTTGATCGCTGTTATTGAAAGAGTCCATGTCGATATCAAAACCTGCATCAAATTTCATTGCGGCCAGGATTGCAACTGAGACGGCCATTGATTCCTGCAAAAAAATGAACAAACAAACGACTAAGTGTAAAGAAGTTTGGAGGGAAAGAGAAAGTTTGCAGAAAGTATGAAAGTGCAAAGGGAGAACGACGGCCGAAAAATGAATTTTATATTAGGGTTCGACGCAGAAAAGGAAAGATCGTTGAACTCTGTTCGACGATCTGGGCTTCTAAAGGAAACTGAAAGGTCATCAACATCGTCGATCTCCGTTCGACGATATTGGAGAGCGTCGAGCTCCGTTCGACGATAGTTTCAGAAAACAAAATCATCGAGCTCCGCACGACGATCGCTGACCTTAGCATTATCTAAGAAGCGCTGAACTCTGGTCGACGATTTCGGAAGTCGTCGATCTCCGTTCGACGATCGGGGGGAAAATCATCGAGGGCAGTTCAGAGACCAGAAACACTCTTATACACTAGAAAAATTAAGATGTTTGACTAGTCTTGGTCATTTTTATAATTTTAAAATCTTGGATCTTATTTTAGACTTCCTTCATCTAACATTCCTAACTGATTCAGGAAGAATGTATGTTTCTTTTCATCCAAGGGTTTGGTGAAAATATCTCCCCTTTGCAAATCAGTTGGGATATATTGAAGTTCAATTTTATTTTTCTCAACATTATCCCTTAGAAAGTGATGCCTAATTTCTATGTGTTTGTCCTACTATGGAGGACTGGATTTTGTGCTATGGAAATAGCACTAGTATTATCACAAAATATTTTTGACTTTTCTAAGTTGTAGCCATAGTCTAGGAGTTGGTTTTGAATCCACAATATTTGTGAACAACAACTACCTGCAGCCATATACTCAGCTTCAGCAGTTGAAGTTGACACAGATGTTTGTTTCTTGCAAAACCAGGAGACAAGTCTGTCACCAAGAAACTGACAAGTTCCACTGGTGCTTTTCCTGTCTATTCTGCATCCAGCATAATCAGCATCTGAAAATCCAGTTAAGTCAAATGCTGAATCTTTTGGATACCAGAGACCTAGATTTGGACAGCTTTTTACATACCTAAGAATCCTTTTTACTAAGGTTAGGTGTGCTCTCTACGGCTCACTTGTAATCTAGCACATATGCATGTAGCAAACATTATGTCAGGTCTACTAGCTGTAAGGTACAATAAAGAGCCAATCATTGCTCTATATGTTGTCTGATCAACAGGTTTCCCATGTTCATCAGCATCTAATACAGCATTAGTAGGCATAGGTGTTTTCATGCATGATGCTTCAGACATACCAAATTTCTTAACCAATTCTTTTGCATACTTGGTTTGAGAAATAAATATGACTTTAGCATGTTGCTTGATTTGCAATACTAGAAAGAAGGATAGCTCACCCATGCTACTCATTTCAAATTTAGAATGCATTAGATTGGAGAACCTTCTGTAGAACCAAATATAATATCATCTACATAGATTTGTACTAGTAGGGTATGGGACTTATGGGTTCTAATAAAAAGAGTTTGGTCTACTCTACCCCTTATAAACTCATTTTTCAGAAGAAAGCATACTAGGGTCTCATACCATGCTCTAGGAGCTTGCTTTAGATCATATAATGCCTTATGCAATTTGAAAACATAATCAAGATGAGTTGAAGAGATAAAACCTGGGGGTTGTCTGACATAGACTTCTTCTTTGATATCTCCATTGAGAAAAGCACTCTTTACATCCATCTGGTATACTTTGAATCCTTTGTGTGATGCATATGCTAAGAAGATTCTTATGGCCTCTAACCTTGCAACTGGTACAAAGGTCTGGTCATAATCTATCCCTTCTTCTTGAGAGTACCCTTGAGCAACTAGCCTTGCCTTATTCCTTACAATGACTCCTTGATCATCCAATTTGTTTCTAAACACCCACTTTGTTCCAACAATAGAGTGATCCTTTGGCCTTTGTACGAGTTCCCAAACTTTGTTCCTTTCACATTGATGCAACTCTTCTTGCATTGCAATGATCCAGTGTGGATCTTACTCAGCATCTTGAATGGATTGAGGTTCAATTTGAGAAAGAAAGCAAGTGTGCATCAGGTTTTGGTTGACCTGATTTCTGGTTTGCACACCAGCTGAGATGTCTCCAATCACTTGGGAGATTGGATGGTCTCTTGATGTTACTAAATCAACAGGAGGTGTTGATTGTTCACCAACCTGTGTTGTTGTTTCCTCTGGTGGTACAACAACTGGCTCTTCAAGAATTTTCTCTTCAAGATGTTGAATGTCTTCTTCATTGTTAACCAGAAATCGGCGATCCTTCCCAAGGTGGCCAGCTGGCTAGTCGTGACCCTTGGATTCTCCCTTTCGATCGCGACAAGTCTCAGCATAGGCGGACAGTTTTCCCTATCCGCCTAGGTCTCCTAGTAACCGTGTGCACTGCGGTACGGCGGGCTATTCCCATGGCTCACCCTCGCAGGACATGCGGTAAGGTCTTCTAATCGTGCAGTGATTTTCCTTGCAGGAGTCCGCCAACAGCACCACCAGGAGCGGCCTTCTAGTCTGCCCAAGGGGCGGCGGTCTCCTACTGCCGTCCGCCGAGGCCGCCCACCAGGGGCGGCCTCCCTGCTGCCCGAGGGGCGACGGCCTCCTGCCGCCGTCCGCCGAGGCCGCCCACCCGGGGCGGCCTCTGCCCGCCAGCCGGGCGGATTCCCCCCGGAGTCCGCCCAGGCCGCCCGCTAGGGGGCAGCCCCGGCTTCCGCCGGGCAGACTGCACCCGGAGTCTGCCCAGGCCGCCTGCTAGGGGGCGGCACCGGCTTCCACCGGGCGGACTCCACCTGGAGTCCGCCCAGGCCGCCCGCTAGGGGGCGGCCCCGGCTTCTGCCGGGTGGACTCCACCCGGAGTCCGCCTAGGCCGCCCGCTAGGGGGCGGCCCCGGCCTGCCGGGCGGACTCCCCCAGGAGTCCGCCCAGGCCGCCCGCAAGGGGGCGGCCCAGCCTGCCGGGCGGACTCCACCCGGAGTCCGCCCAGGCCGCCCGCTAGGGGGCGGCTGTCGGCCTGCCGGGCGGACTCCTCCCGGAGTCCGCCTAGGCCGCCCGGTAGGGGGCAGCCTCCAGTTCTCTTCAGGGCCTCCTGCAGCTTGCTTCACCGGCCAAGGTGGCGGACCCAAATTTCCAGTCCGCGTAGGTCGTCATGCTGACATCACTGGGCCCCGCTTCTAGAAGAACTTCCCTGGGCCTATAAATAGCCCCCTGATGCCTCTCATTGAGGACCCCCCGGAGATGGAGACAAGTCTTGACAGCAGACCCTGCAGACTCCATTTTCCAGTCCGCGCAGTCCGTCATCACCTTTCCAGCAGACTCTACGGACTCAGATTTTCTGTCCGCGCAGTCCTCCACGGTTCTCAAGCAGCTTGCCAGCAGACTCTACAGACTCAGTTTTCCAGTCCTCCAGCAGCTATGGCAGCCTCTTTTACTTAGTCTCTGGCAGCTTCTCTTCTCTACTTTCTAGCAATTTCTTCTCCCTTAGCCGCCAGCTTCTCTTTGTACCCCTTTAGAGATTTGTTGTAAAGGTATACTTGTAAGCTTGTAGTCTCTAGCTTTTAATCAAAGGAAAGCCCGTCGCAAGAGTGGCATTTAGGCCGCGACGGGCGAAGTGTGTTGTTGTCGCTGCTAGCGGCCCCCTCTCCTCTTCTCTGCTCAGCAAGCCTTGCTCCTCTGCGCAGCAAGCCTTGCCCTCAGCTCAGCTCAGCTCTTCTCGGCAACCAACCTGCAAGTGTAACTGTTGCGGTTACTATCTGCTCGACCGCTCCTGGTATCCGCCCTCTTCCTCTCTTGATCAACCCTCTCTGTTGATCAAGGCTCGCCTCTTCTCTCAAGCCTCTCCCCTACCCCCGCAACCTTCTCCTTCCTCCTCACCTTGCCTGTGAGGCCAAACACCCCCTCAGTGATAGCTGTGCCCCCGGTGTCGTTTCCGCGCATCAACAGTTTTGGTGCGGTGAGCGTGGACTCCAGCTCACGCGCAGCCCTTCAGATCAGAACAGGCAGTGAAAGCAGCAGTTAACCATGTCAGACCATCAATCAACCGAGAACCATGCTCCAAGTCCCAGTGAAGATCCTCTCTGGGAAGCCTTTGAGCAGTCGCGCCGTGAGAATGCTCAACAGTTCCAGGCTATCAACAAAGTTCTTGCTACGATAACGCAGCGATTGGACGCTCATCCAGCAGCTGCTCCAGCTGCTCCAATCAACCCAACACCAACATCAGAGCATCAGCAAGCTTACTCTCAAGCTTGCCCGCCGTTCTATCCTCCCTACACACCAACCTTTCCGCAAGGTCCTGTAGCTCCTTTGCGAACTCAAGATGAAGAGTTTGCTGCTCGCCATAACTTCTTCCGGGAAGCAGCCCGGGGAAGTCCTGCTAGAGTTCTCAATTTTCAGGGAAGTCATCCCTACCCTTCAGCTCCTGCCCCTGCTCCTCCTGCAGCAACTTTTCCTTTTTATCCTCATGCTCCTTTTGCAGCTGCAGCTTATGCTCCTTTCTTTCCTTATGCTATAGGAGAGCAGGAAGAACCTTCACCATTCGCAGAGAATGTTCGCCATGAGCCTACTCCAGCAAACTTCAGAGAGCCTCGACTGCCAATCTACACTGGAGAGATAGATCCAGTGAAGCACCTCCAAGCTTTTGAGTCAGTCATTGCTCTCAAGACCCTTTCAGATGCAACCAAGTGCAAACTCCTTGTCACCTCCTTTGATGGTCAAGTGAAGGACTGGTTCTATGGCCTCCGTCCTCACTCCATCACTTCCTTCCTTGATCTTCAAAGGGAGTTTCTTCTCAGATTCTCTACATCAACCAAGAGAAAGGGCGGTCCTGAAGCCCTCTTTGAGATCAAGCAGCGCGGAAATGAGACTTGGTCTCAGTTTGTTGATCGATTCCAAAGAGAGATTTTGGACATAGAAGTTACTGATCAAGAAATGTACATAGTGGCTCTTATCCACGGTCTTCGTGAAGAGCCTCTCAAGTTTGAAGCCAATGTCCGTACTCCAAGGACATATCAAGAGTTAATTGCTCTAGCCAACTCGTACATTCGAGGCGAAAAGAGCAATCCAGGCTTCGTCTCCAAGCTTTTGTCCAAGGAGGATCTCTCTCGCAAGCATACTCCAAGGTCTCCTCACAATCACTTCCCAACTCACTCAAAGAAAGAGAGAAGGATTCATCGCCATCGATACTCCTTCCCGAGCCGTGATCATGCTCAAGATCCATTGCTACCGCTAGCTCCGTCTTTGCAAACAGCAGCTGTTCAACAGCAGCAGGACAGCGACTTGCATGAGTCTGATCTTGACGACGTCGTGCAAGAAGTAATCCAGATCATGAAAGACAGGGCAAACTTCAAGAAGCCCTATCGACCAGCAGATCAAAGATCTAGGGGTTCAGAACCCTACTGTGAATTTCACAGAGAACCAGGTCACCTAACAGAGGACTGCCGAGCATTCCGGCAGCTTGTGCAAAGGATGCTCCGGCAGGGGAAGATGCATGACCTGCTTCCTAAAGAAGAACGCCCTGATCAAGCAACTTCAAAGGGCAAAGAACTTGCAGACGCACCTTGCTCCTCAAGAGGAGTGAACCAAGTCGCAGAGCCTCCTCTCCTCGTCGTTAACCCAAAGTCGTCGAATGCTTCGATGCTAATGACGAGGGTGTGCTTGGAAGGCTATTCTGAGCAAGCGATGGACTTCATAGTCCTCCAAAGCTCCTAGCAACCTTCAGGGGTTATCTCAACCCTTTCTCTCTTTCCCTTTCAAACATTTTCATTACAACACTTCTCAGTGTTCTTTACTTTCTTTCCAGCAAAGTTTGTATTCAGGGATCCCGTACTGACACAGTTCCCTTCTTGTGTTGCCTCTTACTCTCTCTCTCTCTCTCTCTCTCTTAGGATCGATACACCAATGAGATATCGCCGAGTCTGAAACGTTCCCTCCGTAGTTTGTTCTTGCACTACCGCTTTGACCACATATGGTGGGAGTATACCCATGTGTGCAGTGGGAGCAGTTCAATCGCGGGAATGGGCTTCAGACTTAGGATCCTAGCCGGCATCTGACACAGAGTGTGTGCTAGGGGAGCCCCATGTGTTAGCTCCGCTGCGCGTCGTATAGGATACATTACGGTTAGGATGATCTTTGCTGTACAAGCAATGGAGATCAAGCGTATCCTTGTCTATTTGATCATCCTTCAACTGTGGTGGCCGAACACTCTCTAGTTCTCCCGATCTGTGCCTTCCTGGGTTCGCAACTCCACTGATCAATACACAGACAAGCTAGGCCTCTTGGCGCAACCCGTCTCGTTGATCAGTGATGCTTGTACCCAAGGCGAGAGAGCAGTGCTTCCAGCGATCCTTCTCAGGATCTTTCCCTTGCTTTTCTCTTTTGTTCCCTCCTTGAGGATGCGCGGCCAGCCCGCTTTGAGCAGGACCATGCTCGGGATGATTTTCTCAGGCCAGTGATGCATAAGGCCCACGGGGAACACATGTGGCAGCATTCAACCTTATTTAGTCATTCCGAATATGGACCGCCTTTTCTTTTTTCCCATCCTTCAGGATGCGCGGCCAGCCCGCTTTGAGTAGGACTATACTCGGGGGGACTTTTTGGGCAAGTGATGCATAAGGCCCACGGGGAACACCTGTGGCAGCATTCAACCCTCTTTAGTCATTCCGAGTGTAGACCTCCTTTTCTCTCTTCCCTCCTTTCACAGGCGAACAGGTTAATCCAACCTACCAAAAAGATTTCCAGCAATCACTTTGCTTATGCTCATCTCATATACTTTGCCTGCTCAAGCCCTATCATATGGAGATTCACATAGCTACTCATTATTCTTGTCAAAATCTAATGGCATCAGACATTAATCAAATCATATCAACAGTTTGGTGCTCAAATGCTATTAGCCATGCTACTGCAATCCAGTTAAACGCTCAGTTTATTGATCTGGGTTTCATGACAAAGCGTTCATCAAGCATTTTTCTTGCTACTTGGTCATATCGACCTTATCTCTTCAACCTTCATGGGTTGTCTCGACAACTCTGGTGCGGTTATCCTCGCGTCTTGTTTTATTCTAATCTCTCTCCTCACAGAGGTTAGCAAACCCTTGCAGGCCCTCTCCACAGGTACTTGCAAGCTCCTTTCATATGAATATTGTCTACTTCTAACTTTTCTCTTTGTAGAGAACAACAGACACCTGCAAAGCTCATTCAGGTACTTGCAGTTTAAATACTTATTTTATCTCTGCTACTTACTCTTCACTTTGCAGTGGTTAGCAGACGTCTGCAAGTCATATTCAGGTACTTGCAGCTTATCTTTATATACAATATCTGCCTCTAACTCTCTTCTGGTAGAGATCACCGACACTTGCAAGCTCCACTCAGGTACTTGCAAGTTAGTATGCCTTTCTGTTTTCCCTCACTTTTATTTTGCAGAACTTAACGAAAGACACACCTTCTTCGTTTTGCAAAAGCAAACTCAGGTACACACCCGATGTACCACCCATACATGCTTACCCTAATTTTCCTCTTGCAGGAAAATAGACAGGAAACACCAAGCTTGTAAGGAGAGCATTCAGGTTCTATCTCCCCTTGCCCGCTCCTTCTCTTTCCTTTGGGGTGGATCACGATTTTCGTGGGTCTCCAACTTTTTCGAAGTTCCCTTCAGAACTTAAAAAAGTGCGGGGATTATGTTAACCCAGAAATCGGCGATCCTTCCCAAGGTGGCCAGCTGGCTAGTCGCGACCCTTTGATTCTCCCTTTCGATCGCGACAAGTCTCAGCATAGGCGGACAGTTTTCCCTATCCGCCTAGGTCTCCTAGCAACCGCGTGCCCTGCGGGACGGCGGGCTATTCCCATGGCTCACCCTCGCGGGACATGCGGTAAGGTCCGCTAATCGTGCAGTGCTTTTCCTTGCAGGAGTCTGCCAACAGCACCACCAGGAGCGGCCTCCTAGTCTGCCCAAGGGGTTGCGGTCTCCTGCTACCGTCCGCCGAGGCCGCCCACCAGGGGCGGCCTCCCTGCTGCCCGAGGGGCGGTGGCCTCCTGCCGCCGTCCACCGAGGATGCCCACCCGGGGAGGCCTCTACCCGCCAGCCGGGTGGATTCCCCATGGAGTACGCCCAGGCCGCCCGCTAGGGGGCGGCCCCGGCTTCCACCGGGCGGACTCCACCCGGAGTCCGCCCAGGCCGCCCGCTAGGGGGCGGCCCCGGCTTCCGCCGGGCGGACTCCTCCCGGAGTCCGCCCAGGCTGCCCGCTAGGGGGCGGCCCCGGCTTCCACCGGGAGGACTCCACCCGGAGTCCGCCCAGGCCGCCCGCTAGGGGGCGGCCCCGGCTTTCGTCGGGCGGACTCCACCCGGAGTCCGCCCAGGCTGCCCGCTAGGGGGCGGCCCCGGCCTGCCGGGCGGACTCCCCCAGGAGTCCGCCCAGGCCGCCCGCAAGGGGGCGGCCCGGCCTGCCGGGCGGACTCCACCCGGAGTCCGCCCAGGCCGCCCGCTAGGGGGCGGCTGCCGGCCTGCCAGGCGGACTCCTCCCGGAGTCCGCCCAGGCCGCCCGCTAGGGGGCGGCCTCGAGTTCTCTCCAGGGCCTCCTGCAGCTTGCTTCACCGGCCAAGGTGGCGGACCCAAATTTCCAGTCTGCAGAGTCCGCGCAGGTCGTCATGCTGACGTCACTGGGCCCCGCTTTTAGAAGAACTTCCCTGGGCCTATAAATAGCCCCCTGATGCCTCTCATTGAGGACCCCCGGAGGTGGAGACAAGTCTTGACAGCAGACCCTGCGGACTCCGTTTTCCAGTCCGCGCAGTCCATCATCACCCTTCCAGCAGACTCTACGGAGTCAGATTTTCTGTCCGCGCAGTCCTCCACAGCTCTCCAGCAGCTTGCCAGCAGACTCTGCAGACTCAGTTTTCCAGTCCTCCAGTAGCTCTGGCAGCCTCTTTTACTTAGTCTCTGGCAGCTTCTCTTCTCTGCTTTCTGGCAATTTCTTCTCCCTTAGCCGCCAACTTCTCTTTGTACCCCTTTAGAGATTTGTTTTAAAGGTGTACTTGTAAGCTTGTAATCTCTAGCTTTTAATCAAAGGAAAGCCCGTCGCAAGAGTGGCATTTAAGCCGCGACGGGCGAAGTGTGTTGTTGTCGCTGCTAGCGGCCCCCTCTCCTCTTCTCTGCTCAGCAAGTCTTGCTCCTCTGCGCAGCAAGCTTTGCCATCAGCTCAGCTCAGCTCTTCTCGGCAACCAACCTGCAAGTGTAACCATTGCGGTTACTGTCTGCTCGACCGCTCCTGGTCTCCGCCCTCTTCCTCTCTTGATTAACCCTCTCTGTTGATCAAGGCTCGCCTCTTCTCTCAAGCCTCTCCCCTACCCCCGCAACCTTCTCCTTCCTCCTCACCTTGCCTGTGAGGCCAAACACCCCCTCGGTGATAGCTGTGCCCCCAGTGCCATTTCAGCGCATCAACATTCATCTTCACTACTTTCCTCTTTTTGAATGATTTGTAACCTGTCCAAGTCTTCTGCAAGAGAGTGTACCTGCAAAGTTTCTATGGTAGAAGTATTCTTCTCCTTGAAAGACATGTTAGATTCATCAAAAGATATATGAACAGATTCTTCAATTTTAAGAGTTGATTTATTATATACCCTATAAGCTTTACTGATCATGGAGTATCCCAGAAACACTCCTTCATCAGCTTTAGCTTGAAATTTTGCTAAGTATTTCTTGTCATTATTGTGAATGTAACAGATACAACCAAAAATTCTAAAATAGTCTACTTTAGGTTTCTTCCCTTTGAGTAATTCATAGGGAGTCTTGCCCTTCAGTTTATGTATTAAACTTCTATTCAACACATAGTTGGAGGTGTTCACTGCCTCTGCCCAAAAGGATAGAGGAAGGTGAGCATCTGACAACAATGTAGTGGCAGATTCAATAAGGGTTCTATTTTTCCTTTCAGCTACCCTATTTTGTTGAGGAGTTCTAGGAGCTGAGAAAGTGTGCCTGATCCCTTCACTCTGACAGAACTCTTACATAAGAAGAGAATCAAACTCTGTCCCATGATCACTTCTGATCAGGGCAATGTCAGTATTGAACTCACTCTGTATGCATTTGAGAAACTCTGTCAAACACTTAAAGTTATCAGACTTCTTCCTCAGAAAGAACACCCATGTGAATCTAGAGAAGTCATCTACAACCACTAAAGTATAAGATTTCCCTCCTAAGCTTTATACTGTAATGGGTCTAAAAAGATCCATGTGTAACAGATACAAAATCCTAGGTGAATCACTCTTATTAAGTGACTTGAAACTATTTTTGGTTTGCTTGCCTAATTGACAAGCCCTGCAGAGTCCTTCCTTCTTGTAGGGGCCAGAAGGTAGTCCTCTAACAAGGTTGTCCTTGGATAGCCTAGCAATGGTTCTAAGGTTTATATGTCCTAATCTCTTATGTCATAACTCATTAGGTCTACAAATAGAATTAAACAGGCAAATGTCTACTTCTGTTGAAAGAAAGTCTACTAAATAGATGTTACCTTTCCTTTTACCTGTCAACACAGTTGTGTTGTCCTCTGATTTGATCTTGCATAAGGATTTGCTGAAAGTCACTTGGTAGCCTTCATCACATAGTTGACTGATGCTGATCAAGTTGTGCTTCAGTCCTTCTACATAGGCTACTTTATTGAATGTGACTATGCCAATCTGGACTGCACCATATCCTTTTGTTAGTCCAAAGTTTGAATCACCAAATATGACTTTGGGTCCAAGCTTGGCTTTGAAGGATGTGAAATTGTCCTTGCTTCTTGTCATGTACTTGGAGCACCCACTATCCAAATACCATTGTTGGTTTGATGTTGGATAGGTCTTCACCTGCACAATTTACTTGTTTTTGACTCAGTTTACCTTGGGCCTAGGTTGATAACCTTTAAATTCAGAAATAAATGACATCCCTGGTTAACTCTTATAACCTTCAGGATGATATCTCCTTGGAGGTATTATCCATTCAGTATAAGGGTTAAATCTTTGGGATGAAGGACCCCTAGGTTTGGATTTTGATTTACCCTTGAATAAGTTTTCAAAGCTCTGATCTCTGCTTGACGATCGCTGAGCTGAGTTCGACGATCTTGGGTCAGATCGTTGAGCTCCGTTCGAAGATCGACTGTGGCAGAGTTCAGGGTTTAGAGATCGTCGACCTGAGTTCGACGATTTTGCCTGAGATCGTTGATCTGCATTCGACGATCGTCTAGCTCCGTTCGACGATTTCTGTTGAACTCTAGTTTTCTTAGGTAAGTCAGAATTTTTCCTAGCTACCTCTACAACTCCATTACCTTTATCAGAAATAAACTTGATTGGGGTTGTTAATACTATAGGTTGGATAGATGAAGCACCCAAGCCCAGTGTACTATTAAACCTTGAGTTCACTGTGCTTGTGATGTCCATTAGTTTGATACTTCTCCCATTGAGGGATTCGTCAAACTTTTTGGCCTCTGATAGTTCACTTTTCAGTGAGGATATCTGCTCCCTACAGCACTCCAACTCCTCAGAGAGTTTGAGGTTTTTTGATTTTAAGGTACTGTGTTCAGATAATTGATTTCTGAGAGAAATGATTTCCTTCTCAGATTTTAATAAGTCTAAACATAGTGCTTTAAACTCATACTTAAAGTACTCAGAATTAAAATCAAAATAACTTATTACCTGGTCCTCTTCAGATTGAGTCTTTGATTCTAACTCTGACTCTTCTGCATCAGAATTGTGTTGTGAGGCATTGATGGCCATCATGCAGAATTCCTTTTCTTCAGCATCATCCTCATCATCACTTGAGCTGGATGAAGCTTCAGAGTCTTCTTCTGTCTCACTCCAAGTTTCAGCAACAAATCCCTTCCTTGTATGTTTGTTCTTGCTGGAGGAGGCTTTGTCATTGCTATTTTTCTTGAAGTCCTTGCCTTTTCTTCTTTCTTTCTTGTCCTTTCTGTCCTTATTTTTATTTTCTGGACAGTCAGGCACAATGTCTCCTGGTTTCCTGCAACCAAAACAGATAATCTCTTTGTTATTTGATTTATCATACCTTGGCTTGTCATGCTCTCTATGTGATCTTTTCCTAAAGTCCTTTCTGGCCATTTTGTAAAACCTTTTGGCTAGAAGGCTTAGCAGCTCTTCATTGCCTGTAACCTTGTCTTCAGGCTGATCTTCAATGGCTTTGAAAGCTATTGACTTCTCTTTTCATGTAGCTGGTGAGGCAGCCTTCTGCTCTTCTTCTCTATTTTTGATGAGCAGCTCATAAGACTTGAGCTTGCCCAAGATAGCTTCAGTTGTGATTTCATTGAGACTTCTAGCATCCTTGATTGGCCAGATCCTTGAGTCCCAAGTGCTTGGGAAGTACATTAGGATTTTATCATTTAGCTCATTCAATGAGATCTCTTTG
Source organism: Platanthera guangdongensis (assembly GCA_039583875.1). Taxonomy (NCBI): domain Eukaryota; kingdom Viridiplantae; phylum Streptophyta; class Magnoliopsida; order Asparagales; family Orchidaceae; genus Platanthera; species Platanthera guangdongensis. Next base: position 87,830,503 of record CM077150.1, read on the forward strand.
TCCTAAAGTTTTCAGCTCATTGACTATGAGACTGAGTTTGTTATACATATCTGCTACTGACTCAGCTTCTCCTTTCTTGAAATTCTCATATTGGGTTATGAGGTGAGATCTTCTGTCTTTTCTCTCATCAGCTGATCCTGAGACTATTTCAGATAGCTTGTCTCAGATGTCCTTTGCTGAGTTACATTCAGCTACCTTTTGGAAAATTTCATCAGACATAGTCTGGGCTTGAATGTTCATAGCTTTTGCATCATCCAATTTCCATTTCTTTATTTCTACATCTGTTCCTGAAGGAGGTGGAACAGCACTTGTGCTTGTATTCTCTGGAGGTCTTGGACACACTGTCAAAACAGAATTGAAAATGTCCTCATCAATAGAGTTCATATACAGTCTAATCCTTGCCTTCCAAAGTGCAAACTTAGATAGATTGCACACTGGAGGTCTGGTGCTAGCATAATCTTTGTTTTGTGCCATGTTTTGTGAAGAAATAATTCTAACAACAAACTTAAACAAGCAGATCTAACTAGAGGAATCTTTGGATTCAGGTGTTAGCCTGTGCAACCACTTAGATGTGGTATTTTTAACCAACCTTGCTCTGATACCAATTGAAAGTGCAAGTTAGATCTGATATACTCTAGAGGGGTGAATAGAGTATGGTGCTTGCTAAAAACTTTTTACAACTGTTGTTGTATTCCTAGGTGAACAGGAAAGCAAATAACATAAAGTAAATCTAAACACAGAACAATCACAGATCAATCACAAAGCACTGACAAACCACAGCCAGAAACAAAAGAAAGACAAGCAACCAGATGACACAAGGAGCTATAGTGGTTCCCCAATCAACCTGGGTACATCCACTCTTCTACCACCCTAGGTAGGAATCCACTGCAGGATGAGTTGATCAGGTGTCCTGGGCACCAATGAGCTTTTAATAAGGTGCTCAAAAACCAAACAAGATTTTTTGATCAGGTGTCTTGCCACCACTGAGTTTTGATAAGGTCTCAGAAAACAATCACAAACTTTTGAAGGGAGTTTGAAAAACCCTTTACAGTAGAGATAGAGAGAGGGATGAGATGATCTTCTCTGTCAACAGTCAGAGAGAAGATAGTGGATGTTGTCAAAGCTCCCCCTGAGATCTTGAGTTGTTCAGGAAGTGAAGCTTTGTAGTAGGGTGATAGGCCTTCAGATGATTTGATCTCCAGCAAAAGATGATTTCAGCAACAACTGAAATGTGAGGTGTCTGGAGTCTTGAATGATGATGGCCTTTGAACACTTGAATCAAGAGAGATCTGAAAATTTCAGTTAGTTGATCTCCTTTTGTGATGTGTGTTCTTGTATGAATTTTTGAGACTGAGAATGCCTACAACTCTCTTTCTTTCTCTTATGTAATTGTTGTTGTAAGAGTTGTAATTCTTGTTGTTGTAGAGAATTGTTGTTGTAGAAGTTGTTGCTGTTGAATAATAATATTTCTTTTATTCCTTTGATCTGGATAGAAATGATCCTCTGTCCAAGATAGCTGTTATGCCTGCCATAAATGACTTCGTTAACTGCATTTGTCTTCTGGAGGAAAGTCTAATAAAACATTCCTTGAAAATTCCTTGAAACTTGCTCCAGATTAATTGAAAACGGCTACAGGATCTCTAACATAAATGCTGAGAATAATTCCACAACTGTCTGAATTTGAATCTTGAAAAACATCTAACTCTTCATAAAAACGTCGAACTGAGCTCCACTATCATTGAACTGAGCTCAGAGACTGAACTTAGATAGAAACAGAGATCGTCGATCTGAGCTCAACTATCGTCGAACTGAGCTCAGAGATAGAGAAACAAACTGGAGACAAGAACGTCGATCCGAGCTCGAACATCGTCGAATGGAGTTCGACGACTCATTGAAGTTGAGCTCAGAGATCGTCGAATGGAGTTCGACGATTCGTCGAAGAGAGCTCAACGATCGTTGAATGGAGTTCGACGATTCGTCGTGCCGAGCTCGACGAAATGACTTAGTCTCCAAAACTGAAAAGTCTGGTCTTGAGGGCAGCTTTCAAACCTAAATACTAACCCTTAGACTCAATTCTAATTGACCTTTAGATCTATACAAGGAGGTCAAAATAGATTTCCTAAGAGACATAGTGATCCTTGCCCAAATCAGTAATATGGTGTTCCAACAGAGTTTGGCTAACTTTTCCACCGGATCTTCCTTCTTGTTCGTGATGAAGTACGACAATTTTGTCAATCCATCTACGACCACCCAGATGGCGTCGTTTCCCCTCTGCTACTTTGGCAAACCATACACAAAATCCATAGAAATATCATCGAACTTTCACTCCGAAATAGGTAAGGACTTCAAGAATCCTCCGGGCTTCTGGCACTCCGCCTTCACCAAGGCACATGTTTGGCACTTGGCTACATAAAGTGCTACATCCTTCTTTAATCCTGGCCACCAGAACAACTTCTTCATGTTTTTATACATCTTCGTGCTCCACGGGTGGATTGAGTACTTGGTATGATGAGCCCCGTACATCAACTCCTCCCGAAGGTTATCCGCACTAGGGACGCATAGGCGATTGTCCCTCCTTAGCAGTCCATCCTCAACAGCAAATTGGGAATTCGACCCATCCAAAAATTCATCTAAGATTGGCTTCATGTTGTTGTCCTGAACCAAAGCCCGTCGAACCCTATCAGCTAGGTCATACTGCACCTCTGTCCAATACAATTTCTCCTCGGCACTAATATGCTTGTCGACACAAGAGATCTCTAATGCCTCCAGATCACGGACCAAACTCTCATCATGCACCAACAACCAGCTGGCCCGCGCAGGAACCCTGCGACTAAACACATCCGCCACTGCATTTCCTTTCCCAGGCGCATGATGTATTTCGAAGGTGTAGTCCCCCAGGAACTCCATCCACCTCCGCTGCCTCAAGTTCGGGTCCTTCTGGTCTAACAAGTACTTTAGGCTCTTATGATTTGTGTATATATCGACCTTCACACCGTACAAGTAGTGCCTCCACAGCTTTAGTGCAAATATCACGGCCGCTAACTCTAAGTCGTGAACCAGATAATTACTCTCATGAACCTTCAATTGTCGTGAACCATAGGCTATCACGCTCCCATGCTGTAGCAGAACACATCCCAAACCACTGCCCGAAGCATCACTATAGATTTCAAACCTTTCGGTCCCACTCGGCGAACATAAAATAGGTGTCGTGGTCAACCGCCTCTTCAATTCTTCGAAAGCCTGCTCGCGCTCCAGCGACCACACAAACTTTTGATCCTTCCTTGTCAACATCGTGAGTTGTAGCGCAATCCACGAGAAGTTCTCTACGAAGCGCCTGTAGTAGTCGGCAAGCCCCAAAAAGCTCCGGACTTCCGCCACTGTAGACAACACAGGCCACTCCCGTATCGCCACTATCTTCACCGGATCCACCGTTATCCCTTCTCCACTAACAATATGACCAAGGAACGCTACCGAGGATAACCAGAACTCACACTTGGAGAACTTAGCATACAACTGATTCCTTTTCAACGTCTCAAACATCATATGCAGATGCTTGTAGTGATCATCCTCACACTGTAAGTACACCAAGATATCGTCGATAAATACTATCACGAAATGGTCCAGGTACTCTCTGAACGTCCTGTTCATCAAATCCATAAACACGGATGGCGCATTGGTCAACCCAAACGGCATGACCGTGAACTCGTAATGCCCAAACCGCATGCTGAACGATGTCTTTAGGATGTCTCTTTCCCTTATCCTTAATTGGTAGTAGCCGGATTTCAGATCTAACTTCGAATATACTGTTGACCCGACCAACTGATCAAATAGATCTTCAATCCTTAGGATCGGATACTTATTCTTTTCCGTAAGCTTATTCAACTCCTGATAGTCGATACAGAGTCGCAAGCTCCCGTCCTTTTTCTTAACGAAGAGGACCGGTGCGCTCCAAGGCAACGAACTTGTACGCACATACCCTTACTCCAATAACTCTTGTATTTGCACCTTCATATCTGCCATCTCTCTTGGCGCTATCCGATACAGAGAGCGTGACACCGGTTTGGCACCCGGTACCAGCTCAATAGTAAAAATCAATCTCCCGCTGAGGAGGGGCTCCTGGGAGATCATCTGGGAACATATCAGGATATTCAGACACAACTGGAATACTGCCCAGACTTGGCTTAAGCGTTGAAGTCTGCACTAATGTGACAAACAGCTCTACCCCAGACCGAACTGCCTTGATCACCTGAAGGGCCGACATCAAAATCTTGCTCGACCCATTCATGCCCGCAAACGTAGTCTCCTAATCAGTATTCATTCCCAACTTAACCTCCTTTTGGTTGCAGTCAATGCATGCTTGCTACTCCGAGAGCCAGTCCATACCAAAGATTACATCGAACTCCACCAATAACAGTACCGATGCTTGCAAGTCAAACTCTTGGTCCCCAATCTGTATCTTTACCACACAGATTCTATCCGCGCGCATTAAGCACCCATTGGGTTACAACACATCCAACTTGTCTTTTGTCATCGAGGAAGGGACTCCGATATATGATACGAATCTTTCGGACAAGAAGGAATGTGAAGCTCCCATATCAAATAGGGCACTCGCCGGACAATCGAAAATCAACACAAAGCCTAGCACCAACATTTATAAACTAACATATAAAAAGGTAACAACTACATAAAGTTAAACTGCTATAACTTAACTCATACCTGTCACCACGTCAACTTGTTTTATGGCCTCTTGCATACCAAGATTATATACTCTAGGCTGGGCTGGAGCATGGTGGGACGTAGTTGACTCCACCGCCTTCCCTTTTTCTTCATATGTTGCTCCAAGCTTCCTCTCGGACTTTACACGTCCGCTCCAACATTCACGAGCAAAATGCCCCATCTTTCCACAGTTGTAGCAAGCTCCTGGGACTCGACTTGTGGTTGACCCCGTCGCACCAGATGAAGGGGCTGAGCTCGAAGTCCTCGGCTTCTTGCTCCATCTATAGAAACCCGACTTTGTATTCGGCACTTTGAACTCTGACTTCTTTTCCCCTGGGTCCTTCTTCTCTTGCACTTTCTTCACCACCTTTTCCAATGACCGGGCCGAATTGACCAAGGCTAGGAAGTCATGTGCCTTAGGCCCAGCAAGGAGTAGTTGTAGGTCGCCACGTAGACCCTCATAAAATCGGTTGGTCTTCCGCTCCTCCTCAGTAAATGTAGCACTAGCATAATGACCCAACCGTGTAAACTCGTGGAGATACTCATCCACGCTTCTGTCTCCCTGACTCATCCACGCTTCTGTCACTATGGTGGTCTTTTGCCACTCCTCAGTTAACGTGGTCGTCAAGACTCTCTTTATCGTAGAGAGTCAATCCTCAGCTTGAGTTGGCGTTCCAATCCCGTCGAACATCGGAGGATTAAAGCTCATTACATGCTTGAGCTGCTTCTTTGTAGCCCTCCATGGTGCTACTTTGATCAACTGCCACGCATTCTACCACTCCCGGCTCTGCCACCCTAATCGGTTCTTGCTCATTAATAGGTGGTGCGTGGTGCATTTGTCCTGCAGGTTGGGCATTTATCATAGCAAAGACTGCTTCAGCCACCAATCTGATGGTTTCTGCTGAAGGAGGTGTTGTATGCACGTCATTCGGTGCACTACTTTCCGCCGATCGCGTACGTTTCGATTGCCCTGCACCGCTCCTAGCTGCCTATAATAGCATAAACCCTTGATTAGGCGACAAACAGATTGCTAAAAGCAACTATTGGAACACTCAGGTTCCTCAAAACAAATGTATTTTCATTCCTAAGTGGACATTCATGTGTTCTTTTATGTTATAACGATGACGCACATACATGTGCTCACCACCCCTTAAAAGAATTCGCCCACTAATTCAAATAAAGAAGACCGACATCTGGACTCTGATACCAAATTATAACACCCCCATTTGTCGAATGGCATATAACAGAAGGTCCAGCTGGAACCCGACACCATATACCACAGATAATCGGAAGGGTTATATAAGAATATCAAAAATCCGACTATAACTACTCACCCTAACACAGAGCATTCTAGCGGAAGCTTTTTGATTGGTTAAAACTCCAAAAATATTTACGGTCATGTGGAGACCCGGCGGTTTTATTTAAGTAAAGCGGAAGTGATTTTATTTAGAAAACGGGGCGCGCGTATTTATTTATTTGGATATAAAACGGGTTAGATCGAGTTTTAACGAAAGGAGACAAGTGCACCTATCATGAGTAGTACAGGATATTCCGAGTGGAATATCGAGGTCGTATTGTTCTCGGGGTCGGTTCGATTATTTCTACTCTTCACTGGAGAGGACTACTATTTTACCGATAATTACTTGTCGAGTATTTTATATATAATAAAAAATGACATAAAAAGAAAGCATAAAAACGAAAGCAATAAGGTGGAGCCGATGAAAATCTTAACACAACGGCATCGAATAATATTTGAACCAAAATAAACTTTAAATAAACAGAGATCCTAAATTTCTAATTAATTAAGGCGGAGACTTGGCCGTGGAGGTTCCACTAGAATGAGCTCACTTATCTCTAGGACTATCGCTCACCTGAACGCTAAGACTATTCGACCGAACGTTAGTCCAGCGAAGGATTCCTCTTAACGCCCGCATTACGCTAAGAACCCCGCTATTGGGTGGGGAACCCAATCCGGTAGAGTTGGCGTGCCTCCTCTCTCGAGGGTTAGTGCGGAACTCTCTTTGCCAAAGGGTGATCTGTACATACGCACGGCCTCTCGGCTAGCGTATGGAAAATAGAAATAGGGCCCACACATCGATATGTGGTCCTACGCGTCCTTAACCCTGGGCAAACCATAAGTACTTTAATTAATTAGAAAAATGAGACCTTTTATTATTTTAAGCTATTTTATTTGTCCCAATGCTCTTCATTACTGAGGGCTAAGAACAGTTAGCCACTCATCGGAATGCGGACGGCTTGCGAGGAAAGCAATAAAGAAAGTAATAAAGAAAGCAGGAAAGTGAAAGCAGTAAAATGAAAGCAATAAAGGAAAGCTGAAAATTGCAAGTCCTACTCAAACGAGTAGGACTGAAATGAAAGCAGTAAAATGTGAGTCCCGGCGCAAATGCGTGGGCGGGAGAAAGAAAGCGGGTCCTACTCAAATGAGTAGGACTAAATAAATGCAACACACGCACGCACTCAACAGAAAGTAAAAACTCACGCACACAATAAGAAATTAAACACACTCCACACACTCTACTTGAATGAAATAAAGCAAAGCGGCATTTAACTCTTAATGAGTAGGCGGAAATAAATGCGCACGCGTACAGAAATAAAAAAAAACTAAGTTACCTAAAAATTAAAATAACTACATTTCTACCGCTAGAATGCGGTAGAAATGCATAAAAAGTGAAAAGAAAAATTAAACGGGAAGAAAGTTTTGCAAATAAAAATGAAAACGCAAGTGCTCGAAAAATAAAAACAAATACATTTCTACCGCTAGAATGCGGTAGAAATGCGTAAAAAGAAGACAGAAAAATTAAACGGACAAAAGTTTTAAATAAAAATGCAAGTGCACGAAAAATTAAAACAATTATATATTCATTCTTATAACTTGATAAAAATTCTAGAAAAGTGGAAATAAAGTTAAAAAGAGCAAAACGTTTTGCGAACAAAAAGGAACAAAACTAACAAAAAAGATTAAAACCACCTTTAAAATATTTTTATAAATTTATAAGGATGAACGTGAAGAGTTTTAAAAAGCATAAGTCTAAAGCAAGTAAAACTAACAAAACATACAAATAGAAATCTACACTCATACACGCACACACGCATTTTAAAAGAACGAAAACTAAGTTAAAACAAGAAAATAAAGATAAGATTGCATAAAGGTAGTTGTTTCGATTCATTCCAAAGCCAAATAAAGAGATGAAAAACACATTTTATTAAGCTAAAACAACGGGTTATAAAGGAACGAAAATAAAAACTAAGGAGAGGGGGAGAAAATATCCCTTACATAGCATTTGGACTTCATCCGAGCAGCATAACTCTATACAAAATGGAACCCAAAAGGGGAACAGAATTACAAGCAGAAGGCTGCTATTTATAGAGAAAATTTTCAGTTGACACGCCCCCTGACACGGGCGTGTAGGGGGGGCGTGTCAGAACTGTACAAAATACGGCCGTCGATTTAACGGGAAAGTGGACTTTGGGCTGGACATGTGTCGGTCACGCAGCGGTCACGCCCCAGGTCATGGGCGTGACGATGGGCGTGTCGAGGAGGTGGATCTGGGCACGGTGCATCACAAGTCGTCGCGCGGGTCTTGTCGGCCAGGTGGAGAAGTCACGCCCCATGTCATGACGTGACTCTGGGCGTGTCGGGGGCTCGACGATCGTCGAGCGTAAAGTCGTCGAGCTATTGGAGAATCGTCGAGCGCGAGTTTGTCGAGCGGAAATCGTCGAGCTGCTGGAGAATCGTCAAGCGGAGCATTTCGTCGAGCGGCAAAATCGTCGAGCGGTAAAATCGTCGAGCGGAGGATCGTCGAGCGGAGAGCGTCGATTGGATATCGTCGAGCTGAAATCGTCGAGCGCGGGTTTTTGAGTTGTCACGCCCTGGTCACGGGCGTGACCCAGGGAACACGGGCGTGTCAGTACTGTTTTGGCAGATTTTTCTTTTTTTTCCTGAAAAATAATATAAAATAAGTTAGTAGTAAATTTACAAAAATAGGAGCACTTTATTGAATAAAAACAAGTAAAAATGACAAAAATAAATGAAAACGACTTAAGTAATGTACATAAAATAGGTATATTTATAATTCATCAAATACCCCCATACTTAAGTTTTTGCTATTCCAGAGCAAAAGTTTGAGGTGAACTTATAAGGAATAGAAGAAACTCTAAGTTTAGCTACCGCTTAATCAATTATTAGAGAGATCTAAATAAATATATGGGGTGTAAGAGTTAAGTGCTAAAATTATGTAGATGATTTAAATAGCGCAAAAGTTTTGGCCAAAAGACTTCTTGATGTAATCAAATAGAAAGCAATAATTGTAATGGTTAGATTAACGAAAATAGTTTGGAATTATATGAACTCTAGCTTATAGGAGTGTTACTGGAAATAATACAATTTACTAATTATGCTCTCAAATAGATTTTTGAATTAATTCTAGAATCGTGTAATTGGCTAAGGGGGTAGTGGGTTTATAAAGAGGGTTTTGATTTTGAGGTGAGGTAATTTTTTCTCAAACCTCCATTTTTTTGGATTATTAGGAAAATGAAATCTTATTTTCCTAATATGATCTTTGTTTTTTTTCAACTTCATAAGAAAATTAACTCAATGTATATGTGTAGGAGTAATGAATTTTATCCTCTTACTCCATAACATATAATCTTTTTTGAATTATTGGGTGTCTATGTTTACGGAATAAAATCTTATTCCCATTGACATAGGATCTTTTAAGGATAAAAATTTTATCATGCCAAGTAGGTCATGATAGGTAAGGGGAGAAAAGAAAACTAGATTTTTAATCCTAAAAATATTTGAGAGCAACCTTAATAAATTATACGTTCCAATTTTTCAGAAAGCTAAAAGTAAGTATAATTGAATTCTATAGTCGTTATTTCTTAACATAATACACGTGCTCCTATCAATGAAAAATTAGAAAAAGTGCCTAAAACGAGTTCGCTATCTTTAACAAAGCATAATGAATTCTTTAAAACTTAACCCCGGCTATTTAAATTTTTCAATCAATAATTAACAAACGAATAGCAAACAGAGAATTAATAAAATTCACATATAAATAAACTCAAAACAAAATTTTTGGATAGCAGAAAAATTAAGAATTGAGATATTTGATTTGTTACATAATTAACAAAAAACAATTTAGAGTTTTTATCATATTTTTTCTGTATTTTTTTATGATTATCGTCTTTTTTGTGCATTTTTATAGTTATTGTCTTTTTTTGATGCGTTTTTGGTTTTTTAAAATTTTTTAAGTTTCTTTATTTTTTTTATTTTGAGAAGTTATTTACAAAAAAAGAAGAAAGAAAAAGAAGTTATTTACAAAGAAGATAGGGGGGAAGAGAGAAAATTTTTTTTTAAAATATTATACAAAGTAAAAAACTCGAAGGCGGCCCACGAACAGACTCTTTTTGGGTGGTTGGTTCGATGAGTCGACCGCCGCGGGTATGCAAAATGCGAGTTTTTATAAATAAGAAGATGGGGGGAAGAGAAAGATTTTTGACAAAAATTATTTACAAAGTAAACAGAAAAAAATTTGAATTTTTTGTGTTTGATGATTGTTTTTTTTATTATTTTTATTTTATAAGTTTTTTGTGATTTTTTTGAGTTTTATGAGTTTTTTTATTTGAGTTTTTTGTTTTTTTGATTATAAAAAAAACAAGGAAAATAAATTTTGTATTTTTGATGATTTTTTTGGTATGACAGAATATAAAAATGCAGAAATGAAAAAAATAAGAAAACACTCACATACTTAAACCCAACATTGTCTCCAATGTTGTAGTCTAAGTATGCGGAATAGATAATATACAAAATATAATAAGTACAAAAAGAAAAAGAGAATGTAGAAGCTTCCCTAAAGACGAGTCCGGGAGGCTCGGGTCGAAACCCTGCATTATTATTAGAAGAGGAAAGAATAGCAAAACAATAATAGAAAAAACAAAAAATGAAAAATTCGGCTAAAGGGTTGCGGGCGGTAGGGGGCAAGTGTGTGGTTGACGCGAAGGTAGCTAAGGCCTTAGCTACATGAGCGTGATATAAATGCACTCCCCTAGTGCTCACAATAGGGTTAAGCACGCTGAAACGACAAAATAAATATATAATGTTTAAGAAAAAAGATTTATGTATTTATTTAAAGAGGGTGTTAATTTAATATTTTTGTTTTTGGTAAAAAAAATTTGGGTTTTTGAAAAGGAAGATGTTAAAAATAAAAAATATAGACAAAATTTTTTTTTGTGGTCTTTTAGGAGGATTTTGTAATGTTTTTGGGTTTGTGGTTTTTTAAGTTTTTTATTTTTTAAAGTTTTAAGTTTTTTTGTAGGTTTTTTTTATGTTTTTTTCTCATTTTTTAAGCTTTTAGATTTTTAAGTTTTTGAGGTTTTAGATTTTTTTTGTGGTTGTTTTTTGGTTTTTAGATTTTTTTTTAGATTTTTAGTTTTTAGGATTTTTAGTGTTTTTTAGTTTTTTAGATTTTTATAAATTTTAAAGTTTTATAGTTTTTTTAGGTTTTTACGGTGTTTTGGGTTTTTTAGTTAGTTTTTTTTGTTTGTTGTTTTTTTAGTAGAAAACGACATCATTTCAAAAAAATATTTAATATATATTAATAATAATTTGATAAATAATAATTTTTTTATTTTTAAGTTTTTTAAGTAGTGTATTATTATTATTATTATTATTATATATTTTTGATAATAAGGTAAAATTAATAGATTTCCAGGGTTCAAAATAACGACTCGAATCTCCCCGGCAACGGCGCCAAAAACTTGATTGGTTAAAACTCCAAAAACATTTACGGTCACGCGGCGACCCGACGGTTTTATTTAAGTAAAGCGGAAGTGATTTTATTTAGAAAACGGGACGCGCATATTTATTTATTTGGATATAAAACGGGTTAGATCGAGTTTTAACGAAAGGAGGCAAGTGCACCTATCGTGAGTAGTACAGGATATTCCGGGTGTAATATCGAGGTCGTATTGTTCTCGGAGTCGGTTTGGTTATTTCTACTCTTCCCTGAAAGGGACTATTATTTTACCGATAATTACTTGTCGGGTATTTTATATATAATAAAAAATGACAGAAAAAGAAAGCATAAAAAGAAAAGCAATAAGGTGGAGCCGATGAAAATCTTAACACAACGGCATCGAATAAAATTTGAACCAAAATAAACTTTAAATAAAAAAGATCCTAAATTTCTAATTAATTAAGGCGGAGACTTGGCCATGGAGGTTCCACTAGAATGAGCTCACTTATCTCTAGGACTATCGCTCACCTGAATGCTAAGACTATTCGACCGAACGTTAGTCCGACGAAGGATTCATCTTAACGCCCGCATTACGCTAAGAACCCCGCTATTGGGTGGGGAACCCAATCCAGTAGAGTTGGCGCGCCTCCTCTCTCGAGGGTTAGTGCGGAACTCTCTTTGCCAAAGGGTGATCCGTCCATACGCACGGCCTCTCGGCTAGCGTATGGAAAACGGAAATAGGGCCCACACATCGATATGTGGTCCTACGCGTCGTTAACCCCGGGCAAACCATAAGTACTTTAATTAATTAGAAAAATGAGACCTTTTATAATTTTAAGATATTTTATCTGTCTAAATGCTCTTCGTTACTGAGGGCTAAGAACAGTTAGCCACTCATCGGAATGGGGACGGCTTGCGAGGAAAGCAATAAAGAAAGCGATAAAGAAAGCAGGAAAGTGAAAGCAGTAAAATGAAAGCAGTAAAGGAAAGCTGAAAATTGCAAGTCCTACTCAAATGAGTAGGACTGAAATGAAAGCAGTAAAATGCGAGTCCCGGCGCAAATGCGTGGGCGGGAGAAAGAAAGCGGGTCCTACTCAAATGAGTAGGACTAAATAAATGCAACACACGCACACACTCGACAGAAAGTAAAAACTCACGCACACAACAGGAAATTAAATACACTCCACACACTCTACTTGAATGAAATAAAGCAAAGCGCCATTTAAATCTTAACGAGTATGCGGAAATAAATGCGCACGCGTACAGAAATAAAAAAAAACTAAGTTACCTAAAAATTAAAATAACTACATTTATACCGTTAGAATGCGTTAGAAATGCATAAAAAGTGAAAAGAAAAATTAAACGGGAAGAAAGTTTTGCAAATAAAAATGAAAACGCAAGTGCTCGAAAAATAAAAACAAATACATTTCTACCGCTAGAATGCGGTAGAAATGCGTAAAAAGAAGACAGAAAAATTAAACGGACAAAAGTTTTAAATAAAAATGCAAGTGCACGAAAAATTAAAACGACTATATATTCATTCTTATAACTTGATAAAAATGCTAGAAAAGTGGAAATAAAGTTAAAAAGAGCAAAACGTTTTGCGAACAAAATGGAACAAAACTAACAAAAAAGATAAAAAACACCTTTAAAACATTTTTATAAATTTACAAGGATGAACGTGAAGAGTTTTAAAAAGCATAAGTCTAAAGCAAGTAAAACTAACAAAACATACAAATAGAAATCTACACGCATACACGCACACACGCATTTTAAAAGAACAAAAACTAAGTTAAAACAAGAAAATAAAGATAAGATTGCATAAAGGTAGTTGTTTAGATTCATTCCAAAGCCAAATAAAGAGATGAAAAATACATTTTATTAATCTAAAACAACGGGTTACAAAGGAACGAAAATAAAAACTAAGGAGAGGGGGAGAAAATTTCACTTACATAGCATTTGGACATCATCCGAGCAGCATAACTCTATACAAAATGGAACCCAAAAGGGGAACAGAATTACAAGCAGAAGGAAGCTATTTATAGAGAAAAATTTCAGTTGACACGCCCCCTGACACGGGCGTGTAGTGGGGGCGTGTCAGAACTGTACAAAATGCGGCCATCGATTTGACGGGAAAGTGGACTTCAGGCTGGACACGTGTCGGTCACGCAGCAGTCATGCCCCAGGTCGTGGGCGTGACGGTGGGCGTGTCGAGGAGGTGGATCTGGGCGCGGTGCGTCAAAATTCGTCGCGCGGGTCTTGTCGGCCAGGTGGAGAAGTCACGCCCCAGGTCATGACGTGACTCTAGGCGTGTCGGGGGTTCGACGATCATCGAGCATAAAGTCGTCGAGCTGCTGGAGATTTGTCGAGCGTGATTTTGTCGAGCGGAAATCATCGAGCTGCTGGAGAATCGTCGAGCGGAGCATTTCGTCGAGCGGCAAAATCGTCAAGCGGCAAAATCGTCGAGCGGAGGATCGTCGAGCGGAGAGCGTCGATTGGATATCGTCGAGCTGAAATCGTTGAGCGCGGGTTTTTGAGTTGTCACGTCTTGGTCACGGGCGTGACCTAGGGAACACGGGCGTGTCAGCACTGTTTTGGCAGATTTTTCTTTTTTTTTCCTAAAAAATAAAATAAAATAAGTTAGTAGTAAATTTACAAAAGTAGGAGCATTTTATTAAATAAAAATAAGTAAAAATGACAAAAATAAATGAAAAAGACTTAAGTAATGTACATAAAAATATGTATATTTACAATTCATCACTTTTAAACAGTTGGAAAGAACCCATAATTGAATAACAACCATCATGAATGTCCAAATACTAACATAGGAATTAAATAACAAATACACTGAAAGTACTTGGCCTTATGGCCTTACAAGAGTTTACTTAACAAATTAGTGTTTTACATACATTGGCTCGCAGGCCGGCCACACATGATAAAAATAAAAACAACAACTCGCTTTGGCCTTCGAGGGCCAGCTCAGCAACATGGGCTTTAGCCCGCTATTTGGTACTTGGCTCCGCAGCACCTGCAAGCAACATTCCAATGCACGGTGGCAAACAAAGTAACGATCATCCAAAGCCAACCAAATTATAACGACCCCGCCCCTTACTCAGGACGGCGGTGCTCCTTCCCTGCATTTCATTAGCCCGGCTAAATAATAAAGTACAAACATACTTCACCACGGGTGTAGGCTCGCATGGCCAAACACCCAGTGCACTCAGGACACATTATCGGTGAATCCAGTCAATTTCGTGGCTTCACCACCATCCTCGGGATGGCAACATCGTGAGCATTTTAGTCTTTCTGACCACCATCTAAGACTCCCGACTATGCCAACGGCCAGTCCCTCTATAGGTCTCTAGCACCGAACCACATAGCCCAGGTCCGATTCCACTTGCCCGTTGCTCATACCGCATAGTCACTTTAAGACGTATGCACGGGCCAAGCTTCTCTCGAATCCCAAAACATTTCCAAACAACACATAACCCAGTTATGTTCAAGGCTGGCTTCCCCGACCGCCAATTTAGCAGAACTACGTTTCCGCTCAATTTTTCGGGTGCGCCTTGGAGTTAATCCCCAAGGATCCCTGCTGCAATCTACCGTATAGAAACCCGAAAACATAAAGCATAGAGTCTTCCCCGGCAAACCATACAATATGCAACATCATCAATCCAGACCAACACGTCCGGGTAGGCTTCACACACAATACATATGTCCGTACTTCAATTTCGGACTCTATATGTAATACACGGGGGACTATTCACGTCAACCCCAAGGAACACCGCACACTCGCGGGAGCGAGTTTCCTTATGCAAAAGAAGGAGAGACATGCTCAAGTAGAGAATCGTTACCCTTGTAGTTCGCTTTTGCGCCAAGGGAATCTATCCGGATGGAAAGCTTCGCAAGGGAATTTCCTCTGCGGATCCGGTCTCGGTTCTCGATTTGGTGCTCCGATGCTCCGTCGGTGGCCGGAATCCTCCTCTTCCTTCCTCCTTGCTCTCTCCTCTCTCTAGCTCCTTAGAAAGAGAAGGCTTAAGAGAAAATGAGGAGTTAATCCTCCATTCCCGGCCTTAACAGAGCAGTAACACATCTGGGCTGTCAGATCTTATTTAAAGAAAACGAACGGCTCAGATCCGCCCTAAATTCCTCAATCCTGGGCCGAACACGGCCTCGCACACGGACGTGTCCCAGGCCGTGTGCCTCGATCCAAGCACGATCGTCGAGCATAGAAAAGGACACGGGTCAAGACACGCCCGTGTCTTGACCTGACACGCTCGTGTCGTGTCCTGACATGCTCGTGTCCTAGGGGCGTGTCACAGATAACTGCCACGCCAACCAACATGTCTCTTGGGAACACGGGTGGTGATACGGGTACGCACACGCCCGTGTCGCTGTCGTGTTTCCTATTGTGTCCTTTTCTGTACACAGCTGGCCAACACAGAGAAAGACACGGCCTTGGACACGCCCGTGTCCCAGGCCATGTACCCCTATTAAGGCACCAAAAATTCCTTAGGACGCGACCGGTTCGATTACAATTTTTGGGGTGTTACAAAGCTTACCCGGACAAGTTGGTCTGGATCGGTGATGTTGCATTGCATGAATGGCCGGAGAAGACTCCGTGCAATTGTTTGTTTTTCGGGTTTTCTACGTGGTAGATTGCAACAGGAAGTCTTGGGGACTAACTCCAAGGTGCACCCGGAAAACTGGGCAGATGCGTGATTCTGCCAACTTGGTGGCCTGGGAGCCAACTTGTACATAACTTGGTTATGTAAAGTGTGTGATTGATTTTGGACTCGAGGAAGCTTGACCAGCATAGACGGCTTAAGTTGACGTTGCGGTGTGAGCAACGGGTTAGGCGGAACCGTACCCGCTCTATGTAGTTCGGTTAGAGAGACCTAAGGTATGTGGTACTCGCCGTTGGCATAGATGGATGGTCTTAGGCATTGGCTAGAAAGACCATAATGCTCGCGAGAATTTGTCGTCCAAGGGGCGGTGGTGAGACCGCGGATATTGACTGGGTTCACCGAAAATGTGCCCTGAGAGCACGGGGTGTGTGGCCGTGCGAGCCTATGCCTGTGATGATGTGTAATTTATATATATTATGGCAATGCTAATAAAGTGCAGGGAAGGAGCATCGCCACCCCAAATTTGGGGGCGGGGTCGTTATAATTTGGTCAACATAGCTGACCGTTGCTTTTGTTTGCCACCGTTGCGGTGGATTGTTGCTTGCAGGTGCTGTAGAGCCAAGTGGTAAATAGCGGGCAAAAGCCCATGTTGCTGAGCCAGCCCTCGAAGGCCTAATTAATGAATGTTTACTTGTATTATTCATGTGTGACCGGTCTGCATGCCGAGGTTTGGAAGACACATTTTATTTAAGTAAACTATTGTAAGGCCATAAGGTCGTGTACTTGTGTATTGTACGCTCATTCGTTCTGGTTTTGTTTAGGGGACATTCATGTTGTTGGCAGGATTCTTTATTTATTGTAACTTTTAAATTGCTTTTGCTAGAATGCACTCTGTGTAGGACGTTGATTCTTAGTTGGATGGTTTCCTTTGAGTAACCTTCCGGTCTGTCTGTGGTATATGACATCGGGCCCCGGCCGGACCTATTGTTATATGCTATGCGACGGATAGGGGTGTTACAATTTGGTATCAGACTACTGGTTTCAGTCAACTTAAATGAATTTGTGGACAAATTCGTTTAAGGGGTAGTGAGCACATGTGTGTGTGTCATCGTTATAACATAAAAGAACCCATGAATGTCCACTTAGGAATGAAAATACACGTGTTTGAGGAAACTGCGTGTTCCTATAATTGCTTTTTGCAATTTTGTTTGGTCGCTTAATGGTGTTTTGTACAACTATAGGTGACCAGAAGTGGTGCAGGGCCGTCAAAACGCCCGGTTTCTGAGGCTAGTAGCACACCGAATGATGCACCTGCAACACCTCCCTCGGTAGAAACCATACGATTGGTGGCCGAAGCGGTGTTTGCTATGATCAACGCACAGCCTGCAAGGCAAATACAGTAGCCCGCTCCTATGATGGAGCAGGTACTGCTTCAAACGGATGAACCGAGAAGGGTGGAGCAGGTGGTGGTGGAGCCTTTGGTGCCTAGGAGAGCAACCAAAAGGCAGCTCAAACATGTTATGGGATTCAATCCTCCGGTGTTCTCAGGGATGGGAACCCTATCCCAAGTAGAGGATTGGCTCTCCCGAGTGAAGAGAGTACTGATAGTTACTGAAATGGAAGAGTGGCAGATGACCACTATAGCTACATTCTTGTTGGACGGGGATGATAGGCTGTGGTGGGAAGGTTTAGAGCTTCATCACTTGAGGGGAAGGCAACTTACGGACGTCTCGATGGAGGAGTTTTTGAGACTGTTCTTGGCAAGGTACCTTCCCTCGGCTCAGAGAATAGCATTGGAGAATGAGTTCCAGAAGCTGACACAAGGAGAGAGTAGCGTGGATGAGTATCTCCACGAATTTACTCGGTTGGGTCAGTACGCTAGCTCTACGTTCGCGGACGAGGAGCATAAGACAAACCGATTCTATGAAGGTTTGAGAGATGACTTAAGGCTACTGCTCTCGGGGCCTATGACGCAAGGCTTCTTGACCCTGGTCAATACTGTAAGACCCCTCTCCTTACCAAGGAGGCTCCCGGTCTTATGCCCAGAACCGCCGTCTTACGGTGGCACTAACGCACGGGTTAGTCGACACCGCAACACGCCGATTTTGCCGGCTAGCACGATCATAACCTGTTCGACCAAAATGAGAAATAGAAGTAATACATATCAGAGTACAACACAGCTAGTCCACAGTCACAGAACAACTTATATATATATATATGAATGAAAGAGTACACAGTCCACAATAAGTACAAAAATATGAAGAGTAATAAGGGCTTATGCCCAGTACATCATATGAATAACTCTCCTCATAAACATCAAAATAGAGGAAGCTAATCAACTAATCTCGTCCCACCTGAGGTAGCGCGGTAGTAGTAGTAGGTGGTGGTATCAACTCCTCATGCCCTGTCTGTAACGCCCCGAAACTCAAAAGAGCGACGGGTGACGATCTGTACCAAATTTGGAAATTGGCAGGGGTAAACAGCTTGGGACATGGGCGTGTCCCAGGGCGTGTCGGCGTAGTTCAAAGAACTGGCTAAACGTTAAGGCAGAAATCTGCGTTCGACGATCGGGTCAGCATTCTGGGTTCGATGATCGTCGAGCAGCGCTCGAAGATCTGGTCAAATGCTGCGGTCGACGATCGGGCCGCGTGTTCGTCGAACAGGCAATTTTCTGCGTTCGACGATTTTGGTGCGTTTGACGATTTGGCCAGAGAAGCTCCGTTCGACGATTCTGGCTGCGGTCAACGATCTTGGTTCGACGATCATCGAGTGCAGGGCTTTGTGGCGTGATTAGCTCTATCGACACGGAATGTCGACACACGTGATTGGCGGGAGTTGACTAATTGTTCCGACATTGACGCGGACGTGTCCTGCTCCTGTAGTTGTACCATGCGGTGTTTAGCCCCATTCGTCAAGGTCAGACCTGGATCATGCCGTGCGTTTCTTTTAGTGGGATCCGATGGCTGTGGTTATTCCCGAAAGGGTTATACCCGATAGAAGGGATTCAGAACCATTATTTTCCTACTGTGAGTTCTCTGTCGAAATCCTAGAGAGAGGGGAGAGAAAAGGAGGAAGAAGGAGCTTAGATCCAGTCGTTGGAGGTGTTTTAGAGCTCCAAATCCCGAGCCGACTTCGGATCTACGAATGCAAAGAGAGTGCGGTGCTTTTCATCCGCTTACATTTCCATGGCGCCAAGGAAGAATGCTAGGGTAACGATTCTCTTCTTGAGCATGTGAAGCTCTCCTTCCTTTGCATAGGAAGCCCGCTCTCGTGAGTTTGTGGTGAGTTTGAGGCGTTCCTTCAGGTAGACATAAATAGTCCCCATTGTGTAGAGTCCGTAAATGAGAACGGACATAGGCATGATGTGTGAAGCCTACCCAGACATGTTGGTCTGGATCGGTGATGTTGCATTGCATAAATGCCGGAGAAGACTCCGTGCGAATGTTTGTTTTTCGGGTTTTCTACGTGGTAGATTGCAACAGGGAGCCTTGGGGATTAACCCTAAGGTGCACCCGGAAAACTAGGCAGATGCGAGATCTTGCCAACTTGGTGGCCTGGGAGCCAACTTGAACATAACCGGGTTATGTGAAATGTGATGGAAACGGGACTCGGGAGAAGTTTGACCCACGCAGATGGCTTAAATTGTCGTTGCGATGTGAGCACGGGTTAGGCGGAACCGTACCCGATCTATGTCATTCGGTTAGAGCCGTTGGCATAGATGAGGGTCTTCGGCGGTCGATGGCTTAAATTGTCGTGACCCATGCCAGGAAGACAAATTGCTCATGGTTTGGCCGTCAAAGTGGCGGTGGTGTGATCGGAATGTCGATAGCTTAAATTTACGTGACATTGGCCGGTCCACCGAGAATGTGCCCTGAGTGCACGGGGTGTGTGGCCATATGAGCCTACACCTGTGATGAAATGTATATTTATACACTGCTTGGTTATGCTAATAAGTGCAGGGAAGGAGCATCGCCGCCCCGAATTGGGGGCGGGATCGTTATAATTTGGTCAGCATTGCTGACCGTTGCTTTTGTTTGCCACCGTGCGGTGGTTTGTTGCTTGCAGGTGCTGCTGGACCAAGCGGTCAATAGCGGGCTAAAGCCCAAATTGCGAAGCCGGCCCTTGAAGGCCTAATTGAAGTGTTTACTTGCTTTTGTTCATGTATGACCGGCCTGCGTGTCGTGGTATGGAAAACATGTATTAAGAGTAAACCATTTATAAGGCCTTAAGGCCAGTTCTTGTGTATGTGCTACATTCCTATTTGGTGTATTAGTGGACATTCATGCTTGGTGCTGGGTTCTTTTAATTGCTACTTATAAAACTGCTTCCGCTAGAATGCTCTTTGTAGGATGTTATGATTGGTTGGATGGTTTCCATTGAGTAACCACCCGGTCTGTCTGTGGTATATGGCGTCGGGCCCCGGCCGGACCTACTGCTATATGCTATGCGACGGATAGGGTGTGTTACAATTTGGTATCAGACTATTGGTTTCGGTCAGGCTTAAAATGAATTCTTTGGCGAATTCTTTTTAAGGGGTGGTGAGCACATGTGTGTGTGTGTCATCGTTATAACAGTAAAAGAACTCATGAATGTCCACTTAGGAATGAAATTACACATGTTTGGGGAACATGCGTGTTCCTATAATTGTTGTTTGCAATTTTATTTGGTCGCTTAACTGTGTTTTGTACCACTATAGGTGACTAGAAGCGGTGCTGGGCCGTCGGAACGTCGATTTTCTGAGGCTAGCAGTGCACCAAATGATGCTCCTGCAACACCTCCGTCGGCTGAGACCATACGATTGGTGGCCGAAGCAGTGCTTGTCATGATCAATGTGCAGCCTGCAAGGCAAATGCAGCAGCCCGCTCCTGCGGTGGAACAGGTAGTAGTGGAGCTGTTGGTGCCAAGGAGGGCAACCGAGAGACAGCTCAAACATGTCATGAGCTTTAATCCTCCGGTATTCTCGGGGTTGGGAACCCCATCTCAAGCTGAAGACTGGCTCTCCAGGGTGAAGAGAGTCTTGACAGCAACGGAGACGGAGGAGTGGCAAATGACCACCATCGCTACGTTCCTTCTAGACGGTGAAGCGAGATTGTGGTGGGAAGGTTTGGAGCTGCACCTTTTGAGAGGTAGGCAACTCATAGATGTCTCGATGGAGGAGTTCTCGAGACTATTCTTGGCTAGATACCTCCCTTCGGCGCAAAGGATAGCGTTGGAGAATGAGTTCCTGAAGTTGGTCCAAGGAGACAGTAGCGTGGATGAATATCTCCACGAGTTTACTCGATTGAGTCGATATGCTAGCTCCACCATCGCGGATGAGGAGTGCAAGACGAATCGATTCTACGAAGGGTTGAGAGATGAGTTGAGGCTACTACTCTCGGGGTTGATGACGCAGGGTTTCTTGACCTTGGTCAACATGGCCCGGTCCTTGGAGAAGGACATTAAGAATGTTCAAGCGAAAAATAGCGTTGGTGATAAGAGGTCGGAGTTCAAAGTGTCGAACTCCTCAAAGACTGTGTTCCGGAAATGGAACAAGAAAGCTAGGACTTCGGGTCCAGCCCCCTCTGCTAGTGCTTCTGGGGCGACTACGGGTCGGACCCCAGGCGCATGTTACAACTGTGGGAAGCCGGGGCATTTTGCTCGTGACTGTTGGAGCGGACGTCCCAAGTCCGAAAGGAAGCCGGGAGCAACTTATGAAGAGAAGGGCAAGGCGGTGGAGTCAACCGCGTCCCATTATGCTCCGGCCCAACCAAGGGTGTATAATCTTGGCCAACAGGAGGCCATCAAACAGGCGGATGTGGTGACAGGTACGGTTTAATTTATAGCAAGATAACCTTTTAAATACTCGTTATGTGCTTGTTACCTTACCACTACTTGTTTAGGATTTGTTTTGATTTGTGAAAATTCGGCAAGAGAACTCTTCGATACAGGAGCTTCACACTCCTTCTTGTCTGAAGGATTTATATCAAGCATCGGAGTACCTTCTTCAATGGCGAAGGACAAGTTGGATGTGTTGTTGCCCAATGGGTGTTCGATGCGCACGGATAGAATCTGTGGCGTGAAGATTCGAATTGGAAGCCAGGAGTTCCATTTGCAAGCGTCGTTATTGCCGCTAGTGGAATTCGACGTTATATTTGGCATGGACTGGCTCTCGGAGCAACGAGCCTATATTGATTACGGTAGCAAGGAAGTCAAGCTGGGAGCAGGTCATGAGATGACTTTCACGGGCTTGAAGGGGGCGAGCAAGACGTTGATGTCTGTACTTCAGGTAGTGAAGGCGGTTCGTACTGGTGCAGAGCAGTTCTTTACTTTAGTGGAGGTTGCAAAGCCTAAGCCCGTGTTGGACAGTATTTCAGTGGTATAGGAGTACCCTGATGTGTTCCCAAGCGATCTTCCTGGAGCCCCGCCGCAGCGGGAGATAGATTTTACGATAGAGCTCGTACCAGGTGCAAAGTCTGTATCACGCTCTCCATATCGGTTAGCGCCTAAGGAAATGGCGGAGCTGAAGGTTCAACTACAAGAGTTGTTGGAGCAAGGGTATGTGCGTCCAGGTTCTTTGCCTTGGAGCGCGCCAGTCCTCTTTGTTAAGAAGAAGGACGGAAGCTTGAGGCTATGTATTGATTATTGGGAGCTCAACAAGTTGACGGAAAAGAACAAGTACCCGATCCCCCGGATCGATGATCTTTTTGATCAGTTGGTCGGGTCGACGGTATACTCAAAGTTGGACCTCAAGTCCGGGTACTATCAACTACGAATAAGGGAGAGTGATATCCCGAAGTCAGCGTTCAGTACGAGATACGGGCATTACGAGTTTACGGTCATGCCGTTTGGGCTGACTAATGCGTCGTCAGTGTTCATGGATTTGATGAACAGGACCTTCAGGGAGTACTTGGACCATTTTGTGATCGTCTTCATCGATGATATTTTGGTGTACTCGCAGAGTGAGGAAGATCACTTCAGGCATCTTCATTTGGTTTTGGAGACGCTAAGGAGGAATCAATTGTACGCCAAGTTCTCGAAGTACGAGTTTTGGTTGTCCTCGGTGGTGTTCCTCGGTCATATAGTGAGTGGGGAAGGTATTACAGTGGATCCGACGAAGATTGTTGTGATACGAGAGTGGCCTGAGCTTTCTACGGTAGCGGAAGTCCGGAGCTTTCTGGGGCTTGCCGGCTATTATAGGCGCTTCGTAGAGAACTTCTCGCGGATAGCGTTACCTCTCACTACCTTTTAGGAAGGAGCAGAAGTTCGTTTGGACGCCAGAGTGCGCGCGAGCTTTTGAGGAGTTGAAATGTCGGTTGACCACGGTGCATGTGCTGAGTTCGTCGAGTGGGACCGAAGGTTATGAGATTTATAGTGATGCTTCGGGCAACGGTTTGGGTTGCGAGCTACTGTAACATGGAAGTTTGATAGCTTATGGCTCGAGACAGCTGAAAGTGCACGAGAGGAATTATTCGGTCCATGACTTGGAGTTAGCGGTCGTGATATTTGCCTTGAAGTTGTGGAGGCATTATTTGTACGGTGTGAAGATTGATATCTACACCGATCACAAGAGCCTGAAGTATTTGATTGATTAGAAAGATCTGAATATGCGGCAGCATAGCTGGATGGAGTTCCTGGGGGACTATACATTTAAGATCCACTACGTGCCTGGTAAGGGCAATGCAGTTGCGGACGCGTTGAGTCGTCGGGCCCCAGCTCAAGCCAATTGGCTGTCGATCCATGATGAGCAGTTAGTTCGGGAGTTGGTGGCGTTGGAGATTGTTTGTGTAGATAAGCAGTCAAATGCTGAAGCACTCTTGAATTGGACTGAAGTTCAATATGACCTGGCTGATCGGATTCGGCAGGCTTTGGATTTGGATGTCCATATGAAGCAGTTCATAGTATAGGCTCTGGATGGGTCAAATCCCCAATTCAATGTGGAGGACGGATTGCTTTGGAAAGACGGTCGTCTGTGCGTCCCAAGTGTGGGCAATTTGCGGGTGGAATTGTTGTACGAGGTGCACTATACCAAGTACTCGATTCACCCGGGGAGCACAAAGATGTACCGCGACATTAAGAAACTGTTTTGGTGGCCAGGTTTGAAGAAGGATGTGGCACTCTACGTGGCAAAGTGCCAAACTTGCGTCTTGGTGAAGGCGGAATGCCAAAAACCGGGAGTATTTCTGAAATCCTTGTCTATTCCGGAGTGGAAATTCGATGACATCACAATGGACTTTGTGCACGGTTTGCCAAGGTCGCAAAAGGGGAACGACGCCATCTAGGTGGTCGTAGATCGGCTAACGAAGGTGTCGCATTTTATTCCGCATAGGAAGGATGATCCGGTGGAAAAGTTGGCAAAGTTATATATGGATAACATAGTGCGGCTTCACGGTGTGCCCCGCAGCATCGTGAGTGACTGAGATGGGCGGTTCACGTCCAATGATTGGAGGCTAGTGCAGCAAATGTTGGGAACAAAGTTAAAGTTCAGCACAGCCTTCCATCCGCAAACAGATGGGCAGAACGAGAGGGTCAATAGGACTATGGAAGACATGCTCCGCATGTGTGTCTTGGACTTTGGAAAGCAATGGGAAGACCATCTTTTTTGGTGGAATTTGCGTACAACAATAGCTACCAGGCGAGCATTCAAATGGCGCCCTTCGAGGCCCTTTATGGTAGAAAATGTCGCACGTCGTTGTCTTGGTTAGAAACGGGTGAGTCAAAGTTGTACAAGCTCCAAGAGGTGGAAGATGCTACGTCTTTGGTTCGTACGATTTGAGAGAGGTTGTTTATCGCTCAGGACCGGCAAGCCAAGTACTATAATGCCAAGCACAGGAACGTGGAGTTCGTTGTGGGCGACTGGGTGTACTTAAAGATCAAGCCATTCAAGGGTGTCTCGTGGGTGCGGCGATTGAAAAAGCTAAGCCCGAGGTACCTTGGGCCGTTTGAGGTTCTGGAGCGGGTTGGTGAAGCAGCCTATCGGTTGAAGCTTTCAGTGGAGCTTAGTAGTTTACATGATGTATTCCATATATCGGTGCTACGAAAGGCGGTGCAAGAGCCTTCGCAAGTGATCGCAGTTGATCAAGTGCCGGTGGACAGTGGGTTGACGACAAAGGTCAAGCCCGTGCGGATTGAAGACTCGGAAGTCAAGCGGCTACGCAATAAAGAGATCAGGATGGTCAAGGTCCGATGGGACAATTGCGGTCGTGAGGAGCTCTCTTGGGAGCAAGAGCAGACTATGCTTGACGAGTATCCAGAGTTGTTCCGCTCAGGTACAAATTTTGGTTTTGTACTTATCTTTCTTTATGTAATTTCGTGGACGAAATTCTTTTAAGAGGGGGAGAGCTGTAACGCCCCGAAACTCAAAAGAGCGACGGGTGACGATCTGTACCAAATTTGAAATTTGGCAGGGGTACACGGCCTGGGACACGGGCGTGCCCCAGGGCGTGTCGGGGTAGTTCAAAGAACTGGCTAAACGTTAAGGCAGAAATCTGTGTTCGACGGTCGGGTCAGCATTCTGGGTTCGACGATCGTCGAGCAGCGCTCGACGATCTGGTCAAATGCTGCGATCGACGATCGGGCCTCATGTTCGTCGAACAGGCAATTTTCTGCGTTCGACGATTTTGGCGCGTTCGACGATTTGGCCAGAGAAGCTCCATTCGACAATTCTGGCAGCGGTCGACGATCTTGGTTCGACGATCGTCGAGTGCGGGTCTTTGTGGCGTGATTAGCTCTGTCGACACGGAATGTCGACACACGGGATTGGCGGGAGTTGACTAATTGTTCTGACATTGACGCGGACGTGTCCTGCTCCTATAGTTGTACCATGCGGTGTTTAGCCCCATTCGTCCAGGTCAGACCTGGATCGTACCGTGCGTTTCTTTTAGTGGGATCCGACGGCTGTGGTTATTCCCGAAATGGTTATACCCGATAGAAGGGATTCAGAACCATTATTTTCCTGATGTGAGTTCTCTGTCTAAATCCCAGAGAGAGGGGAGAGCAAAGGAGGAAGAAGGAGCTTAGATCCAGTCGTTGGAGGAGTTTTGGAGCTCCAAATCGCGAGCCGACTTCGGATGTACGAAGGCAAAGAGAGTGTGGTGCTTTTCATCCGCTTATATTTCCATGGTGCTAAGGAAGAACGCTAGGGTAACGATTCTCTTCTTGTGCATGTGAAGCTCTCCTTCCTTTGCATAGGAAGCCCGCTCTCGCGAGTTTGCGGTGAGTTTGAGGCGTTCCTTCGGGTAGACATGAATAGTCCCCGTTGTGTAGAGTCCGTAAACGAGAACGGACATAGGCATGATGTGTGAAGCCTACCCGGACATGTTGGTCTGGATCGGTGATGTTGCATTGCATAAATGCCAGAGAATACTCCGTGCGAATGTTTGTTTTTCGGGTTTTCTATGTGGTAGATTGCAACAGGGAGCCTTGGGGATTAACCCTAAGGTGCACCCGGAAAACTGGGCGGATGCGAGATCTTGCCAACTTGGTGTCCTGGGAGCCAACTTGAACATAACCGGGTTATGTGAAATGTGATGGAAACGGGACTCGGGAGAAGTTTGACCCGCGCAAATGGCTTAAATTGTCGTTGCGATGTGAGCACGGGTTAGGTGGAACCGTACCCGATCTATGTCATTCGGTTAGAGCTGTTGGCATAGATGAGGGTCTTCGGCGGTCGATGGCTTAAATTATCGTGACCCATGCCAGGAAGACAAATTGCTCATGGTTTGGCCGTCAAAGTGGCAGTGGTGTGATCGGAATGTCGATGGCTTAAATTGACGTGACATTGGCCGGTTCACCGAGAATGTGCCCTTAGTGCACGGGGTGTGTGGCCATGTGAGCCTACGCCTGTGATGAAATGTATATTTATACACTGCTTGGTTATGCTAATAAGTGCAGGGAAGGAGCATTGCCGCCCCGAATTGGGGGTGGGATCGTTATAATTTGGTCAGCATTGCTGACCGTTGCTTTTGTTTGCCACCGTGCGGTGGTTTGTTGCTTGCAGGTAATGCTGGAACAAGCGGTCAATAGCGAGCTAAAGCCCAAATTGCGAAGCCGGCCCTTGAAGGCCTAATTGAAGTGTTTACTTGCTTTTGTTCATGTATGACCGGCCTGCGTGTCGTGGTATGGAAAACATGTATTAAGAGTAAACCATTTGTAAGGCCTTAAGGCCAGTTCTTGTGTATGTGCTACATTCCTATTTGGTGTATTAGTGGACATTCATGCTTGGTGCTGGGTTCTTTTAATTGCTACTTATAAAACTGCTTCCGCTAGAATTCTCTGTGTAGGACGTTATGATTGGTTGGATGGTTTCCATTGAGTAACCACTCGGTCTGTCTGTGGTTTATGGCGTCGGGCCCCGGCCGGACCTACTGTTATATGCTATGCGACGGATAGGGGGTGTTACACTGTCACCTCGTCCTGTCGGTCGTGCTGGTACTCCATCTCCTCGAGCTCCTAAAAATAGTTGGTCACCGACCATTAGTCAAAAAGACTAAGTCATTTACTCCGCACCTCGCCCCGCAACTCCTAGGTACTGTGCGAGAGGACGAAGCGGAGCACAATCAAGGGGTAACAAAAGGAAGCAGGTGATAAGGGAAACTAAGCTACCAAGTAAGAGTGTAAGCAGTTAATCTACACTAGCAGTTCTATGTATATAGTACAAGGGTAAAAGCATGTGCAGTACAAGTAAGTAAAGAACTGAAAGTAAGAGCAGGAAGTAAAACTATGCTACCACTACACTACCATTACAAAACGTACATTAACTTATAAAAATGCTCATACAAATTTATAAGTTAAGGTTTATAGGAAATTTAACTTATCATATAAAAGATCACATACTAATTTATATGATAAGGATCTATGAAGCATATGACCTAATATGAATGAATGTTTATGATGTAATTTATGCAACAGGCAAGTGCAACTCACACACAACGACTATGTGATCACAGACCTTTAGTTCCCACTTTTTGAGAGCTAGCTTCACTCTCGGGTACCACTGTTGTGGCTACGGCAGCAGCGGAGCGGGCATCTCCACTTCTAGGCAGGTATGCACACTACCAAACCTTAGACTCCTCTCATATGCCTCTGAACATGTCCAAGGTGCACTCAAGACTCCATACGTACGTACTTTGCTGACAACCCGTCAGTCTTGTTGGGTCAGGTGTGCGTTATCGGGGGTCGTCCTCCAGACCGCAGTGTAAAAAAACCCACTGGCCCCTCAAACCCTCACACCCGCCTGGTTCACCGTACTGCCATCAGTGTGATGATCGGCCAGTACCGCATGACCCGCCACTAAATTTATGCACATGCAAGTATTTCATCTCGAGCCTTCGGCTCGCGGGACCAACCTGTCCTGATTCCCTCAAACCCTTCACGGGTGAGCCTGCAACATATATCCCTCCAACCCGTAACGGGTGAGAACGCACAATAGTGCATTTATTCAAAATCCCTCAAACCCATCACGGGCGAGAATGAACCACAATGTCTTAACCTATTAGACTACTCATGTCTACGGATTATTATACTTAGTGATTTAAGGTTAATCCCAGGACTGCCCAGTGTATACCCGGTGAAGGGCTCTCGGGGGCACTAGGAACTACGATGGGATTACGCCCAAAATTCCCTTTCGCAAGGATATTTACTTTTTATTGATGTCTACCCTTTATCCGTACTTTGCTCTCATTATTACTCTTGAGTAGTCCTAATGACTTAAGATGTTCTCAGAAGGGCGACGGTCTTCCGCAGGCGTCCACTCCAGTTGCTATCCAAGGGCTTGCACTTTACTCTCGTCACTAAGACAACTCTACCCACCAGGGTCATATTCCAATTGAAGTCTCTAGCTCATTCGTTGATCTATCACCCGGTGGTCTTTATAGCATGACCTACTTAGATTATGCGCAACCCATGACCTAATATCACCCCGAAATGGAACTTCTAATTCCTTGGGACACCTGCCCCTAATTATTTATCCTAGGATGGTATGGACTAATGAAGTGAGCATGTTGATTTTCATAATTTTCTTAAGGTCATTAAAGCCTCTAATTAAATCATTTAATTAATCCCCTAGGTCATTTAATATATGAAGTATTACAAATTATAATCCACTGACCTAAGGAATTTTTCTTGAGTTGTATCTTGGTAACATATTTCTGTCTACCAAAATTCATAATTTTCCTTGAAATATTTCCATTTATTCCTTAATTAATAGAAATCTCACATAATTGTCATTTTCCAAATGAAGTATAAGGAGTTCATTACTAAAAATTCCAAGAAACTTACAGCATATATATATTGTTAAAATAATGCTAAAGACAGAATTTCATGAACTTCTATGGTACATGGGCTACAAAATTTCATTTCTAATTATATTACCAAAATGCCACTGTGAGGTTTTAAAAATTACTGATTCATCCCAAAATTCTGAGATAATTATACAAGCTTATTCATACTCAGATATATCACCAAGAAATTTTCCAAAATTTTCTACTGAGTATTTTCATCAATTTTCTAATTAAGTATAATGAGGGTAAAAAGGTAATTTATGCATAACTCCTATCAAATTTCTTCAAACAGAGACATAAAAAATTTCAGGAGTTAAACCTAACATTATATTGACCTTGACAAAAATTGGGGATTTTATCTCAATGATACACCTATTTTTACATTTATTTTTCAAAAGTCCTATTATTTCAAAAATTCCAAATAATGAGATTTTTGCTTCCAAAAATCCCATTATTACAATTTGGGATATGATTCACCCTAATGAGCCTCTGAAATCAATACCATGATTTTTGGATGTTCCAAATAGGCCTAATACACAACATTTCAAATTTGGCTATTTGCACCCCAAGCCTATACATAACCAACACATGCAAGTGAGTTTACCTAACATGCATTGGTCCAAATGTGCTGAAAGTTTTACCATGCACATGTATAGTCCCCAAGTACATGCCACCAAAAGTTGGGGCCATTTGGAGTCATATTACTCCAATTATTTCATTTATTTAATTTTGTGTATTATGAATAAAACTATAGAAATATTTTCCCTAAAAATTCTCAACTTTTGGCAGGGACTAGATATGCTTTATTTACACTCATGCCCAAAATGGTGGGTCATGATGACATCTGGTTTGGCATGGGTATTGGTTTTGGTTTCTGTCCTAGCCTAGGACTAGTCCTAGGAAAACAGCCCTACGGGAATGTATACTGCACCAAATTATAAGATTAAGGTGGCAAACTAAAGTTTAGAGGAAGGGCTACAACTTTCATCTTAATTACCAGATCTAAAAATGCCTCTAAGGGGCCTAAAGTAGTCATGCAATATCACTGTATAAGTGTGACACAATATATATATATACTATAGTTTATTTAATTTAATAAAAATCGGGTTGCACGAATCTTGACGCAAGAATGGACGGGATCTAGTCGCCGTCCCCAATCAGCCAATGGCCTAGATCGATTTCCGCTGGGCCGACTTGCCCGGCTATTTCCGGCCAGCTGAGCCGCCACCACCACCGGCGGATGTCGCCACCACCTTCACTGAGGTGGTGGCTAGCGATTCCCGGAGATGAGGCCGCCGGAGTTGGCTCCTTCGGTGAACCCAAGCAAGAATAAAAGCTCGGAAAAATCTCCATTTCCTCACATGGTATCGGGCTCAATTGAGCCTGATGTCTCTCCTAGAGGATCTAGAAAGTTAGCACGGGTAGAGAGGCGGCGAAACGGACCTGAATCAGGCCTTGGCGGCGAGTGCGGCTGCGGTTGGCCATGATTGAGCTGTTCCGGCGATCTCCTGCTCAAAACCTTGATTATTCACCAAAAGCTCTGCTCCAGGACTCGTTCTCCACTCGTTTCCAGTCACTGAAGCTGATAGTGTGGTCGGTTTGAGCTGGAAATGGCTGTATATGGAGATACAACCAAGGTGAGCTCGGTTTGAAGCTTTGGAGGATTCACCCATGGTGCCAGGTGGCCACCATGCTGCCAAAACCTGCTAGATTTTCTGAGGAGGCCAGCCAGCACCTTTTGGGGCAGAAGGAGCCAAGGCCAAGTGGCCTCCTCTCCTTAAACTCACCTTCTCTCTCCTCTTTTAGGTGAATTCCCAAAAATGCCCCTTTGCATGTGACCATCTCTTCAAAACTAGGGGGTAGGGGTGGTCTTTGACCACTTGGGCTGATAATGGGCCAAGTTTGGTGGGCTTGACCCAAGGAGAGTGGGCTTAGCCCTCATTTTCTTCTTTAGGTCAATTATGTTGACTAGGTTGACTTTGAGTTGACTTAGTCAACCATGATGAGTGGGCTGACCCCACTTGGTGGTCATGGGTCTAATGGCACCACCCAACTTGGGTTGAGTCAATGTGGTGCCCTACTTGGGCTAATTGGGCCTTTAGGTATAGGTTTGACTAACTTAGGGCTATGGTTGACTTTGGTCAACTAGGGTCAAAGGGTTGACCTAATGACATGCCCTAGGGTCCACTTAGATTATTTTAGGGTTAGGGCAATGTGGTGGGGTCATGGTGTGGCTAGGGTTCATATTTAGGCTAGTTTGACCTAATTTGACTTGGCCCTATAGTGGGCCCCACATGGCTACAACCCACTACCTAGGGTCAAACCTAGTTAATTTCCCTAACACCCACCCCATGTCCAACCCAATCTAAGTTAAGGGGTCTAGAATTAACATGGTATGTTACAAATCCCAATAAACAAAAAAAAATAATTTCATCCCCAAAATTCAAGTTCGGGTTTACGGGGTTTCTATGCACAAGAGTTTTAAGATACTTAAACATAAGTAAAGTATACTTGAGGAGAAAGGCTCCGGGTATCGTTCTCGCATCAGATCTATCGGCTCCCAGGTGTGCTCATCCCATCCGTAGTTGGACCACAATACCTTCACTAGGTGAACCTTCATCAGCAGAACTCGAATCGTCGTATCATCGCTCCGGACTGGCTCCAAACAAACTGATCTATCTGGTGCTACCGGTCTTGCTGCAGTGGTAATATGTTATTCTGGTCGAAGTAGAGCTCTTCAAAGTGAGGAGACGTGAAAGACGTCGTGCAAATTCCCTAACTCTAGCGGCAGCTCCAGCCTGTAAGCCAAGGGGTCGATCCGCTCCAGGATCAAATACGACCCCCTATATCGAGGGTTGGGCTAATTGTGACTTCGCATCCGAGAGAGACCCTGCACCCGACGTATCTTCAAGAACACCATGTCCCCCCTCCTGGAACTCCACCATTTGATATCGTACATCGTAGTACTTGGCCTGCCTATTCTGAGCCTCCAATATCTGATCTCTAATCAGTTGTATCTGAGCACTCGTATAATCTATATATTCCAATCCAAGTGTATTTTCATTATACTTCATGATATTCATAATCAGGATTACATTGGCATATTTCCAAGTCTTTCAATGCATTATCATTAAATAAACCTTAATCATACGTTGGTTTGGTGTCCCTTACGAGCAATGACCACCAAGTACGTGAGAATCAACACTTTTATATGTAGAATTGAGCACACAAATCTCAGATTTCTCTTCCAGAATCGCATCATGCCTCATGGCTTATACTACATTGATTCTTCAAATGCAATGTATCGTGATATTATTTATTACGAAGATCTAACTTATGTATAGTAATTAACCAACATCCAAAATTAAGATGTGATGAAGAGGTCATTATTTTGTTTCTTCCAGACTCATGAATTATTACACCTCTACATAAACGGTAATACATAATTCATAGAGTGTTCACCTTTCAAGCGTACATCAAGTGATCATTAATGATATTGATATTGATATAAATGACTCCCAATTATTTTTCATATATAGTCTAATTCATAAATTTATAAATGTATCTGTCTAATAATGGTGAGATCTGACACAAATCGATTTCATCATAAAGAGAATCTTAATAAACATTCATTACTTCTCGTGTAATTTCACCGTATACACCTTAGCAAACCAAAATTGATCTCTCCATAGTCATGAATTTCCTAAGGTGATCATGATGTTATCAGCGTATGTGTCCCAGTTTTCGATGTTATCATAATCAAGGGATCATACCTATGTGTATGTTTCAACTAATCATCCACCCCATTTGAATTTGTTGAGTCGTTACATTTTCAATGTCATGCCATAGGAGATTAATCTTATTTATCATAACGTTACCTTATTTCAATTCTTAAGTTCCAATATAATGACTTTTGCTTAATTTGAATCATTCAAGGCTATAGTTCACCATTATGATCAAGTGACTGGCTATATCAAGTAAGCATGAATAGTAATGATATTTCATCATTGTGTTTAATTCTCCAAATCCCAGCCCCTTTTAGGATCAAATAAGGTAGTACTAAATCATACCTAACCATAGTAACTTAACCATTATATTCTAAACGCAAGACGTTATCTTATCAAGATTTCTAATTATAACTTAAACTATCTCCCAAAGTATAAGGGTAAGTAAACCGTTTAAATTTGAAAAGGATTGATTCTTTGAGAGAACACACCATCTGTAAATCATCATCGAACACTTTTGTTTTGGTTATTGTGATCATCAGAGTCACATCCAAAGGATCATACCTATAATATGCGTCTTCTAATTTTGATTTTTCACTTGACTTTAAGTTTTTTGGGATCGTTATACCCCCAGTGTTATAGACATAATTACCCAAATATTTGAATCCTTACTTGATGGGCTCCAATCACGTCATAGTTAAGACCCGTAATCACTCCTTCACATTACCATGATGTTACTCTATCTTGATCTGTATGTTTCTAACATTATGACCTGAGCATGTCAGGTAGGCGCGGATTGCAGAGATCCATCATCATTTCCACTTCCCCCAATTCTACACATTTAATATATGAAAGTCATAGTCACTTTCCTAAGAGCCACAGCTACGCAGAATTTCCAACTATCATTCCGACTTATACTAAATTCTCAATTCACATTGGTTTTCTCTTGCAATATATCTGAGTTCATTAATCAAATCCTTAACCGATGATATAATTATTAATCGCGTGTCACGTCAATTGGGTTAAGGTGTTGGGGCATCTAGGAACGTGCTTTGCTGTGGTAACACATTCCTTAATTTATACATAAAACCTTTGTATCGTCGTTACTGCTTGATTTTAGTTTATTGAAAGACCATTTATTTCGAATTCTTGTGGATTATACGCAACTTGTTTCGATCTTTGGGATATAGCATGTCATTATGCATTGATGAAATTACAATCTCTCTTAAAGTTGTATCAAGTAATGATCCGATTCACAAGCCCGCGAAAGTTTCTAACTTCTCATGGAGACTTTCCTTATCCTAGGGTTGTAATATATCCAAGCGGGCAACCCTCTGCGTATATCTCAAACTTCTAAGGAGGGTTGATTATCTTGTCGATTATGCGAATACAAAACCTCATCTTTACTTGAGCAACATTTGAATTAATCAAGTCTTCTAAATCACTATGTTTGTGACACATGTTTTATAAACCGGGTCTAGAGAAATTCAAGTCGTTACCAATTTAGCCCAATAAACAAAAGGATTAGCCCTCATATCTTTCGGGCTAAATTCCCTTAATATTTATAGTGCATTTCTCTTATATGTGCACTCAATCCTTAGGTCTAACAATCTTAGACCTAGAGTTCCACCTTGAGACTAATTGATATGTTATATACCTTTGGCCCTTAAGATTACTTATACGACAATCTTCTCGAGGTCAACATGTGACCCAACCAAAATGGGTTTCTTCTGAGACTTGAATTCTTATTCTACCTTTGGTATTTGCCACTGTGGGTGTCTCAACGTAATCAAGTCATCAGTATGAGGGTTAAGTTTACGAGTACCATACTATTCCACTAATAGATTATATGCACAAATTCTCCTTAAGGCGGTCCTATCAGCTTGGGTAAGAAGTGATAATATAACTCGATAGGTGGAGTAGGGACATCGGAATTTAAGCCTTAAGAGTGACTCTTGCGTCAAATTCTTCCCTTGGTGAATTTGGGTATCCTCGTACCTTAACCAATCTATCTCCGAGGTCGATTTTAGACTTGGATACACTACGAAATCCTCTTGGTAAGTCAAACTAAGGTGCTATCCTAATTGGATTGGCCTAACTCATTGTTTAAATGAAATATTTTTTGTGACTTTTTACACATGGGCACACCATTGCTTCCGCTACATAGTTTGTCCGCAAACTAATGCTCGCGCGGGGTGGTCCAGTGTTGTGGACTTCTTTCTCATATGATCGTTCGGTCAAGTCATACCAGTTTGTAAGACCCCTCCCCTTACCAAGGAGGCTCCCGGTCTTATGCCCAGAACCGCCGTCTTACGGTGGCACTAACGCATGGGTTAGTCGACACCGCAACATGTCGATTCTGTCGGCTAGCACGATCATAACCTGTTCGGCCAAAATGAGAAATAGAAGTAATACATATCAGAGTACAACACAGCTAATCCACAGTCACAGAACAACTCATATATATATGAATGAAAGAGTACACAGTCCACAATGAGTACAAAAATATGAAGAGTAATAAGGGCTTATGCCTTATACATCATATGAATAACTCTCCTCACAAACATCAAAATAGCGGAAGTTAATCAACTAATCTCGTCCCACCTGAGGTAGCGTGGTAGTAGTAGTAGGTGGTATCAACTCCTCATGCCCTGTCACCTCGTCCTGCCGGTCGTGCTGGTACTCCATCTCTTCGAGCTCCTAAAAATAGTTGGTCACCGACCATTAGTCAAAAAGACTAAGTCGTTTCCTCCGCACCTCGCCCCGCAACTCCTAGGCACCGTGCGGGAGGATGAAGCGGAGGACAATCAAGGGGTAACAAAAGGAAGCAGGTGACAAGGGAAACTAAGCTACCAAGTAAGAGTGTAAGCAATAAATCTACACTAGCAGTTCTATGTATATAGTACAAGGGTAAAAGCATGTGCAGTACAAGTAAGTAAAGAACTGAAAGTAAGAGCAGGAAAGTAAAACTATGCTACCACTACACTACCATCACAAAACGTATCTTAACTTATAAAAATGCCCATACAAATTTATAAGTTACGGTTTCCAGGAAATTTAACTTATCATATAAAAGAGCCCATACTAATTTATATGATAAGGATCTATGAAGCGTATGACCTAATATGAATGAATGTTTATGATGCAATTTATGCTGCAGACAAGTACAACTCACACACAATGACTCTGTGATCACAGACCTTTAGTTCCCACTTTTTGAGAGCTAGCTTCACTCTCGGGTACCACCGTTGTGGCTACAGTAGCAGCGGAGCGGGAATCTCCACTTCTAGGTAGGTATGCACACTACCAAACCTTAAACCCCTCTCATAAGCCTCTGTACACATCCAAGGTGCACTCTAGAGTCCATGCATACGTACTTTGCTGACAACCCGTCAGTCTTGTTGGGTCGGGTGTGCGTTATCGGGGGTCGTCCTCCAGACCACAGTGTAAAACAACCCACTGGCCCCTCAAACCCTCACACCAGCCTGGTTCACCGTACTGCCATCGGTGTGACGATCGGCCAGTACCCCATGACCTGACACTAAATTTATGCACATTCAAGTATTTCATCTCGAGCCTTCGGCTCGCGGGACCAACCTGTCCTGATTCCCTCAAACCCTTCACGGGTGAGCCTGCAACACATATCCCTCCAACCCGTAACGGGTGAGAATGCACAATAGTGCCTTTATTCAAAATCCCTCAAACCCATCACGGGCGAGAATGAACCACAATGTCTTAACCTATTACACTACTCTTGTATACGGATTATTATACTTAGTGATTTAAGGTTAATCTCAGGACTGCCCAGGGTATACCCGATGAAGGGCTCTCGGGGGCACTAGGAACTACGATGGGATTACGCCCAAAGTTCCCTTTCGCAAGGATATTTACTTTTTATTAATGTCTACCTTTATCCGTACTTTGCTCTCATTATTACTCTTGAGTAGTCCTAATGACTTAAGATGTTCTCAGAAGGGCGACGGTCTTCCACCGGCCTCCACTCTAGTTGTTATCCAAGAGCTTGCACTTTACTCTCATCACTAAGACAACTCTACCCACAAGGGTCATATTCCAATTGAAGTCTCTAGCTCATTCGTTGATCTATCCCCCGGTGGTCCTTATAGCATGACCTACTTAGACTATGCGCAACCCATGACCTAATACCACCCCGAAATGGAACTTCCAATTCCTTGGGCCACCTGCCCCTAATTATTTATCCTAGGATGGTATGGACTAATGAAGTGAGCATGTTGATTTTCATAATTTTCTTAAGTCATTAAAGCCTCTAATTAAATCATTTAATTAATCTCCTAGGTCATTTAATACATGAAGTATTACAAATTATAATCCAATGACCTAAGTAATTTTGCCTGAGTTGCATCTTGGTAAAATATTATTCCTTAATTAATAGAAATCTAATATAATTGTCATTTTCCAAATGAAGTGTAAGGAGTTCATTACTACAAATTCCAAGAACATTACAGCATACATATATTGTTAAAATAATGCTAAAGACAGAATTTCATGAACTTCTATGGTGCAAGGGCTACAAAATTTCATTTTTAATTATATTACCAAAATGTCACTATGAGGTTTTAAAAATTATTGAGTCATCCAAAAATGTTGAGATAATTATACAAGGTTATTCATACTCAAATATATCACCAAGAAATTTTCCAAAATTGTCTACTGAGTATTTTCATCAATTTTCTAATTAAGTATAATGAGGGTAAAAAGGTAATTTCCACATAACTCCAATCAAATTTCTTCAAATAGAGACATAAAAATTTTCAGGAGTTAAACCTAACATTATATTGACCTTGACAAAAATTGGGGATTTTATCTCAATGAGGCACCTATTTTTACATTTATTTTTCAAAAGTCCTATTATTTCAAAAATTCCAAATAATGGGATTTTTGCTTCCAAAAATCCCATTATTACAATGTGGGGTATTATTCACCCTAATGAGCCTCTGAAATCAATACCATGATTTTTGGATGTTCCAAATAGGCCTAATACACATCATTTCAAATTTGGCTATTTGCACCTCAAGCCTATACATAACCAACACATGCAAGTGAGTTTACCCAACATGCAGTGATCCAAATATGCTGAAATTTTTACCATGCACATGTATAGTCCCCAAGGACATGCCACCAAAAGTTGGGGCCATTTGGAGTCATATTACTCCAATTATTTCCTTTATTTAATTTTGTGTATTATGAATAAAACTATAGAAATATTTTCCCTAAAAATTCTCAACTTTTGGCAGGGACTAGATATGCTTTATTTAAGCTCATGCCCAAAATTTTGGGTCATGAGGACATCTGGTTTGACATGGGTATTGGTTTAGGTTTTTGCCCTAGCCTAGGACCAGTCCTAGGAAAACAGCCCTACAGGACTGTATACTGCACCAAATTATAAGATTAAGGTGGCAAAATAAATTTAAGAGGAAGGGCTACAACTTTTATCCAGATCTAAAAATGCCTCTAAGGGGCCTAAAGTAGCCATGCAATATCACTGTATAAGTGTGACAGAATATATATACATACTATAGTTTATTTAATTTAATAAAAATCGGGTTGCACGAATCTGGACGCAAGAATGGACGGGATCTGGTCGTCGTCCCGAATCAGCCAATGGCCCAGATTGATTTTCACTGGGCCGACTTGCCCGGTTATTTCCGTCCAGCTGAGCCACCACCACCGCCGGCGGATGTCGCCACCACCTTCATTGAGGTGGTGGCTAGCGATTCCCGGCGATGAGGCCGCCAGAGTTGGCTCCTCCGGTGAACCTGAGTAAGAAGAAAAGCTCGGAAAAATCTCCATTTTCTCACATGGCATCGGGCTCAATTGAGCCTGATGTCTCTCCTAGAGGATCTAGAAAGCTAGCACGGGTAGAGAGGCGGCGAAACGGACCTGAATCAGGCCTTGGCGGCGAGTGCGGCGGCGGTTGGCCATGGTTGAGCTGCTCCGGCGATCTCCTGCTCAAAACCTTGATTCTTCACCAAAAGCTCTGCTCCAGGAGTCGTTCTCCACTCGTTTCCAATCACTGAAGCTGATGGTGTGGTCGGTTTGAGCTGAAAATGGTTGTATATGGAGATACAACCAAGGTGAGCTCGGTTTGGGGCTTTAGAGGCTTCACCCATGGTGCCAGGTGGCCACCATGCTGCCAAAACCTGCTAGATTTTCTGAGGAGGCCAGCCAGCACCTTTTGGGGCAGAAGGAGCCAAGGCCAAGTGGCCTCCTCTCCTTAAACTCACCTTCTCTCTCCTCTTTTAGGTGAATTCCCCAAAATGCCCCTTTGTATGTGACCCTCTCTTCAAAACTAGAGGGTAGGGGTGGTCTTTGACCACTTGGGCTGATAATGGGCCAATTTTGGTGGGCTTGGCCCAAGCAGAGTGGGCTTAGCCCTCATTTTCTTCTTTAGGTCAATTATGTTGACTAGGTTGACTTTGAGTTGACTTGGTCAACCATGATGAGTGGGCTGACCCCACTTGGTGGTCATGGGTCTAATGGCATCACCCAACTTGGGTTGGGTCAATGTGGTGCCCTACTTGGGCTAATTGTGCCTATAGGTATAGGTTTGACCAACTTAGGGCTATGTTGACTTTGGTCAACTAGGGTCAAAGGGTTGACCTAATGACATGCCCTAGGGTCCACTTAGATTATTTTAGGGTTAGGGCAATGTGGTGGGGTCATGGTGTGGCTAGGGTTCATATTTAGGCTAGTTTGACCTAGGTTGACTTGGCCCTATAGTGGGCCCCACATGGCTACAACCCACTACCTAGGGTCAAACCTAGTTAATTTCCCTAACACCCACCCCATGCCCAACCCAATCTAAGTTAGGGGGTCTAGAATTAATATGGGATGTTACAAATACAGCTCGGTCGTTGGAAATGGATTTGAAGAATGTGCAAGCGAAGAAAAACTCTAGTGATAAGAGTACGGAGTTCAAAGTGCCAGCTAATGCGAAGTCTGGGTAATGCAAGTTCAATAAGAAGGCTAGGACTTCGGGTCCAGCCCCTTCTTTCGGTGCTTCGGGGGCAACTACAAGCCAAACCCCGGGCGTATGATATAATTGTGGGAAGCCGAGACACTTTGCCCAGGACTGCTGGAGCGGACGTCCCAAGTCCGAGAGGAAGTCGAGAGAAACATATGAGGAAAAGGGCAAGGCGGTGGAGTCAACCACATCCCATTATGCTTTGGCTCAACCCAGAGTCTACAATCTTGGCCAGCAGGAGGCCATTAAGCAAGCGGATGTGGTGATAGGTACGGTTTAAATTTATAGCAAGTTAATTTATAAATACTTGTTATGCGTGTGTTACCTTACCACTGCTTGTATATGCTTTGTTTTGATTTGTGAGAATTCGGCAAGAGCACTCTTTGATACGGGAGCTTCACACTCCCTTTTTGTCCGAAGGATTCATATCGCGCATCGGAGTACCTTCTTTGATGGTGAAGGACAAACTGGATGTGTTGTTGCCGAATGGGTGTTTGATGCGCGTGGATAGAATCTGTGGCGTTAAGATTCGTATTGGGAGTCAAGAGTTCGATTTACAAGCATCGTTACTACCGCTGGTGGAGTTCGACATGATTTTTGGCATGGACTGGCTCTCGGAGCAGCAAGCTTATATTGATTGCAGTCACAAGGAGGTCAAGTTGGGAACACGTTGTGAGATGACTTTTACGGGCTTGAAAGGGTCGAGCAAGACTTTGATGTCTGCTCTTCAGGTGGTGAAGGTGGTTCATGCTGGAGTAGAGCTGTTCTTTATGCTAGTAGAGGTTGTAAAGCCTAAGCCTACGTTGGACAGTATTTCAGTGGTATCCGAGTACCCTGATGTGTTCCCTGGCGATCTTCCTAGAGCCCCACCTCAACGGGAGATAGATTTCACCATCGAGCTAGTGCCAGGTGCAAAACCTGTGTCACGCTCACCGTATCGGCTAACGCCTAAGGAGATGGCAGAGCTGAAGGTGCAACTGCAAGAGTTGTTGGAGCAGGGCTATGTGCGTCCAAGTTCGTCGCCTTGGAGCGCACCGGTCCTTTTTGTTAAGAAGAAGGACGGAAGCTTGAGACTTTGTATTGATTACCGAGAACTGAACAGGTTAACGGAGAAGAACAAGTACCTGATCCCAAGGATTAATGATCTCTTTGATCAGTTAGTCGGGTCAACGGTGTACTCGAAATTGGATTTGAAGTCCGGGTATTATCAGCTGAGGATAAGCGAGAGTGATATCCCCAAGACAGCTTTTAGTACAAGATACGGGCATTATGAGTTTACGGTCTTGCCATTTAGGCTGACTAATGCGCCGTCAGTATTCATGGATCTGATGAACAATACTTTGAGGGAGTACCTAGACCACTTTGTGATCGTCTTCATCGACAACATATTGGTGTACTCGCAGAGTGAGGAGGATCACTTTAAGCATCTATATTTGGTGTTGGAGACGCTGAGGAGGAATCAATTGTACTCCAAGTTATCCAAATGCGAGTTTTGGTTGTCCTCAGTAGCGTTCCTTGGTCACATAGTCAGTGGAGAGGGAATTGCAGTGGATCCGACAAAGATTGTTGCTATACGAGAGTGGTCTGTGCTGTCTACGATAGTGGAAGTCCGGAGTTTTCTGGGGCTTGCCGGCTATTACAGGCGCTTCGTGGAGAACTTCTCGCGGATAATGTTACCCCTCATGACTCTAACAAGGAAAGAGCAGAAGTTTGTTTGGACGCCTAAGTGCGCACGAGCTTTTGAGGAGCTGAAGAGTCGGTTGACCACGACGCCTGTGATGAGTTCGCCGAGTGGGACCGAAGGTTTTAAGATCTATAGCGATGCTTCGAGCAGTGGATTAGGTTGTGTGCTACTGCAGCATGGAAGTGTGACAACGTATGGCTCGCGACAGCTGAAAGTGCATGAGAGGAATTATCTGGTCCATGACTTGGAGTTAGCGACCGTGATTTTTGCCTAGAAGCTGTGGAGGCACTACTTGTACGGGGTGAAGGTCGATATCTATACCGACCATAAGTGCCTGAAATACTTATTGGATCAGAAAGATCTAAATATGCGACAGCGGAGATGGATGGAGTTCCTGGGGGACTACACGTTCGAAATTCATTATGTTCCTGGGAAAGGAAATGCAGTTGCGGATGCGTTGAGTCGCAGGACCCCAGCTCTAGCCAATTGTTGTTGGTATATGACGAGCGGTTGGTTCGGGAGTTGGAGGCATTGGAGATCTCTTGCGTAGACAAGCAGACAAGTGCCGAAGCACTATTGAACTGGATAGAAGTATAGTGTGACCTGGCTGATCGGATTCGACAAGCTCTGGATATGGATGGCCGCATGAAGCAAATCATGGTTGAGGCTTTGGATGGGTCAAATTCCCAATTTGAGGTCGTGGATGGATTGCTATGGAAGGACGGTCGTCTGTGCGTCCCAAATGTGGACAAATTGCTGGTGGAATTGATGTATGAGGCTCATCATACCAATTACTCGATTCACCCGGGGAGCACGAAGATGTACCGCGATATGAAGAAGTTGTTCTGGTGGCCAGGACTTAAGAAGGATGTGGCATTATACGTGGTGAAGTGTCAAACATGCGCCTTGGTGAAGGCGGAGGGCCAAAAGCCTGGAGGATTCTTGAAGTCCTTGTCTATTCCGGAGTGGAAGTTCGACGACATTACTATGGACTTTGTGCATGGTTTGCCAAGGTCGCAGAAGGGAAGCAACGGCATCTGGGTGGTCGTAGATCGTTTGACGAAGGTGTTACACTTCATTCCGCATAGGAAGGATGATCCTGTGGAGAAATTGGCAAAGTTATACGTTGATACTATTGTGCGGCTTCATGGTGTGCCCCGCAGCATCGTGAGTGACCGTGAAGGGCGGTTCATGTCCAATGATTGGAGGTTGGTGCAGAAGATATTATGAACAAAGCTGAGTTTCAGCATAGCCTTTCATCCGCAGACGGGTGGTCAGACCGAGAGGGTCAATAGGACGATGGAAGACATGCTTCGCATGTGTGTTCTGGACTTCGGGAAGTAGTGGGAAGATCATCTATACTTTGTGGAATTCGCTTACAACAATAGCTAACAGGCGAGCATACAAATGTCTCCCTTCGAGGCCCTTTATGGTAGAAGATGTCGCACGCCGTTGTCTTGGTTGGAAACGGGTGAGTCAAAGTTGTACAAGCGCCAAGAGGTGGAAGATGCAACGTCGTTGGTTCGAACGATTCGAGAGAGATTGCTGATCGCTTAGGATCACCAAGCTAAGTACTACAACGTCAAACATAAGAATGTGGAGTTCGCTGTCGGCGACTGGGTGTACTTGAATATTAAGCCGTTCAAGGGTGTCTCGCGGGTACAGCGCTTGAAGAAGCTAAGCCCAAGGTACCTTGGATCGTTTGAGGTTCTGGAGAAGATTGGCGAAGCAACTTATCGACTGAGGCTATCAGTGGAGCTAAGTGGTCAATACGATGTACTCCACATATCGGTGCTGCGGAAGGCGGTGCAATAGCCTTCACAAGTGATTGCAGTTGATCAAGTGCCGGCCGATAATGGGTTGACGACGAAGGTCAAGCCAGTTCGTATTGAGGACTTAGAAGTCAAGCAGTTGCGTAACAAAGAGATCAGGATGGTCAAGGTCCATTGGGACAACTGCGGTCGGGAGGAGCTCTCGTGGGAGACGAGAGCAGATCATGCTTGAGGAGTACCCGGAGTTATTCCACTCAGGTACGATTTAACTTTTGTTTTTATCTTTCCTTTATATAATTTCGGGACGAAATTCTTTTAAGAGGGAGAGAGTTGTAACGCCCCAAAACTCAAAAGTGCGACGTGAGGCATTTTGAGCCAAGTTTGGAATTTGGTAGGGGTTACACGACCTGGGACACAGGAGTGTCCTAGGGACGTGTCGTGCTCGGGTTCGACGATGGTCGTGTGGTCGACGAATTTCAGTCGACAATCGTCGAGCAACGAACACGACCTGAGATACGGGCGTGTCCCAGGTCGTGTCCTTCTCGGGTAGTTGGCCGGGTTGTGTTGGGGGAGAAACACGGCCTGGAGCCCAGGCGTGTTCGAGTTTGACACCGGTGTGTCAAATTGGACACGGGCGTGTCCAATACCCGTGTCCTTCACGGGTTGGTGTTGGTCCTGTGTCAATGGAGGAACACGGCCCGCTACAAGGCCGTGTACTGGATGACACGGGCGTGTCAAGTTGGATACGGGCGTGTCGAGAGCACGTGTACTTTTCAGGATGCGACAGTTTCGACGGCGAATGGGGAACAAGGCCTTGGACACGGGCGTATCACATGTAGCACCCCCTATCCGTCACATATCATATAGCAGTAGGTCCGACCAGGGCCCGACGCCATATACTACAGACAGACCGGGTGGTTACTCAATGGAAACCATCCAACCAATCCAACGTCCTACACAGAGCATTCTAGCGGAAGCAGTTTATATAAGTTGTAATTAAGAACCCAGCACAAAGAGCACGAATGTCCACTAATATACCAAATAGGAAT
Source organism: Platanthera guangdongensis (assembly GCA_039583875.1). Lineage (NCBI taxonomy): Eukaryota > Viridiplantae > Streptophyta > Magnoliopsida > Asparagales > Orchidaceae > Platanthera > Platanthera guangdongensis. The sequence goes on from CM077150.1 coordinate 87,875,094, forward strand.
GTAGTACATACACAAGTACTGGGCTTAAGACCTTACAAAATTGTTTACTTGGTATTACATGATTTACAAACCACGGCACGTAGGCCGGTCATACATGAATAAAAGCAGTAAACACTCCAATTAGGCCTTCGAGGGCCGGCTTCGCAATTTGGGCTTTAGCTCGTTATTGACTTCTTGGTCCAGCAACACCTGCAAGCAACAAAACCACCGCACGGTGGCAAACAAAGGCAACGGTCAGCAATGCTGACCAAATTATAATGATCCCGCCCCCAACTCGGGGCGGCGATGCTCCTTCCCTACATTTTTATTAGCACAACCAAGCAGTATAGAAATTCATTGCATCACAGGCGTTGGCACGCATGGCCACACGCCCCGTGCTCTCAGGGCACATTCTCGGTGATCACAGTCTAAGCCCGTTGACTCACCACCATCTCCAGGACGGCAATCTTTCGTGAGCAAATTGGTCTTTTAGGCAAATGTTACGACAAAGTTAATATCATCAACAGCCTATGTCACGACAAAGTTAATATCATCGACAGAAAGACCCGACCTCTATGCCCGCGGCATAAAGTAGGAACGGTTCCACTCAACCCGTTGCTCACTTGCCACGACACTTTCATATCATCGACACGAGTTAAGTTTCCCCGAAGCCCGTGAATCGAACGTATAATAATACATAACCCAATTATGTACAAGTTGGCTCCAAGGCCCACAAGTTGGCAAGATCACGCGTCCGTCCAGTTTTCCGGGTGCACCTTTGGGTTAATCCCCAAGGCTCCCTGTTGCAATCTACCACGTAGAAAACCCGAAAAATAACCAATCGCACGGAGTCTTCTCCGGCATTTATGCAATGCAACATCACCGATCCAGACCAACATGTCCGGGTAGGCTTCACACATCATGCCTATGTCCATTCTCGAATACGGACTCTAAACAACGGGGACTTTACATATCTACCCGAAGGAATGCCTCCAACTCACCGCAAACTCGCGAGAACGGGCTTCCTATACAAAGAAGGAGAGCTTCACATGCTCAAGAAGAGAATCGTTACCCTAGCGTTCTTCCTTGGCGCCATGGAAAAGTAAGCGGATGAAAAGCACCGCACTCTCTTTGCCTCCGTAGATCCGAAGTCGGCTCGCGATTTGGAGCTTCAAAGCTCCTCCAATGGCCGGATCTAGCTTCTTCTTCCTCCTTTGCTCTCACCTCTCTCTTGACTTAGAAAGAGAACCACTCAAGTAAAAGTGAGGGTTTCAAAGGTCCAATCCTGTGTATATCCAAGTACTAACAGCCCCCAGCCATCAGATCCTGAATTAAAGAAACGAACGGCCACGATCCTGATATAAAATGCAGAATCTGGGTCGAACACGGCCTGACACACGCCCGTGTCTAGGTCCATGTCCCTCATTCGCCGTCAAAATCGACGCGCCTGGAACAACACACGGGCATCCAACACGCTCGTGTTCGACCTGATATGCTTGTTTTCCAACTGACACGGCCATGTGGTCGGCCGTGTGCCCCCATCGACACAGCCCAAAAACAACCTGAGACTCACACGGGTTCGTGGACACGCCCGTGTCCTAACCCATGTCTACTCGAACACGCCTTGGCTCCAGGCCGTGTTCGTTATCTCGACACTTCGTCGAGCGAAGTTCGTCGACTGCCTGACATGGCCTTGGACACGCCCGTGTCCTAGGCCGTGTGCCTTGTCTCGACACTTCGTCAAGCAAAATTTGTCGACTCCCCGGGCCAATTGTCGATACGGGCTCGACACGCCCTGAGACACGCCCGTGTCTCAGGCCGTGTGCCCTGTCTAGACACATTGTCGAGCGAAATTCGTCGACTTCGCGGCCAAGTCATCGACTCAAGCCTGACATGCCCTGGGACACGCCCGTGTCCCAGGCCGTGTACCTCCTGCCAGAATCCAACTCTGGCCCAAAACGTCTCCCGTCGCTCTTTTGAGTTTTGGGGCGTTACAACTCTCCCCCTCTTAAAAGAATTTCGTCCATGAAATTATATAAGGGAAAGACAAGTACCAAAATTAAATTGTACCTGAGCGGAACAACTCCGGATACTCGTCAAGCATAGTCTGCTCTCGCTCCCAAGAGAGCTCATCTCGACCGCAATTGTCCCATCGGACCTTGACCATCCTGATCTCTTTATTGTCTAGCCGCTTGACCTCCGAGTCCTAAATCTGCACGGGCTTGACTCTTGTCGTCAACCCACTATCCACCGGTACTTGATCAACCGCGATCACTTGCGAAGGCTCTTGCACCGTCTTCCGAAGCACCGAAATATGGAATACATCATGTAAACCACTAAGCTCCACAGAAAGCTTCAACCGATAGGCTGCTTCACCAACCCGCTCCAAAACTTCAAACGACCCAAGGTACCTCGGGCTTAGCTTTTTCAATCGCCGCACCCGCGAGACACCCTTGAACGGCTTGATCTTTAAGTACACATAGTCTCCCACAGCGAACTCCACGTTCCCATGATTGGCATTATAGTACTTCGCTAGCCGGTCCTGAGCGATAAGCAACCTCTCCCGCATGGTACGAACCAAAGACGTAGCATCTTCCACCTCTTGGCGCTTGTACAACTTTGACTCACCCGTTTCTAACCAAGACCACGGCGTGCGACATTTTCTACCATATAGGGCCTCGAAGGGCGCCATTTGAATACTCGCTTGGTAGTTATTGTTGTACTCAAACTCCACCAAATAAAGATGGTCTTCTCATTGCTTTCCAAAGTCCAAGACACACATGCGGAGCATGTCTTCCATAGTTCTATTGACCCTCTCGGTCTGCCCATCCGTTTGCGGATGGAAGGATGTGCTGAATTTTAACTTTGTTCCCAACATTTGCTGCACTAGCCTCCAATCATTGGACGTGAACCGCCCATCTCGGTCACTCACGATGTTGTGGGGCACACCGTGAAGCCATACTATATTATCCACATACAGTTTTGCCAACTTCTCCACCGGATCATCCTTCCTATGCGGAATGAAATGCGACACCTTCGTTAACCGATCAACAACCACCCAAATGGCGTCGTTCCCCTTTTGCGACCTTGGCAAACCGTGCACAAAGTCCATAGAGATGTCATCAAATTTCCACTCTGGAATAGGCAAGGACTTCAGAAATCCTCCCGGCTTTTGGCATTCCGCCTTCACCAAGGCGCAAGTTTGACACTTCGCCACGTAGAGCGCCACATCCTTCTTCAAACCCGGCCACCAGAACAGTTTCTTTACATTGCGGTACATCTTCGTGCACCCCGGGTGAATCGAGTACTTGGTATGGTGTGCCTTGTACAATAATTCCACCCGCAAATTGCCCACACTTGGGACGCACAGACGACCGCCTTTCCAAAGCAATCCGTCATCCACAACGAATTGGGAATTTGACCCATCCAGAGCCTCATCCATGAACTGCTTCATATGGACATCCAAATCCAAAGCCTGCCGAATCCGATCAGCCAGGTCATATTGGACTTCAGTCCAATTCAGTACTGCTTCAGCACTTGATTGCTTATCCACACAAACAAACTCCAACACCTCCCACTCCCGAACCAACCGCTCGTCATGGATCGACAGCCAATTAGCTTGAGCTGGGGCCCGGCGACTCAACGCGTCCGCAACCGCATTACCTTTACCAGGCACGTAGTGGATCTTGAATGTATAGTCCCCCAAGAACTCCATCCATCTACACTGCCGCATATTCAGATCTTTCTGATCAATCAGATACTTCAGGCTCTTGTGATCGGTGTAGATATCAATCTTCACACCGTACAAATAATGCCTCCACAGCTTCAAGGCAAAAATCATGGCCGCTAACTCCAAGTCATGGACCGGATAATTCCGCTCATGCACTTTTAGCTGTCTCGAGCCATAAGCTATTACACTTTCGTGTTGCAGAAGCACGCAACCCAAACCACTGCCCGAAGCATCACTATGAATCTCATAACCTTCGGTCCCACATGGCGAACTCAGCACAGGCGCCATGGTCAACCGACATTTCAACTCTTCAAAAGCTCGCGCGCACTCCGGCCTCCAAATGAACTTCTGCTCCTTCCTTGTCAAAGTAGTGCGATGTAACGCTATCCGCGAGAAGTTCTCTACGAAGCGCCTATAATAGCCGGCAAGCCCCAGAAAGCTCCAGACTTCCGCTACCGTAGAAAGCTCAGGCCACTCCCGTATCGCAACAATCTTCGTCGGATCCACTGCAATTGTAACGGTCCAGGCCCATCCCATGGGAACCCGCTGGACCGCCGGCCTACCAGAGTCCAGACTCGGGCCCACTCCTGGTAGTCAGCCTATCACATCAATCCTGCAACCCATGCACCCCAACCCCTCTCCGGCCTGTTTATCAGCACGGTAGGTTGTTGCCACTGGGCTCGAACCCAGGACCTTGCTGGGGAGGCCGTTACAGCAATACCCTCTCCACTCACTATATGACCAAGGAACGCCACTGAGGATAACCAAAACTCGCACTTCGAGAACTTGGCATACAATTGATTCCTCCTTAGCATCTCCAAAACCAAATGAAGATGCTTGAAGTGATCTTCCTCACTCTGCGAGTACACCAAAATATCATCGATGAAGACGGTCACAAAATGCTCCAAGTACTCCCTGAAGGTCCTGTTCATCAAATCCATGAACACTGACGGTGCATTGGTCAGCCCAAACGGCATGACCGTAAACTCGTAATGCCCGTATCTCGTACTGAACGCTGTCTTCGGGATATCACTCTCCATTATTCGTAGCTGATAGTACCCGGACTTGAGATCCAGCTTTGAGTACACTATCGACCCAGCCAATTGATCAAAACGATCATCGATCCGGGGGATCGGGTACTTGTTCTTTTCCGTCAACTTGTTGAGCTCCCAATAATCAATACATAACCTCAAGCTTCCATCCTTCTTCTTAACAAAGAGGACAGACGCGCTCCAAGGTGAAGAACTTGGGCGCACATACCCTTGCTCCAACAACTCTTGTAGTTGAACCTTCATCTCCGCCATTTCCTTAGGCGCTAGCCGATATGGAGAGCGTGACACAGGCTTTGCACCTTGCACTAAATCAATCGTGAAATCTATCTCCCGCTGAGGCAGGGCTCCATGAAGATCTGTAGGGAACACATCAGGGTACTCTGATACCACTGAAATACAATCCAACGCGGGTTTCAGCTTTGCAACCTCAACTAGTGTAAAGAACAGTTCTGCACCGGCACGAACCGCCTTCACCACCTGAAGAGCAGACATCAATGTCTTGCTCGACCCCTTCAAGCCCGTAAAAGTCGTCTCACGACTTGCTCCCAACTTAACTTCCTTACGACCGCAATCAATATAGGCCTGATGCTCCGAGAGCCAGTCCATGCCAAATATAACGTCGAACTGCACCAACTGAAATAACGTTCTTGCAGATCGAACTCCTGATTCCCAATGCGAATCTTAACACTGCAGATTCTATCCGCGCGCATCGAACACCCATTGGGCAACAACACATCCAACTTATCCTTCGCCATCGAAGAAGGGACTCTGATGCGTGATATAAATCCTTCGGACAAGAAAGAGTGTGAAGCTCCCGTATCGAAGAGTGCTCTTGCCAGATTTCCACAAATCAAAACAAATCCTAAACAAGCAGTGGCAAGATAACATGTGCATAACAAGTATTTAAAGAAATTAACTTGTCATAAATTAAACCGTACCTGTCACCACATCCGCTTGTTTGATGGCCTCTTGTTGGCCAAGATTATAAACCCTTGGTTGGGCCGGAGCATAATGGGACGCGGTCGACTCCACCGCCTTGCCCTTTTCTTCATAAGTTGCTCCTGGCTTTCTTTCAGACTTGTGACGTCCGCTCCGGCACTCACGGGCATAATGCTCCGGCTTCCCACAGTTGTAACATGTGCCCGGGATCCGACCCGTAGTCGCCCCAGAAACACCAGCAGAGGGGGCTAGACCCGAAGTCCTAGCTTTCTTGTTCCACTTCCGGAACACAGACTTTGAGGAGTTCGGCACTCTGAACTCCGACTTCTTATCACCCAATCTTTTATTTGCTTGTACATTCTTCATGTCCTTCTCCAAGGACTGGGCCGTGTTGACCAAGGTCAAGAAACCCTGCGTCATCGGCCCCGAGAGTAGTAATCTCAACTCGTCTCTCAACCCTTCGTAGAATCGATTCGTCTTGCGCTCCTCATCCGCAATGGTAGAGCTAGCATATCGACTCAAATGAGTAAACTCGTGGAGATATTCATGCACGCTATTGTCTCCTTGAACCAACTTCAGGAACTCGTTCTCCAACGCTATCCTCTGCGCCGAAGGGAGGTATCTAGCCAAGAACAATCTCGAGAAATCCTCCATCGAGACATCAATAAGTTGTCTACCTCTCAATAGATGCAGCTCCAATCCTTCCCACCACATTCTCGCTTCACCGTCCAAAAGGAACGTAGCAATGGTGGTCATTTGCCACTCCTCCGTCTCCGTTGCTGTCATGACTCTCTTCACCCTGGAGAGCCAGTCTTCAGCTTGAGATGGGGTTCCCAACCCCGAGAATACCGGAGGATTAAAGCTCATTACATGCTTGAGCTGTCTCTCGGTTGCCCTCCTTGGCACCACCGGTTCCTCTACCACGTGCTCCACTCTTCGCTGCTCAGCCGCTTGCAGCGGTACTTGCTCCATCGCAGGAGCGGGTTGCTATGTTTGCCTTGCAGGCTGCGCATTAATCATGGCCAACACTGCTTCGGCCACCAATCGTATGGTCTCAGCTGATAGAGGTGTTGCAGGAGCTTCATTAGGTGCACTGCTAGCCTCAGAAACTCGACGTTCCGACGGCCCAGCACCACTTCTGGTCACCTATAGTGGTACAAAAAATCGTTAAGCGACCAAATAAAATTGCAAACAATAATTATAGGAACACGCAAGTTCCCCAAACACATGTATTTTCATTCCTAAGTGGACATTCATGGGTTCTTTTACTGTTATAACGATGACGCACACACATGTGCTCACCACCCCTTAAAAAGAATTTGCCCGCGAATTCAGTTTAAGCCTGACCGAAACCAGTAGTCTGATACCAAATTGTAACACCCCCTATCCGTCACATAGCATATAGCAGTAGGTCCAGCCGGGGCCCGACGCCATATACTACAGACAGACCGGGTGGTTACTCAATGGAAACCATCCAACCAATCCAACGTCCTACACAGAGCATTCTAGCGGAAGCAGTTTATATAAGTCGCAATTAAGAACCCAGCACAAAGAGCACGAATGTCCACTAATATACCAAATAGGAATGTAGTACATACACAAGTACTGGCCTTAAGGCCTTACAAAATTGTTTACTTGATATTATATGATTTACAAACCACGGCACGCAGGCTGGTCATACATGAATAAAAGCATTAAACACTCCAATTAGGCCATCGAGGGACGGCTTCGCAATTTGGGCTTTAGCTCGCTATTGATCGCTTGGTCCAGAAGCACCTGTAAGCAACAAAACCACTGCACGGTGGCAAAAAAAGGTAACGGTCAGCAATGCTGACCAAATTATAACGATCCCGCCCCCAACTCGGGGCGGCGATGCTCCTTCCCTGCATTTTTATTAGCATAACCAAGCAGTATAGAAATTCATTGCATCACAGGCGTTGGCACGCATGACCACACGCCCCATGCTCTCAGGGCACATTCTCGGTGATCACAGTCTAAGCCCGTTGACACACCACCATCTCCAGGACGGCAATCTTTCGTGAGCAAATTGGTCTTGTAGGCAAATGTTACGACAAAGTTAATATCATCAACAGCCTATGTCACGATAAAGTTAATATCATCGAGAACAAGACCCGACCTCTATGCCCGCGGCATAAAGCAGGAACGGTTCCACTCAACCCGTTGCTCACTTGCCACGACACTTTCATATCATCGGCACGAGTTAAGTTTCCCCGAAGCTCGTGAATCGAACGTACAATAATACATAACCCAATTATGTACAAGTTGGCTCCAAGGCCCACAAGTTGGCAAGATCACGCATCCGCCCAATTTTCTGGGTGTACCTTTGGGTTAATCCCCAAGGCTCCCTGTTGCAATCTACCACGTAGAAAACCCGAAAAACAACCAATCGCACGGAGTCTTCTCCGGCATTTATGCAATGCAACATCACCGATCCAGACCAACATGTCCGGGTAGGCTTCACACATCATGCCTATGTCCGTTCTCGAATACGGACTCTAAACAACGGGGACTTTACATATCTACCCGAAGGAACGCCTCCAACTCACCGCAAACTCGCGAGAGATGGCTTCCTATGCAAAGAAGGATAGCTTCACATGCTCAAGAAGAGAATCGTTACCCTAGCGTTCTTCCTTGGCGCCATGGAAAGTAAGCGGATGAAAAGAACTGCACTCTCTTTGCCTCCGTAGATCCGAAGTCGGCTCGCGATTTGGAGCTTCGAAGCTCCTCCAATGGCCGGATCTAGCTTCTTCTTCCTCCTTTGCTCTCACCTCTCTCTTGACTTAGAAAGAGAACCACTCAAGTAAAAGTGAGGGTTTCAAAGGTCCAATCCCGTGTATATCCAAGTGCTAACAGCCCCCAGCCATCGGATCCTAAATTAAAGAAACGAACGACCATGATCTAGATCTAAAATGCAAAATCTGGGCCGAACACGGCCTGGCACACGCCCGTGTCCAGGGCCGTGTCCCTCATTCACCGTCAAAATCGATGCGCCTGGAACAACACACGGGCATCCGACACGCCCGTGTTCGACCTGACACGCCCGTGTTCTAACTGACACGGCCGTGTGGTCGGCCGTGTGCCCCTAACGACACAGCCCAAAAACAACCCGAGACTCACACGGGTTCTTGGACATGCCCGTGTCCTAACCCGTGTCTACTCGAACACGCCTGGGCTCCAAGCCGTGTTCACTGTCTCGACACTTCGTCGAGCGAAGTTCGTCGACTGCCTGACACGGCCTTGGACACGCCCGTGTCCTAGGCCGTGTGCCTTATCTCGATACTTCGTCGAGCAAAATTCGTCGACTCCCCGGGCCGATTGTCGACACGGGCTCGACATGCCCTGAGACACACCCGTGTCTCAGGCCGTGTGCCCTGTCTCGACACATTGTTGAGCGAAATTCGTCGACTTCGCGGCCAAGTCGTCGACTCAAGCCTGACATGCCCTGGGACACGCCCGTGTCCCAGGCCGTGTGCCTCCTACCAGAATCCAACTCTGGCCCAAAACGTCTCTCATCGCTCTTTTGAGTTTCGGGGCATTACATCATAAGCCGTGTTCGGCCCAGGTTTTGGATTTTAGGTCCGAATCATGGCCGTCCGTTTCCTTATTTTGGGATTTAACGGCTTGGGGTTGTTCCTGCTACGTTATACCCGGGTATAGGGTTTTGAAGCCTTCATTTCATCCAAGTACTCTCTTTCTAAAGTTCTAGAGAGAGGTGAGAGCAAGGAAGAAGGAGGAAGAGAGATCCGGCCACCGGTGGAGCTTCGGAACCCCGTATCGCGTGCCGACTTCGGATCTACGGAGGCGAGGACATTGCGGTGCTTTTCATCTGCATAGATTTCCATGGCGCCAAAGAGGAATGCTAGGGTAACGATTCTCATCCTAGGACATGTGAAGTCCTCTTTTCCTTTGCATAGGAAGCCCGCTCTCGCAAGTTTACGGTAAGTGTGAGGCGTTCCTTCGGGTAGACATAAATAGTCCCCGTTGTTTAGCATGTAGAGTCCATAATCGAGAAACGGACATAGGCATGATGTGTGAAGCCTACCCGGACAAGTTGGTCTGGATCGGTGATGTTGCATTGCATGAATGGCCGGAGAAGACTCCGCGCAATTGTTTGTTTTTCGGGTTTTCTACGTGGTAGATTGCAACAGGGAGTCTTGGGGACTAACTCCAAGGTGCACACGGAAAAACTGGGCAGATGCGTGATTCTGCCAACTTGGTGGCCTGGGAGCCAACTTGTACATAACTGGGTTATGTAAAGTGTGTGATCGATTTTGGACTCGGGGAAGCTTGACCCGCGCAGACGGCTTAAGTTGACGTTGCAGTGTGAGCAATGGGTTAGGCGGAACCGTACCCGCTCTATGTGGTTCGGTTAGAGAGACCTAATGTACGTGGTACTCGCCGTTGGCATAGATGGAGGGTCTTAGGCATTGGCCAGAAAGACCATAATGCTCACGAGAATTTGCCGTCCAAGGGGCGGTGGTGAGACCGTAGACTTTGTCCGGGTTCACCGAGAATGTGCCCTGAGGGCACGGGGTGTGTGGCCATGCGAGCCTACGCCTATGACGATGTGTAATTTCTCTATATTATGGCAATGCTAATAAAGTGCAGGGAAGGAGCATCGTCGCCCCGAATTTGGGGCAGGGTCATTATAATTTGGTCAGCATAGCTGTCCGTTGATTTTGTTTGCCACCATTGCGGTGGATTGTTCCTTGCAGGTGCTGCGGAGCCAAGTGGTAAATAGCGGGCAAAAGCCCATGTTGCTGAGCCGACCCTCGAAGGCCTAATTAATGAATGTTTACTTATATTATTCATGTATGACCGGCCTGCGTGCCGAGGTTTGGAAGACACATTTTATTTATGTAAACTATTGTAAGGCCATAAGGTTATGTACTTGTGTATTGTACGTTCCTTCCTTCTAGTTTTGTTTAGTGGACATTCATGCTGTTGGCAGGGTTCTTTATTTATTGCAACTTTTAAATTGCTTCCGCTAGAATGCATTCTGTGTAGCACGTTGATTCTTAGTTGGATGGTTTCCTCTGAGTAACCTTCCGATCTGTTTGTGGTATATGGCGTCGGGCCCCGGCCGGACCTACTGCTATATGCTATGCGACGGATAGGGGGTGTTACACCCCCTCTAGGTGATTAACTAACCTTCAATTAAATAACTTTCAAGGTGGTGGCGTGCGAGTATGTCGCGTCGCCCAAGTTGTCCGTATTCCTCAGCAATTACTTCTCGAGTTGCTTTTCGAGTGATCCTCTCGCGTGACGGCAGTCAGGATTCTTCTCCTAAGTTGCGGTGACGGCGACCAGCTCCGACTCCCCGGGGAGTCGGGTGAGTAGAGCTAGCGGCATTAGAGAGTTCTTCTGATATTTCTTCTCTTTACGGAACTTCTTGCGTCGGGCCATGATTTGGCAGAGGCAGGGGAATAACTGGTTCTGGTGACAGAGGAGTAGCGAGGGGGTGCTCTTAAATATCTGAGCAGAGTGAGTATTTCGGTCTGCTGCTCCTCCATCTGGCGAACACGCCCCTCGAGGGAGGTAACAGGTGCGAAAGCGGCCTATACGGCCAATGGAACATCCACCAGAGAGTGGGAGTGTGTTGGTTCAGTGTGTCCTTCTGGGACAGACCCTTCAGTTGTGCGGGCGCTTCTCTTTGCCATTGAGGTGAAACTTGAATGTTGTAAGACCCCCTCCCGAAACACAAAACACGGCACGAGGGAAGTCTTATGCCCATAGTAGCCGCCTTGCGGTAGCATTAGCACACGGACTAACATGTACCACAAGATGCCTATCCTGTCGGCTATAACCAATATCAACCAATGTCAACCCAACCAAGAGTATAAAACAGAAGTCAATTCACACATAAGTAAAATAGTCCAAAAAGTACATCAAGAAAAAGAAGCTACAACAAGGTTCTATAATATCAGAGTACGAGTAAAATTTGGCCAAAGGGCTACATCATCAGTCTCTCAAAACTCATATCAGTCACTGACAGTAGCGACGACACCGTCCCTTCAGGCACTGTCTTCCTGGCCTGACTGTCCTGCTGCATAACCTGCTGCTGCTCTATCTATGGGGTTTCCTCATAAAAAGGAAGATGTAGCAACCGTTACTCATAAGACTAAGTGGCTATCACATCCACTCCCCCGGCGACTCCTCGGCACCTGGCGGAGAAAAGAACAAGGGTACAATATATATAAATAAAACAGTAGTACAAATAGGTGGTATAAAGTGAGCAATATCAAGTATATCAACAGTATAATAAATGAGTAAACAATCTACTCTAGCAGTTCTATCATCTACAACAGTATATGAAAAATGTAAAGCTAGAACAGAAGGTAACTCAACTTATATGAATGCCCATACAGACATATAAGTTGAGGATCGGCTCAGCAGTAAAGTAACTCATCGTATAAGAGTGATCATACAAACTTATACGATAAGGATCTTGTGTATGTAATGTAATGTATTGCCATTAATGCAATGCAATGACTCACCCATGATCACACACATGAAACTGCTATGTCAACATAGACTTGTAGTTACCACTTTTCGATCAGGTAGCTAACCTCTCAGGCATCAACCGTCCTGGACAGGAGGTGACAGTAGAGCGGGCTTCTCCACTAATAGGCGGGCATCCACACTACCAAGCCTAAGCCTCCATACGCCTCAACGCTAAGAACACAACAACAGAGCTCACATACGTACTACGGCTCAGAAGGGGTCTCTGGTAGATGTGCACCAAGAGCCCAACCCAACTGGCCTATGTTGTGGTGCGGAAGGTGCCTCCGGGAGCGTATCACCAAAAGACCAAGTCCAACCGCCCACTGGCACGGAGGGTGCTTCAGGAAGTAAGCACCGAGGACCAAGGCCCAACCGTCCAAGTCTAACTGCCAACTCCCGTCGGTGTGATGACTAGCGAGCCCGTAGACCTGCCACACTATCCTTAACCCAGGATTGCGACACCGCGTGTCGACTCACACCACATGCATTTCACATTCGGGGCTCTACATTGAGCCCCCTTTTCATTATTCACATTCTGTGCTCAACAGCACGCAAGAGCTCCACACCGAGTCTCTTACCAATACATAATTCCAGTACGGCAACACACACACACACACACTTTCAACCCTTCCACATTTTCGTGCATCCACGCACAACAAGGGTTCACCATCAACATAATGGTATTCCACACATATTCGCCAACCATTTGGTTATAAAAATTACATGTATATTATGATCACATGACTTTAACATCATTGGTTACAATTCTTTTACCAAGTCGAACTATTCGTGTACATATGGATCTACCAACTAAAAGCCATCAACCATTTGTTCATCGCAATTACTACAAATTATGTACAGCAAACTTCAAGTCAACTTCGTCATTATTCATTGTATTACCATTATCAAGTACGTCCCTATCGATTCACATATTTAAGTCATTCATACCATCCCAACTCGTCAATCCATTCGTTCACTAACCTCCACCAAATCACCTCGATCAAGTACACTTTACTACATAATTTGTTCATTAGGGATCTATCCAAAAAATATCATTAACATATTTTATCACAATTACTTATAAACTAAATTCAATGAAATATTAACGTTAATGTACTACAATCTCTCTACCAAACCCAAAGCTGATACAAAACAAACACGAGAACTTTATATGCAGGAATGATTACTGTACTGCAATTTCGATCGGGGATTCCCGAGACTACAGGAATCCTGTGAAGGCGTGTAACCACTCGTTGGAAAGGTATTCCAAAGGTCTATGACTTTCATGTTTAGTCGAAAGCCAAAATCTAACCACATCATGTCTGAAAACGGCCTCTAAGGTTGCTGCACGCAGAAAACAGATTTTTGCGCGCATCTTAAAGCAGATCGAATGTCATCGGTTCGTATTCTTCCTCCAACCATACTTTACAAATAGCATCCAGAATTTCTCCTCCCTTATTCACCCTCATATGGCCACATCTCTTCACGAAACCCGTCCACAAACTTCTTTTGAAGTGAGGAAATGTTGAAGACTCTAGTTCCTAGGACACAAGTCCTAGCATGGCCTCTTCCTAAAAACCTTCTCCACACAAATTAAGACTCTTTTGAGTCGATATCTCTCCTAGGAATAACTAGAGATCTAGCACCAAGGGAGAGGGTAAGAAGCTCACCTCATTTCCGGCGTTTCCACCGTTTCGAGCCATGGATCTTGTCACCCTTATTGGTGGCATCTTCTTCTCCTTGGTTGGTGTTCGTTCTTCACGAGAAAGAAGAGGAAGAGAGGATTTCTTCCAGATTCTAGCGGCTTCACTGTTCCGTCGGCTTGGCAGAGATGACTGCCCGACAAGGTGATAAAAAGAAAAGAAGGCTAGAGTTTTCCTCATGTCCCTTTTTATAGTGAGAAATTAGGGTAACTGCCTAGCCACATGTCATCCTGACATTGGACCGCCAAACATCACATTAAATGAGTCATTTCGAAAGGACGCAGCCCAAAAATTCGCCAAGGGATCGAGAATTCTACGCACTTGGGGACGCGGGCGTTCCTCTGGACCGTAGGTGGCTTGAAGATGACCGGAGGGAGGAGTTCGGCAGAGCTCTAGCTTGAGAAAGAAGAAGACTGGCGGAGCCAAAAGGGTCATAAATGAGGAGGTCTGGGGCTGCTTTTATAGCCTCCAAAAGGTGATTATGGTGGGCCCCCACTAACCTGGTGGTTAGTGGGTGGTTACCTGTGGATCAGACGGTGATGGAGGCTCCGTAGTGATCGTACGATGGCCAACCTGCAAGCGGCGGTGGCCTGATGGCCAAGAGGCGGCGGCCTGCAAGCGGCGGCGGCTAGGCGGTCAAGCGACGACGGCCTGCAAGCAGCAATGGCTAGGCGGTCAAGCGGCGGTGACCTGCAAGTCGTGACGGCTAGGCGGTCAAGCGACGACGGCTAGACAGTCAAGTGGCGGCAGCTAGGTGGTCAAGCGGCGGCGGCTAGGCGGTCAAGCGGCGGCAGCGACCTGCAAGAGGTGATGGCTGGGCGGTGAAACGGCGGCGACCTGCAAGCGGCGGCGGCTAGGCGGTCAAGCGGCGGTGGCCTGCAAGCGGCGGCAGCTAGGCGGTTAAGCGGCGGTGGCTTGCAAGCGGCGGTGGCTTGCAAGCGGCGACAACTAGGTGGTTAAGCGGCGGTGGCCTGCAAGCGGTGACGCCTAAGCCTGCTGGCGGCGACGGCTAGGCGACCAAGCGGCGACGGCTTGCAAGCGGAGGCGGCTAGGCGGTCAAGCGAGCGACGACCTGCAAGCGGCGGCGGCTAGGCGGTAAAGCGGCGACGACCTGCAAGCGCCGGCGGCCTCCAGGCGGGGGCGGCCTGCAGGCGGCGAAAGCCTGCAGGCCGCGACGGCTTTAGCGGCCAAGCGACGACGGTCTGCACGCGACGGCGGCTCGGCGGTCAAGCGTCGACGTCTAGGCGGTCAAGTATCGGCGGCTAGGCGGTCAAGCAGCGACGGCCTGTAAGCGGCGGCGGCGGCCTGCAAACAGCGACGGCTTTTGCGGCCAAGCGACAGTTTTGAAGGAGTGAGGGAGGAGTGGCCTCCCCATGATTTTCATCATGGGGAGATCATTGGGAGTTTATTGACCAGCCAAACCCATGATTTCCCCTTATGAGGATGATCATGAGGGAAGGGCTAATTGCACCCTAAACCTATAAATGAGTCTTCATCTCTTAGACTTAAGATTTAGGCTCTATTTGTTTGAGCGTTTCGGTGCTCCGTTTTGGGCAAACGCCGCAGGAAGGCGGGTAAACAAATGAACTTCCGGCGGCGTTTGCTCCGTTTCCACCCGCCCGGCTTGAGAAACGCCCCAAAAAGCTCCGTTTGGAGCAGCCACCTCCCCCCTCTGTTTCGAACACTCCGTTTCCACCCGCCGGTTCGATCCGCCACCGCCGAAACAAATGAAGCCTTAGGCTCTATTTGTTTGGGCGTTTCGCGGCTCCGTTTTGGGGAAACGCCGCCGGAAGGAGGGTAAACAAATGAACCTCCGGCGGCGTTTGCTCCGTTTCCACCCGCCCGCCTTGAGAAATGCCCCCCAAAAGCTCCGTTTGGAGCAGTCACCTCCCCCCTTCATTTCGAACACTCCGTTTCCATCCGTCGGATCCACCCGCTACCGCCGAAACAAATGAAGCTTGTTTCGGCGGTGGCAGATCGATCCGGCGGGTGTAACAAAGTGTTTGAAATGGAGGGGGGAGGTGGATGCTCCAAACAGAGCTTTTTGGGACATTTCTCAAGGCGGGCGGGTAGAAACGGAGCAAACGCCGCCGGAGGCTCATTTGTTTTCCCTCCTTCCGACGACGTTTGCCCAAAACGGAGCAGCGAAACGCCCAAACAAATAGAGCCTATTTGTTTGGGAGTTTCGCTGCTCCGTTTTGGGCAAACGCCGCCGGAAGGAGGGTAAACAAATGAACCTCCGGCGGCGTTTGCTCCGTTTCCACCCGCCCGCCATGAGAAACGCCCAAAAAAGCTCCGTTTGGAGCAGCCACCTCCCCCTCCGGTTTGAACTCTCCGTTTCCATCCGTCGGATCGACCCGCCACTGCTAAAACAAATGAAGGCTACGTTTGGTACCGCGTTTAAGCCCCGTTTCGTTTAATAAAAACGCTCATAATCCACTTTTTTCATTTGTTTTCCCGCAACTTTTCCAAGCGCAGCGCGTTGTATCGCAGCTGAAAAACCAGCGGGTCGAAACGCAGATCACGAGCTCCATTTCTTCGCGTTTGGGGGAGGAGAAGAGGTCGAAGGCTGGGCATCAACTGCCACATCTCCGCCATCTTCTCCGACGGGTTCCAGGGTTTCGCGACTCCGACGACATCCACGGTTCACATCCAGGGCTGGTCGGCTTCTTCCGGCATCCACGACTCTGGTCTTCTCCAACGGCTTCCAGTGGTCGCGACTCCGGCGGCTTCCACGGCTCACATCCAGGGCTGGTCGGCTTCTTATAAAACCCCGACGGCCGTGTAGGGGAGGGAAAGTGAACTAGCGACAACGAATCAACGACAATGGAAGCAAGAAGAACCATGACATGCCTTTGCTCTCTCTCTCTCTCCTTTTCTCTCACCCAGCAATGCTTTCTGGGCATCTCTCAATGGCGGCCTAGTTCTCCCTTGAAGAACATCCCGCCGGCGTTTGATTTGGCCTGTTATATCTATTTGCTTCTCCTTCTGGGTAGAGTTTCTACCCACAATCTAAAGGCATTGATTTTTATTTAATTTGATGCTCTTATAATATTTAAGGATTTGGCTGCGTTCTTCAAACCCTTTCTCTTCACTATGATTCCATTTATATGTTGGATTTATCTCTCGTCGGACTTCGCAGCTCCTTATCTCCATCCAGTTTTGGATCTGGATTTTTGCCCACTTGCTGAGGATTTTTTGATTAGTAATCGTTGATTTGGTCTACTTACTATACTATTCCTATCTCAGTGCTGAAAGGATGCTCCTTGTCTGCGGTTTTTTTTTTCAACTTTCCTAACTCCGAGAAGCTGTTCTTGCTTCAAATATCATGAAATTCTTAAGAAATTGTTTTTCATTATCCTATTTTGATTTTCAATGGAGTCCAAGTTGGCAATTTCTCAAGATAGGCTGGCATGTTGGGTCTAATAGTGGTGTGGGCGTGCAATGAAAGTTAACATAGAAGACAAATATTAGAAAATAATATATATATATATATATAATAAAAAAAATTATAATAAAAAATATTTACAAAACGTCACCGTTGTTTTGCCAAACGGTTTTCTGTTTTGAACAGCTCTGCAAATACAGACTATTCAAACAGATCTCCGTTTTCAGTAACCAGTTTCCAACAGCTCCATTTACAAACCTGCATTTACAACAGCTACTTTTACAACCACAACCGCTCTACCAAATGAAGCCGAAGCCTAAGGCTTCATTTGGTTCGGCGGTGGCGGGACGAACCGGCGGGTGGAAACAAAGTGTTCGAAATGGAGGGGGGAGGTGGCTGCTCCAAACGGAGCTTTTTGGGGCGTTTCTCAAGGCGGGCGGGTGGAAACGAAGCAAACGCCGCCGGAGATTCATTTGTTTACCCGCCTTCCGGCGGCGTTTGCCCCAAACGGAGCAGCGAAACGCCGAACCAAATAGAGCTTAAAACTCTATTTGTTTGGGCGTTTCCCAATTTCGTTTTGGGCAAACGCCGCCGGAAGGAGGGTAAACAAATGAACCTCCGGCGGCGTTTGCTCCGTTTCCACCCGTCCGTCTTGAGAAATGCCCCAAAAAGCTCTGTTTGGAGCAGCCACCTGCCCCCTCCGGTTCGAACTCTCCGTTTCCACCCGCCGGATCGGCCTGCCGCCGCTAAAACAAATGAAGCCTAAGTTGTGGGCAAAAGTGATGCCATAGGCTCTATTTGATTCGTTTTGCCGCTCCGTTTTGAGCAAACACCGTCGGAAAACGAGTAAACAAATGAACTTCCGACCATATTGATCCGTTTCCACCCGCCGCTCCGTTTTGAGCCACCTCCTACCTCGGATTCGAACACTCCCTTTCCCCCGATCGTCCCGCCACCGCGGAATGAAATGATAAAAGTCCTCTTAAACGCAGTTTTGGATTGAGCGGAATAGGGACTTGAAACCGTAGTGGTCTCCCAGATTATACCCTCCCTAAGCCCCTGCCGGAAAATGGATACCAGCGTGGCCACATGGCCAATTTTCCGCCTCGTCCAACCAAAACGGCTTCAAATAGGTTTTTGTTCCGGTGCGCACAAGAACCTCTCCCCGTTTCCTCTAGTTGGTCGCCTGAATTTCCCATGCAGATGGAAGCATCTTTGCCTTAGGGGAGAAGGAAATTATCTTTCTCCATTGGACGACAAACCCTATGAGGTTCTTCCCGGCGGGAGAAAATCTTATCTCGATGAGCAGGACATTGCTACCATCGTGGATCCTCCCAAGGACCTATTCCCCCTCGATCCGGAATCATACAATCCGGCTGCCTACCTATGGTGAGCTTCTTGAGAGGCTAAATGTCATGGATTTGTTTCTTTCTTATCTGATTTTATTTGTACTTCCTAATCGTATTCGATTACAAAGTTGCTATGATCTTTTGGTAGTTTCTTATTTAGTGGAGGGTATTTTTGTAATTGGCTGGGCTACAAGTCATATAAGTAGTAGGCCTAGTTAGGGTTTTGTTTTTATCGCTGAACTTGGTGGTTGTATGTTGTAGGCGGCTGAAATGGAATCCCTTCCCCTCACTATGAGAACACCTCTCAAAGCCCCGTCCATATTTGAGCTAACCAACGCCTCGTCCATATTTCAAAGCTTGATGAGCAAGGTCTTCCAGGATCAACTACACAAGTTTATTTTGGTGTTTTTTGCGATATTTTTATGTTTAGCTGGTCATGAGAAGACCATCTACAACATCTCCCATTCACTTTTACTACACTTGCGACGTCCCCAATTATTTCTCAAGAGATCCAAGTGCAACTTCGGAATTCAACAAGTGCTTTACTTGGGTCACCTCATCTCCAAGAGGGGAGTGGAAACTGACCCCATAAAGATTCGGATCATGGAGTGTCCATGACCTACAACAGTGAAGAAACTACGAGGCTTCCTCGACCTCACCGGTTATTACCGACGCTTCATCCAACACTATGACACCCTTGCCCGCACACTTACAGAGCTACTACAAAACAAGGGATTCCAGTGGAACCAAGCAGCCGAACAAGCCTTCATTCAGCTCAAGGAGGCCGTGTCCCATCCATCGGTTTTATGTGCGTCGGATTTTTGCAAACCTTTTTTCTTGGAATCTGACGCGTCAGAGGCTGGAGTTGGGGCGGTTCTAATGCAATAAGGGAGACTGATTCCATATTTCAGCCGGGCACTTGGGAAGAGGAATGCAAACATTTCCGTGTACGAAAAGGAGCTCCTCTCCATCGTGATGGCAGTGCAACAATGACGACATTATTTATTGGGGAATTCGTTTGTGATCAAGACAGACCAACGTACCTTGAAATATTTGCTTGACCAAAAGCTAACAACACCCGGGCAACACAAGTTTCTAGCCGAACTCCTAGGCTATGATTACACAATCCAATACAAACAGGGCAAGAAGAACTTGTACGCAGACGCGCTTTCGAGAAAAGATGAAGTGGACAGGGGAGAACTCAATATATTGGTTACTATCAGGTCTAATGTCCTACAACAATTGCCGGAGTCATGGGAAAAAGATGTGGACCTACAACATGTCATGACTCAAAAGGAGCAAGACCCCTCTAGTTTTCCGAAGTATTAATGAGCAAATGGCTTGTTGAAGCGCAAGCGGAGATTGGTAGTGGAAAGAGACCTGGCGAAGAAGAAGATGCTGCTTCCATGATGAGGCGGTTGGATGGCACTCATGCATTAATTCAACATACAGGAGGCTCACAAACATCTTTTATTGGAAGCGCATGAAACCAAAGGTGTACGCGTACATCTAACAATGTGCGGTGTGCCAACAATACAAAGCGGATACACAAAAACCGATGAGGCTGTTGCAGCCACTACCGATTCCCTCTCAAATTTGACACGACATATCATTGGACTTTATCGAGGGGCTGCCCAAAAGCAAGGGGATGACTACGATACTCATGGTGGTCGGTCGTCTAAGTAAACAAGCCCATTTCAGTGCTCTCTCATCCGTACACCGCACAAGGAGTAGCCCAACTCTTCTTGGACTCGATCGCGAGGCTCCATTGGCTACCAACTTCCATAGTGAATGACCGGGACATGACTTTTCTAAGCCAATTTTGGCAAGAACTATTCAACATCCTTGGAGTACAACTGAGGTTTTCCAAGGCCTACCTTCCGCAAACAGACAGACAAACAGAAGTTGTCAACCATTGCCTTGAGGGGTATTTGAGGTGCATGTGCTTTGAACGACCGCGGAGTTAGGCAACGTGGTTACTTCTAGCGGAGTGGTGGTATACCACTATCTATCATAGCGCCATTAAAATGATTCCTTATGAAGTGGTATACAGACAAGAACCGACGATTCATGTTCCATACATTTCCGGTGAATCACCAATAGAAGAAGTGGATCTTTCACTCGAAGCGCGGGAGAGGGTGATATCATTATTGAAGTCCAACTTAGCTCAAACACAATATAGAATGCGGGTTATGGCTGATAAGAAGCGTCGGGAGAGGACCTTGGAATTGGGCTCATGGGCATATGTTCGCCTCCAACCGTACAAACAAACAAGTCTTCGAACACATGAATTTCACAAAATGTCCCCTAGGTTTTTTTGATCCTTTTCGGGTGTTGGAACGCATTGGGACCATGACATATAAATTGGAGTTGCCGGCCGATGCCAAAATACATCACACCTTTCACATTTCCCAACTCTGGGAACATGTCGTGGACATCCCCTTCCAACCAATTCCACTGGCAAACATCACCAACTCAGAGAGAAATTTGATGGTGGAACCGTAAAGAATCCTGAACCGTTGCATCGTGCCAAACCGCGGCCACATGATTACTCAAGTTCTCGTGCAGTGGGTTAACGACATCAAGGAAGAAGCAACCTGGGAGGAGCGGAAATCTTTCAAGCGATGATATCCGCACTTTATTATTCCTTGAGGACAAGGAAATTTTGGGGGGAATTTATTGTTATGATCTTTTGGTAGTTTCTTATTTAGTGGATGGTATTTTTGTAATTGGCCGGGCTACAAGTCATATAAGTAGCAGGCTTAGTTAGGGTTTTGTTTTTATCGTTGAACTTAATGGTTGTATGTTGTAGGCGGTTGAAACGGGAATCCCTTCCCCTTACTGTGAGAACACCTCTCAGAGCACTGCTCTCAGGTGGAATCCTTTTATTTCATGTGCTATGATTGTCCAATTGTGTGTTTGTTTATGCAAGTTGTTGTTGGGGAAAACCAGCTATGTTATTGAAGAAGTCTGTTAGCTGTTATCACATCAATATCAGAACTTAACAGAAGCACAACTGAGGAATTTTTTTCCTTTCCCTTGATTATCATTTTTTTCGGTTTCTCGATTTCAATTCTTTGTTTTGTTATCTGTATTTTTTTCGCATCTTAATAGATTGGAGTGCTCGAGGACCTTCATTCTTAATATCAGGGTTGTCTATCGATCTTGACACAAATCTCATGTTTTGATTAGTTGGCTCGAAAGATAACACTTTTTAAAGAACAATCTCTTTTTCAACTTCGTTATTTAAACCCTTCATTATGTTAACCCTAAATGCTCGAGGATCTTGATGGTTGTATGTTGTAGGCGGTTGAAACGGGAATCCCTTCCCCTTACTGTGAGAACACCTCTCAGAGCACTGCTCTCAGGTGGAATCCTTTTATTTCATGTGCTATGATTGTCCAATTGTGTGTTTGTTTATGCAAGTTGTTGTTGGGGAAAACCAGCTATGTTATTGAAGAAGTCTGTTAGCTGTTATCACATCAATATCAGAACTTAACAGAAGCACAACTGAGGAATTTTTTTCCTTTCCCTTGATTATCATTTTTTTCGGTTTCTCGATTTCAATTCTTTGTTTTGTTATCTGTATTTTTTTCGCATCTTAATAGATTGGAGTGCTCGAGGACCTTCATTCTTAATATCAGGGTTGTCTATCGATCTTGACACATCTCATGTTTTGATTAGTTGGCTCGAAAGATAACACTTTTTAAAGAACAATCTCTTTTTCAACTTCGTTATTTAAACCCTTCATTATGTTAACCTACTTTAAACGTCACTTATAAAAAGAGGTTTAGCAATACAAGGAGGAAATGAGTTTTGAGAAATTTATGTATTGCTTTTTTTAGTAATAAATGTACAAGCACCATTATATGGGGAATATTAAGCATCAATGGCTACATCATTAAATAACAATCAAAACGATATACCACTAAATAAATAGACAAAGCTCACACATGGTGAGAATCAAACCCGTGACCTTGTCATGGGGTCTCAACTTATCCAACTGGGCCAAGCCTCAATGGCGTTTATGTATTGCTTTGTCCACTTGCTGGCGTTTTTATTTAGTCTCTTTCCCTCTCCCCTCAAGGAATTCGGGCATGCCTCTTCTCCGCCTACCAAAACTTGAGCCCTCCTCTTATGGTGCAAGCCTATTCCATAGGAAGAGATCTCCGACATCTTTGCCAATTCTCCTCTACTCACTTGTATCTCCTTTTTTAGTTCTTTCTGAAATTTATTAAAGATATAATTGAAGGAGATAAAAAAGTAGTTGGCAAAATAAATGCAAAAGAGTGACAAGGATTTACTTAGATAAGGTTTAGGTGGAAATTATTATTTGAATTAGATAAGACTGAAAAATTCATTTTCTTAGTTCTCCTTTTACTTATTGGTTTCTTTTGAGCACAAGCATTTCAGGGGTGGGGGGTGGGGGGGGGGGGTGTGTGCTTACAAGTTAATAATCATATTGGTCTGTTTGTTTGGGCGGTCATAGTGAGCGGTGAGAGTGGAGCGGTGGGAGATGGAGGGAGGTGTCCACGGTCTCAGAAAAGGCCCAAAATGGAGTTTTTGAGCAGTGGCGGTGAGAATGAGAGTTTATCAAACAATTTTAAAGGAGCGGTGACATTTTCCTCCCAACAAAGATGTGCAAAAATGGTGAAACAAACATACCCAATATTTACCAGATTCATAAAGGAATGGTACCCAAAGAACTTCATTTGTCCATGTTTAACTCGCTAACAATTCATTAAAAATATGCTTGTATTTACATTTGAACTTCATTTCTATCATTTTAGCCACGTGGTTTATAGTTTTGTTGACTTGGATATTTATTAACAATTTAGACCATCTTATTTGGTAATTGCTTGTTTGAGTTCAGCTCATTACACCATGTTAAACCTTCATTAGCTGTTAATGAGCTAGCATGAACTTGTGAAACAATAAATTAAGTAGCTTGAACAAAGAATTATCTAAGAATAAGGAATACAGTAATACACTCTGAACACGATCAAAGATATAGATTAAAAATGAGCGGTACCTTGTTTGTTTATGTCTTCTCATTTACACCGTGTTGATTCTGATGAAGATGGAGAAACCATATTCCATATTTAAGAATGTATAACGATTATATAAATCTTTAATATTCAGTACATTTATTTTCTGCTGTCCTTATTTATAGCTATTTTGTATATGAGAATCCTTGTATAAATAGGATCATTTGACCTTAATTTGGTTTGAATGAAGTGATTTTTGAATCCACATGGTGTCAGAGCGACACAATTCCTTTATGTGGTCGTTGGAGCTCTTCCGTCACATTTGTGGTTCTTGTTTTAAAGACGAGCTAATCCCCTTCTAATAGTACTATTTAGATCGTGATCACTCCCTGTTCTGTAGAATTTGCGGAACACAGATCGTTGTAGACTTCCATTCCAGATCATCAACTTTCAACCTCAAATTGTGGTTGAATCTACCAAATATGTTCGTCATCGACTTCCATCTGATCATGGTTGATGACATCTGTTCGTTAAATGTTTTTCTCCGAAGAAATATCGATCTTATCTCCTCTAGCTGGTTTAATCTCCAAACAGACTTTTCTTCCACCCCATCGTTGAGGTTGATCTTTCCCTTCGATGTTGTGTTTGGTTTCCTGCCTCCTTTCAGTTTTGCGTTTGCTGTCTTGTGCTTATGGGCACTTCATGGAACCCTTCTTCCACTATCACATCGAAGCTATCTTCTATTTCTCTTCATGAGATTTGTGAGGAGCTCCCTATTGTCGAGATCCCTATAGTTATCCCCATGCTAACTATCCGAGATAACTATCACCAATTAGATAACTCCTTTCGCCATGTTCAAATACTCGACCAACTTCATTATGTGACACAAGATTCCTTCCACTGTTTTTGTACAATACCTTGTGATGATAGACACATTCATTCATGGAACAGGAGTTGGCTAAACCTATGTTGGATGAGCTTTGCTCATTCTATTCATGCTAGGATAATCCAAAACATCTATATTGTCTCCTCAATGATTTTTCCTCTCACATCTGGACCTTTTGGTGACATCGAGGTCATGGTGGGAAAAGTCAAACGAATCAGTGATGTTTGGCTTGGACATCACCCCATAACTATTGATCCTACTAGTTTACTACTAAATAGGCTAAGGGTGAGGCCATCTTAATTGTTATACCGAGGCCTTGTCTCCCTAGCTATTTCCACAGATTCAACCTTTTCTCTATTGCTACAATGCCCGCTCTATTTCTCTCAAAGTGACCTCATCAATGGATGTTTCACTCATTCGTCCTTATATTTTCATTCAACTAGCTCCTCCCACTTCACGCCTAACTACTGACCAAGGTTATATATGTCAAATATTGTTTTAATGTCAGTTTGAATTAGAAATGATGAATGTTGTATTACTAGGATATATAGAGAGTATTTAAAAATATTGAATGCCATTATTTTATTGTAATTATATATATTATAGTATATTTATATTATATGTGCATATACAATTATTCACATATATATTTTTAATGCATAATGTTATATGTATATGCACACATATCTCCACAATCAAGTGACATTTATTTTGTTTTCGTGAGGACTTTTAGACGTAGTTGAAGAAGGAAAAGAAAAAAAAAGAATACAAGCTTCACACATGAAGGGGCAATTAGAGGGTTTAGTAAAATGCATATCTTAGATTGAGGCCAATCTTCCCAACAGTGCGGGCTGGGATTAGAGAACTAAATATTACCTCATAAAGGTGGAAAGAACATATAAATTATATATAATTTGCACAAAGCATCCCCGCGCAGTGATGGTCCGGGGAAAGAAGATACTCGTTTATTATATTTCAACTTTTTAGTCTGTTTATTATACACACCATATGCACGACTAGTTGAAGAGTATCCTAAAAGAAAACACTCATTACTTTTCTCATCAAATTTTCCTAGGACATCTTTAGAATTTAGAATAAAACACTTGCATCGAAATACTTGAAATATGAGACATTAGACTTTTTCTAAAAATAAAGCTCATGTGGAGTGAGTTTTATATTTGATTCAGCATGAGCCTATTGATGACATAACATGCAGTATTAACAACTTTAGTCAAAAAAATATGTTGCTAGTTGGTATTCAAACATCATTATGCGTGTAAGTTCTTGCAGTGCCCTGTAACAGAGTGACCGAAATGACTGATGTGGTAGTATGCAATTGCTGTAGTCGAGGCGGACTGCGGGAGGGCAAAGGTGACGCTCGAGCATGCTGAAAGAAGGCAGAGGTGGTGCGCTAGTTGCTGGAAGGTCACGAAGGGTGGTTAGGGTCGTCTGGGAGCGAGGAGGCCGGGACAGGAATCCTTTAGAGTTGACTGGAATATTGGATTAGGCACTGGAGGCGAGGCTAATATGCATAGAACATGCATGAAGCGTCTCGCGGTCGGGCGAGGCGAGACGAGCGCAGCTAGAGAGTCAAGGGATGGTCGTGATTCGTGGTGATAGTGTTGACCGTTTTTTTGGAAATATTTCATATGCATTAAAAAGAGAAAAGAGAGTACAGAGCTAAACTATTACACTATGCCATCCAAATCAGATTGGACAAGCTGAACAAACTCAGGTGGAGATCCAACAATACTGGACTATACAAAATTCCCCTTCATAGCAAACCAAGCACAAAAGGCGGTGACTCTATTCACCTCCCGACACACGTACTGAAATCAGAGCTGGGAAAAACAACAGAGGAAGGAGAAGTCCTCTTCGCCATCATCGGTCGCACCCCAACCGCCACGTCTTAGGCTCTCAGAACAACTATCAATCAAGATTTTGCAGTCCCCTTCCACAGTGGCCCCACGAGCATCAAACAGAGATTGCTCAACAAAAGGCTTCAGGGCCAGGAGCGCTGCCAACTCAACCCCACCCGGATCCCAATGCAAGATCGAGGAGCCGGCTGCAAGCACAATCATCCCCAAGTCGTTGCGGGTCACCAGACCAAGTCATGCACCAAAAGGATCAAGAGCACCATCCATATTGAACTTTATCCATCTAGGGGGAGCACCGATAAAAAGATTGCGACAACCTGTGATGCTGGCTGGGGCCCCAGTGTCCATGGGAAGAGAAAGAACACAACATGGAGATTTTTTTCCACAATAGTCACCGCTATGATCGTAAACGTAGCCACCTCCCCATGATGAACCTTAACATTACGCCCACACCAAGCCTGATACACAGAATAACAGAAGATACGCATCGGGCCGATCTCATGAGTCGTGGCAGAGGAGAGAAGAGCCATTGCGTTCTCCAAGTTGGGGAAGGTGGGTATACGAATCCCCCATTGAAGTAGAGTTGCCGCAATAGCCGCTAAACAGCCACAATCCGCCAACAAATGGCTGCGATTTTCTGCCGAAGAGCAGCCCAAGGGCACCCCCTATCCGTCATGAGCCCCCTATGCGCAAGCCAATCCCGTGTTGGTATCGCATTCCACACCAAAAGCCACAAAAAAAGTCACACCCGGGGATAAAGCTTCAAATTTATTTGCCAAGTAAAGGAAGAGAGAATCTTATCAAATTGAGCCAAGTACGAGAGGGCTGCAACAGATTTCCCACCAAGATGAGACCAGAGTTCGGGCCGATCATGCTCAATAGTTTGGTGCACCGGGATCGGGAAGATAGCCTTGACGCGATCCGGTCCAAAGAACTGGGAAGAAACACAACATTCCAGCTTCCATCCTGCTGAAACAGCTCCGCCACCTGCATCAACTCAGGCCGCTCATAGTCAATGAAAGTCGGCTGTCGAGAAAGGACTTTGTACAGAATCCACACATGCGATAACACATCAATGGGCTGCCCATCTGCAATCCACCATCAAAGAAGGGCACGCTAGCAGACCTCCCCATCCTTGATGATTCGCCAAACCGGGGAGTCGCTTCGCTTGATCCCCTCCCGTCAAAGCAGACCAGGATACCGAGCAAAAAAAAGTTTGTGAAACAAGGAAGAGCCCGATTGCATCAGCTCCCAAGAAAACTTTGCATGGAGAGGACCTTGCCACTTGAGCACACCATGGAACCTGTGCTCCCCCACAAGAGGATGGAGAGCAACACCTGTCCCAGTCAACATAGCGCATCCCCCGCTGAGTAGAACTCTTCTGCCACAAGAAAAACCGCGCCACCCGCTCAATGCCATCTTGTGTCGACCGTGTCACTAGCGAATGCGTATACAAAAGCATCGGTGTGGCAAGAAGAGCCGAGCTAAAAATAGTCGCTCAGTCTTTCAAAGAGGTGCCAATTCCCCCAGGCCCGCACCTTATTCGCGACCTTCAAAATGAGATACAAAAAATCCGCTCGACGGAGCTTGCGCATAGCCAGCATGATACCTAAATACGTGAACTCCTGGACTCGCTGAAACCCCAACCCGTGGGTCAACTGATTGCACTTCCACCGCGACGTAGCTTGCAAAATACATCATCAACTTATGGAGTTGATGCACTATCCAGTCCACAAACAGTTCTACTTTAAGATAGCCAAACACTGATCCATGCAAACAGTGGTGGCATCTGAGACAATGAAAATGTCATCAACATAGATGAGATGAGAAATACGCAGGTCCGAAGGAGCCAAAGAAATGACCAAATATTGCGGCATTGATCGAAGGTAAGAGGGAGCAACTCCAAACCTAAGATAAACAAGTACAAGGAGAGAGGACACCCTTATCAGAATCCACAGTTCGCCTTAGCCCAACGACTATGCTTCCCATTTAGGAGCAACGCAAACTGAGGCGCAATCACACATTGAAGGATCCAATTGGAGAACACCGGGGGGTACACAAACATATGCAAAACTCGATGGAGAGTGTCCCAGGACATCTTGTCATAGGCCTGCTCCATGTCAATCTTCAAAGCCTCAAAGCCCGTCTTCGAGGTAGATCTCGCCAGCTTATTCATCACCACTTGGGTAATAAAACTCAGGTGCGAAATGGAGCGCCCAAGCACAAACGCCCCTTGCTCCTCAAAGATAAGGGAGGGGAGTAGGTCTTTGAGATGCTCAACAATGATCTTAGCCGTCACCTTGTAGATTGTCTGACACAGGCTGATAGGCCTAAACTTATCAGGCCTGGTCGCATTCGGGCACTTAGGAATCAAAACCTCCAAGGTTTCTTTCCACTCGGGAGGCATCCGACCATGAGCAAATAAATCCCCAATAACACTGCACATAGTGCTTTTGACATTTGGCCAAAAAATTAAAAAACATGAAGTAGTGATACCGTGCAAACCCGGTACCCGATTATCCTTCATAGCCTTAATGATCCCCCAGATTTCATCTTCCAAGACCTCCTTAGTAAGTGCCATAGACGAACCCGCATCGAGTTGCCGTGAGGAGGGCAGGAGAGGCCACCCATCAAGCGCTGGAGCACTGCACACTCTCTTCTGATCAAAGAAGCCCCAAAAGACAACCTCAATGCCGTCAAGATCCTCTACCAAATGACCAGCACCCAACTTGACCCGGGCAATCCGATTGTACCGACGTCGCGAAGAGGCACTAGAGTGGAAAAAATAAGTGTTGGCGTCCCCCTCATTTATCCACTGAACCTTAACCCGCAAAATCCACTATGAGGCTAACCGTACATGAATGCTCGTCAGCTCTTTGACATTGGAAATGAGGGTGCAAGTTTGCGCTGCTAAAATGCCATCCTCCGAGCCCTCAAGCCATTGGAGCTCCACAATTTCTCTCTCTAAGACCTCCTTGCGGGTGCTGAGCTCTTTCAACTTGTTTGTACTCCAAAAGAAGAGAACACAAAGTGTACGCCGATACTCACGTTGGAGGATTTCAGCACTATTCCCCACACCCACCCTAGCCCCCGTTGGTTGTTACACCAAGTAAAGGTTGGACTAGAGTAACCCAGCTCCTGCAAATCAGGGTCCACAATCGCCGCATTTATCTCAAGAGAGCCATGGGAGTAGAAAAACGCGCGACTGCACCGCCGATCCTCCGACCTTAAAAGGATGTTAAAATCCCCACCAACAACCGCCCACAAGACCGCGCTGATATGCTGCTTCAAAAGGGACCATAGCTGTCGCCGAATATATAAATCCTTATTAACATACACAAAAGCAACTCACCACTACCGCTTGTCGGGGAGGGTAACAACACCAACAACACATTGCATCGAGAGAGAGGCCAACACAATTGAACCTCATCTTTCTGCCAAAGGATCACAATCCCACCCGATTTGCCAACAGACGGGTGGTGCACAAAATCCCAACTACAACCCGCCAGCTGGTCCACATCTTTATGAGAAATGTCCTCAATCATTGTTTCCGAAAGCCCGATAAAACTCACCTCAAAACGGCGAATACTGTCACGGAAATGATGCCCAACTTCCTTCTTCCGTGCGCCCTGACAATTCCACATGAGGTCCTTCATTTATTCACCAAAGGGGTTGGGGAATCGTCCCCGCCGTCAGAGAGTAAGTCGTCCACCACTGTTTTCTTCCGCTCGCGTTAGGTGGCATCAAGGGGCTGAAGAACGAACAAATCACAGTCTAGCTTGGTTTTGCTGCTCCCCTTTGTGGTCCTAGATTTAGGAGGTTTACTTGGTCGGGCCTCCAACGCTTCCATATGAGAAAATGACCCATCAAGTGTCACAAAGGGTTGATTTCCAGCTATGGAAATACCATCGGGAAGAGGTTGATCGTGCGGGCCATCATGTTCAGAGAGCGGGTTTGTAGGGGGAATGGAGAGCGAGGTTGCCGCCTTTGCCCGCTCCATTACATTGCGGCAGTGTGCTGGTTTAGCGGCTGGACTATTACCAGGAGGTTGTTTGCATGGACAAGAACCTAAGGGCCATAACCACACTCCTTAGAAGATTCCTCCAGTATAGAGGGCGTGCCATCTACCAGATTGCGGGGTGGAGCAATATCATGCTGTATAGAGGCTCTTAGAGAAGCAACACCGGGGGTGGGGGGGGGGGTGGGGGGTTCTGGGGCAGATGCCCCTGCCAAAGTTGATCGGTCATGAGCGGGCGGGGGAGGGGGACAACTTGCCCTGAGCCAGTACATAAGTATCCGCTTTGTGGCCAACACACCCACACCTTAAGCAGAGTGAAGCAATGCCTTCGTATTCCACATGTTGAAAGAATGTGACGAAGGGGCCATTAATCCAGACACCAACCGGCAAAGGCTTGGAGAAGTCGGCCTTAATGCTGACATGGACAAACTGAGCCCGTTCCCAACGGTTGGTGATACCATCAAGTTAGAGCGGTTCACCTAGCATAGTAGCTATGCGACTGTTGGGTACATTGGAAAATATGTACCAGATTTGGAAAAGCCTCGCCTAACTCAATGATATTCATCAATGTGTATTTGATGTTATGTTGAGTTTCAATGTGCAGGTTAAGGAAATGCAGAAAAAGTTTCTAAGTACAAGTGTCGACACTTGGGAAAAGCTGTGTCGATATTTGGGAAAAGCTGTGTCGACACCAGGAGCCAGATTGTGTCGACACACAGAAAATCTGTCGACAATAACTGTGTCGACACCAGGAGCCAGATTGTGTCGACACATAGGATCTGTGTCGACACACAGAAAATCTGTCGACACATTCCAGAATTCTGTCGACAACAATTGTGTCGACACACAGGACTTGTGTCGACACACTGCAGAATTCTGTCGACATCAACTTTGTCGAGACTAGAAGCTGTTGTGTCGACACACAAGACTTGTGTCGACACATTCCACATAAGCTGTGTCAAGAAGAAAAAGAAGAGCTGTGTCGACATTATGTGAGCTGTGTCGAGATCACCAAGGATTGTGTCGACACGTGATCTATTTGTGTCGACACATTTGAAGTATTGTCTCGACACTTTGCTGCTGAGTTGAAGTTCAATGAAGGATCAAGTGTCATGACTGAAGACTTGACAGCTGTCATAACTGATAATGCTGTTGCATCTGTCAGAAGATCGGTAGGAACCAGATCAGCCGGTAACCTTGGATGGGGTCTATATAAAGACTTATTTTATCAACAAACGAATGAATGAACAAGAAGTGACAACCAACAACTAAGAAGAAGAAAAGTTTTCTTCCAGAAGTCTCTAAGGGCAGATCCTGAACAAGTCTGCAAGAAGAATTCAGAGCCACATCTGAATAGAAGAAGGAAGCTGATTGAAGATCATCTCCAAGAAGATCAACCTTACTTTGTTCAAATTCAAGAAACTTTGAAGAAGCTAAGACAGGTTGGATCTAAAGCAGTCAGATCTGTCAAGAACTGACCAAGAAACCTTCTACCCATACTCTCTCTACCTGGGTGAAAGATTTATTCTTTTTATAAACAATTCTCTCTGTAGGATCTGTTATAGATCTAGGTGTAGGAGTGTTATCTCTCTGAGTTGTAAGCCTAAATCTATAAAGGCTGAGGTAGGGCTGAGTGCCTGAGGTAGGGGAATCATTTCTCTGAGTTGTAGGCCTGGGAATAGGCTGAGGTAGGACTGAGTGCCTGAGGTAGAGTATTAATTTCTCTGACTTTTAGGCCTGGTGAAAGAGGCTGAGGTAGGGCTTGATAGCCTGAGTTGTAGGAGTGTGAACTCACTCTGAGGTAGGATTCTCAGAGAGGATCTGACCTGTAGGACTTGCTGAAGTCTGAGTTGTAGGAACCATTTTGGGTTCTGAGTTGTAAGATTTAAGGATCTGAGAAGGAAGAAGTAAGTTAGGCCGAATCTAGTACACTGCTAGATAGGCGAATGGGGAAAGTGGATGTACCCATCACTTGAGGAACCACTATAAATCTGCGTGTCTTCTGTGTTGCTGTTTTGTTTAAATCTGTGCTGTGATAGATTAATTACTAGCAACATATACTGTATGCCTTAAATAAAAAGAATTGAACCTATTCACCTCCCGTCTAGGTGTTTAAGGTATCTTGAAACCAATTCTTTCAAGTGCTATCAGAGCCAGGTTGCTCAAGATTTGACTTAACAGTCTGAATTGATCTATAAGGCAGTTATCAGTTAGACAGCATGAGTTCAGCCGAGAATCAAAAGGAATTTGGATCTATGAAACTTCCTATCTGTAGGAAAGAAAATTTTGGCATATGGAAAGAAAGGGTCAGATTGTTCATGGAAGCATCTGATCCAACAATTTACATCACAGTGCTAGAAGGACCATTTATTCCTATGAACATATCAGTTCTTGATGCTAACCTCAAAACTCCAAAGAGTTATTCAGAAATGACTAAGGAAGAGATCATTCTAGCAACCTTAGATTAGATGGCACAGAACATAATTGAGAGTGCCATAGATGACTCTATATTTCAGAATCTGGTCCATTGCAAAACCTCCAAGGAGATGTGAGACAACTTGATTGTCTACATGAAGGGGATAGAAGAAGTGAGAGAAGATAAGAAGCAACAAAATAAGGGCAAGAAGGAGAGATTCTTGGTTGCAAAGAAGCAGAAAAGCTGGACTGATTTCTCATCATCAGATCCAGGAGAAGAGACAGAAGCTGAAGCTTATATAGGATTGTTTACTACTGAAGAGGATTCAGTAGAATATGAGTTCTTGCAAATGCTGGACTCAATGAATGAGACTGAAGATCATCACTACAGAGGGTTGATGACTTTGACTGAGGAAGATCAATGCCAGGATCAGCCTGATCCCAGCAAGATAAACAACCTATCTACAGTTTCTGATTATTATATTGGATCAGAATCAGAAGCATCTCCATCAAGAAATGTGGATGGTTCAGAATCTGAAGGGGATGTTTATCAACTTATTGATGAGTATGGTGATCTGTTGCAACCACTTAAGAGAAACATAAACCTTGTCAAAAACCAGGCTAAGGAAATTGCATCCCTTAAAGTAGCTGCATCAGATTCAGAAAAAATGCTGGATCTGAAGATGAATGAAGTTACCAAACTGAAAAATATAACTTTTATTCAGATGAGTACAATTACATTAAAAAATGATCAAATCAAGAGTCTGGAAGTCAGACTTCAAAGAAAGAAGGAACTTGTAGCTAAGTTCTCAAAGCCAAAGTTAGTCTTACCCTTAATTGATGACTTCATTCTCCAAAAGGGTAAGACAAGATTAGGTTTCAAGGGAAGAACTAGGGCAACTAATTCCAAAAGAAAAGGCAAAGCCCCAGTTCAGCCACTAGCCTTCAAACCCCCTATTGCTTTCAGGAAAGTGATGCAGCCCACTAACAAGTATGACCATGACATTACACATGGTCACAGTAAGCCTGGTAATCTGAATGACAAGGGTGTAATTGCCAATACGGCAGTCTATGTACAAACACATTATGATCATCATGAATCATTAATGTTTGATGCATTAGCCCCAACACTCAAGAAAAAAACTACTGTACCTACAGTTTTAAGGTCTGCTGACAGCAATGCTGTTAAGCATGTATCTAAGAAAAGATACAATAAATATGAGTGCTGGTGTTGTGGCAAAGTGGGACATTATGCCCTAGATTGTTGGCACAATACAACTGTCAGGAAGAATGCTAGCTTACCTGTCAGAAAGGCTGCAGGCAAGTATGACAAGTTTCAGTCTAACCTGAACCTAGAACCCAATAATTATTGAGGTTTTAAGGTTAAGTAATTTTATTTGATGCAGGTGAGTGCAAGTGACCATACCCCAATATAGTACTTAGACACTGGATGTTCCAGGCACATGACTGGAACAAGAAGGATGTTGAAGGATTACACTCCTATAGAGAATGGACCCAAAATGATCTTTGGTGTATCTGAAAAAAGGGTTATCAAAGGGTTTGACAACATTTCCAATAGCTCAATCACTATCACTCAAGTGACTTATGTGAAAGGTCTGAAACATAACCTAATAAGCATAAGCCAACTGAGTGATCTTGGTTATGACACTTCTTTTATTAAGAATGAGTGTCAGATTAGAAGGACAAGTGATCAAAAGGTTATCTTGTCAGGTTATAGAAAAAGAAATATTTATTTTCTAAGTTTTATGAGTGAGAATATATATTCTCCTGTTTGTCTTGTTGCAGATGAGAAAGCTTCTCATTGTGTCAAATGACACAAGAGGCTAGCTCACCTCAACTATAAGACTATAAGTCAACTATTTAGTAAAGAGTTAGTGAGAAATGGATCTCAGGTCAAGTGCATCAAGGAGGGTATGTGTTCAGCTTGTCAAAAAGGCAAACAGACCAAATCCTCCTTCCACAGTCTTGATACTAAAGACTCAATAAGGTGTTTGTACCTCCTGCATATGGATCTATTTGGTCCTATGCCAGTTCATAGTCTAGGTAGGAAAGTCTATACATTTGTGATTGTGGATGACTATTCTAGATTTACATGAGTTTTCTTTCTGAGGCAGAAATCTGAAACCCCAACTGTTTTCTATAATTTTGTTAGGCAAATTCAGAATGAACTTAACAATTCAGTGGTCAAAATCAGAAGTGATCATGAAACTGAATTTCAGTCTGAATGTATGACAAAGTTTTGTGAATAACTAGGGATTCATCAGTTCTCCTCACTAAGAACTCCTCAGCAGAATGATATTGCTGAAAGAAAAAATATGACTTTTATTGAGGCTGGTAGAACACTACTAAGTGACACTTCTCTCCCAGAATATTTTTAGGTTGAGACAGTAAACACTGCATGTCATGTTCTCAATAGAGCATCCATCACTAAAAGCCACAAAAAGACACCCTATGAGATTATGAAAGGCAGAAAATCAAACATATCCTATTTTAGGTTCTTTGGTAGCAAGTGTTTTGTTCTTAATAATTGCAAGCACTATTTAACTAAGTTTGCTGCCAAATCTCAAAAAGGAATATTTGTTGGGTACAACAACAGCAGTAAGACATACAGAGTCTACAACTTGACTACTCAAGTTGTAGAAGAGTCTGTGCATGTAGTTTTTGATGAAACTAAACTAATAAACTGTGAGCTGTCTAGTATTTCTTGTAGCTCTACAGGTCTGAAGGAAAAGATGGACAAACTAACCATTAGTGAAGACCAACCTGCAAGACAGGATGAAGAAAATGATGAATGCTGTCCAGGGGGAGTACAAGACCCACAAGCTGATGAAGAGAACAATGAAGTACAACATGGTGAGGTAATTGGAGAAAATCAAGGTGTAGATAGATTGCCTCCAGCAATAAGACATCTAAAAGATCATCCAGTACACCAAATTATTGGTGATCCAAGTCATGTTGTCCAGACAATGAGCAAAAACATGAACACAGTCCTTTGCTCAAGTTTCCTGTCCCAAATTGAACCCAAGAAATTTGAAGAAGCCATACAAGACTCAAATTGGATTGATGCTATGCAGGAAGAGCTGAATCAATTCAGAAGATGCAAAGTCTGGACAGCTGGTTCCTAAACCAAAGAATCACAATATCATAGGGACCAAGTGGATCTACAGGAACAAGCTAGATGAAAATGACATTATAGTTAAAAACAAAGCAAGACTGGTACCAAAAGGCTACAGGCAGGAAGATGGAATAAACTTTGATCAAACATTTGCTCCAGTGGCAAGGTTGGAAGCAACAAGGCTGTTCCTTGCCTTTGCAGCTTATTAAGGGTTTAAGGTATTTCAAATGAATGTAAAGTCAGCATTTCTGAATGGTGACTTAAAAGAGGAAGTTTATGTTGAACAACCCTCAGGTTTTATAGATCTTCTCTATCCTAATTATGTGTATAGACTTAAGAAAGCACTATTTGGTTTGAAACAAGCCCATAGTGCTTGGTATGAAACATTGTCTACATTCCTCATTGAGAACAAATTCTCAAGGGGAAAAATAGATAAAACTCTATTCCTAAGGGAATCAAAAGGCAAGATGATCACAGTCCAGATATATATTGATGACATTATCTTTGGATCAACAGAAAATAACCTTTGTAGAAAGTTTGCTAAACTTATGCAAGGGAAGTTTGAGATGAGCAGCATGGGTGAGTTGAAATTCTTCTTGGGACTCTAAGTTAGACAGACTGATAATGACTTGTCCATATCCCAGTCTAAGTTCACTAAGGAGTTGATTAAGAAATATGGTATGGAGTCAACCTCCACCATGAGAACTCCAATGAGGTCAAGTATGCCTATAGGCAAAGATGATGCATGGAAACCTTTCGATGAGTCTTTATATAGAGGGATAATTGACTTCCTTTTATACTTAACTGCTAGTAAACCAGACATCATGTATGCTACATGTGTCTGTGCTAGATATCAAGCCTGCCCTAAAAAATCTCATTA
Source organism: Platanthera guangdongensis (assembly GCA_039583875.1). NCBI lineage: Eukaryota > Viridiplantae > Streptophyta > Magnoliopsida > Asparagales > Orchidaceae > Platanthera > Platanthera guangdongensis. The sequence goes on from CM077150.1 coordinate 87,911,959, forward strand.
TACTGCAGTTAAAAGAATTTTGAGATATCTTAAGGGAACACCAAATCTTGGCTTTTGGTACCCTGAGAATAGAGATTTTCTACTAACTGAGTATTCAGATGTAGACTTTGCAGGATGCAAATAAGTTAGGAAAAGTACAACTGACACATGTCAGTTTTTAGAGGAAGATTGGTGTCTTGGAGCAGCAAAAAACAGATAAGTGTGGCTATTTCCACTGCTGAGTCTGAATATGTTGCTGCAGACAGTTGTTGTGCTCAGCTGTTATGGATACAACACCAGCTTGAAGATTATGACATTCAGGTAAGTAGAACTTCATTATTTTGTGATTCTACTAGTGTCATTTCTATTGTTAGAAATCCTGTTTCTCATAGCAGAAGTAAGTACATAGAAATAAAGTTTCATTTTCTTAGAGATCATGTTGAAAAGGAAGATATAAGTTTAGAATTTGTCAATACTAATTTTCAAATTGCTGACATGTTCACCAAACCACTGAATGAAACTAAATTCAATTATTTTAAAATTGAATTTGGCATGCTGAACTTAGAATAAGAATGACAAATTTGACTAAGTAAATTTGTGTCGACACATAAAAACATCTGTGTCGACACTTAGTAGTTGGTGTCGACACATAAGGCAAATTCTGTCGACACATCAAGAAGATTTTGTCGACACTTAGAATTTGGTGTCGACACATAGCTTTCTCGACACTTAGATATTGGTGTCAACACATACAGTCGTCTGTGTCGACACGCAGACATTAGTGTAAACTCTTAAGGTTGTCTGTGTCGACACATCGCAAATGGTGTCGACACATAGTATTGTACTACAATAAAATCCTCTGTCGAGACTTTAGTAGACTGTGCCGACACAATCTCAATAGTGTCGACACAATAAGAGTATTTTTACCCGCCTTTTGACCTTCTTTGTTTAGAAACATATAAATAGGTGGAAAGTAAAACCCTGTCGACTACGCTCTCAAAATTCTCGAGACCAAGCCTTTGTGTCGACAGACCTTCATCTCTTTTCTTCTCAATCTCTCATCCCTAATGACGCCAAAGCTGCAAGAAAACATCAACGAGGGTTATGAACTCGTTCGCGATGCGTTTGAGAGTGCAGCACAAGACATCAAAGCCGTGATTACCCTAATCACAGATAATAGCTTAGAATACTTGGTCTCAGAACCTACCAAGATTTGGAAGAAGGAGGTTCTTGAATTCTACACAACAACAACACTGGATTCAACAGGCCTGAAAATTAAGTCATCCGTTCAAGGAACCAAGGTCAAACTCACCCTGAAAAGTTTGTGGAAGACACTACAACTGCCAAGGGTTCAAGAAGAAGATGAAGTCGTATCTTCCATGACCAAAGAAGCTCTCCAATGGTGTGGACTGGATCCCACCACCAAGATTGGATCTTCTATACACAAAAAAGGAATGAACTCACAGGGAAAATTTCTTTCTGAAATTATAAAAAAAGTAATTCTGTGTAAAACAGAAGGACATGATAGGATATCTGCCTATATGTTCAATCTAATGACCAGAGTCATCTTAAAGGTCAAAACCAACTGGTCTGCTGTGATCTTTGACAAAATCAAAGAAAGTTTAAAGAAACCAAACATGGCCAGAATACTAAGCCTATATTTGACTGTGAATATTCCTGAAGTGGTGAATTACACAGCAGGATCTAAGATAAACCATATGAGAAGAATGGATTTAAGGATACTATCCAGATGGGAAAGAGTCCTGACTAAGGATGTTTATACTCTACAGAAACAAACAAAACAGATACAACAAAAGAAGAAACCAATCCACAAGACAACTGAATCTTCCAGTGATTCAGAAGAAGAAGTGGTCTTCAACTCAGATGAAGAAAGAACAGAGAATGCTAGGAAATCACCTGCTCCAGAGACTGTAGATGATGGTCAGGTGCAGGGGGAGCAGATTCCTGCCACCAACATCTCAAAAGTTCAGGTACATGAAGAACCTCATCAAGGGGGAGCCAATGAGCTTTCTCCAGCTTCAGCTCAACAAGAGACATTACCTTTAGGGGGAGCTCATGAACAAGAGCCACCTATCAACACAGTTGCATTGGACAGTGAAGTAGCTACACAATCGATACTTAGAGGCACTATTGGACATAAATCAAACTGCTATAAATACTGAGAAAGATGCACTGGATGTGCCTATGACTGATATTGATAAAACTCACCAAGACAATGTCCCTGAGGATGTCATTACCAGGGAAGAAACTTTGGAATTTGAAGGAGAACCTTCTGCTAAAGAGACAGTTATACCTCCAGTTCAAATGCAACAAGAAGTTACGTTAGCAGAACTTTTTCCTGATTTATTAGATGCAAGAACTGAGTGGGAGCTGCTAAGGACTGAGCAGGAGATGCCCATTATAGCATCTAGTCCAAAAGATACAGTGGACATATCAAGCTCATCTGAGTCCTCAGAAGATAAAGAAGCCTCTAGGGCAAAGAAGAGAAAGCTTATGTAGCTAAGGAAAAGAAGTTCAGGCTATAAGAAAGCCTTGCAGACTGTCTCCCAACCACCAGCTCCAGCAGTTGACTTCAGCTCACTGTTGGTGGCACTGCAAGTTAAGATAGATGAGCAAAGAATAGCTCTTGAGAAGTATGTGGATGAAAGTCATAAAGAACTCCAATTTACTTTGGCTCAATATATCAAATCTATCAGATTTGAGGTAAATCTGCATAAAAAGGAGATGACAGATTGCTTCCATAAGCGAGATAATGCTGTAATATACCTAGCCAAACAACAACACGAGGCAAAGACACAGATAAATGATATAACAGTCAAACAAGGCTATGTTTTGGAAAATCAAATAAGAATGAATGACAATTTTACTGAATCTCATAATGTGATTGTTACTGAACTGAAAAATCAAGCCACTGCTATCACAGACCACATGGTTAAAGAAAAGTGTGAGTTTGATAAACAACTCAAAACAAATTTGACTGATGTTAGCACTGCTATTCAGGACTCTCAAAAGGTCATTGCTGAACAGCTGCTAAAGTTCAAATCATTCTACAAAGAAGACACAAATTATCTAGCTAATCAGATAAGGTTTCAAAAGGATGATCTAAGAGAGCATGTTGAACGAGAAGTCATAAAGGGGGAGAGAGTGTTAGTCAATGCAGGATCTGAACATGCTAAATGGATAACTAATGCTATCAGAGCAACTCTTGGTTATCCTCCCCTGTGATGATGATAACACTGCTGAATCAGACATTCAACCTGCTTGCAATGAAGGGGTTCAGCAGGAAGTAGCTCAAATCATTTATCCACCTGCTGATTTTGAGGGCATTCAATATGCAGTACAACAAATGTACAGTCCTCCACAGGAGGTACAAAATGTAATTATTGAAAAAGTTGAAATGTCTGATGCTGCTTTAAAAAGAGAGCAAGAAACTCAACTCTCTAAAAAAAGGTTTAGAGAGCAGACTGAATTAAAGCCTGATTTTGAAAGATGGAGTCCCACTTCCAGAAACATTATTCTCACTGCCTGGCAAGCTGTTAAAGACAACATGCATGATAAAGGACAAGTGGTACACTGAACAAGAATGAAGCAAGTATCAGAAATGACAAGATGCCATTTATCAGTTCAGAAGAGATATCAAAGCTGGAAAAATACCTGCTAACTCTGTGGAGTCTAGCAAGTACTTTACAAAGACTTATCATTATTTTGAAAGACAAAAGGTCAAGGCTGAAGAGCTCAAGAAAAAAATCTTAAAGGGAAAAAGCCGGCTGAAGACACTGAAGCTAATGTTCAAGCAAGAATTCAGTCTGACAAAGACATTGTCATCAAGGAGCCTGATCAGTCCTAGATTAGATTGACTAGATTTTAGAACTATGTAATATTTTGTTTTAAAATCTATGTTATCTGTTGTTTTAAACATTCTTGTTATTCAACAAAGACTGAATCATGTTCACTATATTTTGTGATGATACAATATGCTGGTTTTGTTTATGTGTTACCCTGTCAAATAATGCTTTTATACATCATATTCTGTGTTTTATTATAAAGTGATGTATATCATTGACTAAGAGTTATGATTTCTCCAAATAGGGGGAGATTGTTGTGTACATTGAAAAATGTGTACCAGATTTGGAGAAGCTTCACATAACTCAATGATATTCATCAATGTGTATTTGATGTTGTGTTGAGTTTCAATGTGCAGGTTAAGGAAATGCAAAAAAAGTTTCTAAGTACAAGTGTCGACACTTGGGAAAAACTGTGTCGACACTTGGGAAAAGCTGTGTTGACACCAGGAGCCAGATTGTGTCGACACACAGGACTTGTGTCGACACACAGAAAATCTGTCGACAACAACTGTGTCGACACCAGGAGCCAGATTGTGTCGACACATAGGATTTGTGTCGACACACAGAAAATCTGTCGACACATTCCAGAATTCTGTCGACAACAATTGTGTCGACACACAGGACTTGTGTCGACACACTCCAGAATTTTGTCGACATCAACTTTGTCAAGACTAGAAGCTGTTGTGTCGACACACAGGACTTGTGTCGACATATTACACAGAAGCTGTGTCAAGAAGAAAAAGAAGAGTTGTGTCGACATTATGTGAGCTGTGTCGACATCACCAATGATTGTGTCGATACATGATCTATTTGTGTCGACACATTTGAAGTATAGTCTCGACACTTTGCTGCTCAGTTGAAGTTCAATGAAGGATCAAGTGTCATGACTGGAGACTTGACAGCTGTCATAACTGACAATGCTGTTGCATCTGTCAGAACTGTCAGAAGACCGTTAGGAACCGGATCAGCCGGTAACCTTGGATGAGGTCTATATAAAGACCTATTCTATCAACAAACGAATGAATGAACAAGAAGAGACAACCAACAACTAAGAAGAAGAAAAGTCTTCTTCCAGAAGTCTCTAAGGGCAGATCCTGAATAAGTCTGCAAAAAGAATCCAGAGCCACATCTGAATAAAAGAAGGAAGCTGATTGCAGATCATCTCTAAGAAGATCAACCTTACTTTGTTCAAATTCAAGAAGCTTTGAAGAAACTAAGACAGGTTGGATCTAAAACAGTCAGATCTGTCAAGAACTGACCAAGAAACCTTCTACCAATTCTCTCTCTACATGGGTGAAAGATTTATTCTTTTTATAAATAATTCTCTCTGTAGGATCTGTTATAGATCTGAGTGTAGAAGAGTTATCTCACTAAGTTGTAAGCCTAAATCTATAAAGGCTGAAGTAGGGCTGAGTGCCTGAGGTAGGGAAATCATTTCTCTGAGTTGTAGGCCTGAAATAGGCTGAGGTAGGGCTGAGTGCCTGAGGTAGGGGATTAATTTCTCTGAGTTGTAGGCCTGGTGAAAGAGGCTGAGGTAAGGCTTGATTGCCTGAGTTGTAGGAGTGTGAACTCACTCTTTGGTAGGATTCTCTGAGAGGATCTGAGCTGTAGGACTTGCTGAAGTCTGAGTTGTAGGAACCATTCTGGGTTCTGAGTTGTAAGATCTGAGGATCTGAGAAGGAAGAATGAAGTTAGGCCGAATCTAGTACACTGCTAGATAAGCGAAGGGGGAAAGCGGATGTACCCATCACTTGGGGAACCACTATAAATCTGCGTGTCTTCTGTGTTGCTGTTTTGTTTAAATCTGTGCTGTGAACTGTGTTGTGATAGATTAATTACTAGCAACATATACTGTCTGCCCTAAATAAAAAGAATTGAACCTATTCACCCCCCTCTATGTGTTTAAGGTATCTTGAAACCAATTCTTTCAGCGACCAATATTCTTCTTATCTCAACGGATGGGGGGGGAGTCCCGGGAGCTGCACCCAAAGTGGTTAAGGAAATCCAGGCATGGATGAGGGATGAAAGTTTTTAGACCACTTGTCAAACCAATAATGTAGCCATTCACAAACCAAGGCCCACCCATTAGAACATCACGCACATTGGCATACTGGAAGATGCAGATAAAACAATCAACACTGAGCATGATAAGCTGGTACTCACCAAAGGAGTTCCACCGCCGTTCTAATTCAGATTCATGGAATCAGGCAGGGATCCGCCAGTGGAGCAACTTGCCCACAAGAGCATGTCCGAACTTATCAATCGTATGCCACACCAATTCAACATCCATTTGGACAACTTTACCATCAACACAAATGTTTCGCGTGATCCCTAGAAGAATTCGGCTGGGCATTATCGCGAACAAGTGGCTGACAGAATTTAGAGTTGACAACAACATTGTCCAGGTTGGAGGGAGCATTTCCACAAACAAGTTGTGTGCAATGCGTGACCAAGGAGCTGATCAGCTACCTCCACACCAGCATTCATCTGCAAACAATCCATGTCAACATCATCGACATGCCAAAATGAATCATTACCTGTAGACACGCGCTCCAGATCGGCATGATCCATTCCTCCATCAACCATATCAGGTCCGCTTGGGGTTCTCGCCTCCTTCAGCGGAACTCCATCCTTACCCACCACCAAATGGGGGTCGACCTCATGTCTACGGAACCACCAGGTGCGGGGACCAAACCACCCCTTGCCGCCAAAAGATCAGTGCCGCCTACCAAAGAGGAGACCCCATCGAGGCCCTTCCTCCCAATGCTATTACCGCCGCTGCCATTTGAGTTCATGAACCCACCACTACCATTCCTACCGCCCTTGCTAATAGGGGGAGGAGAGGACCGCCGGCCCCCTCCCACCATCCAGAGACTCCCACTAGAAATCAAGAGAGAGAGAGGAATCTTTTTCATAGACTTCATTGTCGGGAGAATGACGTGCAACAGTTGGATCGGCAACGATGAATGCTAGCAATGACACGTGATGGGGGTTAAAGCTCCAAAAATTATTTAGAGCCCGCGACGCCCCGGGCAGTTTTTTTGGAAAAACGGATTTGGTTTTATTTAGGAAAACGGGGCGCGTAGATTTATTATTTGGATATAAAACAGATGAGATCGAGTTTTAACAAAATGAGGCAAGTGCACCTATCGCATGTAGTACAGGATATTCCGGTGTGGAATATCGAGGTCGTATTGTTCTCGGGGTCGGGTTGGTTATTTCTACTCTTTCCTGAAGGAGACTATTATTTTACCGATATTTTAACTTGTCGGATTAATTGTTAAATATATAAAATAAAAAAATGACAAAAAATGAAAGCATAAAAGATGGCGCCGATAAAGAGCTTAGCGCAACTGCATCGAATTGAATTTGAACTAAAATAAAGTTTTAATAAAAAAAGATCCTAAGTTTCAAATTAATTAAGGCGGAGACTTGGCCGTGGAGGTTCCACTAAAATGAGCTCACCTATCTCTAGGACTATCGCTCACCTGAACATTAAGACTATTCGATCGGGCTCTCGTCCGACGAAAGATTTCTCTTAATGCCCGCATTACTCTAAGAACCCCGCTATTGGGTGGGGAACCTAATGCGGTAGAGTTTGCGCGCCTTCTCTCTCGAGGGTTAGTGCGAAACTCCATTTACCAAGGGGCGATCGGTTCATACGCACGACCTCTCGGCTAGCTAGCGTATGAACTATGGAAATAGAGCCCACACATCGTTTATGTGGTTCTACGCTTCGTAAACCCGAGACAAACCTTAAGTTAATTTAATTAAGTAGAAAAACATGACCTTTAATTATTTAAAGCTATTTTATCTGTCCCAATGCTCTTCGATACTGGGGGCTAAGATCGGTTAGCCACTCATCGGAATGAGGACGGTTTGTGGGGAAAAGCAATAAAATTAAAGCAGAAAATGAAAGCGATAAAAGAAAGCAGTAAATAAAGCAGGAAAGTGCGAGTCCTACTCAAACGAGTATGACTGAAATTAAAGCAGTAAAAGACAAGTCCCGGCTCAAACGAGTGGGCGGGAAAAATAAAGCGAGTCATACTCAAACGACTATGAGAAAATAAATGCACCCCCACACACACTCTACTGAAATGAAATACGCACACACACACTCGACAGAAAGTAAAAACTCACACACCCAAATCCTACTCAAATGAGTAGGTGGAAAATTAAAGCTTGTAGGTGAAAATAAATGCACTCGACAGTAAATTAAAACACACTCACTCTGCAGAAATTAAACACACTCACTCGACTTGAATAAAAACACACGCACCCAACAGAAATTAAAACACACTCACACAACAGAAATGAAAAAACTCCACACACTCTACTTGTATTGAAAACGCACGCACTCTACAGAAATAAAAACGCGCACACACGACATAATTGAAAACACACTCACACACTCTACAGGAAATAAAAACTCACTCACGCACTCTACATAAAGGACAAAAAGCTATAAAACTAACTCATACACACACACACACACGTACAAAAATGCGAAAAATGAAGTTACTGAAAAATTAAAATACCTACATTTCTACCGCTAGAATGCGGTATAAATGCATAAAAAGTAAAAATAAAAATTAAACGAGCAAAAAGATTTGCAAATAAACGCAAAATGAAAATGCTCGAAAAATTAAAACAATTACATTTTTACCGCTAGAATGCGGTAGAAATGCGTAAAAAGAAGACAAAAAATTAAAGGAGCAAATGTTTAGAATGAAAATCGAAATGCTCAAAAAATTAAAACGACCATATATTCATTCCTATAACTCCGTAAAAGTGATTAAAAATTGAAAATAAAGTGAAAAGAACGAGAAATGTTACGACCTAAACAAGAAAATCTAAGTTAGTGAAAGATAAAAATTACTTTGAAAATGTTTTTACGGATCTATAAAAATGAAATCGAAAGCTATAAAATCCTAAGTTTAACACAGTTAAGTAAAAATACTAAAACATAAAAACAAAAGTATACTGATACACGCACACACCCATATTAAAAGACGAGAAAAACAAAGTTAAAGCAAAAAAAAAAGATTGCATAAGGAAGGACGTTCAGATGCATTCCAAATCCATATAAAGAGAAGAAAAAATATATTTTATTACATAAAAGAACGAGTTACAAAGACACGAAAATAAAAGCTAAGTAGAGGGAGAGAAAATTCCCTTACAAGGCTTTGGAATACATTAGAACAACATCTCCCTAAGGCAAAATGGCTCAAAAAGCAGAACATGAGCTCTTATAGAACAGGGCTATTTATAGGAAAAAAAATCAAAGTACACGCCCTCCTACACGGGCGTGTAGGGGGTGGGGCGTGTCACTACTGTTCATTACGTGATCGGCGATTTGACGACAAAGTTGACTTCGCGGCTGAAAACGTGGCGGTCACGCCCCAGGTCACGGGCGTGTAGCCGGGCGTGTCGGGTCGGTCAACGATCGTCGAGCGCGATTTCGTCGAGCTGGATTGGCACGGGCTCTGGTCACGGGGCGTGTCAAATGACACGGGCGTGTCGCCGGGCGTGTCGCGCTTTTTTTCTTCAAAAACTTGCTGATTTCACGGGAAATAGGAGTGTCACGCCTTGGTCACGGGCGTGACCTAAAGTACACGGGCGTGTACTTAGCAAAATTTGATATTTTCCTGAAAAATTTCAGGAAACAAAAATAAAACAAGTTAGAACTATTTTTACAAAAAAGAAACATTTTATTAAAAAAATTTAACTAAAAATAACGAAAAGAAATGAAAACGACTTAATTAATGTACATAAAAATACGTATATTTACAACTCATCAACACGGTAGACTGCTGTGGACGTCATGTGGGTGGCCGTGGGGGTAGAGAGCAGTTGATCTGCCGCTCACTTAAGGGTCCCTCCTGAACCCTAATTGAACCTCCTCTACTATTCCTGAAGCCCATGCTGCTCACAATCATCTTCTTCTGTTGATTGACTATAGCTACTTCACGCTAGGCCGAGGGGGTAGGGCGCGATTGATCGGCTTGAAGTAGCGATAGTCGATCGACAGAAGAAAATGAGTGCAAGCATTATGGGCTTCGGGAATTGTAGAGGTGGTTCAGTTAGGATTCAGGAGGTACCCTTAAGTAAGTGGCAAATAAGACCAGTTGATAGATGGAACTATCCTCGAACAATACTATAAAAAATTGCAGGTTATAAATACTGAGTTATGCTCGATATCTGTTGAAACACCCTATTACTAATTTGGGTCAGGATCAGTATGTCTCTAGGAAACCTGTTTTTGACCTCATTGTATAGATCTAAAGGTCAATTAGAATCGAGTCTAAGGGTTAGTAGTTAGGTTTGGAAGCTGCCCTCAAGACCAAGGTTTTTCAGTTTGGAGACCAAGTCATTTCGTCGAGCTCAGTACGACGAATCGTCGAACTCCAATCGACGATCGTTGAGCTCACTTCGACGGATCGTCGAACTCCATTCGACGATCGCTGAGTTCAACTTCAACAAATCGTCGAACTCCATTCGACGATCTTCGAGCTCAGTTCGACGATCTTGACTCCAGTATTGATTCTCTATCTCTGAGCTCAGTTCGACGATAGTTGAGCTCAGATCGACGATCTCTGTTGCTGTCTAAGTCCAAATCGCTGAGCTTAGTTCGACGATAGTAGAGCTCAGTTCGACGTTTTTCTGAAGAGTTAAATGATTTTCAAGATTCAAAATTCAGACAGTTAAGAAGTTATTCTCAGCAATTAATTCAGAAGATTTTGTAGGCGTTTTCATTTATTCTGGAGCAAGTTTCAAGGAATTATCAAGTAATGTTTCATTGAACTTTCCCCCAGAAGACAATAGCAATTAAGAAAGTCATTTAATGACAGACCAACGACTATTCTGGACAGAAGATCAAGTCTATTCGGAACAAAAGGAATAAAAGATAAGATTTTTGAATTCCTGATAACAACAAGAACAAGACGAGAGTGCACAAGAAGAAGAAAACAAAATATTCTCTGCAACAACTCTTCTCTGGAACAACATTTTTCTCAACAATCACTCAAGAGAAAAAGAAAAAGAGCTGTAGACATTCTCTGCCAGAAAGAATTCACACAAAAACACCATCACCAAAAGGAGATCAACAAATCTGAAATCTTCAGATCTCTTTTGATTCAAGTGTTCAAGGCCATCATCATTCAAGACTTCAGACACCTCACATTAAAGCTGTTGCTGAAATCATCATTTGCTGGAGATCAATTTCTGAAGGCCTATCACCCTACAACAAAGCTTCATTTCCTGAACATCTCAAGAACTCAGGGGGAGCTTTGACAACATCATATCCACATAGTCTTCTCAGCTGCTTGGAGAAAGAGAAGATTTCCATCACTCTCTCATCCCCACCTCTGTAAAGGGTTTTCAAACTCCCTTCAAAAGTTTGTGTGTGGTTTTTGAGCACCTTATCAAAAGCTCATTGGTGGCAAGACACCTGATCAAAAAATCTGGTTTGGTTTTTGAGCACCTTATCAAAAGCTCATTGGTGCCCAGGACACCTGATCAACTCATCCTGTAGTGGATTCCTACCTAGGGTGGTAGAAGAGTGGATGTACCCAAGTTTAGGGGAACCACTATAGCTCCTTGTGTCTTCTGGTTGCTTGTCTTTATTTTTGTTTCTGACTGTGACTTGTGATTAGTTTCTTTTGTAGACTGTGATTATTCTGTGGTTAGATTTACTATTTGCTTCCCTGTTCACTCAGATTACAACAACTGTTGTAAAAAGTTTTTAAGCACCATACTCTATTCACCCCCCCTCTAGAGTATATCAGATCTAACTCGCACTTTCAATTGGTATCAGAGGGAGGTTGGTTAAACATACCACACCTTGGTGGTTGCACAGGCTAACACCTGAACCCCAAGATCCCTAGTTAGATCTGCTTGTTGTAGATTTTGTTATTAGAATTAGTTCTTCACAAATCATGACCAAAACAAAGATTATGCTAACACCAGACCTCCAGTGTGCAATCTATCCAAGTTTGCACTTTGGAAAGCAAGGATCAGACTATACATGAATTCTATTGATGATGACATTTTTAATTCTGTTTTGACAGTTTGTCCAAGACCTCCAGAGAACACAAGCACAAATGCTGTTCCACCTCCATCAGGAACAGATGCTGATATCAAGAAGTGGAAGGTAGCAGATGCAAAGGCTATGAATATCTTAGCTCAGACCATGTCTGATGACATATTCCAAAAGGTGGCTGAATGCAATTCAGCAAAGGAAATCTGGGATAAGCTGTCTGAAATAGTCTCAGGATCAGCTGATGAAAGAAAGGACAGGAGATCCCACCTCATATCCCAATATGAGAATTTCAAGAAAGGAGAAGCTGAGCCAGTAGCTGAAATGTATAACAGACTCAGTCTGATAGTCAATGAACTCAAGACTTTGGATAAAAAGATCTCACTGACTGAACTAAATGATAAAATCCTAATGTGCTTCCCAAGCACTTGGGACTCAAGGATCTGGCCAATCAAGGATGCCAGAAGTCTGAATGAGATTACAACAGAAGCTCTTTTGGGCAAACTCAAGTCTTATGAGCTGCTCATTAAGAACAGAGAAGAAAAGCAGAAGGCTGGCTCACCAGCCACAAGAAAAGAAAAGACAATAGCTTTCAAAGCAACTGAAGATCAGCCTGAAGACAAAGTCACAGGCAATGATGAGCTATTTAGTCTACTGGCTAAAAAATTGTACAAGATGACCAGGAAGGACTTCAGGAAGAGATTATACAAAGAGCTTGATAAGCACAGGTATGATAAGTCAAATAATAAAGAAGTTGTTTGCTTTGGTTGCAGGAAATCAGGGCACATTGTGCCTGACTGTCCAGAGAATAAAAATAAGGACAGAAGGGACAAGAAAGAAAGAAGAAAGTACAAAGACTTCAAGAAGAATGACAATGACAAACCCTGTTCAAGAAAGAACAAACACACAAGGAAGGGGTTTGTTGCTGAATCTTGGAGTGAAACTGAAGAAGAATCAGAAGCTTCATCCAGCTCCAGTGATGATGAAGATGATGCTGAAGAGAAGGAGTTCTGCATGATGGCAATCAATGCCTCTCAACACAATTCTGATGCAGAAGACCCAGAGTCAGACTCAGAGAATCAACCTGAAGAAGACCAGATAATTAGTTCTTTTGATTTCAATTATGAGGACTTCGAGTATGAATTTAAAGCATTATGCTTAGACTTATTAAAATCTGAGAAGGAAATTATCTCTCTCAGAAATCAATTGTCTGAACATAGTTCCTTAAAATCAGAAAACCTCAAACTCTCTGAGGAGTTGGAGTACTGTAGGGAGCAGATAGCTTCACTGAAAGGTGAGCTATCAGAGGCCAAAAAGCTTGAAGAATCCCTTAATGGGAGAAGTATCAAGTTGATGTACATCACAAGCACAGTGAACTCCAGATTCAATAGTACACTGGGCTTGGGTTCTTCATCCAGCCAACCTATAGTTCTAACAACCCCAATCAAGTTTATTTCTGATAAAGGGAAGGGAGTTGTAGAGGTAGGTAGGAAAAATTCTGATCTGCCTAAGAAAACCAAGTTCCAGCAGAAATCGTCGAACGGAGATCGACGATCGCTGAACGCAGATCGACGATCACAGGCAAAATCGTCGAACTCAGGTCGACGATCTCTAATTCCTGAACTCTGCCACAGTCGACCGTCGAACGGAGCTCGATGATCTGACCCAAGATCGTCGAACGCAGCTCCACGATCGTCGAACAGAGATCAGAGCTTTGGAAATTCTTTCAAGGGCAAATCAAAATCCAATCATAGGGGTCCTTCATCCCAAAGCTTTAACCCTTATACTGAATGGTTAATACCTCCAAGGAGATATCATCTTGAAGGTTATTAGAGTCAACCAGGGATGTCTTTTATTTCTGAGTTTAAAGGTTATCAACCTAGGCCCAAGGTAAACTGGGTCAAAAACAAGTGAATTATTTTATGTGCAGGTGAAGACCTATCCAACATCAAATCAACAATGGTATTTGGATAGTGGGTGCTCTAAGCACATGACAGGAAACAAGCACAACCTCACATCCTTTAAAGCCAAGCTTGGACCCAAAGTCATATTTGGTGATTCAAACTTTGGACAAACTAAAGGATATGGTGCAGTCCAGATTGGGACAGTGACATTCAAGAAGGTAGCCTATGTGGAAGGACTGAAACACAATTTGATAAGTATCAATCAGCTATGTGATGAAGGCTAACAGGTGACTTTCAGCAAAGCCTTATGCAAGATCAAGTCAGAGGACAACACAACTGTGTTGACATGTAAAAGGAAAAGTAACATCTACTTAGTAGATTTTCTTTCAACAGATGTAGACATTTGCCTGTTCAATTCTGTTTGTAGACATAATGTTTTATGACATAAGAGACTAGGACATTTAAATCTTAGAACCATTGCTAGGCTATCCAAGGACAACCTTGTTAGAGGACTACCTTCTGGCCCCTACAAGAAGGAAGGAATCTGCAGGGCTTGTCAATTAGGCAAATAAACTAAAAATAGTTTCAAGTCACTTAATAAGAGTGATTCACCTAGGATTTTGTATCTGTTACACATGGATCTTTTTGGACCCATTACAGTACAAAGCTTAGGAGGGAAATCTTACACTTTAGTAGTTGTAGATGACTTCTCTAGATTCACATGAGTGTTCTTTCTGAGGAAGAAGTCTGATAACTTTAAGTGTTTGACAAAGTTTCTCAAATGCATACAGATTGAGTTCAATACTCACATTGCCCTGATCAGAAGTGATCATGAGACAGAGTTTGATTCTCTTCTTATGCAAGAGTTCTGTCAGAGTGAAGGGATCAGACACACTTTCTCAGCTCCTAGAACTCCTCAACAAAATGGGGTAGCTGAAAGAAAAAATAGAACCCTTATTGAATCTGCCACTACATTGTTGTCAGATGCTCACCTTCCTCTATCTTTTTGGGCAAAGGCAGTGAACACCTCCAACTATGTGCTGAACAAAAGTTTAATACATAAACTAAAGGACAAGACTCCCTATGAATTACTCAAAGGGAAGAAAGCTAAAGTTGATTATTTTAGAATTTTTGGTTGTATTTGTTATATTCACAATAATGACAAGAGATATTTAGCAAAATTTCAAGCTAAAGCGATGAATGAGTGTTTTTGGGATACTTCATGATCAGTAAGGCTTATAGGGTATATAATAAATCATCTCTTAAAATTGAAGAATCTGTTCACATATCATTTGATGAATCTAACATGTCTTTCAAGGAGAAAAATACTTCTACCATAGAGCCTTTGCAGGTACATTCTCTTGATGAAGACTTGAACAGGTTACAGATTACTCAAAAAGAGGAAAGCAGTGAAGATGAAGAAAACATTCAACATATTGAAGAGAAACAACTTGAAGAGCCAGTTGTTGTACCACAAGAGTAAACAACAACACAGGTTGGTGAACAATCAACACCCCCTGTTGATTTAGTAACATCAAGAGACCATCCAATTTCCCAAGTAATTGGAGACATCTCAGCTGGTGTGCAAACCAGAAATCAAGTCAACCAAAACCTGTTGCACACTTGCTTCCTATCCCAAATTGAACCTCAAACCATTCAAGATGCAGAGCAAGATCCACACTGGATCATTGCAATGCAAGAAGAGTTGCATCAATTTGAAAGGCAACAAAGTTTGGGAACTATTGCCAAGGCCTAAGGATCACTCCATTGTTGGAACAAAGTGGGTGTTCAGAAATAAATTGGATGATCAAGGAGTAATTGTAAGGAACAAGGCAATGCTAATTGCTCAAGGATACTCTCAAGAAGAAGACATAGATTATGACCAGACTTTTGCACCAGTTGCAAGGTTGGAAGCCATCAGAATCTTCTTAGCTTATGCAGCACACTCAAGGTATATCAGATGGATGTAAAAAGTGCATTTCTCAATGGAGACATCAAAGAAGAGGTCTATGTCAGACAACCTCCAGGTTTTATCTCTCCAACCCATCCTGATTATGTTTTTAAATTGAACAAAGCATTATATGGTCTCAAGCAAGCTCCTAGAGCATGGTATGAGACCCTAGCATGCTTCCTTCTGAAAAATGAATTTATAAGGGGTAGAGTAAACCAAACTTTTTTCATTAGAACCCATAAGTCCCATACCCTACTTGTACAGATATATGTAGATGATATTATCTTTGGTTCTACTGACTCAAATTTGTGCAGAAGGTTCTCCAACCTAATGCATTCTAAATTTGAAATGAGTATCATGAGTGAGCTATCCTTCTTCCTAGGATTGCAAGTCAAACAACATGCTGAAGGCATCTTTATTTCTCAAACCAAGTATGCAAAAGAATTGGTCAAGAAATTTGGTATGTCTGAAGCATCTTGTATGAAAACACCCATGCCTACTAATGCTGTATTGGGTGTTGATGAACATGGGAAACCTGTTGATCAGACAACATATAGAGCAATGATGAGCTCCCTATTGTACCTTACAGCTAGTAGACCTGATATAATGTTTGCTACATGCATATGTGCTAGATTCCAAGTAAGCCCTAGAGAGTCACACCTAACATTAGTCAAAAAGATTCTCAGGTATGTTAAAAGTTGTCCAAATCTAGGTCTCTGGTATCCAAAAGATTCAGCATTTGACTTAACTGGATTTTCTGATGCTGATTATGCTGGATGCAGAATTGACAGGAAAAGCACCAGTGGAACTTGTCAGTTTCTTGGTGACAGACTTGTCTCTTGGTTTTGCAAGAAACAAACTTCTGTGTCAACTTCAACTGCTGAAGCTGAATATATGGCTGCAGACAGTTGTTGTTCACAAATCTTGTGGATTCAAAACCAACTTCTAGACTATGGCTACAACTTAGAGAAGTCAAAAATATTTTGTGATAACACAAGTGCTATTTTTATAACTCAAAATCCAGTCCTCCATAGTAGGACAAAACACATAGAAATTAGGCATCACTTCTTAAGGGATAATGTTGAGAAAAACAAAATCGAACTTCAATATATCCCAACTGATTTGCAAAGGGGAGATCATTATTTCCAGCCCATCTCCTACATCAATTCCATCTCCAATCCCAACTCTTCCAATAACAGAAGAAATCTTCCATCCTTTACATCACTACCCTCACCCAGACATTGACACATCATCCAACATTCCATCCTTCACACTTCTAGATGATTCCTTTATGGATGATTCACCTTCATCCCCTCCTGATCTACCCTCCTCATCCACATCATATCAACAACTTCTACAAGATATCATTGATCAACCCTCCTTCACACCTTCTATCTGCATACCACTTTCTTCCATTTCCACAATCCCCACACCTCAACCTTCACTTCTACCATCCACCAGCTCTCCACCAACATCTCCAGTTGCTCCTCCATCCTTCTCTACCTCTGCTCAAGTCCCTACTGAGCATGTAGATATTCCAGCCTTAGCTGACAAATTATATGAACTGCTAGCTTCCAGGCTTTCACTTCTATTGGAGACCTCCTTGGCTCCACTCTTCAAGTCAGTTGCAGACTTATCTGCCAGGCTCTCCTCCATCTTTCCTCCTCAGGCAATCCCTTCCTTTGGGTGTCTTGATCCAGCTGTCTCTGAATCTAGGCAGGGGGAGATGCCTCATGAAGTTAGATTGCCTGCTGCTGCTGTCTCCTCAGCTCAAGCTCCAGTTTCACCACCACAAGTTGCAGTCTTCTCAGTGGACCTCAGGTCATTATTATCAGATTTTGATTCAATTTATTTCAGCTGTCTTCCAGTAATCACTGCAGTCCAACCATCAGAAGATCTCTCCAAGGCCATTGTGCCCTTCTCAAGCTGTGATACCATCCTAATTAGCTCCTATATAAATTCCCTATATACTGCCGAGCCTTCTGTTTCCAGTGATCTTACTGCTGCTACTCCTGCTGACAATAATGTTGCTGTTTCTGTTACTGCTGCTGATATTGTTGTTATTGCTAAAAATTCTGATGATATACATATGACAGAGGCATATGACTTTGAGCCTGCTGTCACTGATGATGTTGCCCCTGCTGATATTTTTGTGTCTGAAACTGTTTTATCTGTATCTGTTGCTACCCCAGCTGCTGCTGTCATTACTGCTGCTATATCTTCTGAGAGTATTGCCCCTGGAACTTCTGTTTCTGCTGTTACTTCTGCTACTGCTACAACTGCTGTCACCACTGTCTCATCTGCTCCAACCCAACAACAGAAAGACTATCTGAAAAAGATTGATGTTTTATATGATGAGCAAAGCTCTGAAAGTGATGAATATAAGACTGATTCTGATGATTCCTCTGCTACTATAGCCAGGAAAAGAAAAGCAAGAAGCAAAGCTATGAAAAGAGTTCCACCGACTAAAGTCAAAGATACAAATGACATACCTTATTACATTCTTCATGACTGCCCCATTACTGAACATTGGATGCAATATTCCAAGAACCAATTGAAAGCCATGAAGAAGAAGAGGAAATATGAGAAAGAATCTTCTCAGTTTCATCATCCTCCTCCACCTCCTCCTCCTGATGCAGGTGCAGGTGGTAGCTCTGCTGCTCATCCTTTTGCTAAAAGCCAAACCCCCTATCAGCCTCATGCAAGATCTCAATATAGGGGAAGACAGTCCAGAGGTTCTCAATCAAGGAGAGGAAATTATAGAGGAAACCAAAGAGAATTCCAAGTTTACTCTAAAGGCTATTCAAGACAACATCCATACTCAAGGGAAGGACAAGCTTCATCTGACACTACTTCAGGTCCTTTTCCCTACAAGTTGAAAGAATTAGTCTCATCCAGAGCTCCTCTAGATAATCCTTCCGACAGATATGAGCCTCCGGTGCCCTATGAGGATCCAGAGAATAATCCTACTGCATGGACTGCTAGAATGAAAAAAATAGCTGTCTTGGATCAAATTAAGAAAGCCAGAGAGCAAGGCAAGGACACCTCCAGCATTACTACCTTGTCAGAACAAAGAAAGAACTTGAAAGATATGCTTCCAACAAGTTTTTTGATTCTGAAAGATACATGGAGCTGCACCCAGAAGCTGTGGTACCAAGACTTAAACAACAAACTTCTTTAAGTGCAGCTGATGACAGAAGATCAAAGAAAGAAGCTCTTAATCCTAATAGAGAAATTAAACTTATAAAGAGCAAAGAGAAAGAATAATTCTGTAAGGTGACAATTATTCTGATTTCTGATATATCTGAGATATATCTGTGATTCTGCATTGTTGTTGTTTGTTATATTGTTGCTTTGTATGTTGTTTTCAATTTCTCCAATTTCTGTAAATAGTAATCCTAACCCAAATAGGGGGAGATTGTTGGAACACCCTATTACTAATTTGGGTCAGGATCAGTTTGTCTCTAGGAAACCTGTTTTTGACCTCATTGTATAGATCTAAAGGTCAATTAGAATCGAGTCTAAGGGTTAGTAGTTAGGTTTGGAAGCTGCCCTCAAGACCAAGGTTTTTCAGTTTGGAGACCAAGTCATTTCGTCGAGCTCAGTACGACGAATCGTCGAACTCCAATCGACGATCGTTGAGCTCACTTCGACGGATCGTCGAACTCCCTTCGACGATCGCTGAGCTCAATTTCAACAAATCGTCGAACTCCATTCGACGATCTTCGAGCTCAGTTCGACGATCTTGACTCCAGTATTGATTCTCTATCTCTGAGCTCAGTTCGACGATAGTTGAGCTCAGATCGACGATCTCTGTTGCTGTCTAAGTCCAAATCGCTGAGCTCAGTTCGACGATAGTAGAGCCCAGTTCGACGTTTTTCTGAAGAGTTAAATGATTTTCAAGATTCAAAATTCAGACAGTTAAGGAGTTATTCTCAGCAATTAATTCAGAAGATTTTGTAGCCGTTTTCATTTATTCTGGAGCAAGTTTCAAGGAATTATCAAGGAATGTTTCATTGAACTTTCCCCCAGAAGACAATAACAATTAAGGAAGTCATTTAATGACAGGCAACGGCTATTCTGGATAGAGGATCAAGTATATTCAGAACAAAAGGAATAAAAGATAAGATTTTTGAATTCCTGATAACAACAAGAACAAGAAGAGAGTGCACAAGAAGAAGAAAACAAAATATTCTCTGCAACAACTCTTCTCTGGAACAACATTTTCTCAACAATCACTCAAGAGGAAAAAAAAAAGAGCTGTACACATTCTCTGCCAGAAAGAATTCACACAAGAACACCATCACCAAAAGGAGATCAACAAATCTGAAATCTTCAGATCTCTTTTGATTCAAGTGTTCAAGGCCATCATCATTCAAGACTCCAGACACCTCACATTCCACCTTCAAGAAATCATCATTTGCTGGAGATCAATTTCTGAATGCCTATCACCCTACAGCAAAGCTTCATTTCCTGAACATCTCAAGAACTCAGGGGGAGCTTTGACAACATCATATCCACATAGTCTTTTCAGCTGCTTTGAGAAAGAGAAGATTTCCATCACTCTCTCATCCCCACCTCTGTAAAGGGTTTTTCAAACTCCCTTCAAAAGTTTGTGTGTGGTTTTTGAGCACCTTATCAAAAGCTCATTGGTGGCAAGACACCTGATCAAAAAATCTGGTTTGGTTTTTGAGCACCTTATCAAAAGCTCATTGGTGCACAGGACACCTGATCAACTCATCCTGCAGTGGATTCCTACCTACGGTGGTAGAAGAGTGGATGTACCCAAGTTTAGGGGAACCACTATAGCTCCTTGTATCTTCTGGTTGCTTGTCTTTATTTTTGTTTCTGTCTGTGACTTGTGATTAGTTTCTTTTGTAGACTGTGATTATTCTGTGGTTAGATTTACTATTTGCTTCCCTGTTCACTCAGATTACAACAACTGTTGTAAAAAGTTTTTAAGCACCATACTCTATTCACCCCCCCTCTAGAGTATATCAGATCTAACTCGCACTTTCAATATCCTTGAGGGTTGGATCTCTCTAAGAGCCATCTCTCCTATGAGTGCCTAAACAAGACAATGTTCCAAGGTAATGAAAATATCTTACCTCCACTCCCTTTTATGCAGGAGTGAGGCTTACATTAAATAATGAAAATGCCACTAAGACTACATAAACTATTAGGGGACCACATGGCTGGCCCGGGAAGTCATCTTCGTATCAGTATCTGCCCAATACTCATGCAATTACCATGCTTGTACCATGTTAAGATAGTTCTCCAGTCACAAACAGTTTTTTCTTTTCCTCACTTTGTTTCAGATCTTCTTGCTTTGATTTATATCCCAATTATCCAAAGACAACCTTTAAAACCCACATCAAATTGATGGCCCTGAGCACGTACGGCAAATGTTTACTCCCATATATGAGTTGACTTTTCTCCTTTATATTTGTAGCTATCCTAAGGAGGTGGATTATCCTCCTTTGTATATTCATAGATGAATTGCAAATCAAAATTTGATTTGAAATTCACCTCATAGACAAAATTTATTACATATTAAAACCTAGTTTATTCCTTGAAATGAAGTGATAATTTGTTTTTTCTCCTAACATAACTTATTTTGAATTTGAGCTTATCATAAGATAGTTCCATAAAAATCATGACATGTATGATTATTTACCATTGTACTGATCTTAAATTTACATGCTTATGAAATTGCAGGAAGAAAATTGGAAATATTCCTGAAGAGAGGAGGCATCGGTTACTCTCTACACTGAAACCTCGGTGATTTTTTATATCCTTTCTGATTCTCTTAATGTTATAAAGAAGTAAACTATTCTCATTTTTTATACATGTGTTATTACTTGGACTAAATACAGAAATTTCGTGTACTTTTAACATTATTTTGGTGTTCTTAAATGAGCGGTTCTCTTCTAATTCTAATTTTTCTATTTCTGTGCAGGCATATACCTAAGTTGTGGGAACTAGCAGGTACGCGTTATCAGGATGCTAAGCTGGCAAAACAAACAGCATCTACATTACTGTCTATAGATAGACAGTCTATTAATCCAGAGTATTGGAGCTGTAGGACAAGCAAAGGTTCTTAAATTTTGTTGTTTTTCCTGGCCTTTTTATAGAAATATTATCATCACTCCATTGAGAGCTTCTGCTATTGCATTCTAAGCACAGTAAGATAAATTTCTAAAAATGAAGGGAGTAAATAATTAGCAGTTATTAGGTTCATGTGCTTGTAAAGAATATTTGGATGGAGGTCGTGAGTTCTTGTCGTAGTTTTGTCTTGTGAATTCCTGTTGTGGTGAGTTTCTACAGTGGTACTCCATTGCTGGAGGTTTTCATTTTCTGGACACAACAAATTTTCTGGAGGGAAGATTCAACTTTACTTTGAACAAGGCAATGGAACAATAACTCTTTTCTAAGAAAATGTAACATTAACTCTTTTCTGTGTTTTCCACAACATGGTCTATAGAGAGATAAACTGATGCATAACGACGCGTAGGATTTGTGCGTCTGTCGGCTTTTTTTTCTAGGAAACCATAAATGCATGCGATGATTAAATTGATTTTTGCAAATAAATTAGAGCGGGCGTTGCGCAGACTTTGAAATTAAACAACTTTAATATTTGAAAAACACAAATCACTTTTTTGTTAAAAATGGATTTTCTTAATAAAATGGTTCAATTATAAGTTCGGGGAAGAATGTTTACAACTTTTGTTCCGTTCCCCTTGTCGTAGCAAAACAAAAATCTTGAACTCCAAATACGTTTCTGTTTGGAGTTTTCGACGTAGCGTTCACTAACAAAATTCGGACGAAAATCCAACAGTGAATCTATTATCCTACGAGAAAATATAGAGACACACGCAAATGAGGAGAAAGAACAAGTTACACATGGAAAGATGCGTCTTTCCGTATTCGAAGTCGATGGTGATCACGCAAAAAATTTTCTCGTCACTTTCGATCTCCCGCTCCGAGGTTAACCGCTATCGCACACGAGCATCAAGGAGAATTCGCCCACTCTCAGACGAAAGTGGTTCCACAGAATCACTCACTCTAGAGAAGCCGCAAACCTAACACCCTAAAATTCACTCGCTCTCACACAAGTGACTTCACGAATTCTCTAACACACGAACTTAAGTTCACTCATTATTCACACTCAAGATGGATCCACGAAATTTCAATTGCTCAGGAAGCACAAAAAAGAAAATTAACTGCTCTCTGTTTTTTTGTTTTTTGCTGTGCACGGGAGCAATCAACTAGCAATTACTCGACTCTCCTAAAGCAAACAGTAACATTACTGTTCATCATCTCTTCCTACAACTATCAAACGGGAAAATCAACACAAAGCAGCAGTAAACAGAAACTTTCATTAACTCAAACTTATTCTCAACATCAACAACTACAGGACTCTCAATTGGAAACACAGGGAGCAACAAATACCAATATTCAACCACAACTCTCAATCGAAGCAAACAAACTTCAAATATCACCTAACTGTTACAGGAAGCAAATATACAAGAAATCTCCAAAATCTTTCATTAATCACCAAAATCATAGAATACAAACTCCCTTATATAGGGTTCAGCCAACAAAAAATTAAAACTGAAAATACAGAGGGAACTGGCTATGGCTGCGCTCGACTAGTTGCGGTAACTGCAGGAAGATGGCGTCGTGGGACGGTTGGAGATCTGGAAGTTGCGGCATGGCGCGGGCGCTTGCGGGGGAAACACGACTCCAACTCGCGCCAAACTCCCCATCTCCGACAACCAAAAAAAAAAACTCTCGATCTCCGGAAATGTCGGGGCAGATTTCTCTTGCGTGCTGGATCGTGGGGAAAAATGTGGCTGGAGCCCTAATTCGGCGGCTTTGCTGGAATCAGGAAGGAGGACCGGGGAAGACAAATAGGGGTGATCAGGCCCGCTGGGAGTGAAGGCTAAACCAGCCCTTATGTAAGGGATAACACTTGTACATAATATATATATATATTTATCTTTACTACTCTAAAGGAAATATAAATGGATGAGTTCGAAATTACAATAGCCGTCCGATCATGGTTTGATAATGTCTCAGCCGTCCGATCAAACTCAATCATGATGCATCATCTCTCCACATTTCTATAGGGCTCCTAAACCTACTAACTAGGTTTGTAAAATTACAATTTTGCCCCTATTAAATTCGAAAAATATGAGAAAACCAGACCAACGGCATCAAACCGGCAGCCCGCAAACCCGCGGGTTCGCTAATCCGCTGATCCGCTGCCCGCTAGCCCGCCAACCCGCGAAATGCTGACCCGCAAGCCCGCGGACCCGCCAGCCCGCCAATCCTGTGATTTCAAGCTTCAATCCGCTGAACCTATATTTAAACTCCTAATGTATCTCAATATAAGCGGTGTGGGACTAAAGGCGGGTGCGGGTGAACAGTGCTTATATATAATTAATAATATTAATAATATTATATAATATTATTATAACATAAAGCAGGCGGGTGAACAGTGCTCCCGCAACTGTTCACCCGCCTGCTCTTTACTATATATATAATTATTAATAATATTTTAATTATTTAAAATATAAAATCTATTTATTATTTATTTTTATTAATTGTTTTTTTTATTAATTAATAAAAAGCAGATGTTCGATACTTTTGCGAAGCCCGCCGGGAGGCGGGCGAACCCCCGGCTCAAATTTATTTATTTTTATTAATTGTTTCTAAATATCACATTTCCTTTTGCGAAGCCCGCCGGGGGGCGGGCGAAGCCCGCCGTACCCCCGGCTCAAATTTATTTATTTTTATTAATTGTTTCTAAATATCAAATTTCCTTTTGCGAAGCCCGCCGGGGGGCGGGCGAAGCCCGCCGTCACCGGCCGGGTACTGTGGCGCGTAGCCATCGGGCCGGAGGCCCGTGCCTGTCACTCGTATGTATATATATTTATATGTATATATATTTGTGTGTGTGTGTGTGTTTAGACATTAAAAAAATTCCAAAGAATCACACAAATTGCAAAATAATGAAATTAAAATGCAATAAAACACATAAACGATTCAAGCCCGGTAGAGGTCTGTAGAAGATCAACATCCATATGCTGTAACTCCTCGGCCAAGACCCAACTGGTCTCGGTGTCAAGTCTGTCGTGCCAACAAACAAAGTATCTCTGAAAACCACCATCTGTAGTGGTCACTGTTTCATCATCCAATATCTGCTCGGGAACCAAGATCTGTCGCGGAAGTCTGTCAACGGCTCTGGGAACTGATATGGTGGGATCTCTTGGTGTCTCATGCTCAACCTGAAAGCTATCAGTAGAAACAACAAGAACTGCTGGGGACGTATCATTAGCGGAATGAATGTCGGCATGTCCTGAATGTGGCTCTTCACTCTCACTCACCAACCCAGAAGAATCAAATGGAGGAGAATGCAAGGGAAAGTCTAAAGACTCATGCGGATAATCGTGAAATACAGTCAGATCGACTACGTTAAAAACAGGATTTGCTCCCCAAACGGAAGACATCTCAAGTTCATACGCATTTTGCCCAATTCGCTTCACCACTCTAAATGGTCAAGTTCTACGGTCAGTTAGCTTCTTTACGGTACCCGATCGTAACCGTTCCGAATTTAGCCGAACCATAACCAAGTCATCCACTTAAAAACTAGTAGCTCTTTTGTGTTTGTTAGCTTGAGTTGCGTAAAGATCATAAGTACTATGTAACTTTCGATCAATCTCTTTATGCAAATCATGCAAATACAATGCATACTCATGCGCAAACTGGCTAGTCCTAAATGTGGGTAGAAGTGGTGCTAAGTCTAGTGACACTCGTCCAATGTGACCATGAACAACCTCATTAGGTGATAAACCCGAGATCCTTCGAATTATTATACACCCACTGAGCGTGCGGAAGAATTAGGTCCCAATTCCCCGGGTGACCTACCAAACAACGCAGTAAATTTTCTAAACTCCTATTCACAACTTCAGTTTGACTGTCGGTCTGTGGGTGATAGACGGTCGGAAATGGAAGTTTATTTCCTAATAGTCTTTAGAGTGACTTCCAAAAGTAGACGTTGAATTTAACGTCTCAATCGGTAACGATAGTTTTAGGTATTCCTCGGTGTGCAACCTCTTTATAATAAATACGGGCTATATGGGAGGCGCCATCAGTTTTGTTGTAGGGGATGAAATACGCAATTTTAGAGAATCGGTCAACCATTACAAGTATGGAATCGTGTTTCCTAAAAGTGCGCGGCAATCCAATCACAAAATCCATGCTAACATCATCCCAAGGAATACTGGGCGCCGGTAAAGCTGTATATAATCCGGCGGGTTGTTTATTGCCCTTCACTACCTGACAAGTGCGACATCTATTGCCAATAGAATCGCTCTTCTACTAAGACTATCATCTTATCACGTCCAAAGTTTCCACCTAAGCCTCCGCCATGTTATTTCCATACAATGAAATTTCGCAATGAAGTGCGGGGAATGCACAGACGGGTCCTGCGAAACAAATATCTGTCTCGAATGAGATAATCAGTCTCATTGTGATAGAGATCCAAATGTATTGCATCATACACACCGTTAAAATCAGGACAACTGGAATAGTCATCCTTGACGCACTCAAATCCTATTATCTGAGTACGCATCTGTAACAATACGAGGGTGACTCGACTAAGGGCGTCGACAACCCTATTCTCCGTTCCCTTACAGTGCTTGATAACGAAGGTGCATTCCTATAAATATGATACTCACTTAACCTGTCGAGGGTTCAATTTTTGTTGCGAATTGATATAATGCAACGCCTGATGATCAGAGTGGATGACAAACTTCTTAGGAAACAGATAATGGCTCCAACGACGTAACATCTGTACAATGACATATAATTCGTGCTCATAGTTGGAATAATTCAGCTTCGAGCCTAAGAGTTTTTTACTGAAAAATCCAACCGGATAACCCTCTTGATTAAGTACACCTCCTATCCCAACTCCAGAGGCATCGCAGGATACCTCAAACTCTTGACTGGAATCAGGGAGTCTCAAAACAGGTGCAATGGACATTTTATTCTTGATAATCTCAAAGGCTCTAGCGGTCGATGTGTCCACTAGAAACTTCTCTTCTTCCTACACTCAGTGACAAGTGTCATAATCGTACTGAAGTTCTTAATGAAGCGACGAAAAAATGTGGCTAGTCCATGAAAGCTACGAAGATCGTGAATGTTCTGAGGGGCAGACCACTCACGAATCGCTCGAACTTTCTCAGGATTCATAGTGATGCTAGCGGAGCTCACTATATATTCAAGAAAGATAATAGTCTCAGCCATAAAAACGCACTTTTTCAAGTTGATATACAGTTGTTCGGCTCGTAGGAGCTCAAAGATAGTATGTAGGTGAGTCAATTGCTCACTCTCAGTTCGACTATATATCAAAAATGTCATCGAAATAAACCACTACGAACTTCCCTATATAAGGTCTGAAGACCCGGGTCATCATCCGAGCGAAAGTACTAGGGGCATTGGATAACCGAAAGGGCATCACAAACCACTCATAAAGTCCGTCCTTCGACTTGAAGACAATCTTCCACTCGTCTCCTTCGCGTATACGAATCTGATGATAACCACTACGAATGTCGATCTTAGAAAAGATCGTGACTCCAGTCAGCATGTCTAACATGTCTTCCAGTCAGGGTATTGAGAATCAGTATTTCATAGTGATCTTGTTGACTGTCAACACACATATGCCAAGTATCATCCTTTTTCGGAGCAAGGAGGGCTGACACCACACATGGACTAAGGCTATGACGAATAAAGTCTTTGTCTAAAAGCTCTCTGATCTGCTTCTGCAACTCCTCATCGGCGGCAGAATTCAATCGGTAATGCGGTAAATGTGGGAGGAAGGCTCCAGGAACAAGATCTATCGCGTGCTAAATACATCTCATGGGAGGTAACTCAGCCGGAAGCTCATCAGGGTGTATATCCTGGAACTCCTCTAAGAGTCTCCTAGCAGGTATATGAATAGACTCGTACCTCTCCAATACGTCAGATGCCTGTAAAACCACTAAGGCATAATAAAATCCACCATCAAATCTCTCTCGATGGAACTCAACGCCTCTTATAATGCTAAAAGTCTTCTTCGTTTTGGCGGGAGGAAGTGATTCTTTCGCACCACAAGTCGTGCGGGATATTGGTGCTGTGGGTTGCACCGGGTTCAACACTACTCTCTTTCCGTCCAGTAGAAATGAACAAGTGTTGGACATGCCATGTATGAGTACATCTCGGTCATACAACCAAAGTCTCCCTAGTAATACGTGACACACGCCCATAGGCATAACGCCACACCAAATTTTATCCAAATAGGGACCGATAGTGATGGGCACTAAACGTCTTCTAATTATTGAAACGTAGTCTTGGTGACTCAAGCTACCTGGAATGAGGAAGGGTGCGGCTCAGCAGTGAGTTCCATGCGGGCTAAAGCTGTCTCAGCGATGATATTCATACAACTCCCGTTATCTACTACTAAACTACACACTTTCTCGCCAGCCTTGAAGTATGCCTGAAAGATGTTCGTCCGCCCATAATCGGTCGATTCTTTCGATGTAGATAGCATACATCTCACCACTAGAATTTTGGGATCTATCTCCTCATCACGAGGCATACCGTACACTTCATCGTTCAAAATGTGTGAGTCCCTCTCGACTCCAGCTTCGTCTACGGGCTCATCCTCCTCAGTTACCTCATGAATAACTAGCGTGACTTTTCTCTTGGCACAATCCCTGGATATATGACCCATCTGCTGACACTCATAACATCGAATTTGTGAAGTCGCCCACAGTTCCCATGGGGGACTTCCCTTTTTGATCTCTCGTATAGGTCGAGGTAAGTTTTGACGCACTTTGCTTACCTTTCGGTTCTTCTTTCTTGTAAGGGGTGCTCGTTTTGTTTTGATGTTTGAACCAGGAGGTTCTCTTTTGGTGTTCTTCTATATCGATGATGATAGATACAATCTCAGCAAAAGAATAATGACCATATCGAATCAACTCATCGCGGATCTCAGATCGTAGTCCACACTTAAATTTAGATAATGTATCTCGTGGGTGTTCGACTACGTTGCACCTAATCATAAGATCCTTCATCTCAGCTAAATAATCAGAAACAGATTTGGACCCTTGACGTAGAGACGTTAGCTCGTCTCGTAGACGGGTCTGGTAGTGCTGGGGAATGTATTGCTCCTCCGATATGGCTTTCATGTGTGCCCAATGTATAATAGGAGGGCACCCATTTCTCTTTAAACTACGCTCATCACCTATCCAAAACATTTTTGCTCGCCCAGACAACCCCATCTTGGCAAATTAAACCTTTTGGTCTTTCGTCATGCGATATCACTCAAAATATGTCTCTAGGTCTATAACTGTAACAACCCATTTTCAACATATATAATAATAATTATATTAAAATAAAACCTAATCTAATTCCTACCTACCCAAGCCCCCCCCGTTCTTTTAATCCCGCAAGCCCGCAACGATTCTCCCGATCCCGCCGACTCCCGCATTCCGCTGCTCCCGCTTGGTCTAGGGCTACCCCGATCCCGACTCCACCGCAAGCCGCATCTCCCGTAGGTCGCCGCTTCCTCCTGCTCCAGGCACCGATTCCTCCGGCTTCTCCTCTCACTCTGCTCTACGCCTTCTCCGCCTCCTTAAGCCGACGACATCTCCGACTCCTCCCTCCATGGCTGATGTCGCCAGTTGCTCCTCCTCTGCTATGGACCGACGAACATCCCCTCTAGGGCCAACAACTTCTCCTTCGATTAGCAAGACAGTCCTTCCCTCCTGCTCCTCCAGAGGCCGACTGCTCCCTTCCCTCTTTCTCCTAGGGCCGGCAAGGCCTCCTCTTCGTCGACCAGCGAAGGCAGCCGCCTCCCCTTCCCTCGGCAGCCCTCTTCCTCTCCGATTGGGCCGATTTTGCAAGAAGAGCGCCTAGGGTTTTCTTACCTCTCTTCTTTGAGCCCGGATTTGTTCTCCTTGGGTAAGAAACTCACTCTTTTCCCTCTCTTTTTAGTTCCCTAATTTTCTTGGGAATTATTTGGCGCCAAATAATTGTGTAGATCTTGTTTTTCAGATTTTTGCCCCCTTTGTTATAGTCTAACTGATGGGGGACCATCGGGCGCATCTCGGCGCAAGGCAGACCCCACCTTCGTATATTCGCGTCGACGGGCTTGATCGGACCGGCGATCCGCCACCGCGGATGTGTCCGGCTCGTCGTTTCGACTCAGTTTCATATATGACATTTTATATTTTGGATTTTATTTCATGTACTTATGGGATCGGAACCGCCGGCGAATCATAGCCGTCGATTCCGGTTGCCCTAATTCCATTCTCCTATAAATATAAGTGTTAGGGCTGCAGGAATATTATTGTTGAAAGTTTGGAGAAGATCATCTTCCTTGCTTCCGGTGATCATTCCGCGGTGCCGACGCCGTGGAGCCCCTTGGTGCCGACTCCTTGGGTAAGATTCCTATCTTTTCTTGTGTCCTTTTCCCCTACCAAGCAGCCCCGCCCCCTTCCTTGCCGGATCTGGCCGCCAGCCCCTTTCCCCTATCAATCCTAACCGCCGGCCACCCTTAAACCCCTCCATACAGCCCGCCGCTCCCCCCTCTTTCCCCCTTGCAAGCCCCACGCCGCCGGCCCACAACCACCTACCGCCGCCCTTCATTTTCCCCCCACCAGCAGCCCCCGCAAAGGCCCCTCCGGCCCACACCGCTGCCCCCCCATCAGCCCGCCAGCACCCTGCCGCCCAGATCTGGGCTGATCCCACTGGATCCAGCCCAGCCGACCAAAACAGCCTCCACCACCCCCCAAACAGCAGCCCTTTCATTCCCCCACGTGGATCCACCTTTCCCCTTGCCCGATCTCGTCTCCACACCACCCGGAAGTCCATCCAAGCCTCCGAAATTTCAGATCTACGTATATTTCCTGCAGCCCGAATTTTAATTCAGCACTTTGTACTTGTTTATGTGGATTTTATTGTTGATAGTTTAATATATGTTGTGCACGTTGTGGATCTTGTGATCGACGAAATTATAGCACGTCGTATTCGCCTGTGAATCTCTTGCCTTGCAGGACGCTTCATTCGCCGCGCGCTTAAATTAGCCCTCCGTGCGGAGGAACGCTATTGCCTAAATTGCTGAATAGAAATCGTTTCTCTTGCTCAGAATGAATGTAATGATTTATATGTTGACTTGTTGCTTAAATTAATTTAACGCCTGATTAATTTCATCTCGCATATAGTCATTGGTTAGGGTGAGTCCACCCCCACGTCACTAGCAGATGTTTTAGGAGTTCACTCCACAGCCTACCCTACATCAGTTGGTATCAGAGCCCAAGGTTGGGCCATTGTGCATGCTCCGTAGTGGTAGGACATTTAGAAGCATGGTAGATCCGCCAGTCACCAACGACCGGGCAGCGGGCTCGAATTCGAGTACCGCTACCACCGACTTCCAGCGCCTTATTCTATAACGCTTTGACGCAATGGGTACCCAGTTCGAGAATGTGCGTCACGATATCGCCGCGGTGACTCGTCGTCTAGATCTGATAGAGCACGCTAGAGATACCCCCTCCCTTCATGACGATGAGATCGCGGGTGACCCGGGAGAGTCTCCCCGTCGCGGGCAGCGGGTCAGAGATGATCCGCCACCAGCAGACTGCTACCACCGTGAGGTCCCCGTGAGAGTCCCCACCCCGCCTGCATGGCGGAATCCTGAGCCAGCACGTGGCCGACCCCCGCCCCCGCGGGAAGATTACCGCATGCCACGTCATCCTGGCCTGAGGGACCATGTCCCTCCACACGGTCGCCGTGACCATCGTCGAGACGAGTATTACCCGCCGGGTCGACGTGAGCGAGGGCCCCCGCCCGCTCGGCACGACTATGATCGGGACGACGATCCTGATGAGTATCCTGACCCGCGGAGAGGTGATCGCGGTTTTGACATCACCCGTAGGATTCGCCTCGACGCCCCGACATTCGATGGTCGCCTGGATCCAAAGGCCTTTAGTGATTGGCTACTGGACATGGATCATTATTTTGATTGGTACGATATGAGTGATGATCGTTGTGTCCGGTTCGCCAAGATGAAATTAGTCGGACATGCTAAGGTGTATTGGATTAGTGTGGAGCGAGCCTTAGAGCGTGATGGTTATTACCCCATCACCAGATGGGATGATATGAAGGAGAGGCTTAAGGATAAGTACCTTCCTGCCTCCTACCGTGATCAGCTACTTGTCCAGCTGCAGAGTTTACGCCAGGGGACGCTTTCCGTAGCCGAGTATATGGCTCGATTCGACGAGCTAGTCGTTAGGAGCGATATTTCGGAGGAGGCTATTGCCACTGCCTCTCGATTCAAGGCTGGCCTCCGATCGGATCTCCGGAGAGAGCTGATTCCCCATCGCTTGGAGACTGTAGATTAGATTTTCCAGCTCGCTCTAGAGTATGAGCAATACCTTCGTGCCCCTAGTACGAAGCAGTTTCCTTCCCGGACGAATTCGTCGACGTTTAGGAAGCCCGCTCCCGCCCAGACTGCTGCAGCCACCCCATCCCCCCGAGTCACTCCTGACTTGAAGGGGAAGGCTGTCGCTACCGAGGGCCAGAGGCCTGGGGGTATATAGTGTTTTAGGTGCAGAGGTAGAGGACACGTGGCGGCCCACTGCCCCACACGTAGTCTGTTGATTGAGGATGAGGAGCCCGATTTAGAGGGTGATGTGGAGATTACTGAGGAAGTCACTGCCACCGTTGAGGAGGGCTGGGAGAGCGACGCTGAGCGATCGTTAGAGGTGGGAGTGGTCAGGCGCTTTCTGCATACCCCACGAGCTGATGAGGATTGGCGCCGCACCACCATTTTCTACACGTATTTCCCGAGTGCAGGCGGACCCTGCAAGTTGGCTATTGATAGCGGGAGTTGCGTGAACATCGTGGCCCAGAAGGGTCTAGACCGTATGCAGGTGAAGACGGAGCCTCACCCACATCCTTATCGTGTCATCTGGGTTGATAAGACAGCTATCCAGGTTACCCAGCGCTGTCTCGTTCCGATCACCATAACATCTTTTGAGGACCGAGTTTGGTGCGATGTCATCCCTATGGATGTCGCCCACGTCCTGCTGGGCCGCCCTTGGTTATTTGATCGCGATGTCACGTGCTTCGGTCGATCGAACACGTGTGTCTTCTATGATAAGGGGCGGAGATCACCTTATCCCCCACCCAGCCCAGAGAGAGGCCTAAGGGCCGGGTCGAGCCGTCCACTAGCACGATTGCTTCGAGACCCGTGCATATCCTGAGGCGTAGTGAGTTTGTGAGAGATAGCACTGATGCTGGTATCATGTATGTAGTGGCAGCCACTATGGCTTCTGATTGCCCTACACCTGAGGTTTCCCCCGTCGTGCGACCGTTACTAGATGAGTTTGCAGACATTATGCCAGAGGAGCTCCCTGATGAGTTACCCCCTCTGCGGGACATCCAGCACGCTATAGACTTAGTCCCGGGGGCCTCGCTCCCCAATCTGCCACATTATCGCATGAACCCCGTTGAGCACGCTGAGCTCAAGAGGCAGGTTGATGAGCTTCTTCGGAAGCAGTTTATCCGCGAGAGCTTGAGTCCGTGTGCCGTCCCCGCCCTTCTTACCCCTAAGAAGGACGGCAGTTGGCGCATGTGCATTGATAGTAGAGCTATCAACAAGATTACTGTGAAGTATCGTTTCCCGATCCCTCGTCTAGATGACCTATTAGACACGATGTCCGGAGCTCAGATCTTCTCGAAGATCGATCTCCGAAGCGGGTACCACCAAATTAAGGTCCGCGAGGGAGACGAGTGGAAGACGGCGTTCAAGACGAAAGACGGTCTGTATGAGTGGTTGGTCATGCCATTTGGGCTTTCGAACGCCCCGAGCACGTTTATGCGAGTCATGACCCAGGTTCTGCGGCCCTATATGGGCAAATTCCTAGTCGTTTACTTTGACGACATTCTGATCTATAGCCACACGGAACCTGATCACCTTGAGCACTTGAGGCTCCTATTCGATATTCTCCGAAAGGAGAAGCTGTTTATCAATCTGAAGAAGTGCTCCTTCCTATCAGAGTCCGTCCACTTCTTGGGATTTATTATCTCCTCCTCAGGCGTGTCAGTTGACCCTGAGAAGGTCCAGTCCATCCGTGAGTGGCCCGTACCTTCGACCATTCATGAGGCTCGTAACTTTCATGGACTGGCTACCTTTTATAGGAGATTCGTTAGGGGTTTTAGCTCGATCATGGCCCCCTTTACTAGCTGCCTGCGTAAGGGAGATTTCCAGTGGACCGCCGCGGCCACTCGAGCATTTGAAGAAATTAAGGACAAGCTGACGTCCGCCCCCGTTCTGCGACTCCCCGATTTTAGTAGGGCCTTCGAGGTCGCGTGCGATGCATCGGGTGTGGGTATTGGAGGAGTGTTAAGTCAAGAGGGACACCCGGTTTCTTACTTTAGTGAGAAACTGAATGAAGCCAAGCAAAAATACTCGAATTACGATCGAGAATTTTATGCTATTGTCCAGTCGTTGCGGTATTGGAGACACTACCTCCTTCCCCGGGAGTTTGTGCTATATTCGGATCACCAGGCCCTGCGCTACCTCGACTCCCAGAGGAAGCTGAGTCATCGCCATGCAAAGTGGGTAAAGTATTTACAGGATTTCCACTACGTTCTCAAACATCGCGCCGGTGTTGAGAACAAACCCGCCGACGCACTCAGTCGTCGAGTCTCTCTACTTCACACATTGAGGGCCCAGGTGGATGGTTTCGAGAGGGTGATTTTGGACTACCCCACTTGTCCAGATTTTGCTGAGACTTACACCGCGTTATCTAGGGACCCTCCAGATCCTGTTGAGGGGTTTCGGATCATTGATAGGTATTTGTTCCGGGGCTCCCGCTTGTGTGTGCCCAATACCTCATATCGTGACTATTTAGTTTGGGAACTACACGCCGGGGGTGCCGCCGGCCATTTTGGGCGAGATAAGTCGATTGCTATAGTAGAAGATCGTTTCTATTGGCCGAGTCTGAAGAGAGATGTGGCTCGTATCGTTCGACACTGCCGTGTGTGCCAAACGGCCAAGGGAACAAAGCAGAACACGGGTCTATACACTCCTTTACCCGTTCCCCACCGTCCTTGGGAGGACATTAGTATGGACTTCGTGCTGGGACTTCCGCGCACCCTGCGGAAACACGATTCTATCTTTGTTGTGGTCGACCGGTTCTCTAAGATGGCGCACTTTATTGCATGTAGCAAGACCGCCGATGCTCCCCGCGTCGCGGCCTTATTTATGAGCGAGGTCTTTAGACTACACGGTCTCCCAAAGTCCATCGTGTCCGATCGGGACGTGCGGTTCGTTAGTTATTTTTGGAAGACGTTGTGGCGGAAAACAGGAACTACTCTTAAGTTCTCGTCCGCATACCACCCTCAGACGGACGGTCAAACCGAGGTGGTGAATAGAAGTTTAGGTAGCCTGCTGAGATGTCTAGTTGGAGAGCACGCCTCTAGTTGGGACTCGGTGCTCCCTATAGCGGAGTTTGCATACAATAGTTCCATCAATAGGTCGACTGGTCTGAGCCCGTTTCAGGTAGTGTCAGGTTATGACCCTAGGAAGCCTATTGATCTTCTACCAGTCCCGACTGAGTCACGTCCTAGTGAGTCTGCTGAGTCCTTCACACGTCATTTGCATGAGTTGCATGAGTCTATCAGACGTAAAATCAATTTAAGCAACGAACATTATAAAGAACTGGCAGACAGACATAGGTGGGAGAAACATTTTTTGGTTGGCGAACAGGTGATGGTGCGAGTTCGTGCGGAGCGGCTCCCTCAGGGGCCTGCTAAGAAACTGAGCGCCAGGCGAATTGGGCCCTACACTGTTTTGAGGCGGATCGGGTTGAATGCTTACGAGCTGGACATTCCTGCGAGCATGGGTATCCACCCTGTGTTCAATATTGAGGACCTGACACCTTACTTTCCACCCCACGAGTACCCCGATCCCTACCTTGGCGGCCCTCCCGAGCCTCTACCACCACCCCGTTCTCCCACCACCCAGCCTCCCCTTGACTCCCACTCCCCCCGGAGTTCACCACCTGTGGCTTCACCTGTGGCACCACCACCATCACCGGACCACTTCTCCCGAGAGCTGAGGGTCGAGCAGATTACAGAGATCATTGCACATGAGTTCGTCCCTTCCACTGACGGACCCGTGTGCCGCTACTTGGTTCGCTGGTTTGGACGTTCTTCTTCCGACGATACTTGGATTGCTGCTGCTGAGCTTGATCAACTCGCTCCCGGACTTCGACTACAGTACGATCGTCTCCATTCATCGGAGATGAAGGCTTTTCAGTAGGGGGGAGTTGATGGGGGACCATCGGGCGCATCTCGGCGCAAGGCAGGCCCCACCTTCGTATATTCGCGTCGACGGGCTTGATCGGACCGGCGATCCGCCACCGCGGATGTGTCCGGCTCGTCGTTTCGACTCAGTTTCATATATGACATTTTATATTTTGGATTTTATTTCATGTACTTATGGGATTGGAACCGCCGACGAATCATAGCCGTCGATTCCGGTTGCCCTAATTCCATTCTCTTATAAATATAAGTGTTAGGGCTGCAGGAATATTATTGTTGAAAGTTTGGAGAAGATCATCTTCCTTGCTTCCGGTGATCATTCCGCGGTGCCGACGCCGTGGAGCCCCTTGGTGCCGACTCCTTGGGTAAGATTCCTATCTTTTCTTGTGTCCTTTTCCCCTACCAAGCAGCCCCGCCCCCTTCCTTGCCGGATCTGGCCGCCAGCCCCTTCCCCTATCAATCCTAACCGCCGGCCACCCTTAAACCCCTCCATACAGCCCGCCGCTCCCCCCTCTTTCCCCCTTGCAAGCCCCACGCCGCCGGCCCACAACCACCTACCGCCGCCCTTCATTTTCCCCCCACCAGCAGCCCCGCAAAGGCCCCTCCGGCCCACACCGCTGTCCCCCCATCAGCCCGCCAGCACCCTGCCGCCCAGATCTGGGCTGATCCCACTGGATCCAGCCCAGCCGACCAAAACAGCCTCCACCACCCCCCAAACAGTAGCCCTTTCATTCCCCCACGTGGATCCACCTTTCCCCTTGCCCGATCTCGTCTCCACACCACCCGGAAGTCCATCCAAGCCTCCGAAATTTCAGATCTACGTATATTTCCTGCAGCCCGAATTTTAATTCAGCACTTTGTACTTGTTTATGTGGATTTTATTGTTGATGGTTTAATATATGTTGTGCACGTTGTGGATCTTGTGATCGACGGAATTATAGCACGTCGTATTCGCCTGTGAATCTCTTGCCTTGCAGGACGCTTCATTCGCCGCGCGCTTAAATTAGCCCTCCGTGCGGAGGAACGCTATTGCCTAAATTGCTGAATAGAAATCGTTTCTCTTGCTCAGAATGAATGTAATGATTTATATGTTGACTTGTTGCTTAAATTAATTTAACGCCTGATTAATTTCATCTCGCATATAGTCATTGGTTAGGGTGAGTCCACCCCCACGTCACTAGCAGATGTTTTAGGAGTTCACTCCACAGCCTACCCTACATCACTAACCCTTCTATGCGTGTTTTTTTTCCAGCGCCGCTCCTCAGATTTAGTGGTGGAATCGCTCCAAGTTCTCTCCGAATTAGGGTTTCCCCTAACCCAAACATCGCCAAGTCTCCGCTTCTGTGTGGTATCTCTCGTCCCTTCACTCATGATGGAGGTAAATTTCTTAGCCATCTCTTGATCTAGTTATATATCGATTCATGCCTATGTTAGTGTGGTGTTGATTTGCTTTGTCGCTTTCATCGTTGTTGTACAGGTTCAAAGTAGGGTTCCTGTTTTTGCTACCGTTGGTTAGCCGTCTCCGTCAGATTCAGCCTCTTTCAGGCAAGTAGAGATCACCTCTCTCTTGCAAATATTGAACTTGATTGTTTTGTCTGATCTTATGTTTATATGAATCAACCTTTGATAGCTTGTTGTCAGTTAAATTTAGATATTAAATCATTTATTAGACTTGTTCCTAATTTGAGGTTCACGCGATAGAATTAGCACGAGTCGTGAGTATAAATAATGATATTTGAGTAATTGAGAGACAAGTTAATAAATGATAGTTAATTGGATATTCAATTTGAGGATTTGCATTTTTATTTGATGAATAAATTGAGGACAGCAAGCTTGAGTACGGACATTAATAGATTTGAATGATAATTGTTAAGACTCATGGTTAGGTATTTAAAGATGGTTGAGTTATGTCACGCTCGTACCGTACACACTTTTGAATTGGAAAATCACATTTATAACGAATTATGAATAACAAATATATGTTTGATGATTCGATATCATGCTCGGTAGTGAACACATGTTTTTCTTGGAAGATAACTGTGCCCTAGAAATTGTTAACCTAGGCGAATTCTTGACATCTCCGATCCAATACAATTCAACTTACCTTTGCTTTTTACTCGAAAAATCTTCCGGTTTCTGATGTCTGTCTGGTTTCCGATGTCTGTCTGGTTTCTGATGTCTGTCTGTTTGTAAGACCCGAGTAAGACTTATTTCCAATTTGATCTTTCTCGTTGACGTGAATCTGTATCACGATCTGAAGTTTCCTCTTATAATATTGTCATAAAATAATATGATAAATAATCTCGTATGAAACACGAAAACAAATCCGTGGTTGTAAGCGAATCCTTGAACTGTAGCGTCTAACTGAGCATCTGTCTGATGGCATGGTCACGACAAGCAGGATTACTTTTCCGATAAGACTTGCACTCAGATCTGATCGTGAGCCATGTGCGTCCGCTATAGCACCTACACCGTTCATCGATCACAGCTTACAACCTATTACATGATTAATTTTAGGATATTCTCCGAAATAGTCTAA
Source organism: Platanthera guangdongensis (assembly GCA_039583875.1). Taxonomy (NCBI): domain Eukaryota; kingdom Viridiplantae; phylum Streptophyta; class Magnoliopsida; order Asparagales; family Orchidaceae; genus Platanthera; species Platanthera guangdongensis. The sequence continues at coordinate 87,950,615 of CM077150.1, forward strand.
TTAACTAACTTGATATGTTTAGCTTTTTGTTTGTTTGTCCCGGATAGTTTTGCTTCATGAGAATCTGATACTCATACTTTTCTGCTTCTGTTACTGTGCTGTACTTTACTTTGCTCATTATGTTTATTTCAATGTTCTGAGACTTTTCCTTTGTGTTTTGGAATTGCCTTAGCTTTCGTGTCAGCGCCGCCAGGTCCTCGAGCCCGGTCTGCTTCAAGTTTCAGGTTCTGTGTTTACCTTTCTTTTACTGTCAAATAATTCTTTTATGTAATAATTGCAAACAGACATTTTCTCTGGTATCATGGACAACTGCTAGGCTATATAAATATTTATGTACTAGAATCTGAATATAATGCATGTGCACTCTCTGTTGCATCATAATGACATGAAAACTATAGTAGTCGCCTGTAAGACATGAATTTTACAAAATACATATGCATTTAAAACTTTGAAAGCTTCCGCATAATAAAAAAAACATGTTTTTCCCAAAAATAATTACTTTAAAACTATTTTTAGTGTTCTCTGCATCCGCCTTAGCAGACATGACTTTCTTTCCGCCCATGCCTGTGGCATCACGACTTGTCCCGAAGTGCACTCTGATTTTTGTCGAGACGGGTCGTGAAAATAACCCAGTCTGAGAAGACCTTGGGATCCATCAACGCATCATAAAGTGGCCGATCTAACTTCACTATGCGTGTAAGATCCAGTCGCCTATCCCGGGGAGGATAACCGTAATCATCATCGTAATTGTCTAGACGCCGTGGGGGTGGCAGTCGATGCCAATGTATAGGTCGATCATCACGATGCATGGCCCATATAGGCCTACGATGGTCTCGCGGTTGCTCTTCTTTAGCTACGTCATTATATGGTCTTTCCTGATAATGATCTCGCGTAACTCGAAAAGGCTCTCCTTGGGGTTTAGGAAAATGTTTTGGGAAATTCCTACCCTGATAGTACTCGAATTCAAACCTATCTAAAAGATTTCTAACCTCTTCCTCAAAAAGAGGGTTTCTCCTAAGTGCAGAACTTTCTCCATAAGGTGGTGGAACATCGTAATGGAGTCGCACAGAATGCTCATCTCGAACTGGAGGTGACATTGACGCTCCAGGGGGTACTTCCATACTATTCACCCTAACACTATGGTTTTCAAACCTTTCTCTCATTTGGTAGATGCTCTCGGTTAATGTTGTCATTTGTTGGACAAAAGGTAAAAACCACGGGGTTGGTTCTTTCCCTTTGTTTGCTCGACTCGGTTGACCATGTTCAACTTGGCGCATATCCGAGTTTATCTCGTGAGGGTGTTCAGGTGGTGAATTGTGGTGTTGTGAACTCATACTTACTAACTTACCACTACAAAAATGCATGCAAGACAAACAAGTAAAACGCAAATGTATGAATATGCTAAAAAAACCTTTTTTTTGAAAATTTTTAATGTTACGCGGGTTCCTTTTCTACGCAGGGCGGATCTCGAAACCTAGAAAAATTTTGGAACCTTGCTCTGATACCAAATTAATGCAGGACGTCGCGTAGGGTTTGCGCGCCTGTCTGTTTTTTTTCTAGAAAATCCTAAATGCATGCAATAGTTAAATTAATTTTTGCAAATAAATTAGAGTGGACGTTTCGCAGACTTTGAAATTAAACAACTTTGATATTTGAAAAACACAAATCACTATTTTGTTAAAAATGAATTTTCTTAATAAAATGGTTCCATTCTAAGTCTGGGGAAGGAGTTTGTAACTTTCGTTCTGTTCCCCTTGTCGTAGCAAAACGGAAATCGTGAACTCCAAATACGTTTCCGTTTGGAGTTTTCGACGTAGCATTCGCTTACAAAATTCGGGCGAAAACCCAACAATGAATCTATTATCCTACAAGAAAATATAGAGACACACACAAAGAAGGAGAAAGAACAAGTTACCCACTGAAAGAAGCGTCTTTTCGTATTCGAAGTCGATGGACGATCACACGAAGAATTTCCTCGTCACCTTCGATCTCCCGCTCCGAGGTCGGCCGCTCTCGCACATGGGCACCAAGGAGAATTCTCCCACTCTCAGACGAAAGTGGTTCTACGAAATCACTCACTCTAGATAAGGACCGCATGGAGTTGATTCCACATGCTTCGGTAATTGGGTCAATCATGTATGCAATGTTATGTTCTAGACCCGATGTGTCTTATGCTTTGAGCATGACTAGCAGGGATTAGTCTGATCCCGGTGAAGGTCACTAGATAGCTGCCAAGAATATCCTGAAGTACTTGCGAAGGACTAAGAATATGTTTTTGGTATTCGGCGGTGAGGAAGAACTCGTTGTAAGTGGTTACACGGATGCTAGCTTCCAAACTGATACAGACGATTCAAAGTCTCAGTCAGGTTTTGTGTTTTTCCTGAATGGAGGTACTGTTAGCTGGAAGAGTTCCAAGCAGGATACAGTTGCTGATTCTACTACTGAGACCGAGTATATCGCCGCTGCAAATGCAGCGAAGGAGGCTGTATGGATCAGGAAATTCATCGGCGAGTTAGATGTAGTTCCTAGCATTGTTCGTCCCGTAGTTCTCTACTGTGACAACAACGGTGCAGTTGCACTTGCTTCAGAACCTAGAACTCATCAGTGTTCCATGCACATACTTCGGCGGTTACATCTAATTCGAGAGATTGTCGATCGAGGAGATGTGAGCATATGCAGAGTGTCGACTGAAGAAAACATTGCGGATCCACTGACTAAGCCTCTCGCACAGAGAAAGCATGATGGTCATGTTAGATCAATGAGTATACGATACCTGAATGATCAACTCTAGTTTGTGTCTTGTGGGTTGTATGTTTGTTGGCTGTTAGATTTTCATTTGATGAATAAAAGTACTGTATACATTTCATTTTAAATATTTTGGCAAGTTTTTTTATTGTGTTATTATTTCTATTGTGATAAAATAGTTAACTAAAAATAAATGCCCTTAGAATGTTTGCTTCCTTAGGTCAAGTAATGACTTGATGTGAGAACCTATGATCCTAGAATCTTCATTTTTAAAGAGTCCTTGATCGTTGTATCATTTTAGAAGCTAAGGGCGATGATGATGCCTTTAAGAGGAGCATGTGTGTTGACTGATGACCCGTCCTCATAGGTCATGATATTGTGATATCAAGTCATCACATGAGTACTTGTTATGAACAAGTTGTACTGGACAGACCCACCGTGAGAATACTTTGTGGATAATTATATAAACGTGTCACAAGTATGACTCAAGTGTCAATGATGTTTGTGGTCCTTTGACCTGAAGTCACAACTTTCATCGAGTGAGGAAGAGCGTGGTTTGATGTCATCAAAAGTCCAGTTTTGAGAAAGTTGGATGATAAAAGTGGTTATTGGGTACGTTACGAATAATTTGAGTGTTTGTGTGTGAGCAAAGATGAGATTTGTCCTCCTATATGATAGGAGTTGCAACCTATTGTGGAGGCTCTTCGACAGGCACATGAGACAACTCTGGGCTACCATCTTCAGAATGACAGGTTGTTCTATCAGGGTCGCGTGGTCATTCCTTCGAAGATTGCCTGGAGGGCAGTTATGATGCATGAGTTCCACTCCTCTCCGACGGGTGGTCATGCCGGTGTTCTTCGCACTCTCCAGCGGGCATGGGCCAATGTTTTCTGGAAGGGGATGCGCCGTGACATCCAATTGTTTGTTCAGCAGTGTGAGACTTGCCAGCGCCAGAAGTATGAAACCACGCCCCAACCGGTTTGCTCACACCTTTGGAGATTCCTCGCCATATTTGGGATACTATTTCCATGGAACTTCATTGATGGGCTGCCCAGGTCTCAGGGCAAGTCAGTCATCATGGTGGTGGTCGATAAGTTGTCCAAGTACGGACATTTCATAGCACCGAGTCATCCTTACAACGACGAATCTGTCGCCGCTCTTTTTACCCGCGAGATTGTCCGACTTCATAGCATACAACGGGCGATCATCTCGGACCGTGACCCGACGTTCGTCGACAATTTTTGGAAGGAGCTCTTTCGCTTACAAGGGAACTCTTTAAGTTTCAGCACATCTCATCACCCCCAGACAGACGGGCAGACAGAGGTACTCAATCGAGGCGTGGAAACATACCTGCGTTGCTATGTTATGGACGAGCCAGGCACTTGTACGAGCTCGTTGCATTGGGCCGAGTACTGCTATAACACGTCCTACCACTCTGCTATCAAGATGACTCCGTATGAGATCGTGTACGGTCCTCCTCCTCCTTCCTTGAGCAGTTATGAGGCCGGCAGTACGCGTTGCCCGCCGTTGACCGTGCACTTCGTGATCGTGATTGCACACTCGCCGCTTTGCGCGAGAATCTTCGGATAGCACAGGACCGCATGAAGGTGCAGACTGACAAACATCAGAAGGAGCAAGAGTTCCAGGTGGGAGATGAGGTCTTACTCAAGCTACTCCCCTATAAGTAGTTGTTCGTGGCCCAGCGGTCAAACCAGAAGTTGACACCTCGTTACTATGGTCCCTTCTGGATCGAGGATACATCCGACCTTTCATGTCTCTTTGTTGAAGCAGAAGATCAGCGACCTTGTTCGACCCAGTCCTCTCCTGCCCGAGGCCACAAGCACGGGCGATCTGCGTCCGATACCAGAGGAGATTCTGATGATCAAGTGCAAGCACCGCGACGCTGAGTACCGTCCTGAGCTGCTAGTCAAGTTGAAGAATATGACCGCGGCGCACAACACATGGGTGGATTTGCTGGAGTTCCGGGGGCTTTACCCCGATTATCACCTTGGGGACAAGCTGGTTCTTGATGGGGAAGAGAATGTTACGCCCCCGGACGGAACCCGACTATTTGGGCGTCAATACACACGAAGGCGAAAGGAAACCGAAGGCGACAACGGGCCTGAACCAACCGGCTAAGCCCCCTCTCCCTCTAATTGAAAACCGACGGTATGGAGGCCGAATCAGACCGGTTCAGCCCCCATATGGTGAGGGGCCGGCCGACCCCTCTCAACCCCGGGTATAAATAACCCGGGGTGGCTCTTTTGGTAGACAAACAAGATTATCTCAAGGTATTTCCTCTTCTCTTCTACTCAACCCTAGTTCTCTAGTTCTTCTCCCTTAGATCGTTCTTTTCTCCTTCTTCTTATCAAGTTGCAAAAGGCTACGCGCAGGAAGAAGACATAAAATTTGACCAAATCTTTGCACTAGTAGCAAGATTGGAGGTCATCATTTTGTTTCTAGCATATATAGCTCACAATGGTTTTAAGGCATATCAAATAGATGTGAAGTCTGTCTTACTCAAGATGATTTGAAAGAGGAATTATATGTTGAACAATCCCCATATTTTGTAAATTCAACTTATCATAATCATGTTTACTATCTTAAGAAAGCTTTATATGGTCTTAAGCAAACAACTAGAACTTGGTATGAGACTCTATCTACTTTTTTCATTGTAAACAAATTTTCAAGGAGAAAGATAGATAAGATCTTATTCCTAAGAGAAGTAAAATACAAGACTTTGCTGATCCAGATATATGTGGATAACATAATTTTTTGATCGACATATGATCACCTTTATAAAAGATTTGCCACTCTTATGCAATGAAAGTTTGAAATAAGAAGCATGAAAAAGATGAAATACTTCTTAGGTCTCCAAGTGAAGTAATCTGAGGATGAAATATTTATCTCTCACAACAAGTTCACAAAAGTGCTCATAAAGAATTTTGAAATGGAGAGTTCAACCTCAATGAGGACTCCAATGAGCTCTAATGTGTCTCTGAATATGGATGAGAAAGGGAAACCTTTTGATGAGATCATATACAAATCATTGGATCTCTGCTCTACCTAATTGTTAGTAGACCAGTTATTATATTTGCTACATGTATTTGTGTCAGATATCAAGTGAACCTCAAGAAATCTTACCGTACCTTTGCTAAGAGAATCTTGAGATACCTCAAGGGTACCCCTAATCTTGACTTAGGTATCATAAGAATAATGATTTTGAGCTAACAAGATTTTTAGATGCAAGATGCAAGGAAGATAAGAATAGCACATCAGGGTCATGCCAATTCCTTGAGAGAAGATTAATTTTTTGAAGTATCAAGAAAAAGACTGGTGTTGTCATCTCTACAGCTGAATCAGAATATATTTCAATTGAAAGTTGGTGTGCTCAACTTTTATGGATCCAACATCAACTGCAAAATTACAATATCAAACTAAGTAAAATTCTCATATTTCGTGATCCATCAAGTGCAATCTCAATTGCTAAGAATTCTGTGTCACACATCAGGACTAAGTATATTGAGATTAGATATCACTTCATTAGAGAACATATTAAGAAAGAAGACATCTGCCTTTAGTTTGTCCCCACTGACAAACAAGTGGAAGACATCCTCACCAAATCTCTAAATGAAGAGAAATTTAACTTCTTCAAAATTGAATTGGGCATGATAAACCTAGAATAGATTTCATGTCAGGCAAGTTCTTATCAATTAAGTGAGAATGAAATTTCAAATTGCAGTAAACAACCAAACATTATCATCATAGAATTTTATTTTATACCAATAATTAGATGCTAGGTTTCTAACAAAATATGCAAGTTGCAACTTAGAAAGCTGCAAGTGCCACACATATGATGTGTTTGTATTGTTTTATTCATTAGAACAGTCAAAGGTGATATCGTTTTGTTCACTAAACGATATCATCGTGTAAACTTAACGACAATTTGCTGACTGTTTGTAAACGTCAAAGGCTATTAGCACATCTTGATTGAATGTATGCTCAAATATTGCTTCGGAATTTTCGCCAAAATAGGTACGCACCTCTTTGCATTCCTTGTAATATATTGAAGTTAAAATCCCCATAGATATTAAGCCTGAATATACTGTAAAACCCATGAGTCGTCTATAAGATTTTCGCGCTCTATCCTATTCGTCCAGGAAGGATTTCTCTGCAAGCTTTCTGTTGGGTACATTGGAAAATGTGTACCAGATTTGGAGAAGTCTCACCTAACTCAATGATATGCATCAAGTTGTATTTGATGTTGTGTTGAGTTATCATGTGCAGGTTAAGTAAATGGAAGGAAAATTTTCTAAGTACAAGTGTCGACACTTGAGAATGACTGTGTCGACACCAAGTGCCAGATTGTGTCGACACCCAGAATTTGTGTCGACACACAGAAAATCTGTCGACAACGCTATGTCGACACCAAGGGCCAGATTGTGTCGACATCATCAGGATTTGTGTCGACACACAGAGAAGCTGTCGACACATTCCAGAATTCTGTCGACAACGACTGTGTCGACATACAGAACTTGTGTCGACACACACCAGAATTCTGTCGTCACCAACTTTGTCAAGACAAGGAGTGTTTGTGTCGACACACAGAACTTGTGTCGACACATTTCACAGAACCTGTGTCGAGAAGTAAAAGTGAAGCTGTGTCGACATCATCAAGACTTGTGTTGACACATGGACTATGTGTGTCGACACATGTGATGTATTCACTCGACATTCTCTGCTGCTGAGTCAAAGTCCAATGAAGGTTGAAGTAATACAACTGGAGACTTGACAGCTGTCATTACTGACATTGCTGTCACATCTGTCAGAGGTGTCAGAAGACCGTTTGGAACCGGAACAGCCGGTAACCATGGATGAAACCTATATATACATATGCTCTCTCAACAATAAATTGCTAATCAATTATCTATTGTGAAGAAGTGATCGTGAACACGATCAGTGAATAAAGAATAATCTCTGAAGGATTGAGGATCAATAAGAAGAGAAAGCAGAAACAGTCAACAGATTGTAGAGAGAGAAAAACAAGAAGGAGAGAAGTCCTCATCCAGTGAAGGCAGATCCTGAACAGTTTGCCAGAAGAATTCAGATTAATTTCTGAAGGAAGCTGATTGAAGATCAACTCCAACACCAAGAAGATCAACTTTTGTTCAGATTCAAGAAGCTTTGAAGAAGCTATGACAGATTGATACTTAAGTAATCAGTTCTATCAAGAATTGATCAAGAAGCCTTCAACCAATTCTCTCTCCATCTGGTTGAAGATATTATTATATTTTTCATCAATAACTTTTGTAGGATCTGTAATAGATCTGAGTGTAGGAGATTTACTTCTCTGAGTTGTAAGCCTAAATTATAAAGGCTGAGGTAGGGCTGAGTGCCTGAGGTAGGGGAATCTGTTCCCTGAGTTGTAGGCCTGTGAAAGAGGCTGAGGTAGGGCTTTTGCCTGAGTTGTAGAAGTGGGGTGTCACTCTGAGTTGTAGGCCTGTGGAAGAGGTTGAGGTAGCACTTGTGCCTGAGTTGTAGGAGTGTGGATTCACTCTGAGTTGTAGGAATCAGTCTTGGTTCTGAGCTGTAAGATCTGCGGATGTGAGAAGAAAGAATGAAGTTAGGCCGAATATAGTACACTGCTAGATAGACGAATGAGGAAAGTGGATGTATCCATCATTTGGGGAACCACTATAAATCTGGTGTGCAATCTGTGAATGCTGTGTGTATGTGAATGCTATGCTGTGTTTTCTGCTGAATAAATTGCTAAACTAGATAAATTTGTGTGCCTAAGTTAGAAAAAGAATTGAACCTATTCACCCCCCCTCTAGGTGTTTAGAACATCTTGAAACCAATTCTTTCAAGTGTTATCAGAGGGAGGTTACTCAAAGAATAGACTTAACAGTCTGAGTAAATCTCCAAGGCAAAAATCTATTAGGCAAAATGGGTTCCATTGAGAATCATAAGGAGTTTGGTTCCATGAAGTTACCAATATGCAGGAAAGAGATTTTTGGCATATGAAAAGAAAGAGTTAGTCTGTTTATGGAAGCTTCAAATCCAAGAATCTATATGACAGTCAAAGAAGGGTCATTCATCGCAATGAAAGTCTCAGTTCTTGATGCATATCTTAGGACATCAAAGGAGTATTCTGAAATGACAAAGGATGAGATCATTTTGTCTACTATGGATAAGAGAGCACAAAATATAATAGTCAGTGCTATAGATGATTCAACATTCCAAAATTTGATTCACTGCAAGACCTCCAAAGAAATGTGAGATACCCTGATTGTCTACATGGAGGGTTCAGAAGAATTGAGAGAAGACAGAAAGTTTATGCTGAATAAGGATTATGAAAGTTTTAGACAATCTAAAACAGACAGCATAACTGAATGTTATAAGAAGTTCTTCAGAATAGTTAATGAATTGATGTCATATGGAAGATTATTCAGCACATATGAGTTAAATGATAAATTTCTGAGATCATTAACTAAAAACTGAGACACCAAGATATGTGGCATTAGGGAAGTGGTCAGACTAGCAGAAATCTCACCTCCTACATTATTTGGCAAACTGCTTTCATATGAGATGCAGTTGATGGTCAGAAAGGAGGAGTAGAAAAGTAATAAAGTTGATTACAGAGATAAGTCAGTGACTTTCAAGACTGAAGCCATAATAAAGGACAGGAGGATGTCTCCATCTCCTCCTAAGAAAGCTGCAGAAGTAGTTTCAGAAAATTCTGACAGTCACACATTAGATAGTCCAAATTCTGATGAAGACTTAGCTGCTTTCTCAAAACAATTTCAAAAGTTCTTGAAGAAGAAACAGTGGAGATTCAAACCATCCTCCTCACAATCCAAGGATGATTACTATCAGAAAAAGAAATCCTCTAGGAATGACAGGTATGACTCTAAACCTAATAAATTATCTTCAACTAAGATTGTTTGCTATTGTTGCAACATGCCTGAACATGTGGTAACTGATTGTCCTGACAAAAAGAAAGAATCTAATGACAAGAAGAAACTAAAAAACAAGAGCAAGAAGGAGAAATCCTTTGTTGCAAATAAGAAAAAAAAGCTGCTCAGATTCTTCATCATCAGATTCTGAGGCTGAAGCTGAAGCATACATAGGACTGTTGGCAACTGAAGAGGATGCATAAGAGGCTGAGTTCTTGAAATTGCTGGACTCAGTAAATGGAATTGAAGAACATTGTTGGAAAGGGACTGATGACCTTGACAGAAGAAGATCAGTGCCAGGATCAGCCTGGTCCTAGTAAGGTAAACAATTCTTCAATAGTTTCTGATTACTATACTGGATCAGAATCAGAAGCATCTGCATCAAGAGATGTGAATGAATCTGAATCTGAATGGGATGTTCATCAACTTATTGATGAATATTGTGATCTGCTGCAAGTACTTAAGAAAAGCAGAATCCTTAACAAAGCACAGACCAAGGAAATTTCTGCTCTTAAGCTGGCTGCATTAGATTCAGAAAAAATGCTGGATCTAAAGATGAATGAAGTAGCCAAACTGAAAAACATAACTGTTATTTAGATGAGTATTATTACATTCAAGAATGATCAAATCAAAAGTTTGGAAGTCAAACTTCAGAGGGAAAAGGATCTGGTGGTTAAATTCTCTAAGCCAAAATCAGTCTTACCTTTAATTGATGACTTTATTCGCAAAAAGGGTAAGACAAGATTGGGCTTTAAGGGAAATGCAAGGGTTGCCAATTCCAAAAGTAAAGGCAAAGCCCCAGTACAGCCACTAGCCTTCAAACCCCCCATTTCCTTCAAAAAAGTGTGGCAGCCAACTAATAGATATGATCATGATATCATACATGGTTATGGTAAGCCTGATATTCTGAATGACAAGGGTGTAGCTCCAGCACTCAAGCAAAGAACCACTGTACTAACAGTGTTAAGAATAGCTGACAGCAATGCTGTTAAAACTGTACCTAAAAAAAGGTATAATAGATATGAGTGCTGGTGCTGTGGTAAGATAGGGCATTATGCCAAGAATTGCTGACACAACACTAGTGTCAGGAAGAATGCCAGCTTACCTGTGAAGAAGGCTGCTGGTAAGAATATCAAGTTTCAATCTAACTTGAGCCTAGAACCCAATAAACATTGGGGTTCTAAGGTAAATTAATTTTATTTGCTGCAGGTGGGTCCAAGTTGCCATACCCCTATATGATACTTGGACAGTGGATGTTCCAAGCACATGACTGGAACAAGAAGAATGTTAAAGGACTATACTCGCATAGAGAGTGGACCCAAAGTGATTTTTGGTGGATCGGAAAAAAAGGGTCATAAAAGGGTTTGGTAACATTTCTACTAGTTCTATAACAATTACTCAAGTGGCTTGTGTAAAAGGTTTGAAACATAACTTGATAAGCATAAGTCAGCTGAGTGATCTTGGGTATGATACTTCATTTATTAAGAATGAGTGTCAGATTAAAAGGACAAGTGATCAGAAGGTGATCTTGTCTGCTTATAGAAAAAGGAATGTTTATTGTTTAAATTTTGATTATGAAAACATGAACTCTCCTGTATGTTTAGTTGCAGATGAGAAAAGCATCTCAATGTGTCCAATGACACAAGAGGCTAGCTCATCTAAACTATAAGACTATATGCCAACTCTATAGTTTAGAGTTAGTGATGAATGGTTCTCAGTTTAAGTGCATAAAAGAGGGTATATGTTCAGCTTGTCAAAAAGGCAAGCAGACCAAATCCTCTTTTCATAGTCTTGATACCAAAGACTCTGTGAGGTGTTTGTATCTCTTGCATATGGATCTATTTGGTCTTATGCCAGTTCATAGTGTAGGTAGGAAAGTCTATACTTTTGTGGTAGTAGATGACTATTGTAGATTTATATGAGTTTTCTTTTTGAGGCAGAAATCTGAAACCCCTACAGTCTTTCATAACTTTGTTAAACAAATTCAGAATGAACTTAATAATTCAGTGGTCAAAATCAGAAGTGACCATGGAACTGAATTTCAGTCTGAATGTATGACAAGGTTTTGTGAAGAACTAGAGATTCATCAGAAATTCTCCTCACCTAGAACACCTCAACAAAATGGAATTGCTGAAAGAAAGAATATGACTCTTATTGAGGCTGCTAGAACTCTACTAAGTGACACTTCTCTCCCAGAATATTTCTGGGCTGAGACAGTAAATACTGCTTGTCATGTTCTCAATAGAGCATCCATAACTAAGAACCACAAAAAGACACCCTATGAGATTATGAAGGGCAGAAAACCAAACATATCCTACTTTAGGATCTTTGGTAGCAGGTGTTATGTGCTTAAGACTGACAAGTCTCACCTAACTAAGTTTGCTGCCAAATCCCAAGATGAAATATTTGTTGGGTACAGCAATAACAATAAGACATATATGGTCTACAACTTGACTACACAAGTTGTAGAAGAATCTGTTCATGTAGTGTTTGATGAATCTGAGCTAATTAACTGTGAGTTGTCTAACAATTCTTATAGCTCAACAGGTTTAAAAGAAAAGTTGGACATGCTGACCATTAATGAAGACCAAACTGCAAGGCAGGATGAGGAAAATGATGGTTGATGTCCAGGGGGAGTACAAGGTCCACAAGCTGACATTGAAGACAATGAAGTTCAGCATGATGGAGAAATTGAAGAAGTTCAAATTGCTGATAGAATGCCTCCAGCAATAAGGAATCTAAAGGATCATCCAGCACACCAAATTATTGGTGATCCCAGACATGGTGTGCAAATCAGAAGCAAACACATGAACACAGTGCTTTGCTCTAGTTTCCTGTCACAGATGGAACCAAAGAGATTTGAAGAAGCCATACAAGACTCCAACTGGATTGATGCAATGCAGGAGGAGATGAATCAATTCAGAAGGTGTAAAGTATGTGAGCTGGTTCCAAAACCAAAAGATCATAATATTATTGAGACAAAGTGGATCTACAGGAACAAACTAGATGAAAATGACATCATAGTGAAGAACAAAGCAAGACTGGTTGCCAAAGGTTATACACAGGAAGAGGGCATTGACTTTGATCAGACATTTGCCCCAGTGACAAGGTTGGAAGTAAGAAGGCTATTCCTTGCCTTTGCTACTTTCCAAGTGTTCAAAGTATACCAAATGGATGTCAAGTCAGCATTCCTAAATGGTAATTTGAAAGAAGAAGTTTATGTTGAACAACCCTCAAGTTTTGTTGATCCACTTTATCCTGATTATGTTCATAGGCTTAAGAAAGGCTTATATAGTTTGAAACAAGCCCTTAGGGCTTGATATGAAACATTGTCTACCTTGCTCATTGAAAATAAATTTTCAAGGGGAAAAATAGACAAGACTCTATTCCTTAGGGAGTCAAAGGGCAAGATGATCCTAATACAGATTTATGTTGATGACATAATCTTTGGATCTACAGAAAACAACCTTTGTAAGAAGTTTGCAAAACTTATGCAAGGGAAGTTTGAGATGAGCAGTATGAGTGAGCTGAAATTCTTCTTGGGACTCAAGTAAGACAGACTGATGATGACTTGTCCATATCACAGTCTAAGTTTACCAATGAGTTAATTAAGAAATATGGTATGTAGTCATCCACCACCATGAGAACTCCAATGGGGACAAGTATGCCTTTAGACAAAGATGATGCAGGAAAACCTGTAGATGAGTCTTTGTATAGAGGGATAATTGACTCCCTTCTATACTTAACTGGCAGTAGACCAGACATTATGTATGCTACATGTGTCTGTGCTATGTACCAAGCAAGCCCTAAAGAATCTCATTATACTGCAGTTAAAAGAATTTTGAGATATCTTAAGGGCACATCTAATCTTGTTCTTTGGTACCCTAAGAATAGAGACTTTCTACTGACTGGTTTTTCAGATGCAGACTTTACAGGTTGCAAAAAAAAAGAAAGAGCACCACTGACACATGTCAGTTTCTAGGTGGTAGATTGGTGTCATGGAGCAGTAAGAAGCAGACAAGTGTGCCAATTTCCACTGCAGAGTCTGAGTATGTTGCTGCAGGCAGCTGCTGTGCTCAGTTTTTATGGATTCAACATCAACTTGAAGACTATGATCTCTAGGTAAGTAGAACTGCACTATTTTGTGATTCTACAAGTGCTATTTTTATTGCTAAAAATCCTGTATCACATAGCAGAACAAAGTATATAGAAATTATATTTCACTTCATTAGAGAGCATGTTGAAAAAGAAGATATTTATTTGGAATTTGTCACGACAAATAATCAAATTACTGACATGTTTACTAAACCACTAGATGAAACTAAATTCAATTATTTCAAAATTGAATTAGGCATGTTTAACTTAGAGTAACTTGGTAAATCTGGCTAAGTAATTCAATGTCGACATATAGTAGTTAATGTCAACACAAAAGGAAATCTATGTCGACATATAGTAGTTTGTGTCGACACAAAAGGAAAGTTGTGTCGACACAACAAAATAGTGGCGAGATAGTGGTATCGACACTCAGAGTTTGGTGTCGACACATAGAAGTTCTATCATTTAGATATTAGTGTCGACACATACAGAAGTCTGTGTCGACACACAGATATTAGAGTCGACTATTGAGAAGTCTGTGTCGACACATCACAAACTGTGTCGACACATAGTATTGTCTGACTCTGTCGAGACATTAGAAGTCCGTGTCGACACAATCTCTACAGTGTCGACACATTAAGTATTTATTACCCCGCCTTTTGACCTTCTGTGTTGACAAACATATAAATAGGTCACAGAACAACATTGTCAACTACGCTCTCAACATTTTCGAGACCAAATCTTTGAGTCGACAAACCTTCATCTCTCTTCTCCTAAACTTTCTCGTCACCAATGACGCCAAAGTTGGAGAACAACATCAACGAAGGCTATGAATTAGTTCACGATGCTTTTGAGAGTGCTGCGACTGAGATCAGAGATGTGATAACCCTAATCAAAGAAAGTGGTTTAGAATATCTAGTTTCAGAACCTACCAAGATCTGGAAGACGGAGGTTCTTGAATTCTATACCACAGCAACCCTGGATTCAACTGGATTGAAGATTAGATCATCAATTCAAGGAAGCAAGGTGAAACTTACCCAGAAGCGTTTGAGGAAGACACTACAGTTGCCCAGGACTCAGGAAGATGATGAAGTCACATCTTCAATGACAAAAGAAGCTCTTCAATGGTGTGGACTGGATCCCACCACTAAGATTGAATCATTAATGCAGAGAAAGGGGATGAACTCCCAAGGAAAGTTTCTTTCAGAGATTATGGGAAAAGTAATTCTCTGCAAACCAGGAGGACATGATAGGATCTCAGCCTATATGTTCAGCTTAATGACCAGAGTTATTTTCAGAGTAAAAACTAACTGGTATGATGTGATCTTTAACAAGATCAAGGAAAGTTTGAAAAAACCTAATCTAGAAAGAATACTGTGTTTGTATCTGGCAATGAATATTCCTGAAGTGATGAACCACACAACTGGATCTAGAATAAATCACATCAGAAGGATGGATATTGTACAACCCCGTCTCTGGCGAGTGAGGTCGCCAAGGATCATACCGGGCGGTTCAGGTCGTCCAAGCAACATGCAAGCCCAGCAAAGGACTGAAGATTGTGGGCGAGCTCGCCAAGGAGATGCCGAACCCGAGCTCGACATTCGTTGACCGCGAGCTCGGTATTCGCCGAGCTAGACCAGAATCGTCAAGCTCAGGTCAACTGATGACGACCAATGGATGGGCGAGCTCGCCGTCCCAGCTCGCGCCCTCGCAGAGGAGCTCGACAACAGCATGCGAGCAGGATCTGCCGAGGTGGCCAGGCTCCCCAGCTCGCCCAGATATACGAGGTACTTTTTACTGTTTTGCCCCGGTTGGTCTGCCCATAGCCCTTCAAAACAGCGGAGTTTGGCTGTTGGCAGACCCGACCAAGGTTTTTTTTGGTAATTTCAGGTCAGTTCAGTTTGGTTATTGGCAGTTCAGATTCTAAAAACTATAAATAGGATCCAAGGGGTACCCAGAAGGCATGCTTGCTGTGCTCTCCTGCTCCAGTTTTCAAGTGCTTTCTGAGGGTACCCTAGCTCGGCCTCTGGCTAAGGAGGGGAAGCGCTCTCAGATCTTCCGGGTGTGTGGTGGGTCCTCCCCGCCGAGCCCTTGGGTCGGTTCCTCTTGTTTCTTCTGTTGTTTTGCTTGCAGGAGCGAAGTAGGTGCGCGACCACCCCTTCCCCGAGGGCGAACTCCACAGGAGACCGAGGTTTCGGTTTCAACATTTTGGTGCGGTGAGCGTGGAGCGTGGTCAGTACAGAAAAGCTTCAGCGAGCCCGATGACAGGAGGACAGGGATCTGACAGGCCGGACTCGCTCCCCCCCCCCCCCCCCGCCTCTCGCCACGGTGGGGATGTTCGAGGATTTCAGGAATGAGGTGCGGAACCTCGTCAAGTTCGCACTCGGCACGCGGGCCGAGTGCTCGACTCCAGCAGTCCAGATCGCGGCCGCCCCCTATTTGGGCGAGGACGCCCCCGACAGGCGAGCTGGGAAGGAAGTGGCCGAGGAAGGCCGGGGGTGCGAGCTCCCCGGGCGCGAGCTCTTCCCCGGCTCGGCAGGTCGAGGCCGGTTCGGCGAGCTAAGCTCGCGAGATTCGCCAGCTCGCCCAGCAGGGGGAGGCAGCCCCTTCAACGAGTTGGTCTCTTCAGCTCCACTTCCAGATGGGTTCAGGGAACCCGAGATGTCCTACTACACCGGGAAGGGAGACCCGGTCCAGCACGTTCAATGATTCGAGTATGTAGTTTCCATCCGGCAGATGTCGGACGGGTTCAAGTGCCGACTCTTCGCTATCACCCTTAAGGAGAAGACAAGGGAGTGGTTCCATCAGCTACCGGCCAGCTCCATCTACTGCTTCGAGGACCTGCGCCGGGGGTTCATGCTGAGGTTCACTACCTCGAAGAGGAGGAAGAAGGAGTCAGAATCCCTGTTCCACATCAAGCAGGGGGTGAATGAGACGCTGGGAAACTACGTGGATCGGTTCCAGGAGGTGGTTACCCAGGTCCAGGAGATGCCGGACCATAGTTTGATGATGGCCTTTACCCTGGGCCTGCAGCAGGGATTCTTCAGGATGGAGCTGAAGAGAGTTCCCCCCTCTCCTACGAGGAGTTGATGGAGAGGGCGGCGAGAGAAGTTGACGGGGAGGCGTCAAACCCGGAGTTTGCGTGGAAACTGGCCAGGTGGGCCACGGAGGAGGAGAAGGAATTGAGAGGAGGAAGGGGACAGGAAGAGAGGAGAGGAGAGCCCCGACAGAGGGAGCAAAGACAGCTCCAGGGGCCGCAGCAGCCTAGGTGGGGGCGTCAGGAGCCCGACTGTCGGCTGGGCTGGAGGCCTGAGTGGCAAGGGCAGGGGCCACAGAGAGGATACCCAGGAAGGGATCACCATCAAGGGGGGCAAGATCAATTCCACCCCCCGGGCTGGAGGCAGGCCCAGAGGCCCCGACTCCCCGATCAAGAAGAGGCTATGGCCATAGCCTTGGGGGAGAGGAGGAGAGTAGCAAGGAGGAGGAGGAGAGAAGTTAGGGTGGAGTTTCCCCATTGCGACTTCCATCAGGAGGAGGGGCACGCCACGACCACGTGCCCGGAGTTCCTTGAAATGAGAGGGAACAAGGAACAACAGCATCAGCAGCAGCAGGGGTGCCAGGAAGTGAGGATCGAGGAGGTCCTACCTCGGGCAGAGGAGGACCGTTGTGAAGACCGGGTGGACGTTGGTACCCGAGGAGGGATCAGAGTGATCCACGGGGGGGGGGGGGGGGGGGTCGAGGCTTCCCGAAAGGCGAGCCTCCACACCATGTATCGTCGGAGCGTTGCCTCCACATCCCAAGCCCCACCCCCAGAAGAGAGGATCACCTTCTCCAGAAGCGACATGCCGGATCACGAGGATCCATTCTGTGATGCGCTGGTCATCAAGGCAGCCATCGAAAATTTTACCGTCTCTCGGATCCTCATTGACAACGGAAGCTCCGTCAACGTCGTCTTCAAGAAGGCGTTTGACGCGATGAAGGTGGAGGCGAAGAGAGTGCTGGCCTCGGACGGACCCTTGTTCGGGTTTTCGGGGGAGAGCAAGGAAGTGGAGGGAGGAGTCGGTCTCCATGTCACCCTGGGGGGGCAGTCCAGGAACTGTAGGTTCGTCATCGTGGATGCTCCCAGCAGCTACAGCGCCATCTTCGGGAGGCCCCTTATCAGCGCCTTCCGCTGCGTCCCCTCATCCTTCCATCAGTGCTTGAAGTTCAACGCTGAGGGGATTCAGGTCAGGGTCAGGGGGGAGCCCAAGGTGGCGCGGGAATGCTATGCCACCGCTGTGAACTCCATCTCTTGGCAGGAGGGAGCCGAGGAGATGGGGCGAAGAATGGAGGAGGCTGAACAGGAAGCTGGCAGGGAGGAGCTGGAGGTGGAGAGCTGCGCTGAGAAGGTGGCGGCAGGAAGAGATCAGGAGGAGACGACCGAAGTGATGGCCATGGAAGAAGAGGTGGAGGTGGAGGTCCCCGTTCCGGAGGAAAGGGATGCTGAAGGATGGGGGGAGCAGTCCAGGTTGGAGGCTGCAGAGGAAGTGGTGGAGTTGGAGGTCCTCACCCGCGGAGGCAGGGTGGAGAAGGTCCGCGTCAGCGGAGGGCTGACCCCGGAGGACCAAGGCAGGATGCTGGAGTGCATCCAGAAGAATGTGGACATCTTCGCATGGAACGCCGCGGAGATGCCGGGGGTTGACGCGGATGTGGCCTGCCACCGCCTCAACCTGGACCCGGGAACACGCCCCGTCCAACAAAAGAAGAGGTCCACTGCGGACAAGCTGGCAGAGCCCATCAGAGAGGAGGTGGTAAAGCTCCTCAAGGCGGGCTTCGTGTCCGAGATCCAATACCCCGGCTGGGTCTCCAATGTGGTCATGGTCAAAAAGGGAGACGGCCGGTGGCGAATGTGTATCGATTTCTCTTTACTTAATAAAGCATGTCCTAAGGACTGTTATCCTTTGTCTCGGATCGACGCGCTGGTTGACTCAGTCGTTGGTTTTTCTGTAATGAGTTTTCTAGATGCTTTTTCAGGTTATCATCAAATCAGGATGTCTCGTTCATCACGGGGGACAGATGCTACTGTTACAAGATGATGCCCTTCGGGCTAAAGAACGCACGGGCAACCTACCAGAAGATGATGGATAGGGTCTTCAAAGAGCAAAAGGGAAGGAACCTAGAGATGTACGTGGATGACCTCATGATCAAGAGTCGGGATGTGGACTCCCACCTCCAGGACCTAGAGGAGACCTTTGCTACCCTACGCAAGTACAAGATGCGGTTGAACCCTCTAAAGTGTGTTTTCGGGGCTAGCCGGGGGAAGTTCTTGGGGCATCTCCTCACCCCCGCCGGGGTCGAGCCAAATCATGACAAGGTCAGGGCCATCATGGAGCTAGGGTCGCCACGAAACACCAAGGAAGTACAGCGCCTGACAGGGAAACTGGCAGGGCTGAGTAGGTTCCTCTCCCGGGTTGGGGAAAAGTGCTCCCCCTTCTTCAAAACGCTAAAGGGTGGTCAAAGGTTCGAATGGACCAAGTAGTGCGAGGAGGCATTCCAAGCCCTCAAGATGCAGCTGACCCAGACTCCGCTGCTCCAAGGGCCCAAGGAGGGGGAAGACCTGTTTTTGTATCTCAGGGTCGGGGCGGAGACCTTGAGTTCCGTCCTAGTTTGGGAGGAGGGGAAGAAGCAGCTCCCAATTTACTACGTGAGTCGGGCCTTGAGGAAGGCCGAGCTCCGGTATCCAATTTTGGAGAAGCTAGCTTTCGCCCTGATCATCTCAGCCCGAAGGCTGCGACCTTATTTCCAGGCACACTCAATTCGAGTGGTGACTGACCATCCCCTCCGCAACATCTTTGAGGGGGTGAAGCACTCTGGCAGGCTGGCCAAATGGTCGGTAGAGTTGAGTGAGTTTGACGTCTCCTTCGTTCCGCGCCTCTCAATCAAAGCTCAAGCGATGACCGACTTCTTGACTGATTATGTGATTGAGGTGGCAGAGGAAGAGCTCACTCGTCCGACTCCTTGGAAGATAAAGGTGGATGGCGCCTCGGGGAGGCATTCCCTAGGAGTGGGGGTAATCTTGGAGAGCCCACATGGGATTAGGATTGAGCAGACGGTGGTGGTTCACTTTCCCATCACCAACAATCAAGCCGAGTATGAGGCCGTGATAGTAGGGCTGCGCCTGGCCTGGGAGCTAGGGGTGTTGGACGTGGAGGTCCTTACCGACTCCATGGTGGTAGCTTCCCAGATCAACGGGGAGTTTGAGGCAAGAGAGCCTACCCTGCATTTATACTTAGCCAAGGTAAAGGGGGTCATTGACACGTTCCAAACTTTTTCCATCCAGCACGTGCCCCGGGAGGAAAATGAGCAGGTCGATCAGCTCGCAAAGCACGGTCCTCGGGTTGGAGGTACCATCACCAACCTATTCCGCCCCTCCATCGAAGAAGGGGAGCTCATGGAGATAGATCAACGGACTTCATGCATGAACCCAGTTGTAGCTTTCCTTTCCACGGGAGAGTATCCGGAGGGGGCAGATAAGAAGAAGCTAAGGCATAAGTCAGTGTACTACCTCCTCCAGGACGGGCAGCTGTACAGGAAGACACTCTCGGGGATGTTGGCTCGTTGCGTGGCCGAGGAGGAGGTATAAAGAATCTTGGAGGAAGTCCACTCCGGAGAGTGTGTGAGTCACTCCGGGAGTCGGACCCTGGAAGGGAGGATTGTCAGGCAAGGGTACTTCTGGCCCACCCTGGGTCATGATGCAACAGAATTTGCAAGAAGGTGCCATAAATGCCAGCTGTTTGCCCCCTCCAGCTACAGCCGGCCCAGCGACTCAAAAGCATCACGACCCCCTGGCCCTTCGCCATTTGGGGAATGGATTTGGTTGGGCCGTTCCCCCAGGCCAGTGGGCAGAGGAGGTTCCTCCTAGTAATGATCGATTACTTCTCCAAGTGGTTGGAAGTGAAGGCGCTGACCAAGGTGACCTCCTAGTTATCAGAAACTTTGTCTGGGGGGAGATCATCTGCCGCCATGGGCGGCCCCAGGCCATTGTAACGGACAACGGGCCCTAGTTCGCCAGCGCTGAGTTCACCAGTTTTTGCGAGCAGCTTGGAATCGACCTCAAGTTCGCCTCGGTCCATCACCCCAGGAGCAACGGGCAGGTGGAGGCCGCGAACAAGATAATCGTCAACCTCCTGAAAAAGAAAGTGGAAAATCTGAAGGGAAGTTGGGTGGAGCAGCTCCCCGTGGTTCTCTGGGCCCTGAGGACCACCCCCAACACAACTACCGGAGAGACCCCCTTCAAACTCTCTCATGGGTGCGAGGCAGTGCTCCCCGTGGAATTTGAAGTTCAGACATCTCGAGTTGTTGCGACCAAGGAAGGCGGGGAAGAATGACAGGCTGAGAACGAGGAGGAGCTGCGACTCAACCTTGACATGGTGGAAGAACTGCGGGATCTTTCCGCCCTCCGATAGGAAGAGGTGAAGAGACGGATGGCCAAGTACTTCGACAAGCACGTCAGAGTCAAACAATTTGTGGAGGGGGACTTGGTGCTGAGGAAGGTGAATGCAGCTGGGAGATCGGCAACCGTGGGGAAGCTCAACCCCAGCTGGGAAGGCCCGTTTATTATAAAAGAGGCGTTGAGATCAGGGGGGTATCGGCTCCAAAATATGGAGGGCGAGACCCTAAGTCTCACCTGGAGTGGTGACGACTTAAACCGCTTTTTCCCTTGAAGTTTGTAAGTTGTGCCTTGATTTTTAATGAAAATTCTTTAATATGCCAATATTGTCGCTATGAGTTCGCATGAAGAAGTGAAGTGAATTTGGACCCCGAGCAGATCCCGCTGTCAGGCTCTCACCTAGCTGGCAGGGCTGGAAGTCACTCGATGGTATTAGTAGTGGACCCCGAGCAGATCCCGCTGTCAGACTCTCACCTAGCTGGCAGGGCTGGAAGTCACTCGGTGTCATCCTTGGGCCTCGAGCAGATCCCGCTGTCAGGCTCTCACCTAGCTGGCAGGGCTGGAAGTCATTCGATGGTATTAGTAGTGGACCCCGAGCAGATCCCGCTGTCAGGCTCTCACATAGCTGACAGGGCTGGTAGTCACTCGGTGTCATCCTTGGGCCACAAGCAGATACCGCAGTCAGGCTCTCACCAAGTTGATGGGCTGGAGGTCACCCAAAAAAAAGTCCTCCCCCCCCAGGTAGTGCCTGACAAACCTGGCCTTTCCAAGAGAGGAGAGCTCGGCAGGGGCGAGTTTGGGCTCACTGTGCCAGCTCGGGCTCGACAGAAGATCGGCAAGCTAGAGCCCTGGGCCTCGCTGAGGGAGGCAGATCCCGCCGAGAGGCCCCGCCCCCCGCTTTATTTTACTTGGAAAAATTCAGAAAGTTCGGTTTTTTGATTGTAGGCCGAGGATAGCGAGCGAGCGAGCTACGGCGAGGCCCTGGGAATTGCCGAGCACTCAAGGTACTCTCCCGCGGGCGCGTACTAATGACTATCCTACTCGGTACCTGTCTATGCGAGGTCGCCTGGGGAAGTACTCGTGGACACGCAGAACACAGTAAAAAGAAAACAAGGAAAATGGCACGGGTATGATCAAGAATCTTTTTTCATTAGATAAAGGTGTTTACAGGGGCTCGCCTCGGCGAGTAAACAAAAAAAAAGAGAAGAAAGAAGAATATACAAATTCAGGCCTCGCCCCCCGCCGGGCCGGTCCTCCCCCTCGCCCGATTGATCCTGGAAGCCCTTCCCGAACATCGCGTCCAGGCTATCCTCCTTCTCGCTGGGCGGCGTCGCCGGGAACAAGCTCGGCATCAGGTCCTTGGCGGAGATCTCCTCGCACCCCTGCACCAGCACCCCCGTGTCCTTCATCATTTGGAGGGTGCACTCGACCGCTTGGATGGAGTTGATCCGCAGCCTCTCGGCGAGGTCAGCCTCGCCAAAGACCCACGGCCTCTTATAGGGGAGGGTAGGGTCGACGTCGCTGGCCGGGAAGAAGATCTCCGCCTGGCGGCGGGCCTCGCGGCTGAGGTTCTGATTCTCCTCCTTCAGCCTCACATTCACCCCCTCCAGCTCGGCAAGCCGGGCGCGCAGCTGGCCGATCTCCTCCTCCTGCTCGGCATTGCGAGCCCGCTGCTCCCCGACAGCCTTGGCGTCCTGATGCAAGAGAAATTCGTTAACAGTGCAAAATATTTCAAGTAAAAAGAAGGAAGGAGCCTGATACTCACCAACCCGCCGGCGGCCT
This sequence comes from Platanthera guangdongensis, assembly GCA_039583875.1. NCBI lineage: Eukaryota > Viridiplantae > Streptophyta > Magnoliopsida > Asparagales > Orchidaceae > Platanthera > Platanthera guangdongensis. Next base: position 87,973,622 of record CM077150.1, read on the forward strand.
GGGCGAGGAGACCCTCGGCGATGCCGAGCTGCCTCGGCGATGCCGAGCTGCCTCGCCTGGTCGGAGACCTTGTCCTTGGCAACATCGCGAGCCTGCTCGACTTTTAGGAGTTTATTGCTGAGGGCAAAGCTGCGGCGAGTCAGCATGTGGTGGAGCTCCATGGTCCGCAGGTGGGCCTGCAGACCCTCATGGCCGAGCTGCCGTAGGGTCATGTTCTTGTAGGCCTCGGCATACTCGCGGCCATAGAGGCCGAAGCTGAGGGCGTAAGCATGGCTAGTGGCGGGCTCGTGGTCATGCCAGGACGGATGCAGAGTGGAGATGGAGACCCGATGAGCCAGCTCATCCCACTGCACCATGGGCTCCCCCGCCGAGTCCTTCCACCGCCCCCCGAAGTTGAAGAGGGGATGTTGTTTCGGCGCCCCGCGCTCGCGAGCCGCCCTCTTCGCCGAAGGAGGTGGGGAGATCGCCGCCGCAGAAGAAGGAGCCTCGCCGCCCTTCCGACCTTTGCTGGTGGTCTCCTTCAGCGGGCTCTCCGGCGATGCGTCGGGGGGGGGGGGGGTCTCAGTTGAGCTTATGTATTTGAGGCTGGATTGATGTTGTTGATGTTGTTTTCCCCGCGACGCGAGCACGACCTTCTTCATCTTCTTTGCTAATGGCTGGCGGTGTGGCGGGTTCGACCCCGCATCCTCAGGCCGCCTCTTGCTGGAGGAGGGTTGGGAGACGGCCGCCTCATCTCGGCAGGCCGCCGTCGCCGCCTTTTCACGAGCAAGGGTGTCCGGGTGCGATCCTGGGTCCGCAAACGGCGGGTTCGAGGGAATCAACCGCTCCCCTGCAAGGAAAAACTTGGAAAAAAGTTAGAAGATTTTCAACGAGCAATACGGCGAGCTCGGCAGTCTGGCGAGTTCGGCAATGTGGAGAGAACAATACCTTCGCCGGGTTGAACGGGGAGGAGCGCGTCGAGGCCCCTTCGCAGGAAGGAGACCTCGAAATCCTTGTGGAGGAAGTATTTGTGGAGCTCGGCATCATTGCCGGATACGGCCGGCGGGCGGTAGACCTCCTCGCCTTTTTGCTGCGGCGAGTACGGGATGTTGCCGAGATCGCCCTTGATAAAGGCGATCCTGGTCATCCAGTTGTGATGCTTGTTCGCGATCTCGCGAACTTTGATCAGCGAGCCGCCGAAGTAAGCGACCCCATTCGACGTCGCCTTGTAAGAGAAGAGCTTCCTGAACACTGTCAGGTTGAACTCTATCCTCTCTCGCCGGAGGTAGCTCGCGAACGCCACCATCATGGCGATGGCGTTGGAGTTCAGCTGCGCGGGTCCGCGCCGTAGTACTTCAGAATTTGCCGGACCTCCGACCACAGGGGGAGGCGCAAACCCACCTCAAAATGAGAAATGGGGAAGACGAGCTCGTCGTCGTAGAAGGTGTTGATGGCCTCCCCCTGTCTCGGCCGGCGCGCCTTGAAGTCCGGCGGCACGTACTCCGTCTCGAACTCCGCGAACTCCTCCTCGCTGGTATGCCCCTCAAAGAAGAAGTAGTCTGTGAAGTGCTGGGCGCACTTGCTGCGGCCATCAGCGTCGGGGTTGGTCTTGCCCATGCTCGCGAAAGAAGACGAAGCGCGAGTAAGAAGAAGAAAGAAGCGCAGAGAGAGAGAAAGCAATAAAAGCACAGTACGGGGGTTGGTGGGTGGGGGGGGGGGGCTATTTATAGAAAAAGAAATCTGGGGTCAGGCCGTCCAATTGGCTCAGCTCGCCGCCCCCGCTCGCCACCCCAACTCGCCACCACAGCTCGCCGACTTCCGGCGCGTCCCAACAAAGGCTAAGTCAAACATCGCAATATATTATTTGAATAACGCATGTCCAAGAATATTCTAAAACTACTTATTACAGAGACCAAGTTCAGGAATAAAAAAGCGGGGCGCGCGAGCAGGGGGAGCATCAGGATGCGAGTACCGGTCGGCTCGGTAAGGGAGCCTCCCTCTTATCTACCCCGGTCTCGCGGCTCCCGCCTCCCAGACTGCCGCGCGCGGAGCAGCTCGCGGATCCTCCCCGAATTCCTCTGCGCCACTGAGAGGCCATCGTCTATCTCGTCCAGAAGCCGGGAAGGAGACATCAGCTCGCCAGCCTGGCCGCTTCGCACCTCGTCGGCAAGACGCGCGTAGTCGCGTTGTAGCGTCTCGTTGACCCCCTGCACCTCGCGCAACCCGCACATCAGCTTCTTGAGAAGCTTAACCTCCCTCCTCGTCAGCTCGCCTTGATCCACTTTGGGGCCCAGGTAAGAGTCCAGCGCGCTCGGAGAGGGGAGTGGAGAGTAGCGGGCTGCCCGCGAAAACTCCTCGGCAGCGGATTGGCTGGGTGGAACTGTGGAGTCAAACGTCAGCAAAAAGTGGAATGCAGGAAAAGCTCATGGGGCAAGAATCCAAGCAAAATTGACCTGACGAGCTCGACAACTCGAAGGAGATGCGGGAAGGAACCTCAGATCCTTCCCGCGACCTGGGCTGTGAGTCCCCGGTGAGAGAAGCTCGAATCCCGGGGTAGGGATGGTCCCCAGACCCGCCCCCGCGGCCACGTTAGTTCGCCGAGGAGAGGGGGCGCGCACCGGCGAGTTTGGCCTCTGCGAGCTCAACCCCAAGGTCCCAAAGGGAGGGGACGGCTCCCGGTGGCGGTTTTCCAGAGTCATGAACCGCGAGTCCCCAAGAGTGGTCTTGGCTCGCGGGGTGGTGTCTCGCGGCGCGGTGTCTTCTGCACCATCATGGCAGCGGTCTGGGCCGTCGCAGAGCTCGACGACGTTCCTCCCCCTTTCAGAGGCAGGCAGAGTGGAGGAGCCGGTCTCGTGCTCCAGGGTGGCCCTCAGGTAGTTGTAGATGGGCTCGGCCGCGTGGGGGAACGGTTTCATCTTCTTGGAGCTGGGCTCGGCAGAGCCACCCTGCGGCACAGCGACAGGGACCGCCGTCAGGGCGGCTACGCGAGCTGCAGAAGCCTGTCGAGCTCGGTCTAAACGCTCTTGAATCTCCTTGGGGAGCGACATCTTGGCAGGGTTAGAGCAAAGGGAATGACAAGAGTCAGGCAGGTAAGCTGGTGCATATATATAGCCGCAGGTGGGCCCCACCCGAAGATTCCCTCCAGCCCACCGCGCACTCGCCAAACACTTGGGGTTGGATGTTTCTTTCCGAGCTTTGCCGAGCTCAAAAAGAGCGGGGATTATGTACAACCCCGTGTCTGGCGAGTGAGGTCGCCAAGGATCATACCGGGCGGTTCAGGTCGTCCAAGCAACAGGCAAGCCCAGCAAAGGACTGAAGATTGTGGGCGAGCTCGACAAGGAGATGCCGAACCCGAGCTCGGCATTCGTCGACCGCGAGCTCGGTATTCGCCGAGCTAGACCAGAATCGTCATGCTCAGGTTAACTGATGGCGACCAATGGATGAGCGAGCTCGCCGTCCCAGCTCGCGCCCTCGCAGAGGAGCTCAGCAACAGTAGGCGAGCAGGATCTGCCGAGGTGGCCAGGCTCCCCAGCTCGCCCAGATATACGAGGTACTTTTTTCTATTTTTCCCCCGTTGGTCTGCCCATAACCCTTCAAAACAGCGGAGTTTGGCTGTTGGCAGACCCGACCAAAGGTTTTTTGGTAATTTCAGGTCAGTTCAGTTTGGTTATTGACAGTTCAGATTCTAAAAACTATAAATAGGACCCAAGGGGTACCCAGAAGACATGCTTGCTGTGCTCACCTGCTCCAGTTTTCAAGTGCTTTCTGAGGGTACCCTAGCTCGGCCTCTGGCTAAGGAGGGGAAACGCTCTCAGATCTTCCGGGTGTGTGGTGGGTCCTCCCCGCCGAGCCCTTGGGTCGGTTCCTCTTGTTTCTTCTGTTGTTTTGCTTGCAGGAGCGAAGTAGGTGCGCGACCACCCCTTCCCCGAGTGCGAACTCCACAGGGGACCGAGGTTTCGGTTTCAACAGATATGAAAATACTATCCAGGTGGGAAAGAGTTCTGACAAAGGATGGTTCTACACCACAAAAACAACCACAACTGAAAAAGAAAAAGACAACTCCCAGGAAACCTGAATCTTCTAGTGATTCAGAAGAACAAGTGATCTTCAGTTCAGATGAAGAGCAACAAGAATCTGCAAGGAAATCATCTGCCCCCAAGAATGTAGTTGATAGTCAGATGCAGGGGGAGCATATTCCAGAAAGCACCATCCAACTGGATCAAGTTCAGGATGTGCTTCATCTAGGGGGAACAAATGGGCTTTCTCCAGCTCAACAAGAGGCATTGCCTCCAGAAATTGCTCATGAGAAAGAGCAAGCTGCATTAGAGAGTGAAACAGCCACTCAAACTATTCTTAAGGTAATAGATGATATAAATCAAACTACACTAGATACTGAGCCAGATACACTAACTGTGCTTCTAACTGATGTTGAACAGACAAACCATGATAACATCCCTGCACAGGATATAACAATGCATGATACATCTGCATCAGATGATGCCCCATTAACTGTACAAGATACAGATGCTCCACCTGTACAAACTCAACAAGAATTCACTCTTGAAGAGTTATTTCCTGATATTCAGGTGACAAGGACTGAGGGGGAGTTGGCTAGGACTGAGAAGGAGCTGCACACTAGTCTTAAAGAGCCAGTTGATATAGACAGTTCATCAGTTTCTGAAGATGATGAGGAAGACTCAAATGCAAAGAAGAGAAAACTGATGGTTTACAGGAAGAAAAGCTCAAGCTATAAGAGAGCTTTACAGACTGCTTCACAACCACCAGCCCCAGCAGTTGACTATAGTTCACTGTTGGTGGATCTGCAAGTTAAGCTGGATGAATAAAGAGCAGCTATGGAGAAATATATGGATGAAAGTCACAAAGACCTCCAGTTCTCTTTGGCTCAAAACATTAAATCAATAAGATTTGAAGTTAATCAGTATAAGAAGGAGATGACAGATTGTTTTCATAAAGGAGGTAATGCTGTAGTTTATCTGGCCAAGCAGCAACAAGAGGCCAGGACTCAAATTGATGACATAGTAGTTAAACAACGATATGTTCTGGAAAATCAGCTCAGGATGAATGATAATCTTACTGAATCACATAATGTGATTGTTACTGAGTTAAAGAATAATGCAACTGCATTAACTGAGGAAAGGGCTAAAGAGAAGTCAGAGTTTGATAAGAAACTTCAAGAAAATTTAGCCACTTTCCAATCTGCCATTTAAGCCTCTCAGAAGATCATATCTGCTCAGCTACATAAGTTTAAAGCTTATTATACAGAAAGAACCAATTATCTAGTTAATCAGATCAAGTTCCAAAAGGATGATCTCAGGGATCATGTTGAGAGAGAAGTCATAAAGGGGGAGAGGTTGTTAGTCAATGCATGCTCTGAACATGCCAAATGGATAACTAATTCTATCAGAGCCACTCTTGGATATCCTCCCTTGTGTGATGATGATAATACAGCTGAGTCAGGCATTCAAGCTGCAAGAATTGAAGGGGGTCAGCAGGAAGTAGCTCAAATTATATACCCCCTTCTAACTTTGAGGGAATTCAACAACTGGTTCAACAGATGTATAGCCCTCCAGAGGCTACTAAGAATGTTATAATTGAGAAAGTGGAAATGTCTGAGGCTGCATTACAGAGAGAGCAAGAAGCACAACTTTCCAAGAAAATATTTAGAGAGCAGGCTGAATCCAAGCCGAATTTTGAAAGATGGAGTGCCACCTCCAGAAATATAATACTCACTGTCTGACAAACTGTCAAAGACAAAATGCATGATAGAATCAAGTGGTATTATGAACTTGAGTGGAACAAATATCTGCAGAGACAAGATGTTATACATCAGTTCAGAAGGGATCACAAGGCTGGGAAAATACCTGCTACAGCTGTGAAGCCCAGTAAATACTTTCCCAAGCCTTATCACTATTTTGAAAGGCAAAAAGTTAAGGCTGAAGAACTTATGAAGAAGGATCTCAAAGGCAAGAAGCCATCTGAAGGTACTGAAGCTCCAGTACAAGCAAGTGTCCAGTCTGGCAAAGACATAGTGATTAAGGAGTCTGATCAGCCTTAGTATAGATTGATTAGATTTTAGAACATTGTAATTTTCAGTTTTAAGATCTATGTAATCTGTTGTTAACAAATTTTTTTTTGATGTTTAAACAAAACAATGATTCATGCTTATTATGTTTGTATCATATTCTGTGATGATATAATATACTTGTTTTGTTTATATGTTACCCTGTCATTGAATGCTTTTATACATCATATTGTTTATTTTATTATAAGTGATGTGTATCATTGTCTAAGGATTATGACTTCTCCAAATAGGAGGAGATTGTTGGGTACATTGAAAAATGTGTAACAGATTTGGAGAAGCCTCACCTAACTCAATGATATGCATCAAGTTGTATTTGATGTTGTGTTGAGTTATCATGTGCAGGTTAAGTAAATGGAAGGAAAATTTTCTAAGTACAAGTGTCGACATTTGGGAATGACTGTGTCGACACCAAGGAGCAGATTGTGTCGACACCCAGAATTTGTGTCGACACACAGAAAATCTGTCGACAACGCTATGTCGACAGCAAGGGCCAGATTGTGTCGACATCATCAGGATTTGTGTCGACACACAGAGAAGCTGTCGACACATTCCAGAATTCTGTCGACAACAACTGTGTCGACACACAACAGAATTCTGTCGACACCAACTTTGTCAAGACAAGGAGTGTTTGTGTCGACACACAGGACTTGTGTCGACACATTCCACAGAAGCTGTGTCGAGAAGTAAAAGTGAAGCTGTGTCGACATCATCAAGACTTGTGTCGACACATGGACTATGTGTGTCAACACATGTGATGTATTCACTCGACATTCTCTTCTGCTGAGTCAAAGTCCAATGAAGATTGAAGTAATACAACTGGAGACTTGACAGCTGTCATTACTGACATTTGCTGTCACATCTGTCAGAGGTGTCAGAATACCGTTTGGAACCGGAACAGCCGGTAACCATGGATGAAGCCTATATATACATATGCTCTCTCAACAATAAATAGCTAATCAATTATCTATTGTGAAGAAGTGATCGTGAACACGATCAGTGAATAAAGAATAATCTCTGAAGGATTGAGGATCTAGAAGAAGAGAAAGAATAAACAGTCAACAGATTGTAGAAAGAGAAAAACAAGAAGGAGAGAAGTCCTCATACAGTGAAGGTAGGTCCTGAACAGTCTGCCAGAAGAATTCAGATCAATTTTAAAGAAGAATTCAGATTAATTTCTGAAGGAAGCTGATTGAAGATCAACTCCAACAACAAGAAGATCAAACTTTGTTCAGATTCAAGAAGTTTTGAAGAAGCTAAGACATGTTGATCCTTAAGTAATCAGTTCTATCAAGAACTGATCAAGAAGCTTTCAACCAATTCTCTCTCCATCTGGTTGAAGATATTATTATCTTTTTCATCAATAACTTTTGTAGGATCTGTAATAGATCTGAGTGTAGGAGATTTACTTCTCTGAGTTGTAAGCCTAAATTATAAAGGCTGAGGTAGAGCTGAGTGCCTGAGGTAGGGGAATCTGTTACTTGAGTTGTATGCCTGTGAAAGAGGCTGAGGTAGGGCCTTTGCCTGAGTTGTAGGAGTGGGGTGTCACTCTGAGTTGTAGGCCTGTGGAAGAGGCTGAGGTATGGCTTGTGCCTGAGTTGTAGGAGTGTGGATTTACTCTGTGTTGTAGGAACTAGTCTTGGTTCTGAGCTGTAGGATCTGCGGATCTGAGAAGAAAGAAGGAAGTTAGCCCGAATCTAGTACACTGCTAGATAGGCGAAGGGGAAAGTGGATGCACCCATCATTTGGGGAACCACTATAAATCTGGTGTGCAATCTGTGAATGCTGTGTGTATGTGAATGCTATGCTGTGTTTTCTGCTGAATAAATTGCTAAACTAGATAGATTTGTCTGTCTAAGTTAGAAAAAGAATTGAACCTATTCACCCTCCCTCTAGGTGTTTAGAACATCTTGAAACCAATTCTTTCACTTTCAAAATCACAAATGTCTTTCAAGATAAGTTCTTCTATCAAAATAAATACTGACAGCGAACTAGTACGGGGCGGATTCAAGAATTCTCCAGAAGAAATCCAGAATGTTATCTTTCTTCTGAGTACAGTAGGGTTGAAAATCATCTTATCGGAACCAACCTTCATAGTGTTGCAAGTCGTTGAAGAATTCTTCCAGAATGCAGAGATAAGCTCGACAAGAAAGTATATAAAAACATTTGTCGTCGAGAATATTCTAAGAGTAACAGCCCGTAGTCTTAGACAACTTCACATTCCATCGCTCTCAGAGGGAGAAGAGGACGATGAGATCACCCAAGAAGACCATGAATCATCCCTAAAATTGTGTGAATATTCTGGTGAAGAGTACGGATCTCTACACATGGCAAAAATGAACTCTCCGGGAAAATTGCTATCCGATATCATAGGGAAGGTCTTGTTGTGCAAGCCGGGACCCCATGATAAAATATCAAAAGAAATATTCAATATTATGACTGCAATAATTCTGACCAAGAGAACTGACTGGAGTCAACTGATATTGAAAGTCTGTCTAAAATCTAAATGCCCTTAACATGAGAAGAATATTCTTTTGGTATCTATCAAAGTGCTTGGGTGACAAGCTTGATGAGTCACTTGGGGAACCTCTGCACTACCTTAAGAAGATTGACTAAAAGTTCATGGAAAGGTGGGAGAAACTGTTCCCAAAAATTGGAAAGAGTCAAGGATAAAGTTCCAAGAAGAAAAAGGAAGAGAATGAGGAAAAAAAGTTGTATCCAGTTTAGCTTACTCCCCCAGTCATATTGAGGGGGAGCAACCTGAAGAAATTGAGAAAGCAAGGTTTGAGACTTGGTCCTAGAAGACCTGGTTAGCACAACACCTGTGAAAATTTCCAGTGTGGTTGTTAGAAGTGAAACGGAAGATGACGTTGAGGGAGCAGTTCACTCAAAATTCTCTGCACAAGCCACTGAGATTGCAGTGGGGAGTCATTCATGGAGAACTCTGCCCAAGAAATTGAAAAACTTGAAGATGAGGGGACAACAACTGAAATTATTTAGGGGGAGTCTCAACACGTAGACTCTGCCCAGTATGATGGTGACCTTGATGCTCTAGATCAGGTCATAAGGAAATTCATTGAACCCATTCCGGAAGATGAGCCAAAACCTGAGTCTGTACAGGATGAAACAACAAAAATTGCATTCACTGAGAGAGACTGTTCTGTGGAAAGGTAAGAGAATTATGGAAGAACTAGATACTCAAAAAATCATTCCCAAAGCTGATACTCCTAACTGCTTGTATGAAGATTATGAATCTGAGACAGATCTATTTTTAGAGCTGCTGCTGAATGGCCTAGCACCACCATTCCCACAACCAGTGAAGCACTTCCCGGTTCTTTCTTGGCTCAGATGAAAGTACTGCTTGATGAGCAAAGAAAATAACTTGAATGCTATGTGGATAAGCCAGTACAAAGTTTAAGACATGAAATGTTTGAGAAAATAACTGAACTTCAAGCTGAGATGAATCAGTTGAATGTCCCGACTCTCCACTTCTTCATGAAGGCTGCCCATGCAGTGGATCACACAACCCATCAATAGAAATTAACTCACCAAGGACTTCATGATATTACAGCAAATCAGGTTGCCACCTCACAAAATCTACAGCAAGCCTTCTAAGCAACATCAAACAACATGGCTGAGCACATGATGAATGTTCTAGAGAGAGTATATTTTGCAGTCAACTACTAGATGAACACCTTCTGGATACAAAGGATCATCTCACTGGAGGGGTAAACATGCTAAGGCAAAAATTATCTAACATTCAAGGGAGTATTTGTCAGCATGTATCTAAAGAAGTCAGAAAGTGGGATGAAGCTATCATGCATCATACGACTAATTATGCCATCTGGATCTCAAATGCAACAATGTTTCTTTGAATCTACCCGAACTGAACTACATCCTAGAGCTTGAATACCATGATTCCCATCTGATTATGCAGAGCCCTCTCATAAAAATAAAGCTGTTCCATTTGAAGAGATTCTAGCTACACAGAGAATGATGGAGGAAATACAGAATCTACCTGGATATGAAGAATGAAGCACAAAATCCAGACATATAGTCTTGACCACATGGGATAACTTTGGCAGAATAATACACATAAATCAAGATTCTATAGCTCTGTAGAATGAAGCAAATATGAGAAACCAGAGTCAAAAAGGAGAACCCACAAGTGGAACCACCCAAATGGACCACCTCCTCCTCCAAGGTTATTCCAAAGCCTCTAAGTTACTTTGAGAGACAAAAAAGGAAAGTTGCAGGTGACAGTGACTGGTGGTGAAAAGTCGCATGTAATGGATTAGACACTTTTGAAGTTATTTTCCTAATGCAGACAATTTTTTAATTTCAAAATATAGAATGGAATGATTGCAATATACCTTGTGTTTATTCTTTTTTTAATTATGTTTATGTGTTTATTGTCATATGAGGTTCTGACTTCTTCAAATAAGAGGAGATTGTTGGGAATGTTCACCACAAGATTCTTGATTTGAAGAAGCTCTCAACATGACAATAAACACATCATGTATTTGATGTGCATACGAGTTTTTGATGAGATATTTTAACTAAAATGTATGACTAATATAGTTTAGATTTATGGTCACCCAAACAAGATTTTGCCTTTGTAATCCCTCAATGTGTAAAACTCATGTTGATCTATGTCTTAATCTTATATTAGAGTTGTCATTATCAACGAAAAATTCAACTGGAGTCAAAGGGAATTGGAGACAGACAAAACTCTGCTAACTAAAATATCATCTACATTGTCTGGATGCTAAGTAAAATATCGTCTACATCATCTGGATGTTAAGTAAAATATCGACTGCATCGCCTGGATGTTAAGTAAAGATGTCAATTGCATCGTCTGGACGTTAAGTAAAGACGTCGACTGCATCTTCTCAATGTTAAGTAAAAAAGTAGACTGCATTGACTGGATGATAGAAATGGATTACATCTGCTAGACGATATTAGTTAAAGGCTTGAAGGACTGTATCGATCACATCGGCGATAATGACACTAGAAGGCCCATGTCGACTATATCAGCTAGAAAATTCTTATATCGACTGGATGCTGGAAGAAAGCCGCAAATCGCGCGCATATTCAAAATTCATTTTGAATCCCGCCGCTGCACCAATCAGGGGGGCCTCATGTAGAAAGTTTTAAGTGCTAATTAATTTTTGATTCTTGTCGGTGGCGGTGGACATCTTGTAAGAGCCTTGGGGTTTCATCGATCGAGATATACATATACAAGTATTGAAGAATCCAAGCATTCACACATTCTTTTCTAAGTCTTCTTTGACAGCTAACCCTAAAGAGCAATCTTCCTAAGGCGCAACAAATCAAGATTTCCTTGAAGATTACTCTCTAGGAAAGAAGTATTCCAGACTCTACCATTCCAAGAAGGTACTTTCCGAGATCTGATCAGTGATGAAGAAACATCACTATCGTGCTCCTACAAAAAAATCAAGACAAATTGCTCTCAAATTATCTACATTAGGCACACATAGCCTTCCATTAATTAATAATACTCCATCCTCAATAACCAAAGTCTTAGTTTGTCCATCCTTCACCTTCTGCATCAGGTTCAGAAAGTATGGATCTAGATCAATCGCCTTCTTAATTCTATTTTTCATCTCATACTAAATTTGTTATTAGCCGATCCCACTAAAGTGGGATAAAGGCTTGAATGTTGTTATATACTAAATTTTTAATTGGTACAATTTTCCTTTTATTTCTTCATCTGTTTGAATCAACACAATCTATGCATTTTCTAATTCTACTTGCAATGTCTTATTCTGCAAAGCAATTGCTGATATCGCTGTGTTTTTCTGCTTAAAGCGTCAACCACTACATTGGCTCTTCTTGGATGATTTTTATATTTAGATCATAATCCTTAATGAATTTCAACCCTTTTTGATGTCGAAGGTTTATCTCTTTCAGTGACAATATATATTTCAGATTTTTGTGATCTGTGAACACCTCGTAACTAACTTCATACAGGTAGTGTCACTAATTCTTCAACGCAAAAATTACAATGGCCAATTCTAGATCATGCGTCAGATAGTCCTTTCAGGCTCTTTCAAATGTCTTGTTGTTTACATTATTACCTTGTTGCATGAATGCACATCCCAAACTTTTTAATGATGCATCACAGTATATGTGGAATTCTTCTGTCCCATTGACATAACCAAAATTATCTTCTCCTTCAACTGTTCAACGGCTTAACATTCATCAATCCACTGAAAATTTACATTTTTTGAGTCAATCTTTTCAACGGTAGGGCTTCTTTGGACAATTTTTGACAAATTTTTGGAAAAAACCTCCAAGACATATAAAACTCCTTATTTACATCACTGTTGTAGGTCTATGCTAATTAAGAATGGACTCAATTTTGACTAGGTCTACTGATAACCCATCTTTGTTAATCGTGTACCCCAAAAAGGCTATTTCCTCCAACCAAAATTCACACTTTGAAATTTTTGTATATAACTTATGTTCTTTCATTGTCATCAATACCACCCTAAGGTTTTTAGCATGCTCTTTTTTATTCTTCGAATGTACGAGAATGTCATTGGCAGACACTATTACGAACTTATCTAAATACTCTTTAAATATCCTATTCATCATGTCCATAAACACTGCTAGAGCATTTGCCAATCCAAACATCATCACGACAAATTCATAATGTTGTATCTGGTAGTTAAAACAATTTTATAGACATCCTCTTCTTTGATTTTCAATCGCTAATATCTTTATTTGAGATCAATTGTGGAAAAGGCCGTGACATTCACCAATTGACCAAACAAATCATCAATTTGAGGCAGTGGATACTTATTTTTAATTGTGAGTTTGTTTAGCTTTCTATAATCTATACACAATCTCATTGTTCCATCTTTCTTCCCGAAAATGACCGAGACTCCTCATGGCGATGAATAGGGTCAAATGAAGTTCTTGTCCATCAACTCTTGAAGTTGGTTTTTCAGCTTGACCATCTCTTTTGGAGCCATACGATAGGGGGTCTTTGCCAGTACTGCTCCTTCAGTAAGATTAATTGGAAATTCAATCTCTCGATCGGGTGGGATCCCTGATAATTCTTTTATAAATACCTCAGGAAATTCACAAATAACATGCACTTTTCTTAATTCTTTCTCAGCATCAACATTACTCTTGATCATCACCAACATTGCTTCACATCCCTTCTGAATCTTCTTCACAACCTTTATTGTCGAGATCACAACTTTAGATATTTTGCACATCCCACGAAAATGCACATAAGTTTGGTATGAGAACTTTTGTTTTGTCTCCTAGTTTTTACAATTTATAACTGATTCATTCTTCAAAAACCAATTAATACCAAATATTATATCAAACTTTATCAATGGTAGGATGATAAAATCTATTTCTATCTGCTTATCCTCCTTTTGAAGTGTACTCCTTCCTCTACTTTATAACATCCTCTTTTTTATGGAATTCCCTTCGCTTCTTGGTTTTTTGAGATCATTCTCTTTAGTTTCGTGGTTTTCACCAAGTCATTATTAATCGTTATTCTTTGAGAAATTAAGTATGTTCTGATATTGTCCATCGGCCCTTGTAGAATGCAAAAATATTTATGTTCTTCATTCACAAAAAGGGTCCCCGCATAATAATCCAGGTGCGTAAACTCAATTTCATATTGTAACACTAAGTGGCTTCCTTGCATCAATTGAAGGAACATCTCTTGTAAAAGCCTCTTCTCAGACAGAGGCACGAGCCAACCTGTGAATTCCCGGAGGAATTCTGCCCACGTTACTCCTCGGATGCCCCTTCTAGCTTATCTTCCTTCCAGTAAAATATGCCACAATCTTCGGGCTTCTCCTTCCAAGATGTAGGTTGCAAGATTCACCTTCCAGTCCTCTGGGCGCCTCATTGTTCGAAAGATAACTTCAATCTTCTTCACCCAGTCCTTAGTTTCCATTAGAGTCACCCCTCCTTGGAATGAAGGTGGTTTCAATTTATAGAAGTGCTTGGGTTAAAGTTCGTTATGCATGTGGTGTTGAGCACTAGACCTAGCGGGAGTCGATGCAATACCTTCCTTAAGTATCTCCATTGCTTCTTTTAATACTCGGGCTAATTCAGATACTTGCACACTTGATTGATGTGTGCCACCACTTTCCATTGACGTGCTTTCCTCTGGTTCCTGACAACGTCTCAAACTTGTATATACCGGGGAAAATTCCCGTCGCAATTCAATGCAACATTAGTATCAACATGAGACGATCCTATGCAAGATATACCCAAGCAAATTATATGTGTTTTTTACATATCCTTTTGGTCCTGAAATCCAAGCATCACAGACCTTGTTCTGATACCACTTAATTGTAATGATCCGCAAGATTGCCACAATTCAAATTTTTTACTTAACATCATCAGAGACAGTGCTTTGTTGGATTTTTTTAAATATGTAGCGCAGTTGATACTGCACATTAATTTAAGTAGAATCTTAAACAGAATACCTAAAATTTCTCAATATGTAGAACAACCTGCAACTATATATATATATATATATATATATATATATATATATATATATATGACTGTATAATGTACATTGTTACACCTCCGCACTCTTTTTTCCACTCCAAAACCCGGGTCGAAGGTTGGAGGGGCGGGGCTAATATAAGTTCGAGAGGACCGTCTGGGTAGGCGGTGTGGGACTAATCAAACATGCCTATTTTTGGTTCATGTTGACCGTCCAACACGCCCCCTCAGCGTGAACCTGGCTCTGATACCATGTTACACCTCCGCACTCTTTTTTCCACTCCAAAACCCGGGTCGAAGGTTGGAGGGGCGGGGCTAATATAAGTTCGAGAGGACCGTCTGGGTAGGCGGTGTGGGACTAATCAAACATGCCTATTTTTGGTTCATGTTGACCGTCCAACATACATGATAATGTTTTACACCAACGGACTACCCATATAAGTATACATCCATCATGTACAAAACTGGAAGGACATGCACTGTAATGACCAGTTTAGGCCGCCACAATTAAGATATTTCTTAGTTCATTTATATCCTCATAAGCTTTTGCTAATTTTTTTCAATCTTATTGTTTCACTTGCCTTATAAATGTACTAAGCAAAATGATTTCAACAGTAGTAAAGAATTGAGTACAATATCATATAAAAAGGCATAAACAAAACTGCATTATAATAACTCAAAGACGATTAAGAATACATAGTATATCACAATTGTACATTAGCACATATACATGACACTAGCTATCCACAAATATACAATCTACATAGAGTGTCATCTAGTGTATATAATATACATCAAAAGGGGGTTAACTATCCTAGTGATCTATCACTGAAGACAGACTCTACACTCCTCTGGACCTCTCGTCCCTATCCCATCTATAAGGGTCATCCCTAGCACTCTTTTCTTCGTATTATTCTAACTTATGAAGGATTGCGGTGATAACCGACACCCAAGGACAATATATGGCCTCCAACATCTTTTGTCATTCTTTTGCAGACAACTTACCAGTCACATCGTCATTGTTCTCGTTCGACTTCTACAAATGTTAAAATACAAAGGGTTAGTCATATAAATATGACCAAGGTTGTCAGGATCGCGATCCAGATCATAGGATCTGACATTAAGGTTGTCAGGATATGCCCCACGGCGTCGCCGGCCTACCAACAGCCCGGGTTTAGAGCTCAGAGGCCCACCACAACCCTTCTTGGGCCTGGAGGCTTGTCTCACCCCACAACACCACTGGTAGTAAGCCTAAACATCAAGTCCTGCAGGCTCATTGCACCCCAACCAAATCTCCGCTCCTGTTTATCAGCAGCGGTAGGTTGTTGCCACGGGGTCTCGAACCCGCAACCTTGATAAGAGAGTCTTATTACCACTCCTCATCACCAACTGAGCTGCACACGATCCAGATGTTGTAAATCGATCCTGATTTTGTATAACGATCCTCGATCCGAACCTACCATCATATCCGATCCTACCTCAAAATGATCTCATCTAGGAGGGGTGACTCTGATGGAAACTAAGGAGAATAGGGAAGGAGATAGCGTTGGAAGAGGGCGAGCGAGCCCACTAGGGGCGAGTGTTGTTTCCCAGTCAGACAGGTGCTCACTACTCGGGCGAGGAGATCGTGCGAGTCCCTTCGACTTGCCAGTTAGGGTTAGGGAACTCTTTCTGCTAGTTGATCCTTTAGGCCCCGGTGCCAGAGGGGTTCAGAGATTCGGTCATGTCCCACTACACCGGGAAGGGCGATCCAGTTCAGCATCTCCAGTGGTTCGAAGGCACCTTCTCCATCAGGTAAGTGACAGATGCCTTCAAGTGCAGGTTGTTCGTCATCGCCTTTAAGGAAAATATAAGGGACTCGTGCTGGAGCATCGTTCCACACTACTTGATTTGAAAATAACAAATTTCAAATGTATTTGATCATATTGTGTTTGTGGTGTGCAGATATAACAGACACAATACACTGATGATTTTGGTTGGGCGATGTACATCTAACTTTTACAAAGCAGAGCTATCGCAGACGACGTCTACTATCCCCCCGCGATAACATGCTGACATCAACCATGGCATATGCCATGATTCTCAACGGTTACCACGAAGTGCATAACTCGAGATATCGCCAAAAAATATCAAACTATCGCGACGCGATAGACCCACGACCATACACGTTCTCCAGCTTCTTGGTGCAGTTATTGTAGAGTGAGACACGTAGCAGCAAACGAAGATATCACAGGCGATATCGAGCTATCGTCGGACGATAGTGCAAAAACTATATATCAGTTGGATTTCGGGAAATTGATGTTAAACACCTCCAAGAGCCATCATCTCGTGCATCCCCACCCGGATAACTCCGCGGAACTAGAATAATTCCTAAGTGTTCGAGCAAGTTCAAGAGAGAAGAAGGGACCGTTCGTGCTTTCCAACTCCTACGACCTTTGCAAGGATTTGTCGTCTTCTTCAGCGCTCAAGACATGAGAGAGTTTTCATTTTAGATTTTTTTTCTTTCCATTCATTTTGTAAACGGTAGAGAAATCGCCGCCGTGTGAGTGACAACTAGGCACTTGTGTGGTTTAGGGAGAAATCGTCGACTTGTGTGCAACGACTAGGTCGTGGAGAGATCTAGGGGAGGCTAGTTGCTGTATCTAGAAAGAGATAAGTTTTAGTCGGTCGGTCCTTGGGAGAAGGACCGGTGAAATTAAAAAAAAGAACTTTTCATCACAACCTTGATTTCAAGTTCTATTGAAATCTATTGTTGATGTTTTATATCACTTATGAAATAAATTTTCATTTCAATTTTCTTATAATTTTCTAAGTGTTTGTTATGAGTGTTTGGTTGTGAAAAAGTTTCCTTGATTTCTGTTTTTATTTGGCTCAGTAAAAGTTAAGCAAAAATTATCGTTTGACCTTATTCACCTCCCCCCTCTAAGGCCGTCTTAAGATCCAAGAACTGGTTCCACCAACTTCCCTCAGGGACCATCTACAACTTCGAGGACCTGCGCTGTACCTTTCTACTGTGCTTCTCTGCATCCAAGAAGAGGACGAAAGGAGTTAAGGATCTCTTCTTGATAAAGCAAGTGGTTGAAAAATCCCTGGAGAGCTACGTGGCTCGCTTCCAGGAGGAGGTTCTCTTGGTCCAGGAGATGCCCTGGCACACCTTGCAACTGACCTTCACACTCGGGCTGCAGCAGAGATTATTCAGGATGGAGCTTGCCCGGACCTCCCTCTATCTTTCATGTAGTTGATCGGCCGAGCAAGGCGGGAGATCGAATGCGAGGCTACGAACCCCGAGTTCGTATCAAAGTTGACCAAGATAAGAGGAAAGGAAGCAAAGTTGCTGGGATGATCTTAGCAACATGAAGGGAGAAGAAGGGAAGAGCTAAGGAGGCAGGGATTTCAAGGACCCCCCGGGGGTCAGGAGCCCTGGTGGAGGATTCACCTGCCAGTCAATCGGCCAGCCTAGAGGCCATCGGGAGGACCCCCTCAGGGTCAGGGAAGAGGGTTTGCTCAAAGCGGAGGGCCCTTCTAGGTAAAGAGGAACTTTCAAGCAGGGCATGGACGACTCAACCCTCCGGGATGGAATCCGGGCCCGAGGCCATTCTAGTCACCCTCCCCAGCAGGCCATGACGATTGTTTCCGGAGGAAGAAGAGAATGGAGGAACCGACCCAGATGGGCACGAAGAGGATGGGAGGCGTTGCTCTACTGTGACTTCTACTAGCAGGAAGGTCACGCAACGACCACCTTCCCCGAGTTTTTGAAGGTGAGGGGTGTTGAAGCCAGAAGCCCGACTTCACCTAGAGTTCGGACCTAAGGTTGCAGCTCACAATTACTCTTCCCGAACCCATTTTTCGACGTGAGTCTTGGAACTAGAAACAGACCGTGGGCTTCAGCTTGGAGGCCCCACCTCTTACTCGGAAGAATTAGAAGTTCTTCCCCTCCCTAGCCAATGCTGAGCTAGGTGCCTTGGAGGAAGAAGCAGAAAAAGTTAACCAGCACTCTCTTCCACTCTCTCTTTTTTTGCGTCCCTTCCCTTTTCAAGGCACCTTATCGGTCTATTTATAGGCCTCTGAGTTTGACCTGCCAATAACCAAACTGAACCGACCTGAAATTACCCAAATACTCTGGCCTGGGTCTGCCAACAGCCAAACTCCGCTGTTCTGAAGGGTTATACGCAGACTCCAAAGGGCAAAAGGGTAAAATTACCTGGGGTAAAAGAGTAAAACCCCCACTTGGGGGTAGGAAAGTAAAAACGCCTTTTTCTCATATGGCGAGTGAGAAAATATCTGGCAGGAGAGAGGAGCCTATCAGCTCGCCTCGCGAGTGCCCCGCCTCGCGAGTACTCCGTCTCGCCACAAGAGGTCAGCATATGCTGCGAGAGCCCTCTCGCCTGCTCCGCTGCTCCCATCTCGCCTATTATGTTTTGCCTTTATGGAGTACCAGCGAGTTAACCCTATGGTCCTACTCGCCTCTGCAATCCTCTCGCCCCTAACTCAGCACTTTTCTTTGAGTTGCCTCCTGCGAGCCCGGACTTGTACACAATCCCCGCTCTTTTCGAGGTTGCCTCAAACTCGAAAAAAAAGTCCAACCGAGGCTCGCGATGTCGAAATTCATTTATGAGAATCTTTTGCGTGGCCCCCCTCTGGGGCCTATAAATATGCGACACTTATCCTAGCGTGGAGATTGCCCCCTCTCTCATCTCTTCCTTCACCTCTTCCACCGTCGTCATGTCTCATAGTCAGAGCTTTCGCGAACGTCTCGCGGTGGTCCGTAAATAAAACGAAGCTCGCACCCCTACTCCTTTACCTTCGTCATCTCGCCTGAAGCAGATGAAAACCGCTGGCCCCCCTTCTCGGTCGATGGGACCACTCCGGCATCCTTGGAAGTCCATGCACCT
This sequence comes from Platanthera guangdongensis, assembly GCA_039583875.1. Classification (NCBI taxonomy): domain Eukaryota; kingdom Viridiplantae; phylum Streptophyta; class Magnoliopsida; order Asparagales; family Orchidaceae; genus Platanthera; species Platanthera guangdongensis. The sequence continues at coordinate 87,993,104 of CM077150.1, forward strand.
CATCCCGCATCCTTCGAGGAGAGACAGGTGATTTTTTGGCTCCTGCCCCTTCCCTATCTTTCCTTTTTTCTATCTTCTCGCCTATTCACTTCATGCTTATTGAGGGAGATCTCGCCTATCCCCCCCAGCCTACGAATCCACCTGATATTACCGACATCCATCATCAAGACTCCGACTCGCCTCAGCGATCCACCCCTCCTGCTGTGAAGAATGACGATCTCTCGCAATTCCCTGGGAGCTCTCGCAACCCGGGTAAATTAACTAAGCTTGCCCTTTTGTTTCATATAGACTTTCATTCCCCTACCTGGTGTGTTCGAGACCACTGGACTAAACCTTCTACCCGTGCAACTCACGACTTCCAAGCCTTTTTGCTAGAACTCCCCTCATCCTGATCCTTGGCTTCTTCCTGCGTAGGTACCCAGATCGACTCGGCAGCAGTGGACTTCTCTGGGCTGCCCGCCTTCTCGCCTCCTCCTCACCCAGACGAGATAGAAGACTATCTGAGCGATCCCATGGATCCGGTGGAGATGAAGCGCAGGACCGCCGAGATGTTTCAAAACTACACACATATTATCCGCGAGATGGAACTGGGCAAGCAGGCCATCGACAGGCGCATTGACTGGCTAGAAATTGAATGCACTCGCCTCTCCTCCGAGATCGATGCTGGAATCGAGATAGATGAGACCGACCCTCAGGCCATCATAAACGAGGTCGACCAACACCTTCGTCTCGCGCGCCGCGATCTTGAAGCCGCTCGCGCCTTTCATGTTCCCGGTCGGCCCCCATATGCGGGGTCTCGCGGTGGAGGGCGTTGGAAATGACACAAGAACTGAAGAACCTCCACCTCGTCTCGCCTGTTTAGTTATACCTTGTAATTCTACTGCTTTTAGTAATTTGCCGTCTTTTTCAATTCGACATTTAAGCCTTGTGGACTTGATGCTCGCCTCGTGCGAAATGATTATTATTAATGATATTCTGCTCACTTCTTTCATGCTGGGTTTGCATATTATAGCTATGTTAATTTTTGTCTCTCTTTTTTTGTTCCGGCTTGTTGGAAAAATCCTCGCGGGGCATCGTGCTTCGAGGTCAGGAGAGAGAACGAATCGTCGGCCAATCTCTTCAACTTCCCCCTTCATATTTTTCCCGCCCATCTTTCCGCTTTCACTATATGCTATAAATACCACCCCCCCCAAATCGAAATGACTTACGCCTGTGCTGCCCTCTCCTGCTGCGTCATAGATCTAGACTTCTCGCTTCCTTTCTCTTACTGTTTACTCTCGCCACTCCTCCACCTCCTTTTGCCCTTATCGTCTCGCTTATCATGGGAAAGAAAAAGACTGAGGAGGGTGAGGGACGCAGCTAGTGCAGCAGATGATTTGCTGACCATGACTTTCCTCCCGGCAGGATCTCTGAGGACTACAACCGCTTTATCCGCGATTTCATGGTGGAGGGGTTCGAGTCGCGGCCTCCAAAGGTCGGCGAGTCGATCAACACATTCTACCCCAGCGAATTCGCATTCCCCGTCTCGCACTTCGAGTCAGGGCTGAGACTTCCCCTCTGGCCAGAGGTTAAACAGGTATTGAAATATTTTGGAGCCGTCCCCGCGCAACTAAACCCGAACGCCATCTCATTTTTAGTTGCGTTCGCCAGCTTCATGCGCCGTGAGCGCATTGAGTTCAGCCTTAGCGTCTTCCGCAAGCTATTTATCTACCACGCTAACTACGACGACGTCTCGTACTTCACGGGACAGGGTCTGAAGGTGTGCGAGATCCCCAACAAGAATCACCACTGGCTCACCCGCTTCATCTTCATCCACGGAAATCTGGGAGGCGTTCCACTCGCGCCGGTGTCGCTCGCCGAAATGTACGACGCGACTCCCAAGGTTGGAGGCGCGGATAAAGACCTCTGCGAGTTCTTCGCAGGAAAGAATTTCGTGCTCAACTTCTTAAGGCGGGACCTCGACTCACTCCCTCGTGTATTTCCCGGCGAAGGTACACTCGCGCGCTTCTTTACCCTTATGTTTATCATCCCTATGTTTTGTTATCTCTAATCATCGAGTTGTTTGTTCAGGAGAGCGAAATATCCCAATCCATCCTCCTTATTTGAGCAGTGCTGGGCCGTCAAAATCTCTCGCACTCGCCAGCATGGAGCTCGAGGCGGCGAAAGAGTCGCTGGCCCCCGCCTCCAAGAAGAGACCTGAGGATGATGCCACCGCTCCTCGGCACAGTCCCAAGAAGAAAATCAAGAAGGTTGTGACTTTCCCGAAAGGGAAAAAGGTGATAGTCCCGAATGTTGAAGCCAAAATTGACCTCTGTGGAGTTCAGGGTCCCTACAAAGGGGTGACCTCACACCTACTACACCCAGAGGAACGTCACGGACCAAAGATCAAGAAGCTAGAAACAGACCCTCGGCTCTAGCGCGGAGGTCCCACCTCACACCCGGAAGGCTACCTGAGCACTTCCCCTCCCTAGCCAATGCCTGAGCTAGGGTGCCTTGGAGAGCTCTCTCTACTATACCAAGAAAAAGCTAAGGGAGGAGGAAGCTAAAAATCTCCAAAAAGCTTAAAAACATGCCTGCCTTATTTTGGGCCCACTCTTCGCGAATACGGGGTTGTACACAATCCCCGCTCTTTTCGAGGTTGACACAAGCTCGAAAAGAAACATCCAACCCAACGTATTCGCGGAGTGTAACTTTCCTGCGGGGTCAACCTGCCATGCCAGCTATGGGAGCCTGGGTGGCGAGACCTCCTCCGGGTAAAGGACACTTCACCCCCCGGAGGGGTCAACCTGCCATGCCAGCTATGGGAGCCTGAGTGGCGAGACCTCCTCCGGGTAAAGGACACTTCACCCCCCGGAGGGGTCAACCTGCCATACCAGCTATGGGAGCCTGGGTGACGAGACCTCCTCCGGGTAAAGGACACTTCACCTCCCGGAGGGGTCAACCTGCCATGCCAGCTATGGGAGCCTGGGTGGCGAGACCTCCTCCGGGTAAACAACACTTCACCTCCCGGAGGGGTCAACCTGCCATGCCAGCTATGGGAGCCTGGGTGGCGAGGCCTCCTCCGGGTAAGGGACTTGGCTTCCACGAGAGATCAACCTGCCCTGCCAGCTAGTGGGAGGCTGGCCGCGGAATCATCATCGGAGCGAGACCTACCCCACCTTCCGAGAGATCAACCTGCCCTGCCAGCTAGGTGAGAGCCTGGCAGCGGAATCCATCTCGAGGTGAGACCTACCCCACCCTCCGAGAGATCAACCTTCCCTGCCAGCTAGGTGAGAGCCTGGCAGCGGAATCCATCTCGAGGTGAGACCTACCCCACCCTCCGAGAGATCAACCTGCCCTGCTAGCTAGGTGAGAGCCTGACAGCGGAATTCATCTCGAGGTGAGATCTTCCCCACCCTCCGAGAGATCAACCTGCCCTGCCAGTTAGGTGAGAGCCTGACAGCGGAATCCATCTCGAGGTGAGACCTACCCCACCTTCCGAGAGATCAACCTGCCCTGCCAGCTAGGTGAGAGCCTGACAGCGGAATCCATCTCGAGGTGAGACCTACCCCACCCTCCGAGAGATCAACCTGCCCTGCCAGCTAGGTGAGAGCCTGACAGCGGAATCCATCTCGAGGTGAGACCTTCCACACCCTCCGAGAGATCAACCTGCCCTGCCAGCTAGGTGAGAGCCTGACAGCGGAATCCATCTCGAGGTAAGACCTACCCCACCCTCCGAGAGATCAACCTGCCCTGCCAGCTAGTGGGAGCCTGGCCGCGGAATCATCATCGGAGCGAGACCTACCCCACCTTCCGAGAGATCAATCTGCCCTGCCAGCTTGGTGAGAGCCTAGCAGCAGAATCCATCTCGAGGTGAGACCTACCCCACCCTCCGAGAGATCAACCTGCCCTGCCAGCTAGGTGAGAGCCTGACAGCGGAATCCATCTCGAGGTGAGACCTACCCCACCCTCCGAGAGATCAACCTGCCCTGCCAGTTAGGTGAGAGACTGGCAGCGGAATCCATCTCGAGGTGAGACCTTCCCCACCCTCCGAGAGATCAACCTGCCCTGCCAGCTAGGTGAGAGCCTGGCAGCGGAATCCATCTCGAGGTGAGACCTACCCCACCCTCCGAGAGATCAACCTGCCCTGCCAGCTATGTGAGAGCCTGCCAGCGGAATCCATCTCGATGTGAGACCTACCCCACCCTCCGAGAGATCAACCTGCCCTGCCAACTAGGTGAGAGCCTGACAACGGAATCCATCTCGAGGTGAGACCTACCCCACCCTCCGAGAGATTAACCTGCCCTGCAAGCTAGGTGAGAGCCTGACAACGGAATCTATCTCGAGGTGAGACCTACCCCACCCTCCGAGAGATCAACCTGTCCTGCCAGCTAGGTGAGAGCCTGACTGCGGAATCCATCTCGAGGTGAGACCTTCCCCACCCTCCGAGAGATCAACCTGCCCTGCCATCTAGGTCAGAGCCTGATAGTGGAATCCATCTCGAGGTGAGACCTACCCCACTTTCCAAGAGATCAACCTGCCCTGCCAGCGAGGTGAGAGCCTGACAGCGGAATCCATCTCGAGGTGAGACCTATCCCACCCTCCGAGAGATCAACCTGCCCTGCCAGCTAGGTGAGAGTCTGGCAGCGGAATCCATCTCGAGGTGATACCTACCCCACCCTCCGAGAGATCAACCTGCCCTGTCAGCTAGGTGAGAGCCTAGCAGCGGAATCCATCTCGAGGTGAGACCTACCCCACCCTCCGAGAGATCAACCTGCCCTGCCAACTAGGTGAGAGCCTGACAGCGGAATCCATCTCAAGGTGAGACCTTCCCTACCCTCCGAGAGATCAACCTGCCCTGCCAGGTAGGTGAGAGCCTGACAGCGGAATCCATCTCGAGGTGAGACCTTCCCCACCCTCCGAGAGATCAACCTGCCCTGCCAGGTAGGTGAGAGCCTGACAGCGGAATCCATCTCGAGGTGAGACCTTCCCCACCCTCCGAGAGATCAACCTGCCCTGCCAGCTAGGTGAGAGCCTGATAGCGGAATCCATCTCGAGGTGAGACCTACCCAGCTTCCGAGAGATTAACCTGCCCTGCCAGCTAGGTGAGAGCCTGGCGGAGGAATCCATCTCGAGGTGAGACCTACCCCACCCTCCGAGAGATCAACCTGCCCTGCCAGCTAGGTGAGAGCCTGACAGCGGAATCCATCTCGAGGTGATACCTACCCCACCCTCCGAGAGATCAACCTGCCCTGTCAGGTAGGTGAGAGCCTAGCAGCGGAATCCATCTCGAGGTGAGACCTACCCCACCCTCCGAGAGATCAACCTGCCCTGCCAGCTAGGTGAGAGCCTGACAGCGGTATCCATCTCGAGGTGAGACCTACCCCACCCTCCGAGAGATCAACCTGCCCTGCCAGCTAGGTGAAAGCCTGACAGCGGAATCCATCTCGAGGTGAGACCTTCCCCACCCTCCAAGAGATCAACCTGCCCTGCCAGCTAGGTGAGAGCCTGACAGCGGAATCCATCTCGAGCTGAGACCTACCCCACCCTCCGAGAGATCAACCTGCCCTGCCATCTAGGTGAGAGCCTGACAGCGGAATCCATCTCGAGGTGAGACCTACCCCACCCTCCGAGAGATCAACCTGCCCTGCCAGCTAGGTGAGAGCCTGACAGCGGAATCCATCTCGAGGTGAGACCTACCCCACCCTCCGAGAGATTAACCTGCCCTGCCAGCTAGGTGAGAGCCTGACAGCGGAATTTATCTCGAGGTGAGACCTCTAGTCATCCACGAGAGGTACCACCGACCCTGCCCAGCTAGTGAGAGCCTGGGCAGCGAGACCGTCTCGGAGCAAAAGGACTAGGCATCTCAATCAAACCTTACCAAATCCTACATCCTCAAACTGGGAAAAATACGAGTTACATGACCCCCGCCGACTCAGTTGGTCGGGGGTTGGACTCATCACAAGATAAGATACATACGGGACTCTGCCGTAGCAAGGCTTCCTCAGGGGGTCTGGGCCAGGTGGTCGTCATCCGCCTCCTTCTCCTTGGACACTTCCATCTTGCTCAAGCTCTCCATGACCTTCTCCATCTCCTCTGCCTTGGCTAACCAAGAGATGGTGTTGACGGCCGTGACGTAGCACTGCCTCGCCATCCTGGAGTCTCCCTTGACTCTGACCTGGATCCCTCCGGAGCTGAACTTGAGGCATTGGTGGAAGGAAGATGACACGCAACGGAAGGCGCTGATGAGGGGCCTTCCGAAGATGGCGTTGTAGCTGCTTGGAGCGTCAACAATGACGAACCGGCAGTTCCTTGAAGCCCCTCCCAACTTTACTTGGAGTCCGACTCCACCTTCCACTTCCTTCCTCTCCCCTGAAAATCCAAACAGGGGTCCGTCCGAGGCTAACACCCTCCTTGGTTCTACCTTCATCTCCTCAAACGCCTTCCTGAAAACGACGTTGACGGAGCTCCCGTTGTCAACCAAGATCCGGGAGACGGTGTAGCCTTCGATGGGCGTCTGGATGACCAACGCATCGCAGAACGGATCCTCATGATCCGACAGGTCCTTCACCGAGAAGGTGATCTTCTCCTCCTGGGGCGGTGCCTGGGAGGTTGAGGCGACGCTCCTTCGGTACATGACATGGAGGCTTGCCTTCCGAGTGGCCTCAACCCCCACTCCACCGTGGATCACCGCTATACCGCCTCGGGGTCCGATATCGACCCGGTCCTCACACACATCATCCCCTCCTTCTCTGGGCAGAACCTCTTCAACCCGCACTGGTGGCTGTGGCTGGACAGGGCCTCTCGCCCCCTCACCTCCAGGAACTCGGGGCAGGTAACTGTGGCGTGCCCCTCCACCTGGTGGAAGTCACAGTACGACAACTCTACCCTGACCCTTCTCCTTCCCTGATGGTTCCTCCTCTCCCTTCGACCAATCTCCATTGCTTGCTGTGGTGGGGGTAGGAGCTGCCTAGGGGCTTGCCTCTGGAAGTTGAACCTCGCTTGACCCCCATGGAAGTTTCCCCTATCTTGGACGTAACCTCTTCCCGGGCCCTGTACGGGTCCTCCCTGCTGCCTCCAACCTGGCTCTGGACCCTCCTGAGCTCTCCGCTCCTCTCTCCTTCTTCCTTCCTGAGGTCTCGAGCCACCTTGCTCCTTGGCCTCCATCTCTGTTAGCTTTGCCAACTTCTTGACAAATGTCGGGTTGGCCGCCTCCATGGCAATCTCCTCTGCCGCCGTTTCCATCAGCTCCTCGAAGGAAAGGGGGGCCTTCCGGGTCAAGCTCATCTTGAAGAAGCCCTCCTTCAGCCCAACGTGAAGGCCATCTGGAGAGCATACCCTGGCATCTCCTGGACCTCCAGGATCTCTTCTTGGAACCTGTCAACGTAACGGGCCAGCGACTCCTCGGCCCCCTGCCTTATCAGGAAGATGGACTCAGGACTCCTCTTCCTCTTCTTGGAGGTGGAGAAGCGAAGCTGAAAGCTCCGGCTCAAGTCCTCGAACCCATAGATCGACCTTGGAGGGAGTTGATGAAACCAGTCCCTTGCCTTCTACTTCAACGTGATCGCAAAGAGGCGACACTTGAAGGCGTCCGTCATCGACCTGATGGAGACGACATCCTCGAACCACTGCAGATGCTGAACGGGGTCATCCTTCCCGGTATAGTAAGCCATGTCTGGCTCTCTGAACCCCTCGGGAACGGGAGCTGAGATGATCAGCTCGCTGAAGGGTGACCCCCTAAGGGGTGGTCTCGCCACTTCCACTCGCGCGACCTGCTCGCCTGGGAGGTTGGCACTCGTCGGGCTGGAGAACAGCTCCCGGCCGGTGAGGTCTCGCTCGACCCCATCTCCCATCCTCTCCTTCCCTGGCCTTCTTCCTGGTGCACTTCCTTCTCTCCCCGCTGGGGTCATCTCGCCTAGACCCCTGGGAGTCAACTCGTTGAGGGGGGGAGCTAGCTCCTGGGGGTTGGGGTGGAGCTGCCACCCTGAGGAGCAATGTTTCGCAGCATCTCCATGATGCCTTGGATGGAAGCCATGAACTCTTGCCTCCCCACAAAGGGTCCTGGGCTGGGGAGCTCGCCGAGATCATCACTACCTCCTTGACCTCCAGTCATGACACTCTCCCGAGATTTTCTGTGCTGGTCACTCTCCACGCTCACCGCACCAAAATGTTGAAGCCAAAATTGACCTCTGTGGAGTTCGGGGTCCCTACAAAGGGGTGACCTCACACCTACTACACCCAGAGGAACGTCACGGACCAAAGATCAAGAATCTAGAAACAGACCCTCGGCTCTAGTGCGGAGGTCCCACCTCACACCCGGAAGGCTACCTGAGCACTTCCCCTCCCTAGCCAATGCCTGAGCTAGGGTGCCTTGGAGAGCTCTCTCTACTCTACCAAGAAGAAGCTAAGGGAGGAGGAAGCTAAAAATCTCCAAAAAGCTTAAAAACGTGCCTGCCTTATTTTGGGCCCACTATTCGCGAATACGGGGTTGTACACAGAAAGAGAGGAGAATGATGTCGAGAACCCTGAGCCCCATCTCCGTCGAGGGCTCACAATCACCTCGCCAACAAGCTGTCTCACCGTCTCGCGAGACGGTACTATTCGACCGGCCCCCCAACACTTCGTCTCAACCCACTGAACCTCCGCCTCGCGAAGCTGCCTCCTCCAGCCGCCCAGCGCCCTCCTCGCATCAAAATTTCAATTTTGGCCCCGTGGTAAAAGATGCTGTCGGCGACCCAGTCCTAGTGTGGGAAAAGGACGCGAACCGGGTGTCGATATCTACCCTCCTTCCCTCATGGAAGGAGCAGGACCCTCCCACCTGCCACGCCTTCTCCCTCGACTATGGCCTCTATGGTGGTCCTGGGACAGATCCTTTCGACAAGGACTCCTCGCGAGGCCTTGTCATGAAGGCAGCTCAAGCTCAGCTTCGCGCCTTAGTGCTCTCGCACCGAGTCTCGCGCCACCTTATTTTTAACAACAAGAAATGGAAGGATGCGAGAGAAGTCGGATGACCTCGAGAAGAGGCTGACACTTGCTGATAATCTTCTCGCAAAGAGTCAGGATGGCGTGGTAAGCCTTTTAATTTTATCTTTGGTCAGTCTCTCTCGCGTGTATGCATTTCGTTAATTGATGAGTTTCTTGTAGGATGCCGAGACGGCGGATCGGATGCGCTCGCGCATAACTGCCCTGGAAGAGGAGAATAAGAACTTAAAAGCCCAGAATGCCCATCTTCTGGACAGCATTCTACCTTCCTCTTGCTCAGATCCAATCCAAGCTCCCCCGCCCTCTCATTACTCAGTTGACGAGGTCGACGATATCTGCCGGGACGCCAACATTAAGACGGCCGAGCTTGTTCTAAAGATGATGTAGGAGCTGAGAGTTGTCAAAGAAGACGCCGAGTCCGTCACTGCCCGCGACCTCGTGCCACACCTTTATGGCGAGGCGGACGAGGATTCAACTTCCAGCGAAGATGATTGAAGAGGCGCCAGCGAGACCTGGGACTCCCCCCCTTTTTTGCTTCCTCCCTCTACTTGCACTTTTTTTTTTGGAGATTTTAAAGTATTTTTTCATGGAAGAGTACTCCCCTTTCCTTCTTTTGTAATGAACAATGACCAAATGTAAAAGATTTTTTTGTCATATCCTCTCGCTTTACGTTTTCTTTATTTTACTTTATTTTGCTTTATTTATTGCCGACGTCCCTCTACTCTGTTTCTACACGCGAGGTAGATCTACTTGCCGTCTCGCTTGAGAATTGGTTTAAGGCACGAGTCATTAGACTTCTTTTCGCCCCTTCCGTGCGCGAGACCGTTTGGCTTCCTCCCCGCGTCTCGCCTCAAGACAAATCCAGCGCGAGTAGACCCCAGAGATTTACCCACTCTTTTATTGGAAGTCGCCCGTCTTCAATCTTTTAGGCGAGACCTTTCTTTTGCCAGCGAGAGTCTACTCGCTATGGGCGGGACCCTCTTCACCGAGCATCGGTTGGAGATGCCCATCTTCATTTGTATTGCACCAACCTCTTTTTCCCATAGAAGTTTTTTATTTTTTACAAACTTTCTTTGTTCCATGATAAGTATAGATATTTTTCTTTGAGTGATCTAACCATTTACCCTGCCACCGAGTGAGCCTACAACCCTGCCAGCTTGATGAGAGCCTGGTCAGCGGGTCTTCTCGGGGCCTTAGCATTCATCCTGCCACCGAGTGAGCCTACAGTCCTGCCAGCTTGATGAGAGCCTGGTCAGCGGGTCTTCTCAGGGCCTTACTATCCATCCTGCTATCGAGTGAGCCTACAGTCCTGCCAGCTTGATGAGAGCCTGGTCAGCGGGTCTTCTCGGGGCCTTGCCATCCATCCTGCCACCGAGTGAGCCTACAATCCTGCCAGCTTGATGAGAGCCTGGTCAGCGGGTCTTCTCGGGTCCTTATCATCCATCCTGCCACCGAGTGAGCATACAGTCCTGCGAGCTTGATTAGAGTCTGGTCAACGGGTCTTCTCGGGGCCTTACCATCCATCCTGCTACCGAGTGAGCCTACAGGCCTGCCAGCTTGATGAGAGCCTGGTCAACGGGTCTTCTTGGGGCCTTACCATCCATCCTGCCACCGAGTGAGCTTACAGTCCTGCCAGCTTGATGAGAGCCTGGTCAGCGGGTCTTCTCGGGGCCTTACCATCCATCCTGCCACCGAGTGAGCCTACAGTCCTGCCTGCTTGATGAGATCCTGGTCAGCGGGTCTTCTCGGGGCCTTACCATCCATCCTGCCACCGAGTGAGCCTACGGTCCAGCCAGCTTGATAAGAGCCTGATCAACGGGTTTTCTCGGGGCCTTACCATTCATCCGTTTTACTCTCATACCATGAAAGAAGACACCTGAGATTCCATTATATCAGAAGACCACAACAGATTTACAAGCATTGAAAAATAAAAAATGCTAAGGATATAATCTTTTTAAGTCGTCGCCTCTTCGGGCACGATCGAGGGGTATCCCGTCCACATCCTGGAGGTGGTACCCTCTTGACTTCAGGACCTTTACCACAAAGGGGCCTTCCCAGTTGGGATTGAGTTTTCCCACTGAGGCTCCTCTGCCTACTGCGTCCACTTTTTTGAGGACCAAGTCGTCCTTCTGGAACTGCCTGACCCTTAAATGTTTATCAAAATATCTCGCCATCCGACGCTTGACTTCTTCCTGCCGGATCGATGCTAATTTCCTGAGCTCTTCCACCAGTTCCAGAGAGAGCTTGTGCTCCTCATTCTCTACCCGCCATCCTTCGTCTCCTTTCTTCGTAGCAGCTACTCTTGGCGATTCGACCTCAAAATCTATAGGTATAACGACCTCCGAGCCATGGGAGAGTTTAAATGGAGTCTCTCCCGTGGCGGTGTTTGGCGTGGTCCTCAAAGCCCAGAGAACTGAAGGGAGTTGTTCTACCCAACTTCCCCTCAAGTTCTCCACCTTCTTTAAAAGATTCGTGATAATCTTGTTTGCCGCTTCCACCTGTCTATTGCTTCGAGGACGATGAACTGAGGCGAAACAGAGGTCTATGCCCAGCCGAACACAGAAGTCCACGAATTCCCTGCTAGCGAATTGTGGTTCATTATCAGTGACGATGGCCAACGGAAGCCCATGTCGGCAGATGATCTCTCCCCATATGAAATTTTTGACCACTTGTGACGTCACCTTAGCCAACGCCTTCACCTATAGCGACTTTGAAAAGTAATCCACCATGACCAACAAAAACTTCCTTTGACCACTAGCTTGGGGAAAAGGACCCACCAAATCTAGTCCCCATATTGCGAAGGGCCAGAGAGCCGTGATTGTACGTAATCTTTGGGCTGGAACGAGTTGGAGAGGATCTAACTCCTGACACTTTTTACATCTCTTTGCGAATTCTTCCGCATCCTTCCTTGAAATAAGGCCAGAAGTAGCCTTGCCTCAACACTCTCCCCTCCAAGGTCCGACTTCCCGAGTGACTCCCACATTCTCCTGAATGAATTTCTTCTAGAACTCTTGGAATCTCTCCCTCAGATACACATCGAGCCAACAAACCCGATAGTGTCTTTCGGTATAATGTCCCATCCTTCAGTAGGTAGTATGCCGATTTATAGCTGATCTGCTTCTTATCGAGGTCCCTCTCGGGAAGACGCCCCGAGGTCAAAAAGATGATGAAGGGATCCATCCAAGACCCTTGCTGGTCCACTTCCATCAATTCTCCTTCTTCTATGGATGGTCTGAAAAGTTCTGTCACTGTTCCTCCGGTCTGAGGGCTGTACTTGGCAAGCAGGTCAGCCTGAGCACTCTCCCCCCTCGGGATGTGTTGAATTGAAAAGCCACGGAACTGCCCGTTGATTCCTTTGACCTTCATCAGATACAACTGGAGGGTGGGTTCCCTTGCTTCAAATTCTCCTTTGATTTGTCCTGCTACCACCATAGAGTCCGTGGAGACTTTAATGTCCTGTATGCCCCGCTCCCGAGCTAGCTTGAGCCCTGCGATAATCGCCTCATATTCTGCTTGATTGTTAGTGATTGTGAAGTGAATCTTCAGAGCTTGCTCAATTCTGGTCCCTTCGGGACTCACCAGGATCATCCCTCCTCCAAAAGAACTTTTTGCAGATGCTCCATCTACTAGCATCTCCCAAGCAGCTTGAAGAGGTGCTTCAGCTTCTTCGACCTCAACCACGTAATCTGCCAGGAAATCCGCAACCGCTTGCGCTTTGATGGCCAACCGAGGAGTAAAAGTGAGATCGAACTCACTGAGCTCTATCGACCATTTGGCCAACCTCCCAGAATGCTCCACCCCTTACAGGATACGGCGGAGAGGATGATCCGTCACCACCTGAATTGAGTGGGCCTGGAAGATGGCCTGAGCTTCCTGACTGATATGATGAGAGCGAATGCCAGCTTTTCAAGGATAGTGTATCTGAATTCCGCCTTCTTCAGGATCCTGCTCACGTAATAGATCGGGAACTGCTTTTTTCCTTCTTCTCGTACAAGAACTGAACTCACTGCTCCGGCCCCCACTCGTAGGTACAAGAACAAACCCTCTCCCTCTCTTGGACCTTGGAGTAGCGGTGTATGGGTGAGTTGTTGTTTTAGAGCTTGAAAAGCTTCTTTGCATTCAGTGGCCCATTCAAATTTCTTGCCACCTCTTAGTGCTCGGAAGAAAGGCGAGCACTTCTCCCTAGCCCGGGAGAGGAACCTGATTAATCTGGCCAGCTTGCCGGTGAGACGTTGGACTTCCTTGGCTTTCTTCAGAGATTCTAATTCTAGGATTGCCCTTACCTTATCTGGGTTGGGCTCCACTCCTGATGGAGTAAGGAGATGTTCTAAGAATTTTCCCCTGTTGACCCCGAAGACACACTTCAGGGGGTTGAGTCTCATCTTGTATTTCCTTATGGTTTCAAAAGTTTCCTCTAGATCTAAGACGTGGGACCCAAGGTCTCGGCTCTTGATCATCAGGTCATCCACATAAACCTCGAGGTTCCGCCCCTTCTGCTCCCAGAAGATTCAGTCCATCATTCTTTGATAAGTTGCCCCCACATTCTTTAATCCAAAGGGCATCATGTTCAAGTTGAAGTAGAAGCACCCATCCTTCGTGACAAAGGTGACATCCTTGACGTCCGGCGGGTGCATGCGTATTTGATGGTATCCTGAAAACGCATCTAGAAACCTCCTTAGTGAAAAACCGACGGCTGAGTCAACCAGCGCGTCGATTCGAGGCAGATGATAACAATCGTTAGGGCATGCTTTATTTAAAAGGGAAAAGTCTACACACATCCTCCATTTCCCCTCTCCCTTTGCCATTACAACATTACTCACCCACCCCGGATATTTGCTTGCAAATATGAATCCCGCCTTGAGCAGCTTCTCCACCTCTTCTCTGATGGGCCCGGCCATCTTGGTGGCGATGACTCTCTTCTTTTGTTGTATTGGACGAGCATTGGGGTCGAAGTTGAGACGGTGGCATGCCACGTCCGCGTCAACCCCCGGCAGGTCAGCTGCGCTCCAGGCGAAGATGTCGACGTTCCTCTGCACGCACGCCCTGATCTCCTCCTGATCCTCGGGACTGAGCTCTCCACTGACTTTTATCTTCTTTTTCCTCCCTTCCTTGGTGAGGATCTCCATCTCCAGCACCTCCACTGCCGCCTTCAGTCTTGATGGCTCTTGTCTTTCTCCTTCTCCCTCAACATCTCCTCCCGTTCCCTGGCTTCACGATCTACGGCCTCGCGCTCCGCAACGACCATAGGCACCTCTTTCAGAAGCTTCTCCACCTCTTCATCGGTTGGGATTCTCTCTTCCAACAACGAACTTCCCCTCTTCTCTGGCCGAGCTTCTATCCTGGACGACTCCCCCACTTCCTTTATCTTTCTTTTCTCTTTCTTCTCCCCTTCATTTTTCTTCGCCCTTTCCACCTCCATCTCTTCTTTCTCCTCCTCTGCCTCCATCTCTTCTTCCCATCCCTGCTCTCCCCCTCCTTCCTTCTCTCCTGCCATTTCCGGCTCCACCGCAATGCCTCTCTCCATCCCCACTTCTCCTTCCCCCCTTTCTTCTCTTCCTCCTCCCTTTTCCTCCGACCTCCTGCTCCCATCGTTTCATCCTCTTCTCCATTTCCTCGGCCTCTCCTTGCCAAGAAATGGTATTCACTGCCGTCACATATCACTCCCTGACTGCTTTCGGATCTCCTTGTACTCTGATCTGGGTCCCCCCGACATTGAGCTTCAGGCATTGGTGAAAATATGATGGGACATACCTAAAGGCACAGATCAAAGGGCGCCCGAAAATGACCTTGTAACTGCTGGGGGCGTCCACTATGACGAAACGGAAATTCCTGGACAGCCCCCCCCCCCCCCCCCCAGTGTCACCTGGAGTCAGTGTTGTAGATATCGGCCGACATGTCCGACATGTCGGCCGACATAAAGGTTTTGAGTGCAAACCGCAACGAAACCGATTTGTTTGACAAAAATATCGTTTTGTAAAAAAACGGCGATATATCCCGATATATCGATATATCTCTAACCCGATATTTTGGTTATTATATTTAATATATAAAAAACAAAGTTCACGAGACTCATATTTTTCTACTTCACGAGTCCATTTCACACATTCGTCATTTCTTGCTCTACCCTAAATTTTACGGGAGAGTCGCTCTGGCGGAGTGGTCGACACTCGACAGCTCCTTCTCCGGTGACAAGGCAACAGATCGGCATCGCAGGCGAGGAGTAGATAACGACGCCGGGCTTTCTACGAATTGGCATCGCAGGCGAGGAAGCGAGGAGTCGATGCCGGGCTTTAGGGTTTCTGCTACTTCACTCCACTGTAAGCCCCCTTCTTCTTTCTTCTTTCTGCTTTCTTCTTTTTTCTGCGACAATTGAAAGTTTTATTTGGAGTTATTATATTGATTAAGTCATAAGATCTAAAAGTTTTATTAAACTTGTGTTACTTTAAGATTTTTATTTATGTTATAGTTAGGTTTCTTTCTTGCAATAGCTAAGTTTATAACTTTCCTTGTGTAAATCTACAGTGATTTTTGTTTCTCCTGTGCTAAGAAAAACTCCCCTCCAACTTTACATAATTACATGAGCTTCTCCTTTATCTTTCAAAATTATTTCAAAGAAAATGTTATAAATACTTATTTGTCTATACATTGCTTTAATTATTTGTCTGTACATTTTTACTTATTTGCAAAAAATATGTTTATAAATAATGTAATCTTTATTTAAATATTAAAATCCGATATTGTAAAATATCCCCGATATATCCCCCGCAATCCGACATACGACATTTCAAACTCAAACCGACATGAACCCGACATCCGACATCTACAACCTTGCCTGGAGTCCTACTCCCCACTCGACTTCCTTACTTTCTCCCAAGAATGTGAACGACGGCCCATCTACTGCCAACACCCTTTGAGCCTCCACCCTCATCTAATTGAATGTCTTCCTGATGATGACAATCACCGAACTCCCATTATCGACAAGGATCCGCGACGCCGTGAAGTTTTCAATGGCGGTCCGGATCACCAGCGCATCACAAAAAGGATCTTCGTGGTCTGGCATGTCCTTCCGAGAGATGGTGATTTTCTCATCCGGAGGAGGGGCTTGTGGCGTCGAGGCTACGCTCCGACGGTACATGATATGAAGGCTTGCCGTACGTGTAGCCTCAATCCCCACTCCCCCATGGATCACTCCGATCCCACCTCGATCTCCCACATCAGCTCGATCCACACACCGGTCCTCCTCCCCGGTCCCAGTCATCTCCACTATTCGCACTGGTAGCTGCTGTTCCCCTGCTCCCCTAGCTCTCTTCATCTCCAGAAACTCTGGGCAGGTAGCCGTTGCGTGACCTTCCTTCTCATGGAAGTCATAATATGGCAACGCTACCTCCTCCTCCCGTCTCCCATCCTGGGGATTCCTCCTTCCAGCTCCTGCTCTCCCTCTTTCTCTTCCCCTTCCTCTCCCTCGGCCGATGGCCATAGCTTGCTAAGGCGGGGGTAGTGGTGGTCTAGGACCATATCTCCACTCCTGCTGGTTGAATCCACCTGGTCCTCTTTGGTAGTTCCTCCCCTCTTGGGGAAAACCTCTTCCTTGCCCTTGAGCAGGTCCTACTTGTTGCCTCCAACCCAACTCCTGATATGCCGGCGCCCTCGACTCCTTCCTTTTCCCTTTTTGCTGTTTTGCCCCTCCCGGCTCTCTTGACTCGGCCTCCGTCAACCTTGCCAGTTTTCGGGCGAACGCCGGGTTTGCCGCCTCCATCGCTATCTCTTTTGCTGCCTTCTCCATCAGCCCTTCAAACGACAGTGGTGCATTTCGAGTTAGACTCATCTTAAAGAAACCCTCTCGCAGTTCAACGGTGAACGCCATTTGGTGAGCAAATCCTTGCACCTCCTGAATATCCAAGACTTCTTCCTGGAACCTGTCCACGTACTGGGCCAGCGATTCATCCGCCTTCTGTCGGATCAGAAAAATCGATTCGGGATTCTTCTTCCTTTTTTTCGAGATTGAGAAACGCAATTGGAAACTTCTACTCAGGTCTTCAAAGCCATAGATTGTTCCCGTGGGGAGTTGATGAAACCAGTCCCTAGCTTTATCTTTCAAGGTGATGGCGAAAAGACGGCACTTGAACGCGTCCATCATTGGCCTGATGGAGACCGCATCTTCGAACCATTGCAAGTGCTGGAGAGGGTCGTCTTTTCCCACATAGTAGGTCATTTCGGGCTCCCTGAACCCCTCCGGGACTGGAGTAGAAAGGATCAACTCGCAGAACTGGGACCCTCTCGCCACGGGTCTCGCCGCCTCCACCCGCGCAACGACGTCTCCTGGCGAGACGACACTCGCAGGGCTAGGAAACAACTCCCTACCCGCCAGGTCTCGCCCGCTTCCACCACCTTTTCCTTTCCGGGTCGCCCCCCTCCTCCCCGGGGCGTCCTCTCCCATCCTTGCCGAGACGAGCTCGTCCTAATGCGCGAGAGCGGACGCCTGAGGTAAAGGAGTCGAGTAGTCGCATCGCCGCGAGATCTCCTGCAACATGTCCATGATGTCTCTAATGGACACCATGAATTCTTCTCTTCCTACAAATCCTTCCGGGTTCTGGGACCCGTCCCCGTCTCCCTCTCCGAGATCTCCCATCATGAAGTAGTTCATGATTCTTCTGTGTAGGCTGCGGTACACGCTCACTGCACCAAAAATGTTGAAGCCAGAAGCCCGACTTCACCTAGAGTTCGGACCTAAGGTTGCAGCTCACACCTACTCTTCCCGAACCCTTTTCTCGACGTGAGTCTTGGAACTAGAAACAGGCCGTTGGCTTCAGTTTGGAGGCCCCACCTCTTACCCAAAAGAGTTAGAAGTTCTTCCCCTCCCTAGCCAGTACTGAGCTAGGTGCCTTGGAGGAAGAAGAAGAAAAAGTTAACCAACGCTCTCTTCTTCTCTCTTTCTTTTTTGCGTCCCTCCCCTTTTCAAGACATCTTATCAGTCTATTTATAGGCCTCTGAGTTTGACCTGCCAATAACCAAAGTGAACTGAAATTACCAAAATACCCTTACTGAGTCTGCCAATAGTCAAACTCCACTGTTCTGAAGGGTTATACGCAGACTCCAAAGGGCAAAATGGTAAAATTACCTGGGGTAAAAGAGTAAAACCCCCACTTGGGGTTAGGAAAGTAAAAACACATTTTTCTCATATGGCGAGTGAGGAAATATCTGACGGACGAGAGGAGCCTATCAGCTCGCCTCGCGAGTGCCCCGCCTCGCGAGTATTCCGTCTCGCCACAAGAGGTCAGCATACGCCGCGAGAGCCCTCTTGCCTGATCCGCTGCTCCCATCTCGCCTATTATGTTTTGCCTTTTTGGAGTACCGGCGAGTTAAACCTATGGTCCTACTCCCCTCTGCAATCCTCTCGCCCCTAACTCATCACTTTTCTTTGAGTTGCCTCCTGCGAGCCCGAGGTTGTACAAGGGGATTAGTGAGAACCCCTAGATGGCAGCAGCCGCAACAACAGATTGAAGTAGTAGGAGGAGCAGATGTGGAAGGAATCTAACTAGGTTCTCGGCAGCTGCTATCAATGAGCCCAACCGATGTCACCAGCGAGCCCAGCTAGGAGGTAAACCAGAGAAGAGTCGGGTGGCAGCTTTATCTTGCAAACCCAAGCCAAAGACAAGATATTTGTTGCTTCAGAACTCGGGAGTAGGGCAGAAACAGAAAGAAATAAAATCAATTTGATCAAGTGTTGAGCCTACATTTCCATCATACTGCAACCAGATTTCCTGCCATGCCCCTAAGTATCACCCTTATCCTCCATAGCTGTCCCAAACAGAGCCATAAAATCAAGTCCACAACTGCATTCAACCGGCTAATGCAACAAGGAAACCGAAAGACCAACCAAAAGAGGGCAAGGACCATATAGCTAAGCAAGCAGAGGAGGAAGAATGGACCATGAATCCATCTCTTAAAACAAAAACCCAAACAACAACATAAGAAAACACCTTTTCAAAGCCCAAGTAGCTCCTTAAAAACCAAGAACTTGCCAGCTACTACCAACTGTGCCCATAAGAATTTACTCATAGAATTATGACAATACTTTAACATAAAAGAAGCACATAGAATTATGACTGCTTAAACATAAAAGTAGCAAAGCCGAACCATGCAATAAAAATTTGGAGAAGGAAAAATCGTGAATAGAAAAAACAAAGGTGCACTTGGTACTCATCCCCCCAAATTATATCATCATTAGAGAGGTTTATCTTTGTTGATTCATTTAAGTTAAATGTACTTTATAAGTTTACAGGTTCAAGGCTTTACATAGAATGGGGGCATGCTTGTATGTTTATCCTCTGACCTAGAACGAGAATCACTGGTCTGCCATTGAGTCTCTGAACACAGTCAAATAGTAAGAACGAAGACAAATGCTCTAGTAGCATCTAGTTGCAACGGCGATGATTTCGAGAATGGCACAACTTTGATTTCATGTACTAGCATAAAATAGGTTGATGTTTGTAGGGTTCAACATCTCTTTTTGCCCCTTCCTTTCATCAGACCTGCTCTTATATTTTCCTCTCGGGCCACTCACGTCTTATGTTTAGAGAAACCATTACAATAGTCTAGTATATCTTCTAATGCACAATTTTCCTATGTTACGTGTATTAGATTAATGTTGGCTTACTTCAAGGTTCAGCTTTAAGCCCTTATCTCTTTACCTTTATCTTAGATGAGCTCACTAGACATATCCAACAAGCAATACCTTGGTGTTTATTGTTTGCGGATGATATCGTTTTGGTCGATGAGACGCGCAAGGGTGTAAACACAAAACTTGAATCTCGGCGAGACACTTTTAAAAGGATTTTTGGTTAAGCAAGACAAAGATGGAGTATATGGAGCTTAAATTTAGCAGTGCAAGATGGCCGGATGACTTCGTTATTAAGTTGGGTGATCAAGATATTTTCCGTAGTGAGTGTTTTAAATATCTTGGATCTATAGTTCAAAAAGATGGAGGTATTGATACAGATGCGACACATAGAATCCAAGCGGGTTTGTTGAAGTGGAGAGGTGTGTCACAAATCTTATGTGATCGTAAGATACCATTAAAACTAAAGGGCAAGTTTTACCGTACTGCAATTAGACCAGCAATGCTCTATGGTTTTTATTGTTGGGCAGTGAATTATGTACATGAGCAAAAAATGAGAGTTGCGGAGATGAGAATGCTTAGGCGGATGTGTGGACACATGAGACTGGATAAAATTAGGAATGAATGTATTAGGGTTAAGACAGGAGTAGCTCCAATTGCAGATAAGATGCGAGAATCTCGACTAAGATGGTTTGGACATGCACAAAGGAGATCATTAGATGCACCTGTTAGGCGTTGTGAGAGTCTAGTCATTAGGCATGTTAAACGAGAGAGGGGTAGACCAATAAAGACTTGGAATGAAATTATATGGAAAGACATGATGTACTTAGGCATTAGTGAGATTATGACAAAAGATAGGACACAATGGCGACAAAGGATCCATATAGCCGACCCCACCATAGTGAGATAAAGGCTTGAGTGTTGTTGTTGTACATGTATTAGATTAATGTGTTATTATTTCTCATATGCTTTTTGATGTTTGAAATTGTAACAGGTCCATTGCCATTTTCTTGGTTAAATGACTTCAGAAAGGTGCATATGATTAACTCTGTTTATCTTTGCTCCTTGTTGTTTGAAAGTATATCAAATCTTTGTTAATTCTAATATTATACCTAACATAGGCCATTTTTGATGGGAAGGATGGGAGAAAGTATGGAAGAATATTCCTTCGTAAGAATCTCTGTTCCAATGCAATTTTTCTTTGGAAATTATTTTAGTAATTTTTACTGGGCCCACTTTTCTTCGCCTCATCTATTTTAGTTCTTAAAATTATAAAAAAATATTGTTTGTTGAAGATGCGAATGAAATTCTTCTTTGTACAGGTTGAGTATGTATTAAAGCTCTGTATCCCGGGTTAGTAGTGGCCAAACTATCACTTGAATACTTATATAATGTGTGGTGTTTATGTAATCTTTGGGTGATGGAAATATATGGATATTTGAAATACGTGTATAGTATTGAAATATTTCTATGAATGAAATGATGATTATTCTGGTTTAGTAATTTGATTTGGTATGGGAGAGAACCCTACCCATTACTCGAGGAAGACTCACCTCATACTCCAGACGTTAGAAATTTTTTCCACAGGATCACAGGTGTTCACTGAGGCCCGTATCTCAATTACCAAAGCTCGCCAAGTCTCTATTTTCTCCACTAGATCTCGTTGTCATTCGAAGCCATTCTAGGATACCACCTCAAGCCTCGTTGCCTCCCGTAGCCCCTACGGTAGGGTATGCCCCCCTCGCAACCTTTTTAGAAGGCATCACCGCCCCCAATAGCCAGTCTTAGAGGCTTCACAACCTCTTCGCCCATCCAGGAGGACTCGACGCCCCTCCCAGCCCTTCAGGAGGCTTCCTTCCAGAGTCAACCCAACTCTTCGGCTTCCACTAGAGCCTTCAGGTTGTCGTTCCAATTAAGCAGATATCGGAGCCCTCCATGGTATCCCCACCAACTACCCTTTTCAACAGTGAATCTCTAGGGTGCCTTAGGATGGTGTGGTGTCAAGTCCTCAATTATCTTGTTCTTTTATATTCAGTTAGTGGTGCTCTGACCTTCTATCATTATGGGGGATTCTTGTAACCTTTCATCTAACATTTAGGTGCCTAGTTGAGTGGTTCTCCCCCTTTAACTCATGGTCATTAAGGATCTTAAAGATTACCGCCATACTTGTTGATGGTACGATCTCAAATGGTCATAAGCAACCCAACATGCTATCTACAATCTGATGGGGAGCCATCGGATGCACTTGGAGCAGCTCGCCGCAAGGCGGGGCCCACATACATGTACTCGCGCAGGAAGACTTGATCGGATCGCCGATCGGACTCCGCGGTTGCGTCTGGGACGTCGCCGCGAGTCAAAATGCTATATTACTTTATTTTTTTTTGAGTTTATTTTGATCTATTTCAAGGGCTAACCCACCGGCCAATCATAGCCGTTGATGGGGGATGCCCTAATTTATGTTTTCTTATAAATAGGATGCTAGGAGGCTGATTTGAGGCATTGCAGAATTTGGAGAGGTCTATTCTCGGATTCCAGCGATCCCTCCCCGGTGCCGACGCCGTGGAACCCTAGGTGACGACTCCTAGGCCGCCAAACTTCCCCCCAAGGTATCCCCTTCCCCCCACCTTCATTTTCAACCCCTCGAGATCTTGTTCCAGCCTCCGGAACCCATCCAGGAGCCCTCACAGCCGCCGGGTGCTACAGGATTTTGAATCCTTTTCCGCCTCTGGCTTCAGGAAAACCCGGAGGTTTCCGATTCCCCCCCGTAACCCCTGTCCGCCGACTTGACTGCTACAGGTCAAGCACATCCCAGCCCCCTCCTTTCCAAATTCGAGTCCCCCTAGGGCCTCTCTATCCCTACCCGCCCCCTCCTTTCCTTCCCCTCGTGGATCCACCCCCCCAACACTCCGAAAACCCTAGATCTAATTGATCTAGCACTACCTTCCCCCGATCTACCATCCACTTACGTATTTCCACTCCCGTAGCCCGGATCCGCCCTAAAATTAGCGGATCTACCCACCGACACTCCGACCCATTCCCTAGCGGCAGGATCTCGCCGTTTACGGCCCGCACCCCCCTCTTTTCCACCGTGGGCAGCCACCGTGACGTCACCGTGCCACCGTGTTCGTCTCCGATCGCCTGTTTTGCATCCGGCCTCTCAAATTCTCCACCATCTCGGATCAGCCCACGACATCGTGAGTATTTCATGTTATTGTGTTTGTATTTGACATTTGCACTTGGTTGTTTGTCTATACTGGTGTTGTGATCGTAGTTTGGTAGTTGTTGTCTTATATGCTAATATTTCTTGTGGAATTAGTCGCCGCCGCTTGCTTAGGCCCTCCGTGCGGAGGAAGCCGTTGCCAAATTGTCAAAATTTATTTAATCGCTTTTTATTTCGATTAACTGCGTGGTGTTGCTAATTTTCATTGCTTACGTTACTAGTCGTTGCTATCCGACTGCTCATTGCATGTAACATCGCATTCGCATATTCCCTCACACGTGAACGCAGAGTCCAAGCTTCCGAGCACCACTAGCCTACCCCTACATCACAATCACTAGTTGAATGGATATATTAACAGGATGGTAGTTGAGCCACAATTAATTGATTCCTCATTGAGGAAATAAGGTTCAGATAACTAATTGGTCTCATGGTTTCTCCACACTATGTTCTCTATTATATATCGTAGTTAAATGTTATGGATTCAACGTATAAGATATGGACTCATGTTCATTATACTCGCAAATTAGGAGTTCTACTCATATGTATGAACTCACCCGCTGGGTCCTCGAGCTGATGCAAAGGCTCATGACTGTCTTTGGTTTTTCTGGAAAGTTGAACGACTATATTAGTAGCTATACTCTTTTGAAAACTTTAATCCTGAATGCAATGTAGACGTACTCAAATTGCAGAAGGGAACCACTTCCGAGTGCATTTCTTTCTCATGTGGTTAAACATGGAGTTTAATATTGCATGAACCCATATATAACACGGTACTCCTTTTTCGTCTCAGCGAGGCATTCAATAGTCTTGGGTGATAGAGGACCGATAAAGAATTTGACTACATTGACTAAGCGTTGTACTCTTGTTGGTTTTGATCACGGTCCACCTTCTAATACATTGACCAAACGCACTAGTGCTTTTTCTTCTTCATGCAACCACTATTGAAAGAAAGGACATTTTCACGAACCTTGCTATCGATTATATCCTCATCTTGCTCCGCTTGGTAGGGGAATTGACAGACGTGGTCGAGGTGTTAGCTATGACAGTGGTAGACAATCGAGACAGCGCCCTCAGTTTGTAGGAAACACTACCGAGCTTCATGAGGATCATGTTGGATCTGGTGGCCAACCTTAGAGGGGGGGGGGAATAAGGTTTTCAATTTAATTCGGAAAAAAAATGAATTTGACCAAGATAACCTGTTCTAGAAGCTGCCGCGGGGCGGTAGGATACTGCCGCGCCGCCGTAGGATACTGCCCCGCCGCCGTACGATACTGCCGCGCCGCCGTAGGATACTGCCGCGCCGCCGTAGGATACTGCCGCGCCGCCGTAGGATACTGCCGCGCCGCCGTAGGATACTGCGCGCCGCAGCGGTAGGTTACAAAGATCAAATTTCCCTGCAAAATACTGTTTTCTAATTTACACAGCCCTCAAAACCCTAGAAACATGCAACTACGAATTCACGATAAAATAAAAGAACTTTAATTTTATTCAAAACTCATCTGTGGTTTACAATAACAAAACTTGATCTCCGTGACGCCGGAGATCAGATGCGATGAATACAACCTTGTTTTGGTTTCTATACCGACCCTCCCAGAATCGGTTTGCTCTCTCTTCTTCTCAAACAATTGACGAGCCGACTTCTCACCTTTCTCCCAGGAAGGGTCTTAAAGTCCACTAGATCTCACAGATCTAGACGTCCTCTTAGGACGATTTCCCACAGAATCCTCCCAGAAATCCGACGGCCTCCAAGACCGATTTCTCACGAACTCCTTCCAGGAACTCGACGTCCACACCGAACGCTTTTTCCGCCCAAAATACAACAAGTTTAAAGAAAATACACGAAAAATAAAAGAGTTTGAAATTTTTGCTCCCTTAAATAAGAAAATCATCCGCAGAACGGTGCGCGATTCGAGGCTTCTAAATGTCGTTCTTCTTGCACTCAGTCAACCGTTGATGGTCGTTGGGGACTTCGCTCTTTAGAGTTCTTCGATCACCGATGGGAGAGAGAAATTTCGCTTTTCCTTGCTTGGAGACGGTGGTTCGCACCAACAGAGGCGGTAGCCGAACCCTGGATGTGAAATACTCCTCTCCTCAGAAAAAGAAACGCGTGCTTTTATGCCCATCTTTATAAAGCTATCGTCGGCGGTAAAGCAAACATTGCACGTAATCTTTATGCTTTAAGTTCTAGTCATGCATGTCCAAAAAATATATATATATTTTAATTTTTTTTGAAATGTAAACAAACGAGAATATAAAAAATAGTATATAATTTTTTTTAATTTAGGGCTTATATATATATATTTGTTTTTAATAATTAAAGATCAAACAAAGCAAACTAAACTAAAAAAACAAGACATAAAACATGTTTTTGTAATTTTTTTAAATTTTATTTAATTGTTTTCTGTTCATATAACAAACTGAAAGTAAAATGCACAACATACAGAAGTACAGGACAATAAAAGACAAAAAACAGAAAAACAAACACGAGATAAGCATACAAGAAAAATCTAACTTACCGCCAGCGCTACTGATACCGCGTGGTGGTAACTTATATAGATGCAAGTTCATGAAAAATTACCCAGATTTTGACAGTTTTTCTTCTAATGATGATTTTGACTGGATGTGTAACGAATTATCACTTTATTGCAGCAAACAACTGGAAGAAATCACTCATTGGTTGCCTAAGTTAAATGAGATTACACAGTGAGATCTAAAACACCCAATTCTAATCGAAGCAAAGAAAAACGAGCGTCAGGTAGGAGTTTTGTGAAGATATCCGCAAGCTGATTGTCAATTCCAATGAAGTTCACTTTCACGTTTTCCTTCTTAATGTGATCACGAATAAAGTGATGACGAAAGTTTATGTGTTTAGACCGAGAGTGGTGCACCAGATTGTTCATTAAGTATATGACACTCATGTTGTTGCTCCTAAGTTCAACCTTTTTGAAGGAGAGACCGAAGTCCTCTAACATTTGTGATATCCAAAGTGATTGTGCGCAACAGCTTTCTGGGACAATATATTTGGCCTCGGCCGTGAAGATGACAACAAAATTTTGTTTCCTTCTCGACCATGAAGTTAGTGCAGGCCCTAAAAAATGACACGTGACACTTGTGCTTTTGCGATCAAGTGAACACCCGACATAATTTGAATCCGAATATCCATAAAATGTGAAGTTGGTGGTGTGTGGATACCAAAGACCAAGATTTTTAAACCCTACGAGGTACCTAAAGATACGTTTAACGGCTTTAAGGTGAGATTCTTTAGGATTAGCTTGATATCTAACACAGAGGCACACTGCAAACATAATGTCGGGCCTAGATGCACGTAAATATAATAATGATCCGATCATGCCTTTAAATAATGTTTGGTCCACCAAAATGTCACTTTCATCATTTCCTAATTTTAGTGATGCGCTCATAGGAGTTTTTTCTTGTTTCAAATTCTCAAAATTGAATTTCTTAATTATATCTTTTATGTATTTTGATTGACAAATAAAAATACCATCGTCTCTTTGGGAAAATTGAAAACCTAAAAAGTATGTCAATTCTTTTACTAAACTCATTTCAAATTCACTTTGCATCACTTTTATGATTTCTTCACATAATATTTCGTTAGTGGCATCAAAGATTATATCATCAACATATATTTGCATGATCATTAAATTTGAATCACTATGTTTTACAAACAAAGTATTATCCGCACTTCCCATCCTAAACCCATGCTTGACAAGAAAAACTGTTAGCCTATCATACCAGACATGTGGTGCTTGTTTTAATCCGTATAAGGCTTTTATGAGTTTATAAGCATGATTTGGCTGACTACTAATTTTAAAACCGGGTAGTTGTTTTACATACATTTCTTCTTTAATATGATTATTTAAAAATGTACTTTTGACGTCTATTTGATACAAGTTTATCTTTTTAAAATTAGCAAATGCTAAGAACATCCTAATGGACTCAAGACGAGCTATGAGTGCAAAAGATTCCTCAAAATCCACCCTTTCCATCTGAGAGTATCCTTGAACAACCAACCTAGCTTTATTTCTCGTTATCCTAGACTCACCATCAAATTTATTTTTGAAGATCCACTAAACACCTATAACTGGATGGTTACTAGAGCGCTCCACTAATATCCATACTCTATTTCTTTCAAATTGATTAAGTTCCTTGTTTATGACAAAAAACCAAGAGTCAACATTTAGTACTTCCAAAATGTTCTTAGGTTCAATTTTAGATACAAAACATATGTTTGAAAATGATTCGTGCACAAATGAACGAGTTCTAATCCCATGTGAAGGCTCTCCAATTACTAGTTCTCTATGACGATTTTTTGAAAAATTTAATTCTTTTGAAGGCTTATATACTTCCGAATCACCTAAGTTGTCACCTGCTACTACTACTACATCTCTCTTCACACTCTCCTCTTCATGAGATATAACGTCATCATCAACTATATTTAATTTAGGATCTTCTTTTGAAGTAATTTCGTCAAAGTGAACATGAATTGATTTTTTTACAACCAAAGTTCTTTTATTATAGACCCTATAGACACGACTCGTGGAGGAATATCCTAAAATGATGTCTATGTCAGATTTTTTATCAAATTTCCCTAAATTATCCTTGGTGTTAAGAATGAAACATGGACAGCTAAACACTCTAAAATAGGATACAAACTGCTTTTTATCATAGTATAGCTCATATGGGGTGCGCTTTAGAATAGGGCGAAGCATGATCCGGTTCATCACATAACATGCAGTGTTGATCGCTTCAGCCCAAAAATATTGAGGCAAGTCGAACTCGACCAGCATTATGCATGCAAATTGTTGGAGTGTTCGGTTCTTTCTTTCTACTACTTCATTTTGCGGTGAAGTGCGTGAGGCTGAAAACTTGTGCCGAATTCCTAAATTTTTACAAAAAATTGTAAAATTTTCATTCTCAAATTCTCCCTCATGATTGGACCTTCTGCATTTTATTTTTAGTTCCATTTCATTTTGCAATATAGTTCACAAGTTAGAGAATTCAATGAATGTGTAAAATTTATTAGCAAAAAAAATGATGCAACAAAAACGTGAGTAATTGTCTATAATCACAAATGTGTATCGTTTCTCACCTAAACTACATGTGCTAAGAGGATTAAACAGTTCCATGTGAATTAATTACAATGGTGTAGACGTGGAAATATCATTTTTGCTTTTAAAAAAAATTTTTGTCAATTTTTTTTTGGCAAGGAGAACATAAAGAAGTCAAACTACCGCGTAATTTTTTAGAAGTCCACGGATTAGTTTTTTCTTTCGATAGTTTGACTATTATTTTACTCCCGCAATGACCGAGTTTCATATGCCAAAGTTCCAATTCCTCATTTTTTGCAACTAAGCATTTTAAATTAGTTGAAGATATGTCCTCAAATCTAATTGTATAGACATTATGATTTCTATGTGCAGTGAGCAACACGGTGTTCGATTTAGCGTATATAATATTTCATGCACTCGAAGAGGTTTCAAACAACACATTCAAGCCCTTATCGTAAAGTTGACTAATAAAAATTAAATTGTGCTTTAAATCTTCTACTAGCAGTACATTTGAAATAGAAAATACTTTATTACCTATGGTGCCGATACCAAGAATGCGTCCTTTGTCGTTGTCTCCAAAAGTCACCATGTCTCCTTTCTTTTCTCTAGGCAAACTTGTCTTCATTGTCTGTCATGTGCTTGGAACACCCGGAGTCCAAGTACCCCACGTTCTCCCTGTCCTTAGCCTGACAACACACCTAAAAAGAGGATGTGGGTAAAGATCTGGTAACCGAAGTTGTTGCACACATAATGTAGGTAGGCGACTTTGATATCCAGATTTGAGCAATTTTCATTAATCCTTTCTTCAAGCACTAGTTAGAAGTATGACCAAACTTATTACGTTTGACACACTTGACATAGGTGGTGGATATCCCCTTTTGCGCTTTGTATGGGCTCATGCTGGAAGATGGGCATAGACTTCCAGCTTTACCATGATTTTCTTTTTGTTTCTGAAGCTTATTGTTCCGATTTACTGGTGAAGAGCTATCGTCGGCGGTATCTTCACATGTTTGTATCCCATCCCGAACTTTCCATATCCCTGGCACTGATATCACAGTAGCATATTAAGAGATTTTTGACATATTCCAATCTTTTGGATGACACGGTTCAAGTCATGGATCATCGCCTTTAACGCAGTGTTTTCCGTGACAAACATCACACGTCGGTTTGGGAATTGCTTCTTTCCATTCTCAATGTGGCTAAGAGAAGTTTGTAACTTTCTTTTCAAGTCCATCCTCTCTTTGGTAAGAGTTTCATTTTTGGAGAAAGTTTTGGACAGTCTCTCTTCCAATTCTCTTATTGTGCTCAAAAGTGAGAACACTCTTGGCACTCGGCCTTCTCTTTTTCACATTTAATCGGTTCATTATTAAGACATTTTAACTCTTTTTTCATTTGTTTATTTTCAGATTTTAAAACATTATTTTTATCACTCAAGTCATCTAATTTATCACATTATTTTTCATATAGATCATAAAGTTCTTCCTAAGTGGGAGGAGATACCTCAATGTCGCTATGGACATTGGATTCGCTATCAGACATATCTTGGTGTTTTCCTATGGGCCACAAATTTGCCTCTTCTTCACCGCTCGAGCTTGACGTGTCAAACTTGTCTGTTGATGTATCGTCTCATGTTGACGTCTTTAACACCTTTTCTTCCTCTTGCCACGGGTTTTCCGTTCCCTTCCCTCCTTCAGAAGCTTAGGACAATCACGCTTGAAGTGTCCTGATTTGTGGCAGTGGAAGCACTTAGGGGCAGATTCTTCTTCATCACTCTTTGCCACTTTTGATGGTTTGCTCCACCCCTTCTTATCTTCCGCACCGTTTTTTATGAATCTTTGAAACTTCTCTGGATTCCTCATGAACTTCTTGAAGCCACGGGCATACAGACTCTGCTCTTCATCAGTCTCCTCTGTAACCTCTTTCTCCTTACCCGCCTTCAATGTCAGTGCCTTCTTCTTCTGTTCCCTGGGATACTCCTTGGCTTGTATTTTCAGTTCGAGCTCGTGGGTCTTCAGGTTCTCAATGAGGCTCTCTATCTCTAGTGTACTGATGTCGTGAGATTCAACAATGGCAGTCACCTTTGGATTGAATCGCGGAAGCAAAGACCGCAAAATCTTCCTAATCAAGTCCTCATTTGAGAAAATCTTTCCGTGAGACCTAGAAGCGTTAACGATCTTTGTGAAGCGAGTGTACATGCTATCCACCTTCTCGTCGATCTCCATCCGGAACTGTTCATATTCAGACTCTAGTCGAAACAACTTTGATTCCTTTACCTGCGAGGTACCTTAATGAGTCAGCTCAAGCAAACGTCAAATATAATAAGCAGTTTCACAATTACAGATTTTATTAAATTCAGTTTTATCTAAGTCACAAAATAAATAGTTCACGACCTTGACATTGTTAGTACACCTCTGCTTATCAACGTTATCCCATTTATCACGAGGTTTTTCCACAATCTGATCAGATACAGTGATAGTGGGTGCATTTTATTTCGTTTCGATCATGGCCCACACGTCCATGCTTTGTGTCATCAAAAAAATTTTCATACGCGTTTTCCAGTGGCTATAATCATTCTCCATAAACAGTGGAGGCCTACTCACTCCTTGTCCCTCAAGAAAGGCGTGACTAGCGTTGACCATCTACTTCAGGATAATAATCTCTTTTCGAAGTAACCTACCTCTGATAACACTTGTTTGATCTAGTGGCCAACCTTAGGGGGGGGGGTGAATATGGTTTTCAATTTAATTCATAAATAAAATGAATTTGAGAAGGGCAACTTGTTCTGTAAACTACCGCGGGGTGGTAGGATACTACCACGCGACGGTAAGTCACAAAGAACAAATTTCCCTGCAAAATGTTGTTTTCTAATTTATATATAGCCGTCAAAACCCTAGCAACATGCAACCACGAATTCACGATAAAATAAAAGAACTTTAATTTTATTCAAAACTCAATAGTGGTTTACAATAACAAAACATGATCTCCGTGACGCCGAAGATCGGAGACGATGAATACAACATTGTTTTGGTTTCTACACCGACCCTCCCAGGACTGGTTGACTCTCACTCTTCTTCACAAGAAGATTGACGAGCCGGCTCCTCACCTTCCTCCTAGGAAGGGTCGTAGAGCCCACTAGATCTCCCAAATCTAGACATCTTCCCAGGACGATTTCCCACAGATTATTCCCAGAAATCCGACAACCTCCCATGCCGATTTCTCACAAACTCCTTCCAGGAACTCGACGTACACATCAGACGATTTCTCCGCACGAAATACAATAAAGTTAAAGAAAATACAAAAAAACAAAGAGTTTGAAATTGTTGCTCACTTAAATAAGAAATCCTCCGTAGAACGGTGCGCGATCGAGGCTTCTGAATGTCGTTCTTTTTGCACTCGATCGACCGCTGATGGTCGTTGGAGACTTCACTCTTCGGAGTTCTTCGATCATGAACGGGAGGGAGAAATTTTGCTTTTCCTTGCTTGGAGACGGTGGTTCGCACTAACCGAGGCAGTAGCCGAACCCTAGACGTAAAATACTCCTCTACTCAGAAAAATAAACACGCATTTTTATACTCGTCTTTAAAAAACTATCGCCGACAGTAAAGCTAGCACCCGACGGTAGGTCTTTTCAAGCTGTGTCGCCAGCTGTCCATTAAATTAGGAAAAATATCCAAAATAATATTTGCGCCACTTTTAGATAATGCGACACGGTAAGGCTAGCGCCTGGCGGTAGTAGTTGCTCCTCGATGCAGTCGATTCGACGATCGTCGAAATGGATAGCGCCCGACGGTAGGGCTAGCGCCTGACAACAGCGATCCAGTCGAATTGGCTAGTGCCCGACGATAGAGATAATGCCTGGCGGCAACGATGCAATTGAATTGGCTAGCACCCGGCGGTAGGGCTAACACACGACGGTAGGTCACAAAAAAGACTCTTTGCGCGCTCAACATTAATTCTTCAGCGCTAGCGCCAGTGGTAGTACTAGCACCCAACGGTAGGTCACATACCATGAAACTGTCGTTCTTTATACCTGCAAACTGCTCACTATAACCAATAGAAGTATGATCAAATACAACTTAGGATTTGATATTGTCAAACTAAAGAGATGCGGATCATGAGTTCCAACAATCCTACTCTTTGGTCATGATTTCTATGTGCTGATGAACTTGATGCCCCCATGATGAATTGTGTGATCTTTAGGTGGTTTGCCCTCAGGTTATCCCTCCACTGTCTTTGCCAGCTCATGTATACGAATTGAAAACACTCTTTGCACCTCTTCTTCTTAGTCGATCATTCCCTTTGGTGCTACCGACCATATGACTTGGTCATTCTTAAGTTTTTTATCACACACTCCTTGGTCCGATCTTGACCAAGTCATTGTTGCTAGTAGTTTCTTATCCCTCATTGTGGGCAAAGCACAATTCTCCCGTTCTCCTAATGTTCCTCATTCCCCTATTTTACATGTCCTTTCTTTTCCTTGTATTATTTTTATTACTCATATTACAAGATTGTTAAATTGCTTCATAACCTTTTTTCTTGATTCTTGTGTCTTTTGGGATTTGTTACGCACACACGGCGACAACGATGTGGAGTATTTTATTTTGTCTTGATCATTATGTATTTTTACTTGTGGAAATAAGTAATGTGTAATTGAGTTCCTCTCCTGACATGAGGAAGAGAATTTGAGTCTTCGCCATCTTTTGGATCATTTAGGTTTAAGGATCTCTTATTTTGCAGAGGGACTTCAAGAACGAACCAACTTCTTGACGGCGCGCCACAACCCACTCGCGTGTACACCCGCAGGAGGCGGTGATCCACTGCCCGGACGGGCGATCAGAGTTCATGATCGCGCCCGGATGCTCGATTCCAGTCACTTTCATGTTTTGTGTTTTTTCTTTGGATGTATATTTAGCCCCCGATCGGCCCAAACATTGTGAGCCATCCGATCGGGGTAGTTTTATTTATTTTGTATTGTGTAAAGGTGTTTGCTGGTTCTATGGGGGATGCACCGGTTCACCCCCTAGGGTTATAAAACCCGGTGGTTCTGTTGGAGGGGTATGATGGCTTACCGCAAGAGTTCGGCAACCGCTCATCAAGAAGGAGCGATTCCTTCTCCCAACCGTGCCAGGTGCGACGCCGGCGAGCCCGCCTCCTCCCTCTTCCCCATTTCCGGTAAGCCCTCCGCCTTCCGCATCTCTTCTCTCCCCAGCCCCTTCAGCCTCATTCCGACCCCACACCTGAAGCAGATCATCTTCCCACCTAGTCCAGCCGTGCCTCCGCCACTCCTCCTTCCCCACCTCACTGCCGGACACAGTGAACCCCCCCATCCTACCCCCCGACCTTCCCGCCGGAAGCCCACTCCGCCTGCGCATACTCCGCCCGAGCCTGCGATCTTTCCCCATCCAACAAACCTCCGCCTTTCCCCATCCAGCAAGCCTCCGCCTTTCCCCATCCACCAAACCTCCGCCTTTCCCCATCCAGCAAACCTCACACTCCCCATCCAGCAAACTCCTCAAAGCCCCCATCCTGCCCTCCCTCTTTCCCTATTGCCGCTCGTCAACCGCCGCAGCAGCCCCCCCCCCCCCCAAAAGCCACCGCCGCCGCCGCTGACACGTGCGAATCGTGGTAACAGTTATTGTTCTTTTATTAGTTGTTTATTTGACACCTGTACTATGTATTGGATTTTGCTTTGTTGCTATTAATATTGCCCACTATATGACTTGTAGGGTCCCTTCTGCATATGCTTAATTATTTGCGCCTCTAGTGAATTACAGTTGATGCTTGTTCCTTGTTTAATTATTTGTAAGCGCGCGTGTCTGCTAATTTTACATAATATTAATTACTCGTTGTAATTTGAGCGGACCGCTCTCTGCACTAGCAATTCTCTGCATCTCATCTTAGGCTACATTTAGCAAGTCCACTGTGTTTGACTTTACCACTGCATCAAATTGGTATCAGAGGCACTAGGTTAGGGTCATTGCATGTTACGTAGTGGTAGGGATTATCGTCAGTCGATGTCTAATCACGATCATACCGACGATAGGACCGCTAGCTCTCAGACAGACATGACGTCCGCGGAATTCCAAAGGCTTGTCCTCGATTGATTTGATCGAATGGGTGCCCAGTTTGACACACTTAGGGGTGATGTTGCCAGGGTCAGCACGAGGGTTGGTCAGTTGGAAACGCCTAGAGGACGAGAGACCCTCCTCATAATGAGGAGCCTCTCGAAGATCCACAAGATGTCACACCGCCTCCCGAGAGACGGGGTAGAGACGTCCCTCGCCGAGACCCCCCTCCTAGAGGGAATTATCGTCGTGGGTATGAGTATCGAAGAGACCCAGGGAGAAATCAACACCCAGCTGATGAACCTCGCCCACCCCCACTTTGTCGTAGAGGGCGAGCACGATATGATTATGACGAGGCTGATGAGTACGATGACTTCCGTGAGCCTCGTCATTGTATGACCCTAGAAGAGGATGATATAACCAGTCAGATCCGTATTGATGCTCCCACCTTCGATGGTCACCTGGACCCGAAGACATTTAGTGACTGGCTCATGAATATGGATCACTATTTCGACTGGTTTGACATGAGTGATGAGAGACGCATTCGGTTCGCAAAGATGAAACTGATTGGCCAAGCAAAAAATTATTGGTCAAGTTTAGAGAGGTCACTTGAGCGGGATGGTTACTACCCCATCACCCGATGGGATGAGATGAAGCAGCACTTACAGGATAAATACCTCCCCGCTTCGTATCGAAATCAACTCTTAGATCAGTTATACGCATTGCTTCAGGGGACTCTCACCGTTGCTGATTACATGTCTCGATTCGACGAACTCGTAGTTCGTAGCGACATTTGGGAAGAGCCTATCGCCACTGCATCCCGTTTTCGGGCAGGCCTTTGAGCGGATATCCGAAGGGAATTGATTCCCCATAGGATGGAGATAGTTGAGCAGGTCTTTCAGCTTGCCCTGGAATACGAGGAGTACTTGCGCTCAGCCGGCCCGAGACAGGCGTCTACTAGACCCGATGCTCCCACATTTAGGAAGCTCGCCCATGCCACGACTCCTGCCACCCCTCGCACTCCCTCAGACGCGACAGGGAAGGCTATTGTTCCTGGGGCCCCCAAACCTAGGGGCGTCCAATGCTATCGTTGTTCCGGCAGAGGGCATTTCGCCGCACAGTGCCCTACCAGGAACTTGCTGATTGAAGATTCGGGCGAGCCCAGCAATGAGGCCGAGGATGTCACTATTGAGGATGTCGCATTGGTAGCGGAAGGATGGGAGAGCGATGATGAGCGATCTCTAGAGGTTGGAGTTCTTCGCCGCATCCTTCACACCCCACGTGCTGAGAAGGATTGGCGCCGCACCACTATCTTCTATACATACTTCCCGAGTGCAGGTGGACCCTGCAAGCTCGCTATCGATAGTGGTAGTTGAGTAAATATTATTGCAAAGAAAGGGTTGGAGAGGATGCAACTTACTGCCGAACCCCATCCTTAGCCGTACCACATCCTATGGGTGGACAAGTCCACTATCCATGTTACGCAACGGTGCTTGTTGCCGATCCGCTTGGTATCTTCTGAGGATCAAGTTTGGTGCGACGTTATTTCCATGGATGTCGCCCACGTGTTACTTGGGAAACCTTGGCTCTACGATCGCGATGCCACGTGTTACGGCCGATCCAACACGTGTGTATTCTTCGACATGGGACGAAAGATTACTCTCACCCCGACTCAGCCCAGGGATATTCCCAAGGGCAAGGTTGACTCTTCAGTCAGTGCCGGGTCGTCGAGATCTTTACATGTTTTGAGACGGGGTGATTTCCTGAGAGAGAGCCTAGAGACTGGCGTCATGTTCATTATATTAGCCACGATGGCGGCCGAGACCCCTATTGAGACTGAGAGTACTGACCCAGATGTTCGGCAGTTGATGTGTGATTTTTGTGATATTATGCCCGAGGAGCTCCCTGATGAGCTTCCCCCACTGAGGGACATCTAACATGCGATTGACCTGATACCTGGGGCATCTTTGCCCAATCTTCCGCATTACCGCTTAAATCCGACTGTGCATATCGAGTTAAAGCGGCAAGTCGATGATCTCCTGCGGAAGAAGTTTATTCGAGAGAGTTTGAGTCTGTGCGTAGTGCCTGCCCTTCTTACTCCGAAGGTCGGGAGCTGGCGCATGTGCATTGATAGTCGTGCCATAAATAAGATCACGGTGAAGTATCGCTTTTCGATTCCCCACCTCGATGATCTGCTGGATTCAATGACTGGAGCCCAGATCTTTTCGAAAATCGACCTTCGCAGTGGATACCACCAAATTAGAGTTAGAGAGGGGATGAATGGAAGACAGCCTTCAAAACAAAGGATGGCTTGTACGAGTGGTTAGTGATGCCGTTCGGATTATCGAACGCACCCAGTACATTCATGAGAGTGATGACTCAGGTTCTGCGGCCCTATATGGGCAAATTCTTGGTCATATATTTTGATGATATTGTGATATACAGCCAGGGCCGCACTGAGCACTTACGTTATATTCGCATGGTGTTCGAGCTCCTCCGCAAGGAGCATCTCTACATCAACTTGAAGAAGTGTTCGTTCCTGTCCACATCTGTTCATTTCTTGGGCTATGTAGTATCGACTTCTGGAGTTTCTGTCGATCCAGACAAGGTCAGGGCGATTCGAGAGTGGCCTATTCCCACGAACATTCATGAGGCCCGGAGTTTTCATGGACTCGCCACCTTCTATAGAAGGTTTGTTCGTGCTTTCAGCTCTATCGTGGCTCCCATTACGAGCTGCCTTCGTAAGGGTGACTTTGTTTGGACGAAGACTGCCACTCGAGCCTTCGAGGAGATCAAGGAGAGACTGTCTACGGCTCCCGTGTTACGTTTACCAGATTTCTCCAAGCCCTTTGAGGTAGCCTGTGACGCGTCGAGAGTTGGTATCGACGCGGTCCTTAGTCAGGAAGGCCACCCAGTGGCCTACTTTAGCGAGAAGTTGAACGAGGCCCGTCAAAAATATTCGAATTATGACCCAGAGTCTATGCCATTGTGCAGGCACTGCGATACTGGCGACATTATCTCCTGCACAAGGAGTTCATTCTATACTTAGATCATTAGGCCCTGAGATATCTCGACTCCCAGAAAAAATTGGGTCATCGTCACGCCAAATGGGTGGAGTACATGCAGGAGTTTCACTATGTTCTGAAGCACCGAGCTGGTGTTGAGAACAAACCTGCAGATGCCTTGAGTCGCCGAGTTAGCATCCTCCACACCATGCGTACCCGAGTCGTGGGATTCGATCAGTTAGTCTATGCCGATGCTAAGTGCCCAAATTTTTGGGACGTCTACACAACACTATCGAGGGACCCTCCCGATCTGCGAAAGGGCTACTCGATTTCTGACGGGTATCTATTTATGGGCTCTCGCCTTTGCATTCCACATTCATCCCTCCGAGATTTCCTTATCTGGGAGTTACACGCAGGCGGAGCTGCGGGGCACTTTGGTAGGGATAAGACGATTGCATTGGTAGAGGATCGTTTCTTCTGTCCCGGCCTAAAGAAAGACGTCACCAGGGTAGTGAGACATTGTGGAGTTTGCCAGCGGGCAAAGGGACCTCGCCAGCCTATGGGCCTATACACCCCACTTCCCGTCCCTGAGAGACCCTGTTCTGATATTAGTATGGATTTTGTTCTCGGGCTCCCTCACACTCTGATGAAGCTGGACTTGATATTTGTTGTGGTTAATCGCTTTTCCAAGATGTCGCATTTCATTCCTTGCCGAAAGACTGCTGGCGCCTCCCATGTGGCAGCGTTATTCTTTAGGGAAGTATTTAAGTATCATGGTCTTCCCACCTCTATAGTCTCTGATCGCGTCGTACGATTCATGAGCTATTTCTGGAAGATTCTTTGGAAAAAGACGGGTACGACCCTGAATTTTTCCTCCGCCTACCACCCGCAGACGGATGGACAAACGAAAGTGGTTAACCATAGTCTTGGGACTCTTCTTCGTTGCCTAGTTGGGGATAGTCCATCGACCTGGGATTCTGCCCTTCCCATAGCCGAATTTGCATACAATAGCTCAGTCAATAGGACCACTGACATGAGTCTATTTCACATCATCTTAGGGTATGAGCCTAGGAAACCAGTTGATTTGGTGGTGTTAAAATAGCTCATATAAAAGGCCCATTATTGGGCCCATTTATTGTTTTATATTCTCTCCTCCTTTAATCCCACATCTTGTATAGGATTTTCTTCTCTCTTCCTCTTCCTATATATTTGTATTCTCTCCTTGTATTTACATACACAAGCAATACATACAAGTTTTGAGCTCTCTCAACATGGTATCAGAGGGAGGTTGCTGTCCTCTGCGGCTTGTTTTTTTTCTAACCGCCAAGCCCGCCCGGTCTCTATTCCCTCCTACCCGCTGCTTTCTCTCTTGTGGCCTGGTAGCCTACCCGCTCCGGTCTTCTGTCCTCCCCTGACTCTGCGGTTTGCAACTTTGCATCTTCTTCTCCTCTCCCTCTCCGTGGTTCCACCCTCTTCAGGCTTCTTATAGCCATCCTCTCTCTCTGCTTCGTGGGGCCCACCTTTCTTCAAACCGCTACGGGCTCTCTACTTCTGTCCGCTGCAAGCCCCGCTGCGGCTTCGTATTCAGACCGCTGCGGCCTTCGCCTTCAGACCGTTGCGGCCTCGCCTTCAGACCGTTGCAGCCTTGCCTTCTGTCCTTTGCCAGTCTCTTTCTTAGCCGCTCGAGTTCCTACTCGCGGCCTCTCTTTTCTACCCGCTCGAGTTCCTACTCACGGCCTCTCCTCTCTAGCCGCTCGAGTTCCTACTCGCGGCCTCTCTTTTCTAGCCGCTTAAGTTCCTCCTCGCGGCCTCTCTTCTCTAGCCGCTCGAATTCCTACTCGCGGCCTCTCCCCTCTTTCCGGGTTTTTCTGTCAACCCGCCCGGGCTGGTTTTCTGACCGCTGCCGGCTTCACCTAGACCGGGGCAGTCTCTCTTTTGTTTCTGCCCTTTGGTCGCGACCTGACTACTCGCTGGTGTCCGGCTTGACCGTGCGGACTGCTTCCTATCCGTACTCTGGTCGTGGTCTTCCTTAGTCTTTCTTGCCGGAGGCTTATCCTCTATTCGCCGCGGTCTGCCTTATGTGCTCTTCCGGTAACTCTTCTGGCTCGACGGCCAGCCCGCCTGCTGACTGCCCGGCCTGTCCAACTGACCGCGCGGCTTACCCTACAGAACTTCGTGACGAGCTGCGCATCACTACCATTTCTCTTTCTGGAAAGAAGAACTTCATTCCTTGGGTCCATTCAGTTCGACGGGTTCTCCAGGCCAAGGGTCTTCTCCCTCACCTTACTCAGGCTCCACCCACCCCTCCTACCGATGACTGGCTCCGCAATGATGGCCGAGTTCAGACCTGGATCTTGAATTCTTTGGATGGTGAACCCTATCAAATGGCTATGTATCATGAGACTGCCAAAGATATGTGGACTGAGCTACACTCCTTATATTCTGGCCGGGACAGCCTCCAGCATCTCTACGACATCCTCACTGACCTCTTTACTCTGGACGCTGGAGGGGCTTCCGATATGTCCTCCTTTGTTGCTCGTGCGAAGACTCTTGCTGAAGCCTGGATCCAGCATCAGCCGTTTACCAATGATGCTCTTGCTCAGCGCGCTCAGAAGGAAGCCGCCTGTACTGCCATCCTTATGGCTCGTCTTCCCCCCCACCTTCAGAGCATTCGTGCTCAGGTCCCGGCGTCCTCTACCACACCATCTTTTTCTGATGTGTGCTCCATGATTCTCCGAGTCCCACCTCCTCCAGATACTACGGCTTCTCCGACCCTTATTCAGCAGGCACCTCCGCTTCTACCCTTCCCTCCTCCTACTCGGGGGGGGGGGGGGGGGGGGTCGTTCAGGCTCTCGCGGCCGTGGTCGTGGTGGCCGGGGTCGGCCGAAGTGTTCCTTCTGTGGCAAAGACGGTCATCTCGAGGCAACCTGTTACAAGAAAGTTGGCTATCCTCCTCGCCCGGCGGCTTCTGTTGCTACCGATGCTGGTCCTCCTGATCTTGAAAGTGTTCGTCTTCAGCTCCAGCATCTCCAGGGCTTGCTCCATCCCCCATCTGCCTCCGTTGCCTCCGTCTCCAACACAGGTACCGCTTGTCTCTCCACCGGCTTGGGCTGGATTGTGGATTCTGGCGCTACTCATCACATTACTCCACATCGCCCTGCCCAGTACCTGAATTCCCCTTATCCACCGTCTATTACTGTGGCCAATGGCGCCACTGTTCCCGTCTCCGGCTCGGCAGATCTTCCTCTCACCTGCTCCATCTCCCTTCGCTCGGCTCTTCACGTCCCGAGTTCTCCGTTCAATTTACTTTCTGTTGGACGGCTTACTACTGATTTGGATTGTTCTGTTATATTCACTTCCTCTTCTTTTGTTATACAGGATCGACGGACGCAGACTACCATTGGTAAAGGCCGACTGCGGAATGGGCTCTACCTTCTCGACGACTCTCCCACCATCCTCTCCTCCATTTCCTCCACCGATTGACATCGTCGTCTTGGGCATGTTCCTCTACCGGTCCTCCGGCGGGCTCTCCCAGATGTCTCTCTTACCCCCTTTCAGTGTGATTCCTGCATCCTCGGCAAGCAGGCTCGTTCATCTTTTTCTTCGTATTGTACTCGGAGCGCTGCTCTTTTTGATTTAGTCCATTCAGATATTTGTGGATCATTTAAAATTTCTAGTATTTCCGGTTTCCGGTATTTTATCACGTTTATTGATGATCATTCTCGCACTACCTGGCTATACTTACTTCGTGATCGCTCCGAGCTTCCTCGTGTCTTTCGGGCATTTGTCCTCGAAACCCGTACGCAATTCCACAAGACCATCAAAATCCTACGCATTGACAATGCTCGTGAGTACACTAGTCACGAATTTACTGCTTTATGTTCCGAGTTTGGGATTCTCCATCAAACTTCCTGCGCTTACACGCCGCAACAAAACGGTGTTGCCGAACGCAAGAATCGCCACTTACTCGATGTTGCCCGTTCCCTCATGCTTCAAATGCATGTCCCTAAACCGTATTGGAATTTTGCGGTCTCGACCGCCTGCTTTCTCATCAACCGTCTCCCTTCCTCTCTTCTCAACTACGCTACTCCGTTCAGCATCCTCTTTCCCTCCGCTACAGCCTTTCCTCTCCCACCT
This sequence comes from Platanthera guangdongensis, assembly GCA_039583875.1. Classification (NCBI taxonomy): domain Eukaryota; kingdom Viridiplantae; phylum Streptophyta; class Magnoliopsida; order Asparagales; family Orchidaceae; genus Platanthera; species Platanthera guangdongensis. The sequence continues at coordinate 88,034,179 of CM077150.1, forward strand.
CGTGTGTTTGGTAGCCTATGTTATATCCACCGTTTGGGGCCTTCATCGGATAAGTTAGATCCCCGGGCCGCCAAACATATATTTGTTGGTTATTCTCGCACCCAAAAGGGGTATGTCTGTTATTCTCCTGCTACCCGCAAGATCTCCGTTTCTGCTGATGTCATTTTCCGCGAGAATCAACCATTCTTTTCTGCTCCCTTACCTGACCATCCCCCACCTACACCTCCATCCATTCCCCGCCCGGTCATTCCTGCCACTCCTGCACTGCCTGTCATTCCCTCTCCACCGCCTGCCGTTCCCTCCAAACCACCAGTTATCCGTGTCTACACTCGTTGCTCTACCCCTTCCGTTGCCCCTTTGCCGTCGGTCTCTACCATGGATACTCCGCATCCGACTGATCAGGTATTGCCTTCCACTGCTCATCTGCTGGCCAACTCCGTCTCTCTTCATCGCCTCTCTCCCCATTTACGCACATTGGCTACTTCTCTCTCTTCGGTTGCTATTCCTAATTCTGTGCAGGAGGCGCTTCAACATCCCGGCTGGCGAGCAGCCATGGAGGAAGAAATGTCTGCTCTCTGGTCTAACCAGACCTGGTCTGTTGTTCCTCTTCCACCGGGCCAGAAACCAGTTGGGTGCAAATGGGTTTTTGTCATCAAACATGCTGCCGATGGGACAATTGACCGTCTAAAGGCCCGCCTTGTGGCTCGCGGTTTCACTCAACAGAAAGGGCTCGATTATGAGGAAACATTCTCTCCGGTGGCAAAGCTTAATAGTGTTCGTGTCCTCATCTCTGTTGTTGTCCATCGCCGGTGGCCTCTCTTTCAGCTGGATATCAAGAATGCCTTCTTGAATGGGGACCTCCAGGAAACTGTCTACATGCAGCAACCGCCCGGGTTTGAGACCACGGGGGAGTCTCAGGTCTGCCATCTTAAAAAGGCTCTCTATGGTCTCAAACAATCTCCGCGGGCATGGTTTGAAAAATTCAGCAAGGTCCTCCGTGCGATTGACTTCACTCGGAGCTCAGCCGACTTCTCGCTCTTTACTCGTCACCACCCAACAGGAACGGTTATTCTGTTAGTTTACGTCGATGATATTATCATTACTGGAGATGACTCTCAAGGGATACAGGCAGTCAAAGTCCATCTAAACTCAGTCTTCCAGACCAAGGATTTGGGACCCCTTCGCTACTTTTTGGGCCTTGAGATTGCCAGAATGCCAGATGGGCTCACTCTCTCTCAACGCAAATATTGTCTTGACCTTCTTCATGATGCGGGTCTGTCTGGCTGCAATCCCAGTGATACTCCTATGGATGTGAACCACAAACTGTGTGCCCAGGCCCCTGACTCCGATCTCCTTCTTCAGAATCCTGAATATTATCGACGTCTTGTTGGAAAACTGATATATCTCACGGTTACCAGACCGGATATCTCCTTTGCTGTTGGTCTTGTCAGCAGATACATGCACTTTTCTCGAAAATCTCATCTTCAAGCAGTGGAAAGAATTCTCAGGTATCTGAAAACCGCTCCTGGTCAGGGACTTGTCTACAGGACCTCCTCTTCTGCTTTAACATTGGTGGCATATTCGGATGCCGACTACGCTGGCTCTCTCGATGACCGGCGATCTACGAGTGGTTTTTGCACTTACCTTGGAGGACATCTTGTAACTTGGCGAAGTAAGAAACAAGCGGTCGTTGCTCGCTCTTCAGCTGAGGCAGAGTACCGGGCAATGACATCGGTTGTATCAGAATTAACATGGCTTGAGAGTCTCCTTACTGATCTGGGTGTAAAATTACCATCACCGGCTCTTCTCCTTTGTGATAGTCAAGCCGCCATACACATCGCAAAGAACTCGGTCTTTCACGAAAGGACGAAGCATATTGAGGTCGATTGTCACTTCATTCGGGAAAATGTTCAAATGAAGAAGCTTGACTTAAAGCATGTCCCAGGATCGGAACAAGTTGCAGATGTCTTCACAAAGGCTCTTTCCAAGACATTATTCTATCAGTGCTTGTCCAAGCTTGGCGCATACGATTTGTACGCTCCAACTTGCGGGGGAGTGTTAAAAAAGCCCATGTAAAAGGCCCATTATTGGGCCCATTTATTGTTTTATATTCTCTCCTCCTTTAGTCCCACATCTTGTATAAGATTTTCTTCTCTCTTCCTCTTCCTATATATTTGTATTCTCTCCTTGTATTTACATACACAAGCAATACATACAAGTTTTGAGCTCTCTCAACAGGTGGATATTCCCCTAGGATCCAGACCTAGTGAGTCAGCTGAGTTTTTCATCCAACATGTGCATGCATTACATGAGTCGGTCCGTAAAAAAATTGCAGCTAGTAATGATTATTATAAGAATCAAGCAGACCAACACAGGCGGGAGCAAATTTTTGAGACAGGAGAACAAGTATTGGTTCGCATTCGTCCTGAGAGGGCCCCACAAGGGCCAGAAAAAAAATTAAGCGCACGTAGAATGAGCCCTTATACAATTGTACAGCGGATCGGTACGAATGCATATGAGGTAGATATCCCTCATGGTATGGGCATCAGCCGAGTATTCAACGTAGAAGATTTGACTCCTTACTACGAGGACCATGCGTACGTGGACCCACTCCCCACACTGCCACTCGAACCCTCATCTGCCATATCTCCACCTCCTGAACCTTCTCCTCCTGTTGCCCCTGCTTGTCCCTATTTGTCATTCCCCGCGGTGTCGCGTCAGGCAGATGGGCTTGCACCATCAGCGGTTCCACCGACATCATTGCCAGACGGAGATACATTATTGTCAGACGGAGACACATTGGTACCACCTGCTTTTACAGACGACGTGCTTCAGATCGTTGGCCACGACTTCCACGCCGCGAGCGGGCAAGATACCCTACGCTATCTTGTCCGTTGGAGTGGCCGGTCCCTGCACGATGCTACTTGGATCTCCCCGGAGGAGCTTGAGAGACTCTCCCCGCGGCTCCGCTGCTACTACGATCATGCACACTCATCGAAGTTGAGTGCTTTTAAGTCCGGGGGAGTTGACGGCGTGCCACAACCCACTCGCGTGTACACCCGCGGGAGGCGGTGATCCGCTGCCCGGACGGGCGATCGGAGTCCATGATCACGCCCGGATGTTCGATTCCAGTCACTTTCATGTTTTGTGTTTTTTTGTTTGGATGTATATTTAGCCCCCGATCGGCCCAAACATTGTGAGCCGTCCGATTGGGATAGTTTTATTTATTTTGTATTGTGTGAAGGTGTTTGCTGGTTCTATGAGGGATGCACCGGTTCACCCGCTAGGGTTATAAAACCCGGTGGTTCTGTTGGAGGGGTATGATGGTTTACCGCAAGAGTTCGGCAATCGCTCATCGAGAAGGAGGGATTCCTTCTCCCTACCGTGCCAGGTGCGACGCCGGCGAACCCGCCTCCTCCCTCTTCCCAAATTTCCGGTAAGCCCTCCGCCTTCCCCTCCGCCTTCCGCATCCCTTCTCTCCCCAGCCCCTTCATCCTCATTCCGAGCCCACACCTGAAGCAGATCATCTTCCCGCCCAGTCCAGTCGTGCCTCCGCCACTCCTCCTTCCCCACCTCATTGCCGGACACAGTGAACCCACCATCCTACCCCCCCGACCTTCCCGCCGGAAGCCCACTCCGCCTGCGCCTACTCCGCCCGAGACTGCGATCTTTCCCCATCCGGCAAACCTCCGCCTTTCCCCATCCAGCAAGCCTCTGCCTTTCCCCATCCAGCAAACCTCCGCCTTTCCCCATCCATCAAACCTCACACTCCCCATCCAGCAAACTCCTCAAAGCCCCCCATCCTGCCCTCCCTCTTTCCCTATTGCCGCTCGTCAACCGCCACAACAGCCCCCCTCCCAACAGCCACCGCCACCGCCGCTTACACGTGCGAATCGTGGTAACAGTTATTGTTCCTTTATTAGTTGTTTATTTGGCACCTGTACTATGTATTGGATTTTTCTTTGTTGCTATTAGTATTGCCCACTATATGACTTGTAGGGTCCGTTCTGCATATGCTTAATTATTTGCGCCTCTAGTGAATTACAGTCGATGCTTGTTCCTTGTTTAATTATTTGTAAGCGCGCGTGTCACTGCTAATTTTACATAATATTAATTACTCATTGTAATTTGAGCGGGCCGCTCTCTGCACTAGCAATTCTATGCATCTCATCTTAGGCTACATTTAGCAAGTTCACTGTGTTTGCCTTTACCACTGCATCACTTGGGTTAGACATGAGTATCCCTCGTGATTTGTATCATGTTTTTAAGTTCAACTGCAATCTTATTTTTGCGTTGGATCGAGAGGCTTCCTTATAGAAGAGGGATGAATAAGGAGTATTAAAAACCTTTAAATTTTTTTTTCTTTAATTAAAATTTAAAACAAAATATGAGTTTAAGCACGTAAAAAATATGAGCTTAAAACCATTAAATTTTGAGAAGACAAAACATCTTTATATATTTTTTTTCAAGATACAATGGTATGATCTTTATAATACTAAAATCGATGTCGGAAATAAAATGTAATCTTTTTGTTTTCTTCACTGACTCTTCCCAATAATCGGTTGACCCTACCCAATCCACCCCCAAATTGGCCTCACGCCCCGAAGACCTACACCTAATTCTAGTCGACACACGAGGTGAATTTTCACACGGTACAAATATATGCATTCTATGATCAAACGAAAGAAATATATGAAAGATCAATATAAAGTTTTTGTAGAAAACCCCCTAAAAACTAATGTCAGAATGAAGGCGAAGAAAGCTCTCTTGAGGATTTGTATGTACTTTACATCGATCCAGATGTTATAACCATCGGGGTATGCGAACCTTTTCTTGAATGATGATTTTAATCGTAGATCTTCCTGGGTATCGTTTGTTGGTGAAGGTAGGGAGTGCTGCAGGCTCTTGAAGCTACTAGGGCGACCCTCTCTCTGAACAATCTCGTGTTGGGATGAAGATCCCGAGACAATAAATCATATTTGTCAGAATTACTTTTATTTTTTGTTGCCTTTCCGTTCTTGCCCTTGTTGTATTCCCCTCAAATATATAGGAGACAACATAATTTCATGTTCGCAGCACAGTAAAACATAAATGCAATGAGTACGAAAATGTACATTTTTTTTGTAAAATTATATTTATACAGTCCCACATCCAGATATATGACTATATAAAAGTACAACTGTATATGAATACTTATATAGATATAACTCTACTACATCAATATACTTCATATCATACCCACTACTATATTTTAATCTAATCCCAGACCCATACACAATTACATAAAGGTACAACTATAGATGAGTACATATATAGATATATAATTCTACCACATCAATATACATCATATCATAACCACTATATAATAATCTAATTTAAAAGCCCTCTTGTATGCTCGATATTGAGAGTCCCGACACCATTTCCCGTGTTCTTCAGCCACCTTTGTGATCCCTACTAACATCTTGGCAGCCAACTGGTATTGCTCCTCTCTTCTCTTCTTTTTCTCTTCCTCAGTCAATTTTTTACTCATGTCTGGTTTTGTGCTTTAACCCTAAAAATTAAATATAAAGGGTTAGCTATAAAATACTAAGTGCGGGTTTTACTTCTTTAACTGTTGTACATACAACCACAAAAGATTAGTAACAATATGCATATAATATTTTATAATAAGTAGTAAACAATAGTACAATACACGCCAATTATCAGTGCTATAAAGTAGTAATGTGGTAATCGATATGCAGTAAGTAAAGTTGCAATTAGACTATTATTACTATATTAGCAAGTCGTGTTTTAATACCTGCTAATGGTAATGTTGTCTTTTTTGTCAAATATTATCACTCATGTATTTGTATGAGTATATGCTAGTATCGTTGACGATCGTTCAAATATTTCTTTCTACTTGGTATCAAAGCGAGGTTCCCTAACAGTGCTTCCTTCGTTCTTTTTCTCACCGTTTTTTCTTCTCGCCAAGCCTCTATCTCCAAGGATCGTTTGCCTCTACAATCACTGTTTTGAGGGCTCATATCACATGTCGAGCCCACACGGTCCATCGGTGGGACAATCCCACCGCCGTTCATTGAGGAGGTTGACACCTCCGATTTCTCATCACACCAACTGCCTTGCTGCCGCCCTCCAATGCTTCCTTCGCTGCCGATGTAGTTAGGGGCATATCCAAGAATCTGAAAAGGGGACAGGCAAAAGAGGCAGAGAGATGACCGACAAGGACAGTAGAGCATGGCTCGGTGGAGCTATGATAGTTCGCAGTGGTGGTGCGACTGAGGGAGAAAACTACGGGCCGTCTGTAGGGTCTATACAGTTTCCCAGATGATGCTGGGATCGATGAAACGAGCAGCGGGAAGCTCGAGAAGAAATGACGGTTGTGCCGAGGGAAGATGTCCCGTGGCTCGAAAAAGGCTTCTCTTCCCCGTGCAGTCTGTAAGGACGACACACGCGAGTGATTGAGCATATTCGATCAACAAGGATCTCGGGAGGAGTGAGCAAGCGCCACTGGTTGGGCGTCCAAAGGGGAAATTGATGGAGGCTTTTGTCGTGGCTTGGGATGACAGGACGAAAACGGAACGACGAGCGTTGTTGCTTCCCCTTGACATGTGCATCGTTTACCAATTGTATGACTTCGTCGACGGCGGTAGGGATTGTGGAGGCGCCGGAGCCAGTTGATGCAGGGAATGGACAAGTCAGTTGTGCTGGGTTGCTTCGGCGTGCTTGCTGGAGACAACACAACTATTGTTGTGCTTGTCTACTAGCGTAGAGGTCGTTGCACGCTTGCTGGAATTGAAGAAATGGGGCGGACCAAAATGTCAGCGGTTTCATGAAAGGGGGGAGACATCCTCTTCCTCTCATAAAAAAATAGAAGACCTCCATCTTATCAAAGTCGTTTCTCCCTCACCCGACCATCATTTTTTACGTGTAAGTGGTCAAAATTCATTGCCTTGTTGAGAGAAATACAAATATACTAATAATTTTGCAAAACTTTAGGGGGGGAGGCCCCCGCCACCCCCTAGATTTGCCCCTGGATGTAGTATGAGCTCCTTCCTGATGGATCCCGCTGACTGCACCTGAGCTCGATTTTATTCTCTTGTTGTCGACTCTTGCTGATGTCGCATTTTCCCAAAGCTTGATGCCATCTACAGTTTCATTTGTTTCTTCCATTCTTTACTGATCCAAGAGCAGTTTCTGATTCTTACTGAGCTTTCTTTCCGCTGTGCTTGATCCGACGCAGTTTGAGTTCTTATTCCCTGAGTAATTGTTTTCTATTTTTTTCATATGTTTTTTTATTCCTATTATCCATCGGCTGCCCATCTTCTGCTCTGCCATCTAATGATTTTTGCTGAGCTTCATAGCAAATGATCTCCGGTCTCACTTCGATGTCCCCAATTCTATGCTTCTTTTTTTGTTTTGTTTGTTTAACATAGGGTGGGTATTCCTGTTCTTAGTAAGTTGTGCCAACATTGGTGATTCTTCCGGTTCTTCGCCAAATGTTTTGATGCTACAGATGAGTGACCCTCAGAGGACTCATGAACACACCGGCTCATTGAAGAAAAACACCGTGCCACTAGATAGGATAAATTATCTTGAATGGTCCCGAGCAGCCCCATTCTTGTCATGACAACAAGGCGAACCAAGGCGAGCGCCGGACGCTGGGACCCTTAGGCGATAAGGCTCAAGTCAAGGAGACAATAAAATGAGCAAGTCGCAAGGTGACAACTATACATTTTAAAAATAAACTAAAACAGACTTTAGACTGCGGTTTTTATAAAAAATTTTAAAACCGCGGTCTAAAGTCGGCCTTAGGTGACGTGAGTTAACGATTATTATAAAAATCATAGTGTAAGACGGACTTTATATTGCGATTTTTTATAAAAAACCACAGTTAAAGACAACGGTTTTAATATAAACCGCAATCTATTATAATTTTATTTTAATAAGAAATTTTTACAAGGCCATATTATGCTCTTAAAGGTCCATAACAAAGCCTCTCAAAAATATTTCACCAACTTATCGGCTCCCCCCTCCAATGTCTATTGTCCTGACTGCCCCCTCAATGGATAGTTGGATAGGTAAAGGAGATGATGAGCTCTTCTCCATACTCCTATTAATTCACATCACTTATACTCTACGAAATGAAAAGTTATGCATAAAATAATTACATGTTAACATGAAACACAAGAAAAGTGAACCAATATTTCCATTAAAAACATGTACCAAACAAAATATATTGTTCCAAATTCCAACAAATTAAACAAAATGAATGAACAATGACATTTTTTCAAATAATTCTCTGCAATCAGATTTCTCCACATGACTCATATATACTTTAAATGTTTTAAATAATTTTATGGATCAAAGTAAGAATCACTCAATATAAAATAGTAGATGATCAAAATAGAAGAATTTGAAAGCACTAATGCTGCGAAAAAGCAATATAATTGACAGGAAAATATCAAATTGCATTCAGACTTCTCCATATGAATAATATTTTTAACAAAAACTTTAAACAATAATAAAATGATCAAATAGAATCATCATCTAGTAAGTGATCTTTGATATTGTTTTTGCTCGGTTGGTTTGAGTTACTTGTCATTTACCTAAAATTATCATCAATATCTTCATCATCATTGACAAATCCAAAAGATTCTAAATTTTCATCCCCTTCAGCTATAAGCTGAATATTAACTTCAGTTGCTCTTCGTAAATTTCGAGCTACATCCTCAATAGCTATCTCTACATCTTCCCATGTGATATTATCATCACCATAAACTAAAACATCCTCTGGTTGGTTCATCATCCACTCACTACTTTAATCTAGTTCATCAAAACACTAAAGAGTTGTAATTTGTTCTCTTTTCATGTATTTCTAAGAATCGTGCTTGTAGACGACGATTATACTAGATGTATACAAGATCATTAAGCCTTTGATGCTTCAATACATTTATTTTTTTTGGTGTGAATTTGAATTAAAATAATTATAATTTTTTTAGTAAATATAAAAATATCAAATTTTATAATGAATATTAGTTTACTCTAGTTGTGCTCATAACTAAAAGAAGAACAACATAAACTAAGTATGCACAATGGTACCTTTGTAAGGTCAACATTCGGTCCTCCATGTGCACCCCACAAATCCACTATTTATTTAAGGCAAATATATAATACTGAACATATAAATATATAAAAAAACTTAATCAATACTCACTTGAATTTAAGGTGCTTCATTGCCTAATAACCATAGGTTTTTCAAAACTATTTTGAGATGCTTTGTAGCTAGTACATTGCTTTGCAAGCTTGTCTTGCAATTATTGTTGAGGTACTAGTCTTGCAATAACATCATTGAAAACATCTTGAAATTTCATGACATTATCATTATGTTTCTCCTTATATTTAAAATATTTGATTGGATTTAGAAATAAATCTGTCGTACATAACTTTTACTCCATTTGATTTGTCCACTTATTTCAACAATCTCAATAATATTCTTGAATAATATTTCTTTATTATCAAAATGTTATTTGATATTTTATTTAGCTTCTTCCATTACCACATATTCTTCAGACATAACTGATATTTTATCTCCATCTACTAATCACAAAATGACAATTACTGACTTTCCTCCTTTTATGCAATCTCTTATTTCATTAAAAAAACAGTTGAAAGTATTGTTTCACTAACTTGTTTCCCGACTTCAGTTTTTGTCAAATTAGCAGCATTCCACTAAGGTAATACAAAGAATAATTTCAGTTTCTCTTCATGCTTAAACACACTTTGTAAAGTAAAGAATGATGTGACAAATCTAATCACTAAATGTCTCAGTAGATCACCGTCTATAGTAATCCTTACTGCATCAAGTAAACGAGTGTGCTTGTAGATGAAATTTGTAATCATTTTTGTCTTTCTTATCACAATTTTGTTTTGTTGTAGGTTGTCTATATCTTCTAGCATGAGATTAATGCAATGAGCTGTACAAGGAGTCCAAAATATTGTGTCTTTTCTCCATTAAAATTTTATCAGCTACCTTATAATTGAAAGCATTGTCAGTTATCACCTGCATAAAACATAACCTTTTATATCTCTATAGTTGTAGACTATTAAATATGAAAAATGAAGATTAGTATAAACAATAACACTCAAGCCTTTATCCCATTATAGTGGGGTCGGCAATATGGATACTTTGTCGCCTTTGTGCCCTATATTTTGTCATAATCTCACTAATGCCTAAGTACACATGTCTTTCCTTATAGTTTCATTCCAAGTCTTTATTGGTCTACCCCTCTCTCGTTTAACATGCCTAGCGACTAGAGTCTCACAACGCCTAACATGTGCCTCTAATGGTCAAAATGAAAATTAGTATACAATAACACCACTCAAGCCTTTATCCCACTATAGTGGGGTCGTCTATATGGATCCTTTGTCGCCATTGTGCTCTTTGTCATAATCTCAATAACACCCCTCTCTTGTTTAACATCCCTAGTGACTAGACTGACAACGCCTAACAGGTGCCTCTGATGGTCTCTTTTGTACGTGTCCGAACCATCTTAGTCGAGCTTCTCACATCTTCTCTGCAATTGGTGCTACTCCTGTCTTATCCCTGATACATTCATTCCTAATTTTATCCAGTCGTGTCCACACATCCACCTAAGCATTCTCATCTCTGCGACTCTCATTTTTTGCTCATGTGCACAATGCACTACCCAACACTCAGAACCATAGAGCATCGCGAGTCTAATTGCAGTACGATAAAACTTGCCCTTAATTTTTGGTAGTACTTTACGATCACATAAGATCCTTGATGCGCCTTTCCACTTCAACCAACCCGCTTGGATTCTATGTGTCACATCTTTATCAATACCTCTGTCTTTTTGAATTATCGATATAAGATATTTGAAACACTCACCACAGGAAATATCCGGATCACTCAACTTAATAACAAAGTCATATGTCCTTCTTGTACTGCTAAATTTAAGCTCCATATACTATGTCTTTGCCCTGCTCAACCTGAAACCCTTCTTTTCTAAAGTATCTCGCCAAGATTCAAGTTTTGCGTTTACACCCTTGCGCGTCTCATCAATCAAAACGATATCATCCGCAAACAATAACCAAGATATTACTTGTTGGATATGTCTGGTGAGCTCATCTATGATAAGTGTAAAGAGATAAGGGCTTAGAGCTGAACCTTGATGCAAGCCAATAGTGATAGGGAATTCCTGTGTTAATCCTCCCGATGTCCTCACCATTGTCACTAAATTTGCATATCTTTGATTATGTCAATATATGATAAATTTATACCATTATTTTCTAAGACTCTCCATAAGATCTCTCTTGGAACTCTATCATATGTCTTCTTAAGATCAATAAACATCATATGCAAATCTTGTTTTCTTTCTCGATAGTTGTCAATGAGTCTCCTCAAGAGATGTATAGCTTCTGTGGTCGACCGCCCTGACATGAATCCAAATTGATTCTCCAAGATGTTAGTATCTCGTCTTACTTTTCTTTCAATTACTCGTTCCCATAGTTTCTTGGTATGACTCATCAGTTTAATTTTTCTGTAATTAACACAATTTTGTATATCTCCTTAATTTTTATACAAAGGTATCAAAATACTTTTTCTCCATTGGTCTGACATGCTCTTTAACTTCGATATTTTATTGAAATATGTAAGACACAAAATTCCTTCATTTATTAGACATTTCCATACTTCGATGTGTATATTGTTTGGTTTAACTGCATTTTCATTTTTCATCTTATTTAAAACATCTTTTACCTTTGATACTTGAATTTTACGATAAAACGTTATGCCCTTATACTTCTCTAATTTACTTAACTCTTCCAAGTTCAATTTATTGTCCCTTGTTTCAAAATGAAAATTAATATAACCAAAAATTTTACCTGTACAACACACTCTGCTCCAATCTCTTTAATCTTACTATCAAACAACTCTGATAACATTGTAGCATCTTGAATATGATCAGATGCATATACAGAACCCATAAAATAAGTTTATTCTGGATAGTTGACTAGAAAATTGATCAAATGTCTCCATCTTTTGTCTGTCCAACCATCTGACATAAGAGTGTAACGACATCTCCAATACGCTTGATACCATGTCTTCACCTCCGTATCTTTATCTTTGTATTAAATAATAAATGGATTCGTAAATCATGATAACTAGGGTCTTTATAATCAGACTCATACTATCCAACTGTTTCAAGCATTACTTCAAAATTTCGTGTCGTTGTTGCATTGAATGAAATTCCGCATTCATAGAACCAATCAGCAACATAACTATCAACTTTTTTTTTCTCTTCAGCAAATTTATAACATCTTTCAATAGTAGTTTGTGCAACAGCTTTAATACGACTCTCATCAACTACATCTTCAGGAGCACGTCTCACATGAGCATCCATAGAGTCCCTTTTTTGTAGTAAGCAGATTACTTTTCTCTTTTGACACTTTCCCAAAACTTGTGATAAATGAAGATCTAGCTGTAGATATTGCTGGAGGTACATTCTTTGAACTTATTCACTCTATTTTTTTTCACTCTCATTATCATCATCAGTAGTAAAATCCAACTTTTTTCCTTTTTTATCATTTAAATTTGAATACATCTCACCTGTTATTTTAGAAGTTATCTTATAACACTTTGATATATCACCATACCCACCACATGAGTGTTGCTTCAAACTTTTGATTTCACATTTGATCAATTTATCATACAAATTACATTTAACAATATGTTTATTATTCATATAGGGTCAATATCCATACTTTCATTCTAGATCCCTTGACTTTGTTTTTTTAGGATCTGTTTTGAATCAAGATCATTGCTATCAACGAATGAAGCAAAACTGTTATTGTTTTCATTTTCCATCCTTCACGAACAATATTACAAGACCTATAAAATGCAGAGTTAGATGTCCTGAAGAGACTCCAAGCTTGTTGATATTCTCGAACTAAAAGAAATTAGCACATGATAAAGCGATTATAATAATGAAAGAGTGGGTTATTCTTAACCTTATAATATGAATGAAAGAAATATAACAAGGAAAGAAAACAAATATTGAAAAATGAATATATGATAAGCTAAAGAAATCAATCTTCATCACTTGAGACATAAAAGTATAAAATGAATAATGAAAAAGAAGCTATACATAAAAATTAAGGAGACCAAAGAAAACTATTGTTCTATACAATAAACAAGTTAGAGAGCATGCTCAATTATATCTCATATTTTTATTTGCATGTAGTGATTATATAAACACAAATAATATTTTGAATATCATCAATTTTCTCTTCTGTAAATTATCACTTCGTCGATCTATAATAAAAAAATATTTGTTAAAATCAATTTAACATAATTATTATCATTTATAAATCCATATGCAGTTAACTTATCAATAATGACATTGTCATAGTTCTAAGTGCATCAACTATATCAATCACGAAACACATGATATAATACTCACATTGAATATTATCTGATTGTTTTGGGCACTAAAAAAATAAACAATTGGTAAATAATTTAATATCAAAATTTTAAAAATTTTACAAATTACAATACATATAACTTACAAGCTTTCACTTTATAATCTTTGATTTCTGAAAACTGATATGTTGATCCTTTGTCAAATCCTTAAAAGAACTTTATAAAATATATATTTTTTTAATTTTTATAAAAATAAATTCCAAATAGAAAAAAAAACTAATTAATAAACTTATCTTGTAATGATATTTTTAATATCATCATGTATGTAAATATTTAAGGGAGCATGCTAATAAATAGTATTTATACTGCAATCAATAATATCTAACATCTAATGTTCTCTGTGAAACAAATATAATAATTAATAACTTAATTAGAATAAAAAATATAAATAATCATTGATACTTACGATTTATGATAGAGCAAAAATAATAAAAAAATCTGATTAGAGTTGACCATGCCTGATTTTTAGATTTTCGAATTGTGATTTTGAATGTATCTTGACACACTTATCATCAAAAGCAAAAATTGAAGATTAATTATGAAAACAAACAATTATTTCGTATGTAAATTTCTTTAATTTTGATTCTATATACCTGTAAAAAAAATCATGTAAATAATTAATTTATATATTAATAGAAAATCTAAAGTTTATAATATTTTATACTCTCTCTATACATGCTAATATAATGTTAACTCCAATTTTTTTCATATTAGCAAAATCGTATAACTGTGAAATTTTCAGGTATGTACTTGTTGATTCAACAGTCTCAAATACTGTTGGATCTAATACCAGAGATTATTTTATTCTCTTTCTCCATCATATTAATGAAGTTGGGTAACATGTCAATGAATTTATTTGTATTTCGTGGAAATAAAAAAAATAAGTATTTTCTTACATAAAAATCAAAAATATTAATTATATCGTAGAAGGTGAACGTTCATGTGATGTTTCAGGCAATTCTTTTTGTGATGATGATGCATATAAATGTGCTGACTGACAAACAAAAAATAACAAAAAAATTTATTAATTACGTGGTCAACAAAAAGAAAGCATGTTATTCCTTAAAAGCATAAATAATTAAACATAAAAGCAAGAATTGCAAAAAATTAAAATCAATTTTAAAAAGCATAATAATATATGAGATATGTCATGAGAAGTTTCAGGTGCAAGTGCAACACTTGTGGATGTTTCTTGGACCATAACCTCCACATCTTCAAAACAAACTGATGATCTTCTCTCACTCTACCTATCATTCTAGAAAAAACTTTTAATAATGAAAAACTTGCCATCAGTTATAACTCTCCCCGGATGTTCTTTGCCTATAAAATAAATGCAAGAATATCATTTATTCCCTTTGACACTTTCAGCATTTTGGGCCTCTTGGCTCGACAACTCATCATAAACAAAAACAATAAATGTTAATTCAGATAACAAATTATAAAAAATAAAATATTACTATTGATAATTTATAAATGATACATTTACACTTATAATTTTAGATGTCAAATCAGCTGCATCTTTATTAATGTATTCAACGGTTTTTCTTGCGCGACCAGCTTTTCATAACTCATCACATGGAATTAGTGCAATTGCACCTTGTTCAAAATTGACAATAAAATGAAAATAAATTATTATTTAAATTATTGAGAAAATCAATTTTTATAATACAGATATCAGAGAGAACTTATAGCATCTGTTTTTTTAATCCAAAATAACCCATTCTTGAAGTAGTATGAAAAAACTTTTCTGTATTTGCTCTCTATATATTAACCCGACTTTTTTCCTATACAAATAAATATTTATTAATGTTTAGATTGCTTAGAAAGTTAAAAAATAATATAAAATATTGAATTTAATAAGAACGTATCATATATTCTGTAGTGGTGCGATGGTCGACAAAAACTCTTCAATCTTCAGGAGTAATAAAGTTATACTTGATAGGTACAATTTATTGGTGTTCCAAATTAACATTTTTTACATAAGTGACAAAATTTTAATTTTCAAGTCCTCCAACTCTTACACATATTTTTAAGTAATGCATTGCGAAGACCATTAATACCATCAAAATAAAGCTGAAAATAATAGATAATATTAATTAATAATTAACTAAAAAACACAGTTATGTAATAAAAAAATTACGTAAATTTATTTTTTCCTATAATTGATTCTTAAGGTGTTTATCAACTTTCTTACATCCAGAATATCTAATCGGCACATTATACTTCACAAGCGTAACCATAAAACTCATCAATTTATTTATATTAGGCCCGAGAATAATACGGTCATTATTACTCACAGAAATATTATGCTTCTTCCCCTCTAACTTAAGCTTATTCAATTCAACCATTTTAGTGGTGGCTCTTATTGACTTTGATGAAGATTTTTTATCAGTCATTTTCCTGTAGTAGGAAAAAGTTTAGGAATAAACTCAGGAGTTTAAACCAAAAACCCTACACCATTCAAAAACCATAAACAAAATACATAAAAAAGAATTAAAGAAACGATATTGTTAATATTAACGTGGTCTAGTACCTTAAGATTTTTGAAGGCGAATCAAGAGATCGAAGCAACTAAGAAAGAGTCTTTCACAAGAAAATCGCCAGAGGATTTTCGCACAAAACAACGACTTTAAAAAAATGCGGTGAAATGTAAAGTTTGATTTTTACGATAATAACAAAATGCGGCTTTTCGAAAACCGATATCTAATGTATTAATAGCCGACGATTTTTATAAAACCGCAGTTTATTCTACTATAAAATGCGGTTTATAAATAACCGCAGTCTAACTTTACTTAGGCATTCAAAATAGGGTTTATGACGTGTTTTTTATAAAAACCGTTGTCTATATATACTTTAGGCTGCGGTTTTTATAAAAATTGCAGTCTATTTATCTTTTCTTATAAAATGGTCAAGGCGTATAACGCCTAGTACTAATTTGGGCGCCTGGATGCCTAGACAACGCCATGACAGGAATGAGCAGCCCAATATTTGGCTCCCAGTTGCCAGATGTTTTGTTGCATAGATGAGACTGTCATGGAGCCACCCAAGACCGATCGTTCTTGGAAGCATTGAGATTCTTGAGATTCAAAAAAAATCCCTCGTTGTTTATTCTCTCTTGCATTCTCTTCCCCCAAAGGTATACCAAAGTTATATGTTGATAGATTCTTCCTATGAGAACGAGACTCGGGCACGCGAAACCTACTCAAAGATTGGTAGTTTTACTAAGATTTACGAGCTTACTCTTTGAATTTTGGAATTGCGACATGGATCCTTAAATGTTTTCTCATATTTTTGGGAGTTTGAGCGTTTATATCATGAACTGGACTTTGTGAGTACTTCACAACTGCTTGTATCACAGATGCAATTCAGTTGCAGAGAAAGTGAGAACGATACTGTCTTCATGTCTTCTTAGTAGGTTTGAACATGGAGTCAGATATTCTCTATCGCTCTTATCTCCTTTACCCTTGGGAAGCATTTCATGTGGTTCTGGGGGACGAAGACTGTCGCAAATCTCTTTATATGATCATACCTACTGATCGCTCTGTCTTGACCAACGTGGGTTAGGGCAATATCAACACTTTTTGTTCCTGCATACGATTATTGTGGTCATAGAGGACATTCGGGATGTGTGCTTTAGACTCCATCCTCATCTCACTGCATTAGGACGCAGTCGTGCTCCTAGTCGAGGATGTTCTCAACTTGGGGCGGGGGGGATTGCGACCTCATGATGCTACTTATTCCACATAAATGTACGAGGAGCCCTCCCATGCTCCTTCCTCAGTGACCCTGTGTATGAATTGGATGCTCTCAAGTGGCTACTTCATTCTCGGACAGATATGTCTTCTGGTGCTTTTACCTCATTTGCCATCTCGACTATGTCCATTGGGCATGTTGCTGCCACCACTCCATCTGATTGGATCAGCGACTCAGGGGCCACCGATGATATGTTCGGATTCCCCTCAGGTTTTGTTTCTTGCACTCCTTTGTCTGGAAAGGACATGTTTATCTCTACCAATGGTACCTTGTCTCCCATTGCGGGCAAAGACTGCATCTCATGCTCTCAGTCTATTTCGCTCTCTTCTGTCCTGCATGTTCCCATATTTTCTCGCAATTTGCCTTCAATTAACAATATTACTTGATCTCTTAACACCTCATTAACTTTCTTTCCCGGCTCGTGTTTTTCAGGAACCGAGTACGAAGTGAAACATTAGCAGTCATTAGAACCGTGGTGGTCTATACTTTTTGGATTCCCAACTACCTTCTCAGGCTATTTTTTTTATTACTGTTTCTGATGCAGAAATCCGACAATGACATCAACATCTCAGATATTACTCTGCTCTTTATCTTCAAAAATTGTTTCAGTCTTTATTGTCTTTTCTTAAATCATTATCTTGTCATGTATGTGATGTTGGATCGTGTGACCAGCCTTAGAGGGGGGATGTGAATAAGGTTTTCAGATTAATTCAAACTAAAATTGGTTTTACAAAAGAAAACTAGTTCTGGAGGCTATCACAGGGCATTAGCTTGCTAGCGCCCGGCGGTTGGTCACAGCAGTTGGTTTCTCCGTAAAACTTCGTCTTACAGAGGCTCGCACAACCTTCAGAAATCTACCAACATACAACCACAAAATTGCAGTAAGAATAGAAAATGAACAATAATTTTATGAACGAATAACGAAAGAGGTTTACAATTCAGAACAAGTAGATCTCCATGACGCCGGAGATCGGAAGCGATGAAATATAAATTTCTCTTTTTGTTTTTATACCGACCCTATACCCGGACCGGTTGACTCTCTCCCTCCTCCTCGGAATGGTCTTCAAGCCGGCTCTTAACTTTTCTCTCCGGAAGTGTCTTAGAGCTCCACTAGATCCCCCGATCTAGACGGCCCTCACTAGAACGATTTCTCACGAAATCCTTTCCTGATTTCGACGACCCTCCGGTCGATTTTTCTCACGCTAGATCCCCCGATCTAGACGTCTCCCACCGGGACTATTTCTAACATTAGCTCCGGTCGATTCCCCTCACACACAACAAGACACAAAATTTTTTTAAAGTACAATACCAAGAGTTAAGAAATTGTTTCTCCTTCAAACGTAGAACTCCTCCGAGGAACGGTGCGCGATCAGTGCTCTTGAATATCTTTCTTGTTGTTGTCGATCCGCCACGAATTGTCTTTGAAGATTTCGTTCGCCGGAGTTCTTCGATCACGAGTGGAAGGAAGAAACAATGCTTTTCCTTTTGCGGAATGAGAGTTCGTCCTTCTCACGATGGCGACCGAACCCTAGATTGAAATATTCTCTTTGGTTGTATATCCAGGAAAAGAGACGCGATTTTATACGTCTTGGAAAAATAAGCTACCG
Organism: Platanthera guangdongensis; assembly: GCA_039583875.1. Classification (NCBI taxonomy): domain Eukaryota; kingdom Viridiplantae; phylum Streptophyta; class Magnoliopsida; order Asparagales; family Orchidaceae; genus Platanthera; species Platanthera guangdongensis. Next base: position 88,053,040 of record CM077150.1, read on the forward strand.
ACGGCGGAAGAGCTAGCATCTGACGGTAGGTCGATGCGCGTGGATGTGACAGCTGTCCAGCAGATTTGAAAAAATATCCGAATAAAATATTTTTCTGCTTTTTCGTGCTATCGCGACGCGGTACGAAGCTTTCACCTGGAGGTAGCATGATGACTCGACGCTCGTTGAGAGAGCTAGCATCTCGCGGTAAGGCTAGCTCCACACGATAGTCCACACAGTGCTTGTCCAGAATTAAATTAGAAGCTAGCGCGGGCGGTAGCGTTAGCGCTCGACGGTAGGTCACATAAATTGACTTTCATGTTCTTTTGTACATGTAAACCTGCACACTATATCAAAACCACGTATGATCAAATACAACACGAGATTTGATATAGTCAAACTGTTGAAATTTAAGGACACCGGACAGTCTATTCTCTAGTCACAGTTGTTTAGTAGTCTCTATGCTCTGGCAGTTTGGCTTAGCGAACAAAGTATTGAAACTTGAGGAGACTGGGCGGTCTGTTGTCTAGTCGCAGTGGTCTTCTAGTTTCTATGTTTTGGCGGTTTGGCTCAACAAACAATGATTGCGGTTTGACAGATATGCTGTTTAGTTTAGCGGTTTGACAAATTTCTGTTGTCGTCCCATGTCCTACCGAGATGGCCTGGAGATTCTGTCTTCTTGTATTACAGTTCAGAGAGCAACCGCAGCTGCGACCTGTTGGCATCATGCAGCTGCGGTCTAGTGGCTACTCGCGGCTGTGGTCAGATTCTTCCCATAGCAGCGGTCTGGTGGTTATTCACAACAACGGTTTGGAGATTATCCGCAGCAGCGGTCTGGAGGTTGTCCTCAGCAGCGGTCTGGAGGTTGTCCGCAGCAGCGGTCTGGTAGTTATCCGCAACAACGGTCTGGTGGTTATCCACAACTAGGGTTTGGGGCCAACCCACAGTAGCGGTCTCGGAACTTTTCTCAGTAGTATATTAACGACTTCCCAGGATATTTATTCTCCATTGTGTAGTCCGGCGGTTTGACAAAGTCAAACCGCATAGCCCGCGCGACTTGTATTTAGTCCCACATTGCTTGTTGTATTCTCTTATCTTCCCCATTTTCTATAAATAAGAGGCATATGTTTGTATTATTCATTTTTTTGGAGCAATAAAATTTGTCTTTATTTAACTCTTTTTACTTGGTATCAGAGCTAACCGATCCTTTGCTCGTGGTTTCTTTTTCTAACCGCTTGCGGTCTCTTTCCCGCCCGCCCTCCCTTGTTTGTCGCTTTTCTTTGCGACATATTATCTTCGCGCGGCTTTGTTTTTTTCCCTCTGCTGAGTTTGCGCGGATTATTTTTCTCTACCCGTACGGTTTCTTGTTGTTTTCTAGGGACACTCCGACTCTCTCTTATTCTTCTACTCTATCTACCCCTCTTTCTACCTCTTCTACTTCTTGTAATTTGGGTACTGCTTCAAAGCTTACTGGCCCCAATTACCCTGATTGGAGTGTATCTTTTGTTTTCCTGTTACGCTCTCAGCGTAAGCGCCACCATTTAACTGATGATCCCCCTACTTATGGCTCTACTGCTTTCGATGATTGGGATGCTAGTGATGCCTTGGTGAGAACATGGTTAGCCAACAGTTTGTCTGATGAGTGTATTCCTGTCAATCGACATGATACGACAGTCAAGGCAGCCATAAATCATCTTGCTTCCTTGTACTCTAAGAGAGCGCAGACTTCCCGCATTTATACTTTATATGTGAATCTTTTTGCCCGGCCTGTCATGACTCCGGCTGCGGCCTATCAAGAAGTTCAAACTCTTGGTGCTGAACATCTTCAACATAGACCATTTTCTGCAGATCTCGTTGAGCAACATAAATATTTTCAAGAACTTCTGGTTGTTTGCTACTTGCTTTGTCTGCCGGAGTCTTATGATACGATTCGACAACGGATTCTTTGAGAAACTGACACTCGAACTCTGGATGCTACTGCCGCTCATATCTCTGCTGTCACCACTCTTCTTCAACATACTTTACTTCTATATCCTGATACTGTTGCTCATCCGGCTCGTCATGATACCTCTGGTGGTCGAGGGGGCAGTACTGGTGGTCGAGGTTACTATAGGTATCTCTGCTCTCATCGTGGCAAGGTTGGTCATCTGGTTGATCGTTGTTGGACTAAAAATCCTCGTCTTCGGCTTGCTTCTGCTGATTCCTCCAAGAAGTCTTCTTCTTCTCTTACTACCTCTTCGGGTGCTGCTCAGTTAGCCACTACGGATAGGTGAGTTATTGATTCTGGTGCAACTAGTCATATGACGGAGAATTCTCATGTTTTTTCTTGACTAGACAAACAAAACAGGTCCCCTCCAATTCTTATTGCGGATGGTTCACCGTCTCCTGTTTGTGGGTCTGGCACCGTGCATGTCACTACTCTTCAGCTTGAGGGCACTCTTTATGTCCCAAATTTTTCTGCAATCTTTTTTTTGTTACTTCTCTTTGCAAACAGTTGAACAACCTCCAACTATTTTTACTACGTCTAATTGTTCTTTTCAGAATCCTCACTCCAATGAGACGATTGTTACTGAGACTGAGAGCGACGGCTTGTTCTATCTCGATAACATTTCAGCCTTTTCTGCCTCTTCTTCTCTTCTTCTTGGCATCTTCGTCTTGAGCATCCTCCACCTCGGGTTCTTTATCAGTTTCTGCCTAATCTACCTCAGGAGTACTCTTCTCTTAATTGTGAGGCTTGTCAATTTGACAAACATCACCATTCTACTTTTTCAGCCAAGGACAGATGTAGTTCTTCTTGTCCTTTTGAACTTGTTCATTCGGATGTTTGGGGTCCTGCACCTTTCCGGACTGTTGGTAGGTGTAGTTTCTATTTTGTTACTTTTATTAATGACTTTTCTAGATGTACGTGGTTGTATTTGTTACAAGAGCGTTCTGAAATTTTTTCCATTTTTATTACGTTCTATAATGAAATTCATACACAGTTTGATTGCCCTATTAAGATACTTCACACTGATAATGCTAAAGAATATATAAATCATCAGTTTATAGTATTTTGCATGCATCATGACTTTGTATATCAAACTAGTTGTCTTTACACCTCTCAACAGAATGGCGTTGCTGAACGCAAGAACCGACATTTCCTGGATGTGGCTCGTAGCCTTCTTACTCATATATATGTTCTCCGGTTCTATTGTGGTCATATTGTTCTTTTTTCCTGTTTCCTCATCAACTGAGTTCCATCTTCGGTTCTCGACGGCAAAACTCCATTCTCTATTCTGTATCCTGATGCGACTCTGTTTCCTTTACCTCCTCGTGTCTTTGGATGCACCGCGTTTGTCCACTCTCCCTCTCTTGTCGTGACAAACTCTCTCCTTGTTCTATAAAGTGCATCTTTTTGTGTTATTGTCCGACACAGAAAGACTACAGGTGTTATGATCATATTCTCCGGAAACAGTATGTTGATGCGGACGTCACCTTATTTGAAAAAGCTCCATTCTTTTCTCCAGCGTCTACTCTTTCACCATCTGATTCTTCTTCTTCTTTTCCTATTGTTTCAGCACCTAATCCTGAGCCTCCCATTCCTTCTTCTCCACCTGTCTCTGATTTTTTGGATGAGCCGTTGCCGACTGCTCCTGGGCTAGTAATCATTCCTTTGGATGGATCTGATATAGTAGACATGTTTGTTCTTGATCTTCCGATTGCTCTTCAGAAAGGTGTTCGAACTTGCACTCAACATCCCATTCAGGATGTGATTTCTTATGCGCGGCTATCTCCTTCTTGCAAAAGTTTTGCTCTCGCACTCTCGATCAATGCTATTCCGGCCACCCATCAAAAAGCTCTTGCTGTTCTGCATTGTAAAACCATTATGGATGAGCGGATGAAAACTCTCAATGAACGGGGCACTTTGACTCTTGTTCCTACCCCTCCAGGAGCTGATGTGGTTGGTTGTCGCTGGGTCTTTGTAATCAAGTTTCTTCCTGATGGTATTATTGACCGTTACAAGGCTCGGCTTGTTGCCAAGGGTTTTACACAGACATTTGGAGCGGATTTCTTTGACACTTTCTCTCATGTTACTCAGATTACTACAATCTTTGTTCTTTTTTTTTGTGGCCGTCAACAGAGATCAGAAAATATCTCAGTTGGATGTGAAGAATGCTTTTCTTTGTTGGAAGTGCATGCTAAGCCTCACTTGCTGCAGTTTTGACAAGTCTTATTAGCCACTTTTTGGCAGGTCTTTGGTATCAGCAATAATTAAAAGAAACATGGGTTAAGATGAATTGATTCAGAATGTCGACATCCAGCTGCCAGCGACGTTTGGATATGAAATGTCAGAATAGAAAAATATTATTTGCTCTTTTTCCTCCCTATAAAAGACTTGGTGTATTGAATGATGTAAGTAAGGCTGAATATCAAAAACTGTGTATCAAACTTCTTGAAGAAATGTAGTTGCTTGGAGCATCTCCCTCCCCTTTGCCTTCTCTCATTTCTATTTTATGTTTTGTTATTTCAGTTTTATGTAAGTATTATTATTTTCTTCCCGCAAATTTCAACATGGTATCAGAGGGAGGTTGCGTTGGTTGGTCGATCTTGCCGGCGAAGTCCTTGTGAAATCAAATCTCGGCGAGACCATGACCCCGGTGGCTCATTTGGGTTTTGTCTCACAAGTTCTACCTAGCGAGGTCGCGTGTGGGAGGTTTCCTCTTGCCGTGGAGTGTTGTTTGATGTGCATAGTCAAGGAAAACCATGACGAGAGGGACCGTAAAAGAAAACGGAATATCCCCGGTGGCGCTTTGAGTTTTGTCCCACTTCGTATACCCAAAAATGTTCCCCTACCTCCTTCCAACAAGATCTATCAGAAATTTATGGAAGAGAATAATTTTTTTCGCAGATTTTGGCTTACGGGAGGGTGTTGGAAGTGTGTGCTAAGCCTCACATGCTGTAGTTTTGACAAGTCTTATCAGCCACTCTTTGGCAGGTCTTTGATATCAGCAATAATGAAAAAAAACATGGGCTAAGATGAATTGATTCAGAATGTTGACATCCAGCTGCCAGCACTGTTTGGATATGAAATGTCAGAATAGAAAAATATTATTAGCTCTTTTTCCTGCCTGTAAAAGGCTTGGTGTATTGAAAGATGTAAGGCTGAATATCAAAAACTGTGTATCAAACTTCTTGAAGAAATGTATTTGATTGGAGCTCCCCCCCACCCCCTGTCCCTTCTCTCATTTCTATTTTATGTTTTATTATTTCAGTTTTATGTAAGTATTCTTATTTTCTTCCCGCGAATTTCAACATTCTTTATGGTGATTTGCAAGAAACAGTCTATATGGAGCAACCTCCTGGGTATGTTGCTCCGGGGGAGTCTCAGGTGTGTAAACTGCGGATGACTATCTATGGTATTAAGCAAAGTCCAAGGGTCTGGTTTGAAAAGTTCAACGAAGTTATTTCTGTTATTGGGTTTGCTCGGAGCGCTATAGATCACTCTTTGTTCATTCGCAAAATTTCGGCTGGTCTTGTTGTTCTTGCGGTTTATGTGAATGATATTGTTCTTATAGGGGATGATAAAAAGGGTGCTGACATGACAAAGAAACATCCTTTTCAGTATTTTGTTACCAAAGATATGAGGTCTCCCAAATATTTTCTAGGGATTGGGATATCCAGGAAGCCCGGTTTCGTAGTTCTTTCACAGCGAAAATATGTCTTGGATCTCTTAAAAGAGACGGGTCTTCTTGCGGCTAAACCTGCTCGATCTCCAATGACTGTTGTAGATGACAAGTGTTGGGGTGAGAATTCTCCTCTTTTTGAAGGTGTCACCAGATACAGACGACTTGTGGGGAAACTCATTTATCTGATAGTCATAAGATCGAATATCTGTTATACAGTAGGAAGAATGAGCCAATTTATGCAAGCTCCTAAAAAATGTCATCTATATTCAGCTATAAAGATCCTAGAGTATGTGAAAGGTGCTCCGGGAAAAGGTCTTTTGTTTCAGAAAAGGTGACATTTGAAAATTGAGGTCTATTCTCATGCTAGCTATGTAGATGATAAAGAAGATAAGAAGTCTACATCTGATTTTTGTACCTTTGTTGGAGGGAATCTGGTCAGCTGGAAGAGCAAGAAACATGTTGTAGTTTCCAGGTCAAGTGCAGAACCCGGTATAGAAGCATGACTCTAACTGCTTGTTAGTTGAAGTGGTTACATACACTTATGCTTGATTTGAGAGAGATTTATGATCATCCCCTACCAATGTTCTGTGATAATAAGACGGCCATATATATTTCGAGGAATCCAGTATTTCATGAGAGGACGAAGCATATTGAAGTGGATTACCACTTTATCAGAGAGGAGATATTGAAGAATCAAATCTGCACACTATTTGTTACCTCTGCGAGAGAGCTAGCTGATTTCTTCACCAAAACAGTTACTCCTTTGGTAGAAGTTTGTAACAAATTGGGCATAGTTGATGTTGGATCTCTAGTTGGATTTGGGCTAGGTTCACTAAGTTAGGATGTTTGACCCAACATGTATAGCCAAGGTCATGTATGAGCTCTAGAGTCTAGGCCATGTCCTTATAGTCAACACTACATGGACCTGCCATCAATAGACTGCTGAAGACTCAAGACTTAGAGAAATTCCAAACTCAGAAAATGAGTTCGACGTTCGTCGAACTCAGGTCGACGAAAGTCGTGCTCAGCTCGACGAAATCAGAGACAATTCTCTGAGCTGAGCTCGACGTACTTGAATCTCAGGTCAACGAATTTCAGAGTAAACTTCAACATTCCAAGTCCAGAATTGTTCACACTTAACTCCAGTCGACGAACTTAGTTCTCAGGTCGACGATCTCAGGGTATTCTACTTCAACATCTTATTCCAGAAACATCTAAGTATTTGAAGTCCAGCTTCACACCCCAGTCGACGAAGTTGCAATATCAGCTCGACGAATTTGCATCTTAGTTCGACGATTTCTGGATCATCTACTTAAACAGTATAAGTCCAGAAACAACTAAGTATTCTAAGTTCAGAATCACACTTCAGTCGACGAACTCACCTTCTCAGCTTGACGAACTTAGACCACAGTCTTGGCAAGATTTATCAAGTAGCAGTTAGAAGTTCTCAGCTCGATGAAACTAGTTCTCAGGTCGACGAACCCAGTTCTGAGGTCGACGATTTCTGGACATGTTACTTCAACATTTTTAAGTCCAAGAAACATGAAGTTCTGTTATTCAGTCGACGAAGTTATATTCTCAGCTCGACGAACTTGATGCACAGAATTGACGGGTCTAGAGAAAGCAGTTTTCAGTTCTTAGGTCGACGATCTTGGATCTCAGCTCGACGAACAAAGATTATCTGGTCGACGAACTTGACTTCTTTGTTCGACGAACTCTGGACACAGATCGACGAATTCTGCTCAACGAATTCTGTAAAGTTCCAGACTTAGAAATTTCCATCCCTCTGTCTCTCTTCTATTGCAATAATTCCTGAGTAATCAATGCATAAATATTCTCTGAATATTACCGTAGAAGCAAGCATTGATTACGGTCTTCATCAAGATTATTGCTTGCCGTTTTTCCATGGGACAGTTGGGGAAACTAATCAATGCAAATATTCTCCAGGCCGTCAGAATTCAATGCAGAAAGGAATTCAAATTTCAAAAGACAATTTACATGGAAAATAAAAAGGCATTTTCTTTCTCTTTCCAAAAGAGCTCTTAAGCAGTAGTCAGAAATATACAGTGAACAAGGATTTTCTTCATCTCTCTCGACAGCACACAAAGAACTTACAGACTACAGTGCTTACAGGGCAACAACACTGTCAAGAGACAAGAAGCCCTAGCCGTAGACCAGACAAAGAACATCAAGCTGAAGAAAAAGAAGAACAACCATTCAAATCAAGAGTCTTCTTCTGTCTTCATTGCAGGATTCTTCAAAGGACAACAAACATTCAATCTGTCAAGGAGTTCCTGGAATTCATCTGGTCAAAGCAAAAACTTGAAGACCTATCACCCTGCAACATGACTTTAACTTCCTGAACCATTCTATATCTCAGGGGGAGCCTTTGCTAACATCATTCTTCCACTAGAGTTTTCTCAGTTGTATCTGAGAAAGAGAAGACAAAATCACTCTCTCACCCCCACTGTATAAAGGGTTCTTAACCCCCTTCAAAAGTTATTCCTGGTTGCAAGTTACCTGATCAAAAGACTTGAGTTTTGGTTTTTGAGCACCTGATCAAAAGCTCATTGGTGGCAATCATCTGATCAAAAACCTGATTGGATTCCTACCAGAGTGGTAGAAGAGTGGATGTACCCAAGTTTAGGGGAACTACTATAAAATTCTTGTGTTGTCTGGGTTGCTCTTTTTCTTTTGTTCTTGCTGTGGCTGTGATAACTTGGTTGCTGTGTTTGTGTTTTTAATTTAATTCCTGCAGCACTAGAACTAGATTGAATTAGTTAGAAAAATTTTATAAACTCTAAATACTCTATTCACCCCCCCTCTAGAGTATTTCAGATCTAACCCTTACTATCAGTTGATATATATACTCCAGCTTGAGGGGGAGTGTTGAAACTTAAGAAAACCGTGCGGTCTGTTCTCTAGTCGCGGCGGTTTACTAGTCTCTGTGCTTTGGCGGTTTGGCTTAGCGAACAGAGCGTAGAAACTTGAGGAGACCGGGCGATCTGTTGTCTAGTCACAATGATCTTCTAGTTTCTATGTTCCGGCAGGTTGGCTTAGCAAACAATGGTTGCGGTTTGACAGATCTGCGGTTTAGTTTAGCGGTTTGACAAACTGTTGTTGTCGTCCTATGTCCTGCCGAGTTGGCCTGGAGATTCTGTCTTCTTCTATTACAGTTCGGAGAGCAACTCGCAGTTGCGACCTATTGGCATCATGCAACTGCGATCTAGTTGCTACCCGCGGTTGTGGTCAAGTTCTTCCCATAACAGCAGTCTGGTGGTTATCCGCAGCAGCTGTGAAAGTTATTTAACTTTAGGTTAACTAATCACCTAGAAGGGGGGGGGGGTGAATAGGTCTTCGAGCTTTTAATAAATCTTTTGTTGTTTTCAACTTATTATATCTAGAGCTTGTCCTTAAATCCTGCAATCACAAAGAAAAACAAACACACACAACAAACACCAGAATTAATAGTGATTCCCCAATTGAGTACATCAACTTTCCCTCCCACCTATCCAACTTATTTGTTGGACTCGGCACAAACTCCTCCACTTATGCTCCTCAGAGCTTACACCTCAGACCCTCAGCCTTACACAGATTGTTCTCAGAATCCAACTCAGAACCACAAGGGTTCCTACCTCAGAGCTCTGCAGAACTCCTACAGTTCAGTGATCCACTGATCACCTATCTCAGCCTTATTTCTAAGGCATACACTCAGACTCTTCAGCCCTACAGTTTCAGGCACAACTCAGTGACAAGCTTGTCACCTACAGCTCAATGACTCTTCAGTCTCCTACCTCAGGCACAAGGCCCTACACTCAGACTGGGAGGGCAGCCCTACCTCAGATCCACACTTGGATCCTACCTCAAAGAGCAACACTCTCCTACCTCAGGCACTTAAGCCCTACAGCTCAGATCCTCACTTGGATCCTACCTCAGCGACAAATTTGTCACCTACCTCAGACACAAAGTGTCCTAAAATCAGATTCAGATCTACTGAATTCTACAGAAAATTAATGCAATAAGTTAAAGAAAGTAAAACAAATGACTCAGAGAAACATCTCTGAGTCAACTTTGCTGGACTAAGCAGATTTCAGTCCAGCTCACTTGCTGTAGTAGGAATCAGCCTTCTTCTACAGCTATCACTTTATACTGCTGCGCAGATGAGCAACTTTCACCTTACTGATGAGATGAATCAGCTAAACTGTTCTGTTGAGAACAAACTTGCTGAGCTTTGAAGTGCTTCAGCTATCCTTCTTCGCTTTTAGGCTATCTTGGCTGAACTTTAGCTTTCAAGTTTGATCGGAAGAAAATGTCCAGCCGTCTCTTTTCAATTTTTCTTCTTCTATATTTGTTAACCCTAATCCCTTTATATTTCCCCTTTTATATGTGTTGAATTGAATCAACGACATAATAGTATGTGGGTCCACCAAGGATTGGTGAGCGCCAACTCCATCAGAAAGGGACAAAACATCTTTCGGCGCTGTAGCAGCTTTCCTGCAACGGCTTACTGCAATTTTGACTTTGATGACGTCAGCAGTGTTCATCAACATCTGGACTTAGAAAATTTTTCAGAATCCCATCAAGCATTGAGTGGTGTTAAGACACTCAACGTCATCAACCTTGGCTATCAGCGCTTCTGGACTTAGAAAATTCCCTGGCTTTATCTTAGCGGTTTTGTCTCAGCGGTTTCAACAGTTTTTCATTATCAGCTGAGACAAGCATTTGTCTCAGCGCTTTCTTCTTATCTGCTATCTCAGCGGTTTTTGCACTTTACTGTCTCAACAGTTTTCCTCGTAACTGTCTCAGCGCTTCCTTCTTCATTAGAAGCTTTGAGTGAACCTGCTTCACTCAACGCTTCTGGATTTAGAAAAAATCCAGCTAGTTTTGTCTCGGCTGTTTACCCCTTAACTGTATCAGCGCTTCCTGCTTTATTAGAATCGTTGAGTGAATCTGCTTCACTCAACGCTTCTGGACTTAGAGAAATCCAGTCAGTTTCGTCTTTGCTGTCTCAGCGGTCTCAACGCTATCTTCTCAGCTGTCTCAGCGGTCTCAACGTCTTCGTCTCAGCGGTCTCAGCACTTTTGCCTTAGATAGATTTTCTGGCTTTAGCTTGACAAGCGTTGAGCTGAGCTCGACGAACTGTAAGCTGAGCTCGACGAAAGTTGAAACCTGAACTCTTATGCTTATCCCACTGTATGTTGAGTTGCGCTCGACGATCAGCGAGCTGAGTTCGACGAACTCTGAGCTGAGTTCGACGAAATTTGAGTTTACAGCAAAACTCATTTTTCTTCACTTGTCCAATCATGCACTACCTGCATGCAAGAATTAGATCACACATCAAATACATTATGTGTGTATGTTATTGACCCGTTTGACTTCTTACAAATCTGGGATATTGAGATCAATAAACCCAACAAGCTGTTTGGAGGTTATCCGCAGCAGCGGTCCGGAGGTTATCCGCAGTAGCGGTTTGGTGGTTATCCGCAGCAGCGGTCTGGTGGTTATCCGTAGCAGCGGTCTGGTTGTTATCCGCAGCAGTGTTCTGGTGGTTATCCGCAACTGGGGGTTGGGACCATCCGGCAGTAGCGGTCTCGGAAATTTCCTCAGTAGTAGATCAACGGCTTCCCAGGATATGTATTCTCTATTGTATAGTCTGCCGGTTTGACAAAGTCAAACTGCATAGCCCACGCGTCTTGTATTTAGTCCCACATTGCTTGTTGTATTTTCTCATCTCCTCCATTTTTTATAAATAAGGGGGCATATCTTTATATTATTCTTCTTTTTTGAGCAATAAAATTTGTCTTTATTTGGCTCTTTTTACACAAACTAAAGAGATGTGAACCATAGGCTGCAACACGTGAGTTTTAAACATGTTAAACATAACTCTTCACATTTATCTTCTCCTACTACCGGTCCTTTTGATATCATACATTCAGATGTTTGGGATCCATCCCCTGTTTTATCATTATCTGGTTTTCGTGGGTTGTTTGGTTCTTATCTCACCGTTCATGGTATTAGGGTTGATATTACCTCCATCCAAAATGGGGTCGTTGAACAAAAAAGTTGGCATCTGTTTGAGGTTGATATTACCTTCTCAGTACTATGCATCTTCTTAAATCTTATTGGGGCGATGTTCTAACTGCTACTCATCTCATCAGTCTACTGTCATGGGTCTTAGACCATGCTACTCATTTTGCCCGTCTGTCTATCACTTCTACTGTTCATACCTCTCATCTGTCACACATGGTGTTTTTGTGTGTTTGCTTGGTTTATCTACATCATCCTTTAATATCTTGTAATCACATAATCACAATTAACATTAAATAATGTTGATTATAAATTAATAATCATGTTTGTGCATTTAATTATCAAACGCAGCAAAATCTCACAAAACGGAATCCGTGGTTAGACTCAAATTGTCAAAAAACAAAAAAATCGACTTATTATTTGTCAAAATCGAAGTTCATGAGAAACCTGTGGTTTTCAGTACAGCCGGTGCGAATTTTAAGCAATCTGCATTAATTTCGAGAAACGAAGACCGCCAATATACTCAGAACATCGAAGTACCAACGGATCGACATATATTTGTCGAAATTGGAGTTCGTAAGAAAAAGTTTATTTTTCGGTGTAACCGATGCGAATTTTGAGAAACCGAGTCCTCCAATAGACTCAGAATATTAAAATATATTAAAATACATATTTTATTTATCAAAACCGGGGCATGTATGGAAAAAGTGCAATTTAGACAATAACTGCTCGGAATTTACAAAAACAGAGCCCAAAATTGGGCCTGGAAAATGGAAAAACTTTTGTGCAGGTATTTTCATAATTTTTCTGGACATAAAAAGGACCCAAACTGGCCAAAAACACAAGGCTACGCCACGTGGCAGTTTCCTGCGCCACGTGGTGGCTGTCTGGAGGGTGGGAGGCCACGTGACGCCAGACACATAAGCGGGCCACGTGCAGGCTGCGTGGGGCCTGCCAGTGGCCGAAGACGCGGGCTTGGCGCAAGCCTGCGCGTGCCCAGTGGCTAGCACGTGCCTGCGTGTGCCCAGCGGCCAGCGCGCCTGGTCTAAATGGGTGCCACGTGGCGCTCGTACGGGCCATGTATCGCCCATCTGAGGGGCTGAAAGGGACCCTTTTGGCTTATGTTAGTTTTTTCATAGGTGAAGGAGTCGAAGTTGTTCCGACTCGAATCTGAATATAAACAGTTCTAAATGGAGATCGACGAGGAGGTGGACAACATGTGCACTCGCTTCACAAAGATTGTAAATGCCTCAAGATCTCTCAGAAAGACTACTCGATTGGAGACTTAGTGAGGAAGATTTTGCGATCTCTTTCTCCGCGGTTCAATCAAATGGTGACCGTCATAGATGAATCTCACGACATTATTGCCCAGGAGATAGAGAGCCTCATTTGGAATATGAAGACTCATAAGCTATAACTTAAAATTCAAGCCGAGAAATATCCCAGGGAACAGAAAACGAAAGCACTCACACTAAAGGCGGGCAAAGAAAAAGAGGTGGTTGAGGAAACTGACGGTGATGAGAGCTGTGCGCCCATGGGTTCAAAAAGTTTATGATGAACCCTAAGAGGAGAGAAAAATTCAGAAGATTCATGACGAAAAGCACGGAAGAAAAACAGAGCCGGAACAAGCTGTCAAAGGTGGCGGAAAGCAATGATGAAAAGCCCTCTCTGGAGTTGTTCCACTATCACAAGCTTGGACACATGAAGACAGAGTGTCCTTCATTTCTGAAAGAAGAAAAGGAGAAGAAGAGTCGGAGCAAGGCAACGAAGGTGTTGTAGGCGTGAACTCGGGACGATTCTTCCTCCTCTTTCCCCTCTCTTAAACTTATGCCAAATTAAAGGGAAATGGCTCTATTTCATCCCTAACCTGACCTAAGAGGCCTTAAGAACAAATCCCAATTGTTAAGATCCCAAATCCCATCGATCTACGACTCAAATCAAGCAAAATCTTTCAATTTCAAGCCCGTACACGGCTTGGTACGCAGCTTTGGTACACGGCCTGCCCAGGCTTTGTACACTGAAGATCTCATTTCCTGTTTGCTAAAGGTTTCATGTACATGACTTGGTACACGACCTTCCCTGGCCGTGTATAGCCTTCCAGGGACCAAAACTACACAGGAGCTATAGGTCTGTGGACACGGCCCCATACACAGCCTTGTACTAGACCATGTACGCTAGAAAAGTCTTCAAATAGGTCTTTAAACCTCCCACAAGCTGCTACACATATATGGATATATCCAAGGCCTTAACCATTCATTTCAAGTCATAAAATAAGAAAAACAGGGCGTTACATCCATGACATAGCGTTATGATACCAGACCATGTATGCTAGAAAAGTCTTCAAATAGGTCTCTTAAACCTCCCACAAGCTGCTACACACATATATGGATATATCCAAAAGCCTTAACCATTCATTTCAAGTCATAAAATAAGAAGGCGTTACATCTATGACATAGCGTTTTGATATCAAGCAACATGCATAAAATTTAGGATGTTACATTTTATTCTTTCCATGCACTCTAATTTACCCCCACATCATGTATTCTGGGTATTACAGTTCATAACTGAAATATTATGGAGCATTTTCTATAACTATATATGTGAGTGAGGTCTTGGAATGTGAAGCATGCATTAAAATCTAGTCTATCCTCTTAGGGTCTGTTTGGCACAACAATTGTGGTCGTGAACATGGTGGTTACAAACTGTCATTTGCGCAAAAATACCATCGTCATGGTATTGTTTGACATGACAACGGTCATGACCGCCGTCACGAAAAAAACTAATTTTGAATATAAAAATGGATAGAATATCTTTTGTGAGGTTGGACGTTCACGAATGATAGTTCATAACCATTGCGTTCATGACCATCACCACCATGCCAAACTGGCCCTCAGTCTTGTTCTCAGCTTCTCAAGTTAGGGTTTGAGGTTGAGCAAAGCTTCTCTCTTCCTCTTCCTCTTCCTCCATCAATCAAGCTCGTATGTTGTTGTATCCTCCATCATTGCGAAGGGTTGGAAGGGTTGAGAGGATTCTCTCAGAGTTTTCTCTCTCATGACCTTGCACCCATTCGCAATAAGCACACCACTCACATATGTGCACTCTAGATGCCAGCAACACTCTCTTCCCTTGTCATCCATTAACAAAAAAAAATGCTCGCGCATGTAACGCATCTTAGATCACCATGCGTGACCCGCGATCCTGCTGTATATTTCCATCATCACGAATTTTTGCACATGATTGATCTCAAATACGATCACTTTTTAATGCGACTGTATTACACAAATACGGCCATATATTTTCTCAAAAAATCTACACCGTTGAAATCACGGATCATACGGCTGTATTTGTTTTGTATTACACGTACGAAAATATCTCTCCATTAACATCTTGGAACACTGGGACCCTTAGCTGAGGAAGATTTTGAATTTTCATATGATATCTCACGTTTCCGTATTGGTTAAACCTGATTCTTAAATTTTGTATATATCATACCCATATAACTGCTAATTGGTCCATTTCCTTCTGCAGCATCAAACTTATATGGTCCATTATACTTCACCGTGAGAGAAGTCTCAGAGATAATATCAACAGAGCAGCCTTGTGATCTAGCATATGAGTTTGGTAGTGGCTTATTAGACTTGCCTGAATATCCTGAAGGATTCCCCATATCCGGTATATTGATCTGTTACTCCCTTAAATAACTAGCAGCTTCATTTCAATTCTTTTTTGTTTATGAGATCCTGTTTTGGAAACAATTTCAGCGAAGCATCCTCATCCTTTCGACGACCACATTGTAATATATATTCGACATGCTGGACCTGGAATTGTGGTAGGCCAAGTTTGGCAGGAAGGGAGTGATTTGGAGCAAGTGCCCAAGAAGTTCTGTGGTGAGATCTTGATGGCCCGAGAGTATATTTCCAGTTGGGAACGATGATATGCATCGGCCATCTATTTTTATAGCAGAGTGCAGCAGCCAGCCATTCATATATTAATATTAAGATCAGTTTTATGTATTCCTTGAACGATAATTTCTTAATTTTATCCTGGGTATGCGCATGCAATATATTTAATTGATTCAATGCGAAGGAAAAATGTTTGTGGAATTAAATTTATTTATTTACAAGTGAGGCACGGGGCTCTGCCTCTCAGCTAACTGTGATGGTATCCCAATCGTGATAGTACATGGGGGACACTCCCCGTACCCCGCATAACATTATCCCAGTCACGATATTGCCCCGGCATGACGGAGCGCCCACCTCTCTCAAAATCTCAAGGGTTATACTCAGACCGTCACTAATTTCTGTTGTGGCGCAGGGATTTGTGAGCAGCGGGAAGAACATATTTTTTATTGTT